>CM067327.1:145425000-146025000 GCA_034376525.1 Nicotiana benthamiana | reverse complement strand
AAAGAGAAAGAATGGTGAAAATGCCTAATGCTGGATGTAGTTTTTTGTCCCTCCATTGTGTGTCCATTTGGGAAAGTTTGTTGGTTGTTCTCTTGTTCAGTGTTAGTTATCGGGGCTTTATTATTTTAAATTATGCCCCCACCGTCTCAAATAAGGAGTAAATTCATTTTTTCCCAAAAAATAGGATTACGTGGTTTTTTTTGTTTTTCTTTCTAAATTTCTCGCCCGGTGTTCGATACGTGCATAAGGTTCGTTGAAGAAGAAACTTTTCCGAGAAAGATTTTTTTTCTTTTTAGGATTCGAACACGAGATTTCTGATTAAGTATGGAGAACACTTATTCATCACACCCAGGAGCGGAGCTAGAGTGGTAGGAGCGGGTTCAACCGAATCCAGTATTTTTGGTTTGAATCTTGTATTTGTTTTAAAAAATCTATTGAACATGTATAAATTATTAATTTAGAACTCACTAACTTAAAAATCTATTGAACATGTATAAATTATTAATTTAGAACTCACTAACTTAAAACGATTAGAATTTCGAACTCATAAACTTAAAATCCTGATTCCGCATCTGATCACACCATAATTTTTTTAATAAGTAGTTTTGTTATTACTCTTATGAGTGCAAATATTACTATTTATAGTTAAGTATGAAAGAGACAAGAACCCTAAATTAAAGATGAATAAATATCCCTTTTGATGACTGCATAGCGTTTGAAGTAAATGCTGAGATTTCTCAAACGGCTGTCCTTTTAATACACTTCTCTTTAATTGGTATCTTACTTTTTGAATTTTTATGTCATCACATATTTGTATCCAATATCAAATAACTCATATTTATTCTATGATCAATGTCACGTATCTGCTCGAGAGACGTCCACACGTAAATTCTAAATTTTATCCGATATAAATATTCTAACCTCTCCAACCGTAATTGAAACTTGGAAGTTTATACGCTTCTATACTAACTCTTTAAGATTAAAAGGTACTATATATCAACTTGGTATTATTCTTATTTTCTCTTTTCTTTGTCCCTATTATTTGTTTCTTAATCTTATGTAAGGAAGTTTGGCAACATTCCACAGGAAATGGAGATGAACACAAATGCCAAAACAGAGAAGGTTCCAAAATTTATGACGAGGATGAAACGTGTGGTTTAGTGTCCTTTTCTGTCTTAGTTTGAGGTTGTTTTTGTCTCAATCTTATTTTCTGTTTAGTGGCTTTTGTATCCTATTTCCAACTTAAGACAAATGGGCTTTGTATTTTGACATGGGCTTTGTATTTTGACATGGGCAGTGTTCAATGTGCTTCATTGTTTGACCTTCGTATTCAAATTCTTAGGTAAAAATAGAACGGGCTACTCAGTTTTTGGATTGATAATTGAAAAATAGATAGCATTTTGAAAAATAGCCAATATTTTGCTGCAACACAAAAAGTTTCAGCATAATATACTGGAGATTGGTGCAACTGTATATGAACTTCCATCATATTATGCTAGAATTCTAACACGCGAAAGTTTCAGCATAATATACTGGAAATTGAATCACACGTGTAAGAACTTCTAGCATATTGTGCTGGACCAGTATATTATACTGGAACTCCAGTATATTATGCTGGAAGTTGTAGTATAATATACTGGACCGGAACTCCAGTATATTATACTGGAATTCCAGTATAGTATGATGGAATATTTTACGGATTTTGAACAGTATTTTCATTGTGGCTAAGTTTCGATTACTTTTGAAACATTAGCTATTTTTCAATGATCACTTGTAAATCTGGCTATTTTAGAATTTCTTCTAATTCTTAGAGCCCAGACCTAATGAAGCGGAGCCTTGGTGTAATTGGTAAAGTTGCTGTCATGTGAGCAGGAGGTTACAGGTTCAAGCTGTGAAAACCGTCTCTTGCAGAAATGCAGGGTAAAGCTATATACAGTAGATCCTTATGATTTGACCATTTTCCGAACCATACATATAACGAGAGCTTAGTTCACCGGACTGCTGTGTTTTAGAGCTCAGACCTAATGTATTAATGAATTGGGATTTTGAACCATTATCTCGAACTATGGAAGGCAACTATTTCATTAAGTGAGCTAGACCTCACTCCTCCTATTAACTTTGTTAAGAATGAAAAAAGAAGAAGAGATTACAACTCAATTGGGTTAATTAACCAAGAAATCCAATTGGGCTGTCAAACGTGGCCCAACTTGGATGCATAAGGGCAATCACGGACCAGGTAGCTAGTCAAGGGGTAAAATTTAAAAAATTGCCAGATTTACAAATACTAATTGAAAAATAGTCACAATTTTAGAAGTAATTGAAATTTAGTTATTTTTCATCTAAAGATAAATCTTAACGAAACAATGTTCAAAATCCAAAAAATATTCTAGTATAACATACTAAAGTTCGAATTTTTTATATCGGAACTTCCAGCATAATATACTGGAGTTTCAGCATAATATGCTGGAATTTCATATATATGTGCTATAATCTCTAATATTTTATGCTGAAACTTTTCGTGCGCTAGAGTTCTAGCATAATATGCTGGAAGTTCATACACAAGTGCACTAATCTCTGATATATTATGCCGGAGTTTTTCGGATTGCAGCAAAATAGTAACTATTTTTCAATGACTATGCAAATACTGATATATTTCAATTATCAGTCCTAAAATTGACTAGCCCGCACTTTGTTCATATTCTAGAAGGCTTCTAGTTAGATATTAGTTAATGTGTTCTAAATTTCAATTTAATTTATTAGGGCACAAATTCCGGAAATTAAGATTCTTAGTCTAAATTTTTAGAAAAAAATAAGTACTGGCTAATCCATAAATAACAACCCAAAAATGGCTATTTCTGTATTCCCCCCATGGACTATCTGTTCCATATCCCGGCCCAGAACCACCCCCTGCAAATTTCAGTTCGTTGAGGCAATAAAGCAAACAGAAGAGTATCTAAAGAATCAGAAAACATCTAAGAAGAAAGCTAAAATTGGTAAGTTTTCTGCCATTTCTCAGCTGTTTCATTTATTTCTATATATATCTTTCAGCATTTTGCCTAACAAGAACATGGACTTGTACCATTTACTCTTATTATCATCACTTGAAAACTAGGTGAGTCGCTACTTCAAGTTGTAATCTTCAATGGGTGCTATGAAAGTCAACATTTCGAATTTGGTGATTTGGTTTATAATGGATTAATGGGTGTCATAAAGTTAACATTTTTTCAGGTTATGAACTAAGCATTTTGAACTTGGTTCTTTGATTTATAATTCGAGTTATAAAGCTGATAATCAAAAAGCATTATAATTGGTGTCAGGGGTGAAGCCAGAGTGTGCGATGTGGGTTCAGTCAAACCAAGTAGCTTTCGTTCAAACGCTATAATTGTTTTAAAAATTTTATCGAATATGCACAAATTATTGTTTAGAACCCAGTAACTTAAAAACATTATAATCCCGAACCCATAAGGTTCAAATCCTGGCTCCGCCTTTGATTGGCGTTGCAAAGTTACATTTTGAATTTGGCACATTGATTTTGTAGTGACATTTTGAAAGTTAACATTTTGCACCCAAAGTTGTGGCCTAGTGAAGTGAGTGCAAACCTTGGATATCAATCTTCACACAAAGGACACTAAGTGATTTTTTTCCAATATGCCTAAGTCTTAATAGGAACAGTTATCCAGTACTTGTGCTGGTGGGAGGTAGCAAGTACCAAGTGGAATAGTCGCAAGCTAGCATCGACACTATCGTTATTACAAAAAAGTGAAAGTAACTTTGAATTTGGTTCTTTAGTTTCTATAGGTTTTATAAAAATTAAAATTTCAAAATTCGGCCCTTTATATGGATTTTGAAAGCATAACAGGGCAATTTTGATACCCTTTTGAATTCGGAGTTTGGTTGTTCGTATAAATCTGATAGATATTGTCATAATTGATGTAGTGGTTATGGATTGAGTAGTTCGTTAATCTTTCACCTGTTTCCTTTCATTATGCTCTTTCACAGGCGATAAGCTTCAGTATTTTAGTTTCTATTAGCTAAGAGTAGTTCAGAGTTTTTTATCTTATCCAATGACCAATGGTAAATTGGAAAGTAATTTAATGGGTTGTGGATTGTGACAAAGTTGGTTGATATTGAAGGGTTAGAATCATTCTTTTCGTACATAGCACGAGTGTTTTGAGGGACATATTTCCTGGAGCAAGGTTAATATCTTTTCAGGGCTAACAGCAGAGCAAATTTCTCATACCAAAAGGGCAAGGTATAATCCAGTCAAAAGGAATAGCAACATTTTTGCTCATATGATCATATACTTGTGGAGAATAGGCCTGTTAAGTGGTACAATACAGTAGGTGTATGAGTGTTGGCTGTGAAAAATAAGCCTACTATAAGATACAGTTGGGTACAGCATGTGACTTATCGGCTGTATATCAAGAGGGTGGGGGGTTAATTTGGCTCTCCTGTTTAGAAGTTTGGTTCGAGTTAGTGCTTGTTAAGCAAACTTGCTGACAGTTTTGCATGTCATAGACTTAAAGCTGTCGAATATTCACTCACAAAGGACTTGTAATGACTATTTAGATTTAGCAGATTTTTCCTACACTTAGACAAACTTATCTTGGTGAATTTCCTAATACATAGATATGAAACAGGAAATGTTGAGAAAAAACGCGTAACCTTGATGCTAGTATATTTACTGTGACAGTGACTTTGAACTTATTATAGGTTCACAATGCAAAGCTTGAGATCCTCTATTCTGAAGTATGTGAGGGTTAGGATCCCATTGCAAGTACAGTTTCAAGCTGAAAGTCGGGATGTGTTAAATATACTCAATTTGCAAATACGCACTTGCAGCAGTTCTGGTGCCACTAATCAGGATGAGATAAAAGAACGAGTGCTTAACCTGGTGAAGAAATTTGACAAGATTGATGCAACCAAGGTACAGTCATCTATTTTTTGTTATCATAGTTTTTCTCAAGCTTTCTTATCGGACAACATCAATTCTGATGCATTTTTGTGGCAAACTATGAGTCAAATAGTGGAGATTACAGCTAAATCCTAAATCTTTTATAGGTTAATGAGAGTGCTGATTTCCAGAAGGATTTGAGCCTAGACAGCTTAGACAGAGTGGAACTTGTCATGGCTTTCGAACAAGAATTCTCAATTGAGATACCTGATGAAGAAGCGGACAAACTTAAATGTTGTGCTGATGTTGCTCAATATATCATTTCTGGAGCTGAGAAAAAAGACGGGGAGACTTCATCGTAATTTTTCAGTTAGCATCAAATCGTCGAAAAAGACAAGGTTTCACTTGAACATTTCTCCTAGATAGTTTGTATGACAAGTTGTTGAGTCCAAGGATTACATCGTCCTCAACTTTCTTTTAGCTCGTCTTTTAGTTTTTGTAGATCCATGAGAATGTTTGCTACATTTTCTCACCACAATTTAAGTTATTGATTCTTCTGTGAATACAATTATGCTTATATATTTCATTGAACTTTTGGGCATCATATTCTCAGTGGAAACTAGTATGACTATCAGAAAGGCTACTCATATTCTCAGTGGAAATACATGTACCTGTTACACATCATTCATATACTTGTATTTACATCTCTCTCTCTTTCTCAAGAAACTTGTATGTATATCTCTCTCACTCTCACTCTCTTTCTCTCACACGCACACATACATAAACTTGTCGTGGAAGGAAGGACAAGGCGAACTGTGGGCTAATACCAGCATGTTCTGAGCTCATAATCCAACAACCCAATATTTGTGACTGAAGCGCCAACAGAATGAGTTATTGGACATGCTCATTTTTTGCCCTAAATGATGCTTACAGTTTCTTGTTGCTTTTTGTCAACTCTCTTTCTACACCTTTGGGAAACTTTAGGGGTTAAATGGATTGTATCTGTCGTGTAAGTACGGATGCCATCACCGATAGAAATAAGCTCGAGTCCTTTGTGTTTTCCTCTAAAAGAATTTTCACAAATGGTGTTTCTTGGTAGATGAAGTACTTTAATTAGACATGTTTTTTCCAAGTTTGGAATAGCATGGAGATGAGAAGGAAGATCAATAAGGAATTCTCCATCTTCATCTGTAGTGTTTCTTGCCCATGATCTTCTTGCCTTTCCACTTGATCCACAGAGCACAGCCACTGATGCACCTGAAATATGTTGGCATATATATGATTAGTAGTGAGGGGGAGACTTGGTATAACGGGTAAAGTTATTGCCGTGTAACCATGAGTCACGGGTTCGAGCCGTGAAAACAGTCCTTGCAGAAATGCAAGGTAAGGCTGCAAATGATAGACCCTTGTGGTCCGACCCTTTTCCGAACCTCGCGCATAGCAGGAGCTTAGGGCACCGGGCTGCCCTTTATATATTAGTAGTGAACGGGAGCCTTGGCGTAACCGGTAAAGTTGTTGTCATATGACCATGAGGTCACAGGTTCAAGTCGTGGAAACAACATCTTGCAGAAATGCAGGGTAAGCTTGTGTACAATAGACTCTTGTAAACATGCCCTTCCCTGGACCCCGCGCATAGCAGGGGCTTAGTGCACCGGGTTGCTCTTTATATAAGATTTGTAGTGATTATTCCATTGAAAATTGATACTCCATTTGAACCCAAGACCTCGTGATTCTCAATCATGTGGAGCAACGTGGAGTTATTATATAGATTCTTCTACAAGTTCCAAAATTTTATATTTAATCCCGCCTTTTCTTAATAATACTTTTCTCTTTTCTTTTGTTTTTTTAACTTTACTTTTAGAAGCATAGGTTCAATAAATGCAATACCTCTATGATATAATAAATGTTAAGGTCTTTATTAAAAGAAAGTCATTTCTATGCAAAGAAACGTTCTAAATTAAATGAATCCTAATGTTCCATGAATGGAGTAAGTTTAACATTAAACTGAGTTTTATTGATGATACAGATCTACCTATGGTTTAATTAACAACACAAAACTGTCCTAATTTATTCTTAGGACGTTTCAAGTTTAACTATTAATTATTTATCTGCAAATTAAAATGTTCAAAACTAGATAACAAGTACTATACAAATAAAAATAAATTGATGAATGTTGAGTTTGGCTTCAAATATAAAGTAACATAATTATGCATGTCCTTGTACTAAGCTAAAAGAATTTCAAATAATATTGTTATAGACAATTTATAATCAACTTGGACACATACAGGGGCGGATTTAAGGGGCGCAAGGGTGTTCACCCGAACACCCTTAAAAATTACGCTGTATATATAAGGTAAAATTTATTTTTTACCTCTATATATTAAGTCCCTTAACATAATTCGACTCCCATTAGCTACAAAAAAATAAATAAAAATTGAACCCCCTTCATGAAAGATCCTGCCTCCGCTGACGGGCAGCATTACCTTAAATATTTATACATACTAGTAATTAATGAATTCTCTAATATAAAACAGGGTCTAAGTAAAACTTATTGGGTTCGTCGAACCCGTTAATCATACACTACCTCTGCCCCTGCTATGTGAAATTAGGCGAGGTGCATGTAAGCTAGCCCCGACACTATTATTATATTTTTAAAAAAATAGTGAAGAGAGACAAACACAAACCTGGGATAGGTTGAGGACCAAGTTCTGAATTTTCATCCTTGATATTATTATTATTATTACAGCCAGAATCATTATCACAAATAACTTTCCCATGAATAGAAACAGTAGAGAGCTTTTCTTCTCCATAACCAGCCATTTCTATGGTATCTTCACTCATAATAATTGATTCAACTATAGAAACTCTCTCTATAGCCAAACTTTCAAGAACAAGAAATGACAAAACGAAGAAAAAAAACATAAAGAGTTTGCTCATTTTTGTCTTCACAATTTTATTGTGTCCAAAAGATGTGCTGAATAAAAAATTCATAATCTTTATGTTGTGAATAATGAAAATAAATAAAATTTGATATCAAAGAAAGATTATATATTAGATGGAATGAAGAGAAAATGAAACGCTACCATCTTTGGTTTTATATAGAAGCATTTGCATGGTTCACATGCCCTTTTCAATTACTTTCTTCATTACTACTACTATTACATTTATAACCTTGAGCTTTTTTAATTCAACAAGAAACCGACATTTTAACTAAATTCAGGCTTTTAACAATTAATTAGATGATTAAATGCATTAGTCATCTATTAAAAAAACTCACGATAGTTAACTTTTTTTTTGCATGTTATTTACGTATGAAATGGGGTTTTAATTTTAATACACTAATAATGCAAAAGATTTTTTATTACTATAACGTCAATTAAAATATAATAACATATATCGACCATAAAAAATGAGATTAATTAGAGCCCGGTTGGCCATGAATTCTTTTTTCAAAATCAGTGTTTAGCCCTAAAATTTTCAATTTTTACTTGAAGATGAATTTTGAAATTTTTCGAAAATTTTAAAAACTCAAAAAGGCTGTTTTTCAAAAAAAAATTCACTCAGATCAATCACGAAAATTCAAAAAAAACAGAAAATTATATTCATATCCAAACACAACTCTAATTTTCAAACATCATTTTTTCTTGAAAAAAAAATCATCTTTTTCAAAATATTACAATTTTTATGTCCGAACTCCCACTAAGTAACTTGAAAAATAAGGTAGATTACTTCTTACAACATGATAATAATACACCTAAATCATATAGCGTAGAAAGTATTTCATATAACGAATGTATATAAATTAAATTGAATGAATCAACTCAAAATGTGATTTTAGATTCTAATTCTTATTATATTGTACCAGCCACTAGCTAACTAAATGTACATTCGAGTTTTTGCTCCTATGATCCAAACTATTTCTAATTTGTTTTTTCGAATTTCATGTGCAAGTAGAAGTTATATATACTTTTTTTTTAAAAGGAAAAAATTATACTAATATTCAACTAATATCAAAGAGAAAAGATAAAAGGGTATTTTAGCCTTTTTAAGAAATGGTAGTAGTTGACATTACAAGGTAGGGGTAAAAAAGTAAAATCATTAATTTGAAAGAGGAAGAAGATTGAAGTTGGAAAGAAATATTGGAAGGTTAACTATCAGGTTGGTAGCCTAATTCTATCACTTATAAATTTATTTATTCACAAAAATATAAATAAAAAATAATTAAGGTGTACAAAGCCCCACCAAGTGTTAATGTCGTCAACTACATTGAGCTCTTTGCAGGCAAGCAAAGCAAAATCTCTATTACTTAGTAACTTACTAAAGAATTTTGAGTAGTCCCTTGTCAAGCTTTGCACAATTTTTTTTAAATTTTTATTGTATTTTTTGGTCAAGGATAGAGCTACGGGTACGGACGAAATTAGTAGTTTTTCCTCAGACTTTGTATTTTTATTAAATTTATATAAATATTTTATTACGAACTCATTAACAAAAATAAGTTATAAGTTTGATCGTAAACTCAAAACCTGGAAACTTTAAATTTTGTCTCCGTCTTTATAATGTATGCACTTTTTTCCATTAAAATATGTAGGTTTCTTTGCATCATAAAACATCCGTAAGATAATATATAGTTGTTCATCCGTCGGTACAGTACGCCGGTACGATATTTAGTTATTTTAATTCGATATTTTCGGTATTTGGTTTCTTAAAATATTATACCAATACTGTACCTAATTAATTTTTCTCCTTTAGATTTAGATTTATTCAGTTTGAATACTAGTTAGTCCATAGAGTCATAGACTATAATATTAATTAAAGTACTCAAAAGTCAAAAGTATAAAATTAAAAACATTCGTTAACATAATTTTGTCCAAAACCAACAAATATCAACCCATAGAGAGAAAACTGAACACAAAGGAATAAGTTAGGAATGTCTTGTTTGCTTAGAATTAATTGATAAACTTAGAGAATAAAAAAAAAATTAGATTGTTTTATATTTATGTTATAATTAATAATATGTGTATTGTATGTATTTCGATATTTTGTTTTAAGATACAAAATATCATACCTAATATCACTTCTTTTTAATAAAAATTTAAACTGAATACTATGTCGAATATGAAATACCAAAATCTTCTATTTCAGTATGGTATCACGGTATTTGTTAAATTATGCTCTACCCTAAGATAAGAGACCACTTTTTTGTTGAACAAATTCGACAAAAGTGAAAGACCGTCTGTCGGGTCTATTTAATTAAATCATCTATATTAGTATCAATTTTTTTGTACCTTTCTTTTCTTTTGAAAAGTAGGTATGTCGCTATTTAGAGCCGCCTTAGAGAGTTCAGAGATGTTTTCTATTTACATTCCCGTTTCTTCGAAAGAGCAGCTAAACGATCGGACCAGACAGGCGTTAAGCATTTATTGTTACATAATTTAACAAATATTTAAATTTTAAACAATTACGTCAGTTAAAAGTTCAAATACTGCAAGCAAGGGTGGCGCAGAATTGGAAAAAAATAATTAAAAAAATACCTATATTATAATTGATAATTGAAAATTAACAATATTTTAAAAGTAATCAAAATTTTACCATTTTTTCTTGTAAAGATAAAATCTGAGCAACAACACCTTAAAATCCGGAAATATTACAACACAGTATGCTAGAGCTTGAAATTTTTTACATATGAGTTTCCAACATAATATGTTGGAATTTCATAATGTGCTGGAGTTCCAACACACTCCCTCCGGTTCACAAAAAGTGACCAATTTGTTTTTTCATTTTGGTTCAAAATAAATATCCAGTTATGTAATCAAGAAAAAATTTAATTTATTTTTACAAAATAACCCTTATGTACATATCCCTAAAAAAAAATTTACTCATAGTAAGTATTTTTGTATAGAATTTAGTATTTTCTTAATTGGCGTGCTAAAAACAAATTGGTCACTTATTATAAACCCTCATATATTATGCTGGAACTTTTCATGCTTCAACAAAATAATAATTATTTTTCAATGACTTTACAAACACTGACTATTCTCGGTTATCCGTCCAAAAACTAACTAGCCAGTACTATTTTTCACGACAAAATGGAGACAAAGGGATTCAAAAATGTTAAAATGTCACAACTCACAACTAAAAGTCAGTCCATGACCTAAAATATTTTGTGAAATATATACACACACATAAGTTCCCTTATACACAATATAATTTTCTAACAAATGAAATTTTATTCTGCCCTTGGGCCACTGACCGTAAATATCTGGACAAAGTATGATTCAGTAACCTGGAAAAGAATGTAGATAACCTATTTTATAGTTATATGGGAATGTACAAAAGTTTAAAACAAAGCTTAAAATTCAATATTCAATAAATATTAAGTATTATAGTGCTTGAACTCAAAGACCACTCTCTAATTACCTAACATATTTATCCTTTTCTTTTTCCCTCTCTAATTTTTAGGGAGGGAAAAACATAGAACAAAAGTATTTTAGGCTAAATGTAGAGACGCCTATCCTCCACCTTGTGTATGAACCAAAGTCGTCTTGCTGTATTTTCACGTTCAACAATTGGTTGAACATAAATTTCCAAATGGCCAACCAACAACCATACCAGGGATGCGACTTAAATGAACAACGAAAGCAACTAAGAAAGGAAAAAATGATAGATCTGCGACAAGATTATGCTAGATTAAAAAGCAGACTGGCTATTTTCATTTGATACTAAGAAGGGACATTTCAACATGAATTGGTAATTGTTTGCAGTAAAATAACGTCGAATACATAATGCTCACTTGTCCTAGCCAAGAGTCTGCTGCAATTTCTTCCGATTCTAACTCCTAATTTTGATCAGAAACCAAGCCTGGAATTATTGTATACAACAGGCAACATTTCCCAATTGCTCATGGGCAGGGCAATGTAGTAAGTCATGCTCATTGTGGAGCCGGGACAATCTTCCCCGAGCATCTTCCAAAACCAACTTTGTATCCATTGCCCTGATAATAAATTGCAAATCGACTAGAATCAGACTAACAATCTCAGCATAATGTTGAGATCACAGATAAGGATAACAAAATAACACTTCGGCATGGAGGGAGGAATTCAACACAAGGTCTAAAGACTCTTATCAAGAATCAGTTGAGCCACAATTGCATCTCTAAGAAATTTCAATCGGGTACATTTGCCATATTCACTAGATTTCAAAAGCGTCTTTCAGATAGCATTTATATATAAAAGACAAGTACAAAGGATAGGTGACACGGAAATTGAACACGGACAACTGAGTCTCCCAAAAGCAACAAATTGTAACACTGCCATAAAATTCACTCTTCAGAAATGAGAACGAGAAAACAGCAGGGTGGTCAATAACAGTTGACATCAAGACGATGGAAATTTTGAAAAACCATAATATAATGCAAGTGCTCATCCCATAACCGGAAACCAACATTGCACCAAGCAGATTTTCAAAAGTTTACTCTAAATCAGAATTCAAAAACTAAATAGACAAAAAAGGAACCACCCACTTAATGTGGCAGTTTCCTGCTCTTATTCTTTTTTTTCCTACTCACTCTTTTAGGTGAAAAACTAACATCCAATGTTTTTTTGGAAAAGAATCTCTAACACCTTATCTTTCTAGAGCGCTTGTAATTGAGTGTGTACACCATCAGCTACAGCCAACAAGGTACAAGCACGGAAATGGGCAAAGAAGGAAAGAAAAGGAGTATCCAAAACCAAACCGGGCAATAACCAAAGAAAGTAACTTCATCTCCATCTTCTAAGAATGTACGGGTAGTTCCACCCAAAGACAGAGGTTTTTGTCCATTCCATGTCAATTCAAGCAAGCATCCATAGGATTCTGGTTCCTAGAGATGAATGGACAAATAATAACATCAGTAAATAGTAAATACGAGCAAATTATTCAGTAAACAAATAGCAAGATGACAAGTCAATAAAACAAGGAAAGTTGGAGCAAGGAGCAGTAGAGGCATCATGCTGCTGAGTAGTAAATCTTACCGGTCCACTGATAGTTCCAGTTCCAAACAGGTCCCCAGGCCTTAGGTTGCAACCATTGATAGTATGGTGTGCTAGTTGTTGAGTAATTGTCCAATATCTGTATCACAGAAAAATCATTCAGCATTACCATGGAGAAAAAAGAAATTGATGTAGTAAAATTTCCTTTAGACTTCATGTGCGTGTGTTTGTTACATCTCCTTCTACACCTGATTACCCTTGAACTATCCAGCATTTGAAGAACCAGAATCCTCAAAAACTAGATGCTAAACGTTCTTGGACAAATTTACTTTTTTTAGGGGGGGTGGGGGTCGGGGGTGGGGGGCAGCTTGGTCGAGGGACAGCGCGGAGTATCAGGCACAGGTACATGAACAATTATCTTCACCATCAAACTAATTGAAGCCACTATCCTGCTGAAAGCTTTAACAGCAATGGATATCATGATTCTGGTGAAAAACGAAACAGATTCCAAATGTTTTGGCTTGATAACTGAAGAACCATGAAATTGCAAGTGCAAGCTGTAAAATACTTACAAGTGGTTGAAGTTGCTTCTTGTCACAACACATGAATCAGCTCGTCCAGAAGGTTTAATGAGAACCTTATACAAAAAATCCACACTCATTATCCAGATGATCCATGAAATTTGACTAAGCACAACAACAAACTATTATCTCCTGTTTTTTTCTTTTGTTTGATAAATCAACACTAGGTAGGAGGATTCCATCTACTCCACCAACTTTTCCAATTAAAAATAAAAAAGGGCAGTCCGGTGCAATAAACTCTCGCTATGCACGGGATCCAGGAAGGACTGGACCACATTGGGTCTGATGTACACAATCTTAGCTAGTCACCTTAGTATTGAAAATAAATCATTGTCATTTAAGTACTAGACATATCAAATCCTATCATGGGAAGCATAGAACAGAAGATACCTCCAAGGAAATGTCATAGTTTCTTGATGTCTTCTCCATAAGATATGTTAATGGAGAAGGGTTCTGCAATTGAAAGAAGAGAAAAAGTTCTGATCAATATGAATTTCACTGGTGAGGAACACAAGGTTTTAAGAGTTGAGAAGTCAAGACTACCTGCTTTGGGGCCTCACATGCAAAGGGTTCTAAGGCATCTAACGTCACAATCCAAGGAGATATGGTTGTGCCTGCAAGACCAAAATTGGAAGACAATATTATCCTTACGGTTATATTTCTAGAATACTAGCAGAAAACGACATGAGAAACTTTCAGATAGCAAGCAGTTATATGCAAACAATAAAGTCAATTGGATTTCATACCAAAGCTCTTTCCAAGAAAGGGACCAAGAGGCATGTACTCCCATGCCTGGATATCTCTCGCTGTTTAAAATAGTCGATTATCAGCACAGAATCATGCCACAAGAACTTCAAAATGTCAAGTATATTATTAAGCATACCACTCCAGTCATTCATCAAGACAAGTCCAAATATATGATCTGCAGCCTCATTAACATCCACCGTTGTTCCTAGTTCATTACCAGGGCCAACTACAGCAGCCTTAAAGCAAAAAGAAGTACAGTGTGCAAAATGGAATTAGCAAACAACTCAGCAAGGAAAAGGAAGATGATTGCTGAGTAATCTAATATCCTATCAAAGAAGATGAACTTGCAGTAATATACTGTATGTAAATCCAAGTTGGACCAACAATAGAAAGAATACTTGCATTTTATATAAGACTACACATTTTCCAAACTATGAGCCATAAACTCTTACCATTTCTAGCTCAAAATCCAATTTTCTAGAAGGTCCAAAATATGGCGCAGAATTACCAGTTGGATGAGCTTGTCCTCTGGAAGACACATTCAAATCATAATTAGGAAAAGAAATGCCAACATTTATTCGTAATGAATGGAATAGTTGGAGAATTCAGGTCACACATAATCTATTCACATCAGACACCAAAATATGAATTGGTATGAACATAACATGCACTATTAGTGCAAACTTGGGTCTAATTTTATAAAGTACCAAACTTTATATTCATTTAACGAAAAAAAAAGCACCATGTGCCATGTCTCATGCTGCAGTGGAAATGCTTCACTACCAAGAATCGAATTAGAAGATTCCAATAAATTAAATGCCACAGAGCGGGCCTGATAGAAGATCATTGATGTAGCTATTCACTTAGGTGCTGCGTCATTGAGACCCTGTGTAAACGTATGAATTTACTGCTGAAAATGAACGAGAATGAAGAGAGATGATGAACACAGAGAAGGAAGCTTCTGGAGAAAGCCAGAAGAGAAAATAAATCCACTAACTAAAATAATATCTGTACAGGTGATATATATACAGCAACACTTGGGTCGGGTCAGACGGCCCAAGAGTAAAAATAAATCGGGCTCAGATAGTTACAGCCCAATCAACAATCATCACAGCCCAACTCCCACATGTACAATGTATACCAGAAAAATACAATAAATATACAATGTATACAATCATTTATGCTTAGGTTTGGAAGCCATGTAGTCTTTCATCTCAACACCCCCCCTCAAGTTGGAGGGGAAACCACCTGCAACTTGGATAACAGCGGATGAAGCACAGTTCCAGGTAATGGCTTAGTGAGCAGGTCAGCCAGTTGACGAGAAGTAGGAACATGAAACAACCGGAGAAAACCATTCTGTAGCTGATCCCGAACAAAATGACAGTCCACCTCGATGTGTTTGGTACGCTCATGGAAAACATGATTGTTAGCTATATGGACAGCAGCCTGGCTGTCACAATACACAGAAAATGGAAGAGAAACAGATACTCCAAGATCAACCAATAAACGAGACAGCCAAGATAATTCAGCAACAACTTTGTTGAGGGCTCTATATTCTGCTTCAGCAGAAGACAAAGAAACAACAGGCTGCTTCTTAGATTTCCAACTAATCAGGCAACCACCCAATAGCACACAAAATCCAGTAACAGATCTCCTAGTATCAGGGCATGCAGCCCAGTCACTATCAGAATAACCAACAACAGAGAAATCATCACTGGCAGAATAAAAGAGACCCATAGAAGGAGTGCCTTTAAGGTATCTCAAAACATGTAGGGCAGCAGTCATATGGGGAAGTCTGGGGTATTTTAGGAATTGACTCAGATGTTGAACAACAAAGCATATGTTAGGCCTAGTATGAGTCAGAAATAACAGCTTACCAACAAGACTCCTATCTAAGCATAAATGATTGTATACATTATATATTTATTGTACTTTTCTGGTATACATTGTACATGTGGAAGTTGGGCTGTGATGATTGTTGGTTGATCTTGGAGTATCTGTTTCTCTTCCATTTTCTGTGTGTTGTGACAGCCAGGCTGCTGTCCATATAGCTAACAATCCTGTTTTCCATGAGTGTACCAAACACATCGAGGTGGACTTTTATTTTGTTCGGGATCAGCTACAGAATGGTTTTCTCCAGTTGTTTCATGTTCCTACTTCTCGTCAACTGGCTGACCTGCTCACTAAGCCATTACCGGGAACTGTGCTTCATCCGCTGTTATCCAAGTTGCAGGTGGTTTCCCCCTCCAACTTGAGGGGGGGTGTTGAGATGAAAGACTACATGGCTTCCAAACCTAAGCATAAATGATTGTATACATTGTATATTTATTGTATTTTTCTGGTACACATTGTACATGTGGGAGTTGGGTTGTGATGATTGTTGATTGGGTTGTAACTATCTGAGCCCGATTTATTTTTACTCTTGGGCCGTCTGACCCGATCCAAGTGTGGGTGTATATATATCACCTGTACAGATATTATTTCAGTTAGTGGATTCATTTTCTCTTCTGGCTTTCTCCAGAAGCTTCCTTCTCTGTGTTCATCATCTCTCTTCATTCTCGTTCATTTTCAGCACTAAATTGTAAACAGTGTCAAGGGAAGGAAAGGGTTGCATCATTAACAAGTT
The DNA here is from genome assembly GCA_034376525.1 of Nicotiana benthamiana. Taxonomy (NCBI): domain Eukaryota; kingdom Viridiplantae; phylum Streptophyta; class Magnoliopsida; order Solanales; family Solanaceae; genus Nicotiana; species Nicotiana benthamiana. The sequence goes on along the minus strand of CM067327.1, from coordinate 146,008,185 downwards.
ACTCCTAACCCCCATGTATGCTTCATTTAACCCCATAAGAAACTGGAATACCCTGTTCTCATCATCTTCCTGAATTATTCCATTCTTAGCAGCACACACACATCTCTGCCCATGATTTGTGCACATTGTGCCCAACTCATCCCACACACCCTTGAGTTTATTAAAATATGAGGCCACATCTAAAGAGCCTTGAGATGTGTGAGAGAGTTCTCTTTTTAACTCAAAAATTTTGGTCATGTTGGCAGTACCATATCTGTTCTCAATTTGTGACCATATGCTTTGTGCAGTATCAGAATATTGTACACTATCAGCAATTTGAGGGGACGGGGAAGCAGTTAACCAAGAAATCACCATGTTATTGCATCTGTCCCATAGCCTTTGTTCAGCCACATTATTAACAGGTCGGGGACATGAGCCGTCAACAAAACCAATCTTATTTTTGGCAGAGAGCGCAACAATCATTTTCCTCCTCCAGCCCCCATAACCACTGCCCGAGAAGGGAGTGGACACAAGTGAAACTCCAGGGACGTCAGAGGAGTAAATGAAAAGGGGACTGGTAGAGTCTACTAAGGAGGTACTAGCATTCATATTAGAAGCCATAAACAGCAAATCAATTTTGAGAAGGAAACAGTCTCGGTAAACAAAATACAACAGAATCAGAATTCACATGCAAGACAAACAATACTCAGAGTAAGAACAGAGTTACCCTCCTTCTTCGCGACCGGAGAAGATCAGCCTTCAATCGACAGATAAAAACCCTAGGTCCGTTCACCGGAAATCGTAGGTTCCAAGAAACTACCAGAATAAAACCACAGACGTCGGAAAGTCACCCAAAACGTCTATTAACCGAAGATAAAGTCATCGGATAACATCAAACTCCAGGTCAGAAAATCGAAAACCCTAGAAGTCGAACAACTCGTCGGAACAAGGCCACAGACGTCGGAAAATTACCCAAAACATCTGCTGACACTAAATCAGAACCTCAAATGACAGAAAAAGTCCGATTGTCCACCAAATGTTCATCGGAACAGTTGTGAACAGCATCTCTCTTGGTCAACCATGAGAAAACTTTCAGCAAACGCTTCACACAGGATCGATAACACATAACATAGGAGGATCGGAACATTATCAGGCTCTGATACCATGTAAACATATGAATTTAGTGCTGAAAATGAACGAGAATGAAGAGAGATGATGAACACAGAGAAGGAAGGTTCTGGAGAAAGCCAGAAGAGAAAATGAATCCACTAACTATAATAATATCTGTACAGGTGATATATATACAGCCACACTTGGGTCGGGTCAAACGGCCCAAGAGTAAAAATAAATCGGGCTCAGATAGTTACAGCATCATCACAGCCCAACTCCCACATGTACAATGTATACCAGAAAAATACAATAAATATACAATGTATACAATCATTTATGCTTAGGTTTGGAAGCCATGTAGTCTTTCATCTCAACACCCTGCCAAAGGAGTATTTAAATCAAAAACATCCATCACGACCTAAATGATTAATGCAAACAATTTCCCATCAAATATGTCTTAAGCACTACACAGTTGTCTTCCTAATTTCGCTCCACTGCAGTGGAAATGCTTCACTACCAAGAATCAAATTAGAAGATTCCAATAAATTAAATGCCACGGAGCGGGCCTGATAAAAGATCATTGATGTAGCTATTCACTTAGGTGCTGCGACATTGAGACCCTGCAAAAGGAGTATCTAAATCAAAAATATCCGTCATGACCTAAATGATTAATGCAAACAATTTCCCGTCAAATATGTCTTAAGCACTCCACAGTTATCTTCCTAATTTCTCTCCACTGCAGTGGAAATGCTTCACTACCAAGAATCAAATTAGAAGATTCCAATAAATTAAATGCCACAGAGCAGGCGGCTTAAAGATCATTGATGTAGCTATTCACTTAGGTGCTGCGACATTGAGACTCTGCCAAAGGAGTGATTAAAGCACAAACATCCGTCACGGCCTAAATGATTAATGCAAAAACTTTCCCATCAAATATGTCTTAAGCACTCCACAGTTAGCTTACTAATTTCTCTCCACATAAATAAACCGATACAGATTTCTAGAAAGAACTGGAAAAATACTTTTCTGTTCACCTGGGTCTCACAATATCGGTTCCAGAAATGACAATTGACGATGCTCTCCCATGGTAAGCAATAGGAAGATGGAACCTGAAAAGGGTCCGTGAGCAAGCATATAGAAACGAAAGTACAAGGAAAAGGATGTCCCTCCCTCCCCCTCCTCTTTCCCCTCCCCCTCTTTCTCTCCCCGATTCCCTCTCCCTCTCCCTCCCTCCCCCAGAAAAGAAAATGGCTGGAAATATCGTCCAACGTAATTTATACGACATTTTTAAGGTGTCTGTGTTGTCGGCATACCAATTAAGGTTGATAGGATTTTCAGGGCCACGAAAAATAGTCCCACAATTCTTGGCATGGTGCATTGATGAGAAGAAGTCCGTGTAGTCTCCAATGGTGACAGGTAGAAGCATTTGAACTTTGTCCTGAAGTATTAACAATACAACACAAGAATTAGACAACATCAGTCCACTAACAGACGTGAAAATTCCAATTACCATGCCGTACCATAGGCAGAAGAGCTATATGCCTTAAAGCAGTATTGTCACGCAGAGTTGGTTCCGTGGCTGCACAAGGACAAAACAGAATAACCCAACTTCAACTTGTATCACACAGACTCAATGGGTCTCAGGATATCCTATATCAGATATTGCCAGGATAAGGTTGGACGGAGACTTTTAAATTTACAATAGGTCTAAAATTTAATAAATTTATAATATTTAATTGTTTAATAATATTTGTCAGAGTTTCATTTGAATCCAAAATGGGACTAAGAAGAATGTGATTTAAGTTTATATTCCAATCCAAGTTTTCTTAGGTATATCCAAACAGATGCGAAGGATTTAAGCTTTTGACTTTGTAATACATACAATCTACCTCCATCCAAGCAGGCCCTTACATGAAAAAGAAGCGCATACCTGATAACAGCTTTTGCAATGTCACCCGAGCTTCTTTCCATGCAGGTCGCCCCAATCCCACAAACTTGTTCAAGCTAGGCTACAAATGCAAAGAAGTTAGCTTATGACTTCACAGTCCCTCAACCTTGCCATTAACATAGAATATTAACAGTACCGAGTGTCTCAATTACATAAGGCTTAGTGGCTCGCCAAAAATTATGAGTTTAAGTTCTATGCATGGAATTGTAAAAAAATGTGTATACAATTAGGTTGGTTAAAAGGTGATTGCAGATAAGTTTATTTAATACCAGCACTGATTGATAACCTAAAAAAATGGCTAGTAACCAACAGGTTAAATTACACGGACGTTATAAAAAATTAATTAAATTGCCAGTGTATATAACTTAAATCTTACAATTGTGTCGTTAGGAAATTTCCTATTGCATCCAATAGTGGCTAACATATAATTTGATGAAACCCAACTAGTGGGATGCTATCACTATAGTACCCAGATATTTTGTCTTCTTCTTCATTCATTCTTCCTTTTCTTAGGACATAACTCCTATGTTGCTCGGACACGGGTGCGGGTGTCCGACACGCGTGCGGATCTAGAGGTCGGATCCTTCGAGATGTAAATTCTAAGATTCGGAAATATGGATCCTAGTATGGATACGGGTGCGGGGATCCGGCTAAATTAATTAAAAACATATATATGTAAAAATATCTCTAAATCTGTAAGAAATTTAGTGAAATACTTACGTATAGCTTGTAAAGTGTGGATTTCTTTTTTATTCTCAAGTTGTAAATAAGTAAAGGATTGATGTCGTAGATAAGGTATGTTATTTTCTTCAATTTTATCCTAGTTTTGGTTCTGATTTCGGAATCCAACTGTATCTTGTATTGAATTTTTCCGTCCGCTGTGGTCAAAATACCCAAAAGTGTTTGACCAAATTCGGTACGGATCTCATACCCACACCCATACTAGTGTAGTGTCGACACGGGTACGGCACCTAAACTGAAGTGTCAGAGCAACTTAGCATAACTCCCCAAAAAAGCAAGGGGAACTTTACACAATGCACTCACAAGAAAATCAAACAAAATATATTACTTCCGTAAAACAAACAGCTTTTGGATGATTGTTCCCCCTTGTATCGTATTGTATTGTTATCCCAAAACAATGTTTGTTTTGATAGTTTCATAAAAATTGATAGTATTGTATTGTTAAATCTATTGTTCCAGAACAATGAAAAGTCCACTTTTTTGAAACAACCGATTTGTTGTGGTGGGATTGTTTCATATTTTTCTTTCCAATTATGCCCTAACTTATTACTCCACTATTATATTTTATCCTTTAGCTTTTTTTGCTATTTTAACTCCAAATATCCAACATGTTACCAACTTTATTTTCACTAGAACTTCTGCCGCCAACGTTAAAGGTGTTTTGCCGCCTTCTGTTTTATTTTTCTTCTAATTTGCTTTTAACTCAATTCTAATTAGTTGTGCTCCTTTGTTTTGTCTTCTTCTGTCTCACTTTTGGCTTTCTTAAGGTGTTTTGCCTTTTCTGTTTTATTTTTTTAAATTATTTTTATGCATAATTTTTAATAAATTTAATATTTAACGTTTTAAACAATTGAGGATATTTTAGTAAACTTATCAGTTACAAACCAAACAGCAAAATTATTATTTAACAATATAATCTATCCAAACATTATATTCATAACACGATACGATACAATACGATACAATCAGTGGCGGAGGCAAGATCTCCACGAAGAGAGTTCAATTTTTTTTTTTGTAGCTAGTGTGAATTGAACCCATGACCTTATGTAGATTTTGAACCCCCTTGACCACTAAACTATGCTTTTGGATTGTGTTAAGGGTATTCAAAACTTAATATATATATATATATAGATAAAAAAATAGATTTTGCCTTATATATACAGTATAAGTTTTCGGCGAACACCCTTGCCCCCTCCTAAATCCGCCCCCAGATACAATCTAATTCATTATAAAACATGGGGAACAATGATCCAAACATAGTGTAAGACAGGATTTAACAGTTGAAAATAACAAAAAAGGAGCTCATACATCAATGAAAATTATCTGAAACTGAACTTAGTAGTCAAAAATATATGCACTAACGGTGTAAATAATAAATCATTTAAAAGGTAACTGTAGCTAACTCTATTTAATAGCATTGATCTTTGAGTAAACTATTATAATTAAACTACACTGATCGTGTGAATATTCAGTACACTATCAATGGATATAACTCAAATGCGTCAGGAAAGTATACAATTCCGTCCAAACAATAGGAGAAAACAGAGCACAAAAATCGACGAAGATAACCAAAAAACTGAACTTAACGGTAGGAAATTTACTTAAAGTGCAACCAAATAGAACACTTACTAATAAATCTTCAGAAATTAATGAAAATGAAGATAAAACCGACCTGATTGAAACAATCGGAGTTTTTGAGTAAAGGACCGTCAAATAAACCGGCGGAGCTAAGAGCCGATAAGTCCAAGACGTAATCTCCGATAGCGACGCCCGGTCGAGGTACAGAACCCGGTTCAGGCTTGAATACACCGTAAGGTAAGTTCTCGAGAGGGAAGTGAGATTCCGGTTCAACTTCAACAAACGACTTCAGCACCATGATTGATGAAGAGAAGGAAGACGAAAACGACGACGTTTGGAACTGGAGTTCCGAGCTCTCAGTGAGCGACGTGAGATACTGAAAATGAAGTGATGACGAAAGCTTAAGAATAATAAGAAGAGAATTTGTAGTTAACTACGTATATTAAATCGAACGGTGAAGATTGCGAATTGAGAAGCGGGTAGATGAGATCAGCGGTTGATTGTTACCTATCATTCAAAGGAGCAGTTCTCCTTTTTCGTCGCTCTACACAATTCCACGTGGGTAAAAGGCTTATGCATAAATTGTAAAAAAACCAAATGCGATTTGTAACTCGCATTAGTGCAGCGATTTATTTGCAGTATGCAGTTTATGAATTCCGATTTGTAACTCTTTTAATGTAAATATATGTTTACACCGAATCAAATAATTTACATTAATAATTAAAAATTAAGATAATAACTATCATCACTTACTTTTGATTAGGCATGTTTACGGATCAGATTGGATCGAATTTGGAATATTTGGACTATAATTTCAGATTTCCAATTTGGTAAATTGCAATCCGAATTCGAACCAAATTAAATTATGTTCAGACTGGATTTTGATATTTGAATCTAATAAATATATTGTATTGGTTCGAATTGTAAGCCTTATATATTAAGAAGCTAAAATAAAAGATTTAAGTATAACTAGCTATAACTAACGAGTCATACACAACATTCCATACAATTACTCAATTCTTTCATGATAAGGAAATTATGTAAGATCACAACACACTTGAATTAAGAAACATGCAAAAGCACTCCCGTTTCAACCATCAAATACCTAGCTAGAACAAAAATATAAGGACACGATTAACTCTACTTGTGTTTCTCAGCAAGAAAACTCAGAGAAACAAAACCTGTCCAAATTTCTTACTTATTGCCGCCAAATAATGAAATATACTTTGATGCTCTTATTGTTTGTTTACCCTTAAAATTGGATAATAATTAAATTTATAATATGGTTTTAAGGACAAGCGATTTCACCTAATACCAATTGATAAATATGAAGATTAATAATAGAAATTAACAACAAAATAAAACAAACTAATATTGAAACGGAATTCATCCCTCGAGTTAGAATGCCCTCGAACTGATTGATACTAGAATAAGTAAAATAAGGCAAGCTGATGAACAAGGGAGTGTCAGCCAAAAAGTGTGTTATATTGCTTTGATATGCATCAATGTAATGTGGTTACAAAATGATTAGAACCCTCCTAATATACTAGAGGAACCATATCTATGGTGCAATTCTAATTACAAAAATAAATCTCATGATTAGCTAAACAATCACCCTTGATTTGATCTGCTCCGAGATTTCCGATATAATCTTCGACCAGTCACGGATATCTCGCCTTTTCGTTATTATGCTATCTTCGGTCTTGCTCGATGTATGTCCCGTTCGACCTCAACCATTGCCGATTCTGATCTTGCTAGGTACCTCGAATCTGAACTGGTACCTTATCCTTGTATTCTCAATAAGATATTATTTGGGGGTGATTCTCGATTCACCCTCCTGGTCTCGGTTAATAATCAAAATTTGGTGGGCCCAATTTTAACCGTATACAGATATTTCCCTCATTTTTTTGGAGTATAATGACAAGAAACGAATTGAGTCCTTGATCTTTACCCCGATTTGTTATGACGTAAGCATTGTGGCACAAGCGGTAGATGTGATCGAACGTCCCATCGATTCAATTTCCTAGGCACTTAAGGCGAGTCAGTTGCTGGTTTGCCACTAGCATCTTTGAACCGTCCCTGTGAAAACCATAAATAGGCCCCTTTCCCATTTTTTTTCAATTACTCTTAATCTTTTCTTCTCTAATCTTCAAAGATCATTGCATTTTCAAGTTCTCCTTATGCAAATCTTCAAGTTTCATCGCTAACCTCTTCTTAAAATGCAAAATATCCTGATTTCGGTTCTTCATCATTCTTAAAAATGGCTAAGACCTCCAAAATTGTCCCTCGTAAAGAAATTGCCTCTTTATCAAATTCTGCGGGCAGTGGTGGCACAACAGACCATCCTCTTGCGGACTTTATTTCGACGAAGTGTGCCACTGCTTCCGATTTCAAGGGAGAGAACACACCATCGATACCAGGCTGATGTGAATCCATGTTGAGGTACATGTCTATGATTACCGAATGTATCCTCGAGAAAGTGAAAGAAGAGTGCAACTGGGTAGGCAAGGATGTCGTAGTGCCTAGCCTTGAAGAATCCATCATTACTTACATAGAGGGGTATCTGATTGTCACTTACCCTTCATAATAAGTCCCTTGGATCCTACCTCTATTTCCTTTTGCAAAAGGTACGATGTCACTCTGGGCCAAATCCACCCATTGTTTTGGAGGATCGTGCTCCTCCTCTGATTCTTTGTAAATAAGACCGAAGGGCATCCTTTTACCCTTGATCACCTCATGAGCCTCTACGGCCCTCGGCTTTATCGAAGGGGCATGATCAAACTTTATCGTCGAGCCACCAAACCCCCGTTCTCAAGCATAGACGAGACTCGAGACCAAGGTTGGATGGGCAGGTTTGTCCGAATATATACATCGGATCTAATCCCCGCGGAAGATATGCCATTCCCTAAAAGGTGGAACATGAAACATAAATATTGTTTGGCCTTTCGAGTATCTATTGTTTTCGTTCCTATTTCTTATTTTCCCATTATCTAAGTTTTTTGTGTTGCAGCCAAGGTCATTATGCCAGAAGTGATCCCCGACCTGAGGCAATGGATCGAGGGATTGGTGTCACAAAAAACTTATTTAGAGCGTGCTTCAATGGAGTTTTCACAGGGCCGATGGAAGGCTTGAAACCATGGTAATATTTTTTCCTTAGCAAGGTTTCCATTCAGAATTTGTTATTGTACTTACTCATTTTTTCCATTTTTTAGGCCTTGGAAAGGACGTACTAATGAAACCCCTCTCTACCGAAGAAGAGGCACTCCTTTCCCTGTCTTCCCCACAGCTGGGCAAAGAGAAGAAAATGAAAGGGACTCCGAGTACCTCAATCCTGGAGAAGAAAAGGCCGGCTAGGAGGCCCCTCAATCCTAAGAGGGACGTTATCCACGTAACTCTAGAGTCTGTCCACTAGCTATCGGACGAGACCGAAGATGAGGATGAAAAAGAAAATTCTGTATTGGTGCCTCATGTGCGGGCTGGCATCGAGGTTCAAAGAACCACTGGATAGGTAGGAGACGAAGCTGTTTTGCCCCGGCTTGATGGGCCTGAGACAACAAGAGTTGAAGATGCCTCACCTCGATATGGGGAGCCATTGATGAGGCGGTTGAGGCTGGAGTAGAAGCCGAGCTTGAGGCTCCCTGGAATGAAGATGATGCCTCTAAAGATCTACTTGAGAAAATAATGACTGGGGATTCCTCGTCATTCCCTCCAGTTCCAGATTCGATGATACGTGACACTCAGGTTGCAAAGACTTGTCAGAGAGAGGGAGCCCACATGGAGGAAGATTTTTTTTGTGGCTGTTTCGCCAACGTAGAAGATTTCATCGATTTGGATAATTTGGAAGTGCCAAGGAAGAGCTCGAATGAGGCTTCCTTGAACTATACTTTAACCAACCAATTCTCGGCTCCCAGCATTGACCCCGGTCAAAATTGGCCTTTTATCATCTTTATCCCGAAATATACATATGTTTTTTTGCCCCCGTAAGGGTGGTAAGTTATCTTTGATGCCTGGTTACTGAGGAGGAACAAGGCGAAATGAATGGAGTGGGTGTTTCATGCTTGTTCAACGAGGCCCGACATGTTCTGAATCGGGTAAGTACAAGGACCATTATCTTTTGGCTTCAATGTTGCATCACGAGGTATTTCTTCGATTTTGAGAGGAAAGCAAGGTCGAGGTACAGGGTCTTACTAAGAAGTGCAACACTTACAAAATTCTCAGTGAGGAGCTTCAGGTGGACTTGGTTGAAGCTCGAAACGCGCATGAAGATATGGCCAAGCAGGTACTCCGAATTCTTCATGATAGTGAGAACGAGTAGGATATAATGACTAACAATCCCATTCTACATGCTCGACAGAGGCTTGAATAGATCAAGGGCTTTCAAGGGCAAATAGACGAAGTGCGAGCTGAAGTTGAACGGTTCAAGGGATGTATGGACATCCTGGCTGCACAAAAGGAGACCGTTCAAGCAGAGCTAGATTCTTCCAAGTCATAGCTTCGATTTACAATGGATAATTCCTCGTTCCAGGCGACGAAGGTTGAGGAGGTCAAATCCAATTTAGCCAATTTGACCAATGAGCTCGAGGTTGCTAGATCCAAACTGGTCGCGGACAATATTAAGGCCCAGACTACTACGGATCAATACAAAGTCAATGCCGAAGCCACCCTCGAGCAGGCTAGGGGCATGGTTGATCATTCGAAGTGGAAGGCTCGAAGGGAGTTTCTCGAGGGGATCCTTGCTCAAAGTGTCGACATATCTACTGAACTTGAGATCGCCAAGGCTGAGGAAGCAACTCGAAAGTTGGAGTTTCTCGATGAGGTTTCCGAGGATGTGAGTGGATCTGGTGGAGAAGACTCTTAGGGCAAAGAAGTTGTTCCCAAAGAAGACTAGGCCCATAGGATTAGTAGTGTTTCTTTTAAGGCCATTTTGGCCTTTGTAAAGAGTTTTTGATCGGGCCATGTGGCCCTTTAAGAAAGATTTTGATATAAAAAATTTCCTTTCCTTTCTGAATTTATTGTCTCTTCCCTTGTTTTCTCCTCACTTATTTATTGATGCCTTATGAGATTGCATTCATAGGTTCTAGGTTTAGGTGGTTTTGGACCAAAACAGAACTATTGTCGAGTGAGTGCTTCCTCAAACTCAAAGTACGGTAACCCTATTAGGTTTTAATTGAGTGAAAATGATCCCTCGAACTAAAAAAAAAGACGGCCCTTAGGCTCTTGTATTAAGCCGGTATGACCTTAATAAAGAATGACTTTTTTCCCCTTTTCGGCTTAAAAGGTTAATCACATAAAAATTTGTTATGCCTTAACATGAGATAAATTTGTATTCATATTCCATTGTTTTCGAGGGTTGATGATATCGGAACGCTTTGTTTCAAAGGCCTTAGTATGAAACAGAGAAAATGGTTCGACAATTCGGTACCCCTTAGGGTTTTTGAAGGTTGATGTGATCGCAATCCTTTGTGATTTTGCTGAGGGTCGCCTTTCTAAACCGGTTTTATGAAAATATTTAAAGGCCTGTTTTATTACGAAATTCAGACATCTCCGAACTGTATTAATTTGGTTGTAGCCTTTAGCTTGGGATTTGCCTATTGGGCTTGTTTCCCTGTTACACTCCAAACTTATTCGAAGTGTCATTCCTCGAGTGAGGTGGTCGTGGCCTATAAAATAGAGGGTTTCCTTTTTAAGGTCTTTAGATCTCTAGTTTTTTGTAATTCGATAATGTTGATTTTTTGGACAACAGTCCTCGAATGTGGGGTTAATTGTTCGAACTTTAGTTGTGATCGACCCTTAAGCCAGTCTCCTCAATAGATCACAAGTACGAAATTGTAAAGTAAAAATTTATAAGGCATGAAATATTTGGCAAGGAAAAAATACTTCTCTTAATAAATGATTATACACGCGTACATGTTCGATGTTAGGACTCGAGTAATCTACATGGGCACAATTTGTTTGACTGTTTGGCCCTTATAAAATTTGCCTATCGAGACTTTGTTGACACGAAGTACTTTCCTTGTAACATTCGAGGGTGATGCCCCCCAGTATTCGAGGGTGATTATAAAAAAGCCTTGGATATTGTTGAATTGCTCTAAGTTAGCACAAACAATGGTTACCTTGTTAAAAACCTCGTCGAAAAAACCCATTTGGGACAAAAACCGGTCTAAGGAAAAAAAGTGAAACTCGTTCTTTCAGACATAAGGACTTTATTGTGAAGAATCCATCGAGGTCTTCGAGCTATCACGTACAATTGGTTAACATAAAATAAAAATGAAATAGAGAAGGTCGTACCTTAGTAGTAATATCATTTGAGGAGTAATATATTCCAATTGTTTGGTAATTGCTCGCCCTTCGTCGTGCCAAGTTTGTAAGATCCTTTCCCGATGATATCGAGGGCCTGATATGGTCCCTCCCAAGTTTGGGACAAGTTTTCCTTCCTTTGGGTTTCGAATGGTGAGGGTGACTTTTCTCATAACTAAGACCTCGACTTTAAAGTGTCGGAGGTTGGCTCTTCCAGATAATACCTTTTGATTCGCTATTTATGTGAGGACATTTGAACGAGGGCGACTTCCCATCTTTCATCTAGTAATTCGAGACTTGTATTCATATCCTTGTGATTTGACTCTTCTGTTCCATGCTAATACCTGAGGCTAGGTTCTCCGACTTCGATGGGGATCAGAGCTTCGGCACCATAGACTAAAGAGAATAGCGTTGACCTTGTATCAGATTTCGACATTGTACGGTATGCCCAAATGACCTTGAGCTGTATTTCTCTCCATTTTCCTTTAGCGCCGGTCAAGCTTTTCTTTAGATTTTGAATAATGGTCTTGTTTGTCGACTCAGCTTGTCCCTTCCTACTAGGATGATATAGCATTGATAGGATCCTTTTAATCTTGTGGTTTTCGAGAAATCTCTCACTTTGTTGCCGACGAATTACTTCGCATTGTCGCATACGATCTCGACGGGCATCCCGAATCGACATATAGTTTGGTCCCAAATGAAGTCTATGACTTCTTTTTCTCTAACTTTTTCGAAGGTTTGTGCTTTAACCCACTTAGAAAAATAGTCAGTCATAAATAAAATGAATTATGCTTTACATGAGGCTGATGGAAGAGGCCCGACGATGTCCATTCCCCATTTCATGAACAGCCATGAGGATAAGACTGAATGGAGTTGCTCTCCTAGTTGGTGAATCATCGGCATATACCGTTGGCATTTTTCGCACTTTCGAACAAAGTATTTTGTATCTTCTTTCATATCGGCCAATAGTATCCTGGTCTGATGACTTTTGAACCAACTACTCGGCACTGGAATGATTTCCGCAAGCGCCCTCGTGAATTTCCCGTAGAACGTAGTTGATGTCTTCTGGCCCCAAACATATCGCCAATGGTCCATCGAACATTCTCATGTACAGTGTTCCATCCTCAGCCAATGTGAACCGTGCGACCTTCGTGCGTAGAGTCCTATATTACTTAGGATCCGCTGGAAGCTTCCCGTTCTTTAGGTATTCGATATACGTATTCCTCTAATCCCGGTTTAGACTTGTGGAATTTATTTTGGCGTGACCTTCTTAGATTACTGACCTCAAAAGTTGTACGACAGTCTCCGAGCTAAGTTTGTCATCTTTGATTGATGGCCCCAAATTTGCAAGGGCATCGGCCTTGCTGTTTTGTTCTCGGGGTATGTGATGTAGGGTCCATTCTTTAAATCGATGTAGAGCCACCTGTAGTTTTTCCAAGTACCTATGCATTCGATCTTTTCGAACCTCAAAAGTTATGTTGACTTGGCTTACAACAAGTAGGGAGTCACACTTGGTCTCGATGACCTCTTCTCCAAAGATCGTAGCTAGCTCGAGGCATGCAATCATGGACTCATACTCGGTGCCGTTGTTAGTTAATTTTGAAATTTTGATTGACTGTCTAATTGTACTACCTATGGGTGGCTTCAAAGTGATGCCTACCTAGGCCCCTTCACGTCCGAAGTGTCGTTTGTGAAGAGGGTCCACCCCCCGATAATGTACCCAATTTTAATAATAGTTCCTTTTCAACCTCGGGTACGAGGTCTGACGTAAAGTCGGCAAAGTCTGCCAAGATTTAAGACTTGATGGTCGTTCGGGGTTGATAATCAATATCGTACCCGCTTATATCGACGACCCATTTGGCCAATCGACCCGAAAGGTTGGGCTTGTGGAAAATTTTGCGACGGGGATAGGCGGTTACAACACAAAATGGTTGACACTGAAAGTACAGTTTCGATTTTCCTATAGGCTCTTATCAAAGCAAGCTCTAATTTTTCTAAGTGTAGGTATTGGTTTCTGCCTCTCTAAGGTTTGACATAATAAACACAGAATTGCGTACCTTGCTCTTCTTGAACTAGGACCCCATTTACCACTATCTCTGAGACTACTAAGTATAGGTAGAGCTGCTCCTCCGCTTTCAGGGTGTGAAGCAATGGCGGGCTCGACGGGTATCGTTTCAGTTCCTCTAACGCTTGTTGACATTTCGGGGTCCATGAAAAATTGCTCTTCTTTTTATGCAGTAAGAAGAACCGGTGGCTCCTATTTGAAAACCTCGAAATAAATCGACCTAGGGCGCTATCCTGTTAACCTTTGTACAACCTTGACATTATCAACGACCGTGATGTTTTAGATTGCCTTGATTTTACAAGGTTGATCTCGATCCCCCGATTCGATACCATAAAGCCGAGGAACTTGTTTGAACCGACCCCAACGCATATTTCTCCGGGTTGAGCTTCATGTTGTTCTTTCTTATTGTATCTAAGGTTTCCTGTAAATATTTTAAATCCTCTGCTCGCAATGAATTAACTAGCATATCGTCTATATCCATTGATTTACTTATTTGTTCTTCGAACATTCGATTTACTAGGCGTTGATAAGTAGCACTATCATTTTTTTAATCTAAACGGCATTATAATATAATAATAGGTGCCGTGTTTATGATGAATGAAGTCTTTTCCTGGTCCTCCGGGTTCATTTGTATTTGATTGTTCCTGAAGTAGGCATCGAGAAAACAAAGGATCTCGTGGCCGGTCATGGCGTCGATCATGCGATCGATATTCGGCAAAGGAAAAGTATCGTTAGGGCATGATTTGTTTGTATATCATAGCCTACACACATTCTAAGTTTATTTCCTTTTTAGGGACTACAACTGCGTTTCCTAACCATTCGAGAAGTTTACCTCCCGAGTAGATCCTATATTGAGAAGTTTGGTTACCTCGTCCTTAATGAATGCATGTTTTACCTCGGACCGGCCCCTTCTCTTTTGTTTTACCTGGCGGAATTTCGGGTCCAAGCTCAGTCGATGCGTAGTGATATCCGGTGAAATCCGTGTCATGTCTAGGTGGGACCAAGAAAATAATCCATGTTATCTTAAAGGAAAAACGAGTTTTTTCTGAGCTTGGGGGTTAACTCCGTGCCTAGGTATACCTTTCGATCGGGCAGATGCTCGATCAGTATGATCTGTTCTAGCTCTTCGGCCGTTGACTTCATTGCATCAGAATCATCGTGGTGACGAGTGTTTAGAGTATATAAAATTTTTACTCGTACTTTGTCAAATAATAGTATAAGAAAGATGTCGAACCCACAGAGATTGATTTATCTATTCTACAGGCATTTCTTATTTTAATTAATATTTGAGAAAATCAGAAATAGTTGAGTTGTGAATTAACTAAAAAGGAATGCATGAATAGTCAATAGAAATATTTTATTTTTCATAAGTATAATAAAAAGATGTTGGGATCATGACTTCACTTAATATTTTCATTTTATATTAGACATATTTTCTTCAATTTTTATTTCTAAGAAATGTGTAAATGCCTCTGACGATTATATTTATCTGTTATTATTATAGATGAACAATTAATTGTACTCCTCTCGGTTATACAAATTAATTATTAAAATAGTAATATTAATGGACCAGAAAATATATACTTGAAATAAAACATGCTCTTTTTAGCAAGTCCCTTTCGGTTATCCTACGTGTTATAATTGATTACTACAGTAATTTCCTCTTTCGATTACAAGTAACTGTAGAATCAATTTTAACATATAAGAGCTAGATGTTACTAAATAAAATTTAACATCTATTAATAACAAATTTGACTAAATTACTTCTTATGTCTCTTTCGATTACATAATTAGTAAGGAGTTAAATGTAGTACGAAATAGATAGCTGTTAACAAATTAAATAACACCCACTATAATTAGATAAAATTCAAAAAAGCTTCAGCTCGAGCATGTAAAATTGAGGAATAATACCTACTATTATACAAAAATATACAGATTCGTCATTCTCCAAACATAAGAAAGTTGCTCCATAAATACCAACGAAAATCTTCTTATCCATCAAATAAGAAAATGAAAAAAAATATTCAAGAAAAATAATTTTCCTATTTAATTAAAAGTAGTAACTAGAATAATTGTCAATATTTAAGAGCTAATGATCTTGAAGAAGAGAAATTTCTGACAATGGAAAATAACCGTAATTATGAGCCTCGTCCTCCACTTCCGATAATCAGCTCAAAAGGGTTATATTTATAGCTTTTCTTTCTCACAAGTCTTGTAAAGATAAACTAAAAATAAAGTATATCCTTCGTTTCCTTTTTAGCATACTACACTTTGGTTCCAATGAACCTATACTTTGGTGATTATCTTTATTTTCAACTTGGCAAGTTGGAAAGCCACAATCTTTAGGACTACCATGTGCATTTTAATTCCTTTCAACTTTTTTTTTTTTTTACATTTTTTCATTTTTCTTTTATAACTTTTTCTTGATACAACACCATATATATATATATAATATATATATATATATATATATATATATATATATATATATATATATATATAATTTTTTTTTTTGTAACTTTTAATTTGTACTTCTTGTGTGCACATGTCTCTTGACGTAGAAAGTTACTGTATTTCTCATAAATTTCACATTTCTTGCAAAGAAACACAAGGTTTAACAATAAAATATGAAGATAATAACTTATTTATTATATGATATTTTTTTTTCTTATCAAATTCTCCCACACTTAAATATTTGCTCATTCTTGAGAAAATTTTTGAGCCGCTCTTTTTACGAGAAAAGAAAAAATCAAGTCAACTATTAGCACAAGACTCCTTGAATTTTATAATGAATTTGATATCACCTGCTATTAATAAATTTTCTAGAATTAATTTTATTCCTCTTGTCCTTGTTTCTTTCATCATACATAAATCAACTTTTACATATAAAAATATTAAAAAGTTGTTATGAAATAATAAAAGAAGAAGAACAATATTGCAGAGAAAGAGAGAGAGAGAAAATTCTTATTGAATTTTGGGGTGGTTTACAATGGGGTAAGACCCCTCTATTTATAGGAAGAGAAATGACTTAGCCTCAAAGTAAAACTCTCTACAAGATAGACATTCACTCTAATTAGAATTCTATTCTTAACACTCCCCCTTGAATGTCTACTCAATAAATAATGTGCCTCGTTAAAACCTTAACTAAAATAAAACCCAATGGAAAAAAAATTCTAGAAAAGGAAAAAGATACACATGTTTAGAAATGCGCCTATTGGTTGCCTCGTTAAAAATCTTACAAGGAAAACCCAGTGGGACAAAACCTTGAAAGGAAAAAAGAGTGCAACGCGCATTAACTCCCCCTAATGAGAGCATCAATTCACATATTTGAGCCTTTGCATTTCAATCTTGTGCACCATCTTCAAAACGATCTTTGGTAAAGATTTGATAAATAAGTCAGCCATATTAACTTGAACGAATATTTTGCACCTTGAAATCATCACTCGTGATAGATATATAACGTCTTCACAAATGTCGTGGAATGGCTCTTCAATATTTCCGTAGAGGTATCCTCGCTATCACATTATCATGCTTATAGTTATAGCAAGATATAGTTAAGCATAAATTGCATTAAGGAAATGGTACCTCAAGATCAAGAATTGTATATGCTTCAAGCAACTTAAATCCTTCATGGATTGTCATATAAGTTAAGTCATATAAACCATATTATAGACTTTAGATGCATATCAAGTTTTCATGTCATGCTGGACAAATAGATATCAAAAACTGATTGCACATACCGTTGACTTTATACTTTTTAAGTATTTGAACTACATGTCCAAAACTACATGTCTTTCATATGGAATCAATTCTACTTGACACAAAAAAATCACTTGCCATTGGGGTTGCCATCCAAGATATATGCCCATTGTTTTCTTTATTGATTTATTTGCTCAGAGAAAGAAGTCACTGCCGTGGCTGCAATTCCAGTAACATCTAGATTGCCCAGCCAAGATACAGTTTCATTAGATCCCAAACCTGACGTAAGATATTTTTCGTCAGAACCGCTATGTTGACAGGTGGTCATGGAGTTAGCATCTACAAAGCAGCAGAAGATGGCAACAATGATATTTAAACCCAATTTGATCTCCATTTTACATCTTACCATTGAGAGGTCCTGCTAATTTCTCAAGCATACCTTTCTCGGTCTTTCGTGCTTAAGGAAAATGTAAAGAAACCACAAGTTTCTAATCAAAAAGACCAGTTAGAGAAACCTTTATTTCCTTCTAGCAACAGAGAGATTAAGCAAGAAGTCAATGTGATTGTATCTCTTCCATTTGGCCAATACTTTTGTGTCTATGTTCGATAGACTTAAGATCCTCATCAAAACTTAGTGCTATGATAGATATCGTCAACGAACATGTTATATCGGTTCCAATAAATTTTCATACAGACATAACATAGAGATCTTCATTCATATATTCAGATACCTAAATCTCTCATGAGATTTTATGAAGTGTTGTGTCATGTGATCTTCTAGATCACTTGCCATCTTTATTATGATCACTTTGATCATTTGCTCATCTTCTTTATCAAGAAGTTTATTTGAAATCATTTGTCTATACGCTTTAAGCGTACCATCGATTTTGTCCTTCTAAGACTTAATATGAGCATTTGCAATGAGAATATAGTTACTTTATTTGGGTCAGCAAAATGCGTCTAGCATACTTTGCAATATATTCCAGATGGATTATCTTTTTATGAACTTCAAGTACATAGTATCTTATTCGAGGATCTAGATATACAAATAATAATTCATTCTACGTAACTTTTTCTCAACTGTTTATCATGTCTCCCCCTCATGTTAGAAAACTAACTTATTTTCTCAACTTTGAGAACCCATCTTTGTGTTTTGTGGTGTTAATCAAAATATACACCGCACATCAATAATATTGAGATGGAATTATTTGGTTCCTGACCCTGAACCACTTGCGAGGGGAGAATTTAATATACTATCGTATATAACATATATCAAACAGATATAGATAACTTTGTTCTCATAAGCAACAGTTTAGCTATTAAGCAGAGGAACTCAATGAATTATTTTTGCTAAACCAATTATGATGTAAACCAACTTAGCAAGATGAACTTCTTGAATAGAAAATCTGGAAATTATGCTCGAAATTAAATTACTGAGCAAGTTACCTCGCAAGCACCGGCCAGGTTGCAGGCTAATAATAATCGCACATGTAACCATCTCATAGATGCATCTTATGTGGTGTACATGGTAGGTGAATGAGCCCATATTCACCTTTGATATTTCCAGAATTTATGGGATTCAATCCCAACTTTAGTTGGTAAATTAACTAATGAGAACAAGCAAGATAAGACAATTCATAAAGAACTTTCTAGTTCTTTAATATTTACGCATGTAAATTCTCTATTATTTTTGCACATCATATTTAAATTGACATGACTAACCAGCTATGCCAACTGGATATCAATAAACTCCAAGTTTATTATGATATGGGTTTTATGTCAATAAAGTTCTACTTTTTTGTGGTATTCTTTTATTTGTGTAGTACAAACTGGAGAATAAAGCGGGTAGCTTTTCACATACAGATTATCCCGCTACAAGTTGTAGTAATGGAAGATATCAAATCTTTTCTTTATTTATAGTGTCAATATAATCAGCCGCTTTCGCGTGTACTTTGGAAACTGAATAAGTTTCTTTGAGACTTACTACAACACAATACCTTATTGTTAATCAATTGTGTTTCTCCAACATAGTAATAATTGGCTCTTCTAGAGCTCTCAATTAATTTTGTACTACCACAAATTCATCAATATCCATGTGGTGAATATCTCTTTTAAAGAGAAAGTTATACCATTATGGTCATGGTCAAAATTATATGCAAGATATGTTTCTTGTATTATCGTTGTCCTTTAATAATCATATTTCCAAAATATTTTGGCGTACAATAGGTACGTGACCAATGATCATTCATGCCATAATAATGACATTATTTTCATATATCATCTCAAACCTCCTTCTAGAGGTGATGTGGTATATTCACTACCACTAGCACGTTCATATTCTTCCAAGAATGAATATGTATTCATAAATTAGATGTTATCACACTCACATCTTGAATGGACCATAATCATCTATATGTGCTTTATAAAATCTCATATTGTCAAATTTATGACAAATATTACTTTCACAGAGTGAAGGATTATTTTGAGAATCCTTATTATCTTCATTATCACAATGATGACGATTATAATTTCGTCTATTGCCACGTCCACATCCATTGATACCTTCACGGTAATAATTTTGTCTTCTTTCAGACTTATCACATACTGCAATCACATTCTCTAAAGGGAATGAGAATGGAGCAAATTCAATTGGACGGGTTTTTAATTCTTTGCCCACAATCATTCTTGAATTAAATCATGGCAAGGCATAGAAATTTTACCACTTCACGTGGTTATAATTTCTTACAAACTTCATTATAGTTATAATCAAACTTTGTTGTCTTTGTTTGTATATGAAATCAAATCGTAGAATTTCAAGAATTTGAAAGAGAAAAGTAAGTTACTTACCTTAAATCCAGAATTTAATCTTGAAGGAACTTCTCCTAAATTTAAGACTGTTGCCAAGGTTTCTTCCATCATTCTTGATGACCTACGAGCAGATTGCATCGCCTATGCTTCGTCATAAAAAATCCTCAGAACATTGGATGAATCACCATTAGCTCTCCCAATCAGTTCTGCTCTTTCTCGTGCTTCTTGCATACGCCGCTGATGTCTTAAATTGTATTTATTTAGACTAGCTTTTAAAGAGTCAGCTTCTTCAGCCACTTGTTCCACTTTTCTTTATCTTCTCAAGGAGCTTTTTGAGACGGTAGAGTCTCATGCTTAGCTCAAAGTAATAAACAAAAAGATAGACAACAAAGTAGAGAGAAATAGAGAAGAGAATATATTTCTTCTATATATCCAAGTGTATTACAAAATGATTTCTCATCCTCTATTTATAGTACTACATAGAGGTATACTAAAAGAATAAATATGTCATTAAGCTTTTGAGATCATGGAGGAAGATCATAGGGGAGATCATGGAGGTGTGGGAGTTACAACCATAAGTATTGGAGTAGTGGGAGTTATGGAGATAATGGATAAAAGTAGTGGGTATTATAGGAGTTATGGACATCCACCATAATCTAATATTTCATAACAAAACTTATAATCAATGCAAGTACTTCACCACTTTCAAGGCACTTGGTATATAAATAAGCTTCAAAATAAATTGTTAGTCAATCATAACTCACCAATCACAAATTCAACTTGCACTTAAATAGCAGAAACTTTAACATATAACCAAAAGTAAAAAACAATGTCTAACCTTTATGTGGAGAATATTAGCCTTAACATAAGGAGAAAGATTAATTAGAAGATCATACAAATATCTTCTTGGTGTTTTATTCTTGTTACGGAATGATTTAGTATACATATTCTATATTTTCTTTTAAAATCTTAACAACAGATTTATAATGATGTTACAATAAATTTAACATCTGTATGTATTTAATAAAATTTTAATCTATAATTATTTTAAAACTTGCTGGCATGACACTTAGAAAAATAATTGCGTAATGTCTTAAACCACAGATTATACGTATATATCATTTTTTGTGGTTACTAGAATAATTAAATCCATGTAATGAAGTTTGCTATATAAATATGCTTAGAATTAATTGGTTAAAAATGTTTAAAGTATGGTAACACCTAAACTAACTGGTATATGTGCAGATTAGCATATATATTCTCCAGAAAAAAAAACGAGGGGCACCATACATTCTCCAGACGTAATAACAATGTTATGGCAATCTCCAGACATAATAACAATCCTATGGCAACCTTAAAAGAAACATACCAGAAAGCAGAGTGGCGGTAGCTAGTGTGTGTCAGACGAGACATGAGCGGAAGCTAATTCGTGCTGATAACGTGTTATGAAATAATAAAAGAAGAAGAACAATATTGCAGAGAAAGAGAGAGAGAAGATTCTTATTGAATTTTGGGGTGGTTTACAATGGGGTAAGACCCCTCTATTTATAGGAAGAGAAATGACTTAGCCTCAAAGTAAAACTCTCTACAAGATAAACATTCACTCTAATTAGAATTCTATTCTTAACAAAAGTCAATTTCATTCAAGATAATCATAAAAGTGTGTATATTAAATGACTATAGGCTTGCTCTGTCTGTAAATCCCCACTAATATAAACTAGCACTGATCGTAGAATCTTTTAGGACTTTTTATTAGCTTGAAATGTAGGCTACGTGCTTTCGTATAATACTAGATGATTATATTTATAGTGACTGACTACTTATATATAAATTATTTTCTGCTACTTTCACTTTTTAAATACCTTTCTACGTGAGTAAATAAAATAACTTGGTTCGTACCTAACGAAAAGTTCTTTCTCTTCTCCTTCTCCTTCTTTTTTTCTTTATTTTTTATATACACATATATTTTTTAATTTTATATTTTCTTTATATTGTCTCTTTTTTTTCTTTTTCTTTTTGAGTTAAATATGTGCACCATGGCATATGAGAACGTTATATCACTTGTCATTTTTCTTTGCATATTTCTTCAATACTTGAATGGAATATATCAAGTGTAGTTATGCAGAATTGAGATTGTTTCAGAAGAAATTAATCTCAAGCTCAAACTGGGACACAACGGATTTGAATCCTTCTGTACTTTGTAGCCAAATTTATAAAAAGGATAACAGAACACAAGAAGTCACGGATAAAGAAATATTTCGGAAAAGATCTTAAAATATCAGGCAATATTTCTATTCTTTGTTTATTTTACTTGCCTGTCTTAACCATGTCTTGATTTTTTCATCCCCTCCCCCTTCCCCTCCCCCCCCACCCCAAAAAAAAAAGAAGTTATCAGATTTCCCGATATTTTTCTTACTACATAAACATTTTAGTAACACTTATTCATTATAGAAAGATCATAATGCATCTAAAACAATTATATAATATGCATTATTATACTATACTGTACTATACTATATTATATTATATTATATTATACATGCATCATTATATTAACTATTTAAACCGCCTAAAAACACGAGTATTTCTAGCTTAAGAGTAGCTTAAAAGCTAAAAAAAATGTTCTTGCATTCGTCTTATCTAAACAAATCATTCACGTAACTTTTAAAACACACTGAAATATATAAAAAGCACAAAAGTTGTTACCTCCTCCACACTTAAATTTTATCCCAAATGTAAAACTTAAGCAGGGGTTGCTGATTTATTTTCTTTCATTGTCTCCACTACCATTGTTCGCTTTTTGATTCTGCGTTTTTGATGTTCTTGTCCATCTTGGGTCTTATCAAAGATTTTTTTTTAATAAAAAGTATTATATCCATTAATATCAAAGAAACAGTACAAGTTGGAGCTTTAGTAGGAGCTTTGACTACTCCTACTCTTTATATCAATCTTTTATACTAAGTTCTATCATTTCCAGTAGTTACATCTCAGTATAGGAACAACTAATAAACTAAAGCAACCAAGAACACTAAGGAAACCTATTAATTCGACACAGACCATCTTGCCAACGCCTGCAATTTCTGCCTCGGATGTGGATGGTAAGAGCTATTTCTCTGCATAGTTGGTTCTCCTCATATTTTTTCATGTCAAATCTAATGCTGTTTCTCTCTCGCCAGATGAGTGCAACTGTGTTGATGAAGACACAAGCAATTATAATATTAAGCACCACTCTACTCTTTGCTTTGTTGCATACCCATTGCAATTCTGCTTCCCAATCTCCTATTGCCCTGTTATGTCCCAGCCAGTTGCATAATCTATTCCACAGTCTCTTTGTAGCTGAGCAGTCAAAGAACAGATGATTAAAAGATTCAGTACTTTGATCACAAAACATACAATTGCCTGGAGTTTGGATGCCAATTTTCTGCAATCTGCCTACTGTAGGTAGTCTCTGTTGAGCAGCTAGCCAAATAGTAAACATGTGTCTAGGTTGAGCATGTGCAAGTAACATCAGGTTCTTCCATGTATCCTTACTGTAGTTAGGAACCAATGCCAGATATAGTTTCTGGATATGGAATTGGTCCAGTTTGCAAAAACTTTGCAATCTGTTGATCAGGCTACCTTGAAGCAATTGAATCCCCATAATGTAATTTCTTCTGTCCAGTATTTTTCTTACAACCCAGGAGGCTGCCTTAGGTATGGACATTGTTTCAATGTCCAGCTGCTTGATATAGTAGTTGTGTACCCATCTTATCCACAAGAAATCCTTCTTCTTAGCCAAATTCCAGAGCTGCTTGCTGATTGCTTCCTTATTCCATAATGTCATGCTTAGAATATTGAGTCCACCAGCAGTGATAGGCCTACAAACTCTGTCCCATGCCACTAGGGCCTTTCTGGACATATTTATACTACCAGTCCACAGAAAGGTTCTTCAGATATTCTCAATGATTTTCAATACTTTCTTAGGCAGAATGAAGACTTGAGCCTAGTAGGTTTGAATGGCAAATATAACAGCTTTTATCAGTTGACATCTTCCAGCATAAGATAGCAGTTTTGCGGACCAGCATTGTACTTTAGCTGTGATCTTCTCAATTACAGGTAAGTATTGGCAGACAGAAAGCTTTTTGGAGTCAAGAGGAATCCCCGGGTATTTGAAAGGAAGTTTTCCTTCAGTAAATCCCAATGTCTCCAGTATCTCTTCTTTAGTATTCTGTTTGACTCCAGCTATATATATATTGCACTTTTTGAAGGATTAGTTTGCAAACCTGAGGCTGTGGAGAACATGTGGAAAACTTCCTTTCAAAATTTGAACAGAAACAAGGTCAGCTCTACAAAACAATAATAGATCATCAGCAAAACATACATGAGTACAGTTAAGTTTTCTGCATTTAGGATGGAAATTAAAGTCTCCGTTTCTGTGCAGTTGTCCCATCGCCCTATTGAGATATTCCATGGCCAGCACAAATAAATAGGGTGACATAGGGTTACCTTTTCTAATGCCCCTTTTGGCTTTGAAAGGCTTTGTGAGACCTCCATTTATCTTGAGGGAATAAGAGACAGTTGTGACACAAGCCATTATCCAATTCACAAATATAGCAGGAAAGCCCAGATCATTTAGTATTTGCTTGAGGAACCTCCATTCTAATGCGTCATAAGCCTTCCTCAGGTCCACCTTCAAGACACATCTAGGAGATATGGCTTTCCTAGAATAGCCTTTGAAGATTTCCTGACCGAGGATAATGTTATCCACAATGCTTCTACCTTCAATGAAAGTAGATTGAGCCTGTCCTACCAATTCACAGTTTTCATTCTCCTAGTGATGACTTTGGAGATGATCTTATACAATGTGGTGCAACAGGCTATAGGTCTGTAATCTTTCACAGTTGCTGGGGTTTTAACTTTGGGAATAAGAGCTATAGCAGTAGTATTAATCATTGGAGGCATTCTGCAAGTGTTGAAGAAATCCTTTACAACAGCAAAGATATCCTCTTTAATTATATCCCAGTTCCTGGTAAAAGATTCCACAAGAAAGCCATCCACTCCAGGTGCTTTATCCTTTGGCATCTCTTTAATAGTTTCAGTGATTTCCTCCATAGTAACCTCCTGGATCAGCATTGTTTGTTGTATCTTTGATAAATATTTACCTTCTCTGATCATAGTTGTGTTAGCACAAGGCAGCTCCTTTTCACAAGCTCCCATCAATGATTGAAACACCCTTATAAACTCATGTTCTACATCTTTAGGTTCTGTGAGCTTTAGACATGCGTGAGTGTATATGGAAGTGATGCTAGTTTGGGATGTTTTGATCTTCCACTGGGCATGGAAATACTTAGTATTGGCATCACCACATGCAATCCAACATGCTTTGGATTGCTGTCTTATAACTTGTTCCTCCACAACACTCAATTTCTCAATTTCTTTTAGTATTGCTTTTTCTTCATCAAATAATTCCTGTGATAAAAGACAATTCTCCATCTGACTTTGGATGATATCCAGAGTCTCTATGGCCTGAACAAGTTTTTGTTTGTATATGGCCATATAAGCATTTATGTCTTTAAGTTGCTGATTTATGCATTTTAACTTACTCCAAACATGCTGCAGAGATGATCCCTTATAATCTAGACTCCAGACATTCTGCACAATGCATTGGAACTGAGGAAGATCCATAATATTGGTATACAATATGAATGGCTTAGGGTGTAACAATTTGAGGCCTCCACATTTGATAAGGATAGGAGAGTGATCAGACACTGAAGGATTCATGATATCAGCTTCTAAGTGTCCATATTGCTGTATCCACTGATAGTTGCCCAGTGCCCAGTCAATTTTGCTATAAACTCGATTTGCAGTGGTTTGTTTATTAGACCAGGTGTAATGCCATCCTGTAGCTTTGAGAGGAGTGAGCTGCAGGTCAGTAATAACAGCCTTAATTCCTTTAACTATAGCTTCTGACAGGTGATCTAATTCTATCATCAGGGCTTAAAACATTGTTGAAATCACCACTAAAATAACCAGGTGTCTTGGCTGGGTATAAGGGTATTCCTCAAATCTGTCCACAAATGTTCTCTTTTGCTAACAGTGTTCTGGGCATAGATGATGCTGAAGTGAGTCCTGACTTGACTAATGGAATCTTCAATGAAGCACTAGATGACCTGGTCAGTCTCAAAAGAGATTTGAACTTGAATGTGCTTTTTCCAAAACAGCCAAATTCTTCCATTCACAGCCCTAGAATAGTTGCAGTGGACATTCCAACCTTTAGCAATTTTTTCTTGGATTTTTTTTGCTTTATGTTCCTTTACTCTTTTTTCAAGACAACCCATAACATCTACTTTATTGGCCGCAAGAAAGGTCTTCAACTCTTTCTGCTTATGGGCTAGATTTAGCCCTCTAATATTCCAGGTGACTATAATCATAGTAACTTGGAGTTTTGGTTTTGAGAAGGCCGCGGATCAAACTGTTGGCCTCTTCTACCAGATTCTAAAACATCAATAATTTCCTTTCCTTTATTGCATTCATCTATCATACTGCAATTTAGTTCATTGTCTGTGTCTGTGATCCTTTCCTGATTGGTAGGGTTCTTCCGAGTCTCATGCTGATGAAGCATCACTTGGGTGGTATTGGTCACCACTACATCATTTTACTTACTAGATTCAGTTTGCTCTGTCATCAGTTCCTTGTTAGGTACCTGAGTCTTCTTAACAATCCATTCTTGTTTAGCAGCTTTAGGTTTCTTTTTCCCTCTGAGATCCTGCCTCTTTGCCTTGCCCTCTTTCTTTTATTCCATCTCAGCCTCATTGTTAGTATTATACCAACAATCAATAGAATCATGACCAAATTTTAAGCAATGATTACAGAATAGAGGCTTCCAATCATATTCAATCTGTTGAACCTTAAGCCCAAATGGAGTTTCAATCTCTAACTGATTTGGAAGAGGATGAGCAGCATCAACCTCCACTAGAACTCGAGCATAAATTTTTTTTTATACTAAGCTGTGAACTTGTCTATATACAATTGATTACCCACAGCACTAGCCATCTTACTCAACACATCAGCAGATCAGTATCCCACAGGTAGCCCGGAAAATCTAATCCATACTGGAATTGTACTTAAAACGTCATTCTTGAAGGAAAAATCAATCTCCCAAGGTCTCAATACCAGCGGTTTGTTTCTATGTGAATATGGTCCAGATTGGATAACTTGATCTCTGTCAGCAATCGAATTAAATCGGAAAATGCAGTAACCCTCAGAATGAATAAGATCTAGGGTTTAGAGATAAAATTCCACACATGCAACACAAATTTATCCATAGCTTGCTCAAATGGAGCCTCTCCAATAACATATCCTATTAAGGAGGTTTTCCAGTAGTCGATCTGGGCCTTCAAATCGTCCTCGCTTAACTTGACAATCTTCTTACCATCTCTGTCAGTGGGTGTCACAAATGATAGTGTTTACCCATTTGAGCACTACGATTTCCTTGCACAACCTCAGCTGCAGTTCGAGAGAGCACTTCTGTTCTATTGGCCTCAGAAACTTGAAATCGGCTCTCAGCTTGACTAGTATCTCCATCTGGTTTGCTTTTCGGAGGTTGCATTGCATCTCCATCACATTCAGCTTCATGAATCTCCTCAATTGCTTGGAATTTCAAAGGAAGAAAACTTCCAAATGTCAGCGGTTCTCGTGCTTTAGCAGCATCATGGTCAGGGGTTTGAACAATAGCGGCGGGTGCACTTTTCCGGCGGCGAGCCATTTTCGGGCACAATGACAGTCTTTGCTATCGTGCGCCGAGAGTATTTTCTATCGTGCGCCTTTCGCTAAAAGCTCGGTCTTATCAAAGATTGTCTATAGGTA
Source organism: Nicotiana benthamiana (assembly GCA_034376525.1). Taxonomy (NCBI): domain Eukaryota; kingdom Viridiplantae; phylum Streptophyta; class Magnoliopsida; order Solanales; family Solanaceae; genus Nicotiana; species Nicotiana benthamiana. Next base: position 145,980,115 of record CM067327.1, on the reverse strand, counting down.
AAGTTACTATACTTTGTTGTTACTTGACATATCAGTGTAAAATAGCTCCACGCCTCTTTCATACATTAAATCCTTTTAACTTTCCTTTTAACCAACGTCACATCATTCTGAAGATCGAAACAATTAATTTTGTTAGACTTTGCTCAAATATAGTAGCCCATTTAACCCACTTTACATTATTCTATTTTCTTTTACCCTTTTTTTATTCTTAGAATAATAACTTTTAGTATTTAGTAAAATTTTCATAAAACTATAACATTATATATATAAATATTTAAAAAATATGCATAGATATATATACTATATACTACTATTGTGACTTTAACTATAATCTATATATCAAATTTTTATAACTAAAATTAGATATCACCCTTCAATAGATTAAACAAATTAAATGGTACCTGTATTAAGTAAACTTCTTAACTTCACAATGAAGTATTCAAACATGTACTCATAGAAGAAATTCACCTATACTATTAGAAAAAAGACACCTGTATTTTTGATGTTTCATATCTTTGATATATATATATATATATATATATATATATATATATATATATATATATATATATATATATATATATATATATATATATATATATATATATATATATATATATATATATCATAATTATATTTTTTTAAGAAAAAAAATTGTTGAGGCCTGTTTGTCAAATATTTTTGTGACATATTGCTTCAAATGATGACCATTCACTTTGAACTTTTTTTCTCCATCTACATATTGTATTTCAATAACACCATGTGGTGTAATTTGTGTCACGATGTATGGTCCACCGTAATTTGAATTTTCCTGGGAATAATCTTAACTTGCTATTGTACAATAGAACTTGATCTCCAACCTTAAAATCTTTATGGCGAATGATCTTATCATGCCATTTTTTAGTCTTTTCTTTGTACAATTTAGCATTTTCATATGCTGTAAGTCTGAACTCTTCAATCTCATCAAGCTGTAATAGACGATTTTTGATGACTCTTTGGGTCATCATCTATTTTTAATTGAACTCTGTGTCCCTAAGGCCTTGAAAACCCCATTTAGAGTTGCCTCAGTTTGCATGCACATTCAGGGAGCATAATCAGAAAGCTTATATATGAAATTCTGTGAAAAGTGTTAAGTTTTGATATTAAAATGAATAAATTTGACTTTGATAAATATTTTAGGCAAACAGACCCGGGCCCGTGATTTAATGGTCATGGAGGGTCCGTAGGAAAAAATGGGACTTGGGCGTATGCTCAGAATCGAATTCCGAGGTCCGAGCCCGAGAAATAAACTTTTAAGTAAAATTATTTTCTTAAAATATTTAAGTAAATTTGAAATGAAATCTGATTAGAAAGCAATGGTATTGGGCCTGTATTTTGGTCCCGGTGCCCGGTAGAGGTCTTATATATGTTTTAAGTCCTTCATGTAAAATTTGGTTAAAAACGGACATCGTTTGTTGTGATTCAGACTTGAATGTCTAATTTTGAAACTTGATGAAGTTTGAGGAAAATCCTTGATTTTGAGGTTTGATTCATTGTTTTTGAGGTTATTAGGCGATTTGATCACACAGATAAGTTCGTATGATGTTTTTGAGTTAGTATATGTGTTTTGTTAGGAGCCCCGAGGACCTAGGTATGTTTTGAAGGGTTTTCGAAATTATTTTAGACTTATAAAAGTTACAGGTTTTCCAGTTCTGGTATGTCCTTCTTCGCGTTCGCGGAAGGACCCCCGCGAACGCAATGAATAAAATATTTCTGAAGAAATTTCCTTCTATTCGAACGCGTAGACCAGGTCCCGAACGTGAAGCAGCGGGGGATATCTTCGCGAGCGCGTTCTTGGCTTCGCGAATGCGAAGGCCAAACTGGGCTTGAGTAGGGGGTAGGGCATAAAAGATACGTGAACACGATCACAGGGTCGCGAAGGTGAAGGCTCTGGGAGCTGATGCTCTGTGAACTCGAACCTTTAATCGCGAACGTGAAGTCTATTTATGCTGGCTTCATCGCAAACACGACAGGCCTATCGCGAACGCGATGAAGGTCTATCGAGTGATTTTAAAATAGAACCAAAAACGGTTCGTAACATTTTCATAAACCCTTTCTTCTCCAAAGCTCCTAGGCGATTTTTGAATAATTTCTTGACCAAAGTTTCTTGAGTAAGCTTTGTTTAACTTGCTTTCTTCGTTTTCCATCAACATCTATTTAATTTCTAGGCCTAAAACATGTGATTAAGGGTAGAAAATTAAGAATTTTTAAATAATTATGATTTAGACCTCATTTTGGGGTCGAATTCTGAAAATAATTGTATATTTGGGCTCTTTGGGTGAATGAGTGATTTGATTTTTGTATGAACCTAGTGTTTTGACGAAGCGGACCCGTGGTCGATTTTTTGGTTTTTGGGAAGAATGATTGGAAAGCTATAAGTAGGCATTAGATTTGAATGGTTAAGCATTATTTGATGTTATGAAGTCATTTATGTATAGATATAATTGATTTGGAGCCTAATTCGAAAGAAAGGTGGTAATTGAGGATTTAATTGGCCGTGAAAGTTTGAGGTATATGGTTGGTCTAACCTTAGCTTGAGGGATTAGGAGTTGAGTCATATTTGTTATGTGGTAATTGTCGAGTACAACGTATATGCATGGTGACGATTATCTATACGTTGGTGTCTAGCATGACTGTGAGTCTTTCTATTGTGAATATCTTGATTTCGTCATATCTATCATGCCTTGGTGATGATTCCTAATTGTGTGAAAAGCCTGTGGAAGGAAATTGTGACCTTTGAACATCTAGGTGCATTGGCTCAAGTTATATTACAAATTGTGAAAGTATATGGGATGATTGAACACTTTGGAGTATTGACTCGAGTGGTAAAGTATGAAATAAAAGTGAAAGAAAGAGAAAGACTTATTAAATTTTTCCCTTGCTGGGATATTGTTGCCTTGTGGATTATCTCCCTTGCCAGGATGTTGAGATTATTGATGTTGTACTCTTGTCGGGATTTAATTATTTAATTGTGTTCCCTTGCTGGGATTTCTATTATTATTTTGTTTATTCTCTTGCCCTTTGTTTGTAATTAGGAAGAGTGTTAAAGCACGAAGGGTGATGTCGTACATTGTTTGCTTATTGTGAGTAAGAGTGATAAAATACGAAGGGTGATGTTGTGCATTGATTGCTTATTGTGATGAAAGAGTGTAAAGCACGAATGGTGATGCTATGCCGCACGATGTACCATTCCGTGCAGATTCCATTGATTAAATGTGAGGAAAGAGAGTAAAGGCATGAAGGGTGATGTCATGCACATTTTATTATATAATTGCTTGGTGAGGATGTGAGTAAAAGCATGAAGGGTGATGCCGTGCACTTGCTACTTTCTGATTCCTTATTGGTGTCTGAGTTATGTTGTTTCCTTCGTTATTTGATGACTTTTACTTGGGATTGTTACTTTCCCCATAGCATGCTCCCGCTCACATAATGATTGGTTATCTCTGTATCTATACTTACATATATATATATATATATAAATATAAAATTGCACAGGTTTATGTGGTAGTCTGGTCTAGCCTCGTCACTACTTCGCTTAGGTTATAGGCACTTACCAGCACGTAGGGTCGATTGTAATGATACTACACTCTGGCTCTTTTGCACAGTTCTAGGTACCGGAAAGCAGCAGTAGCTCGGGAGCCAGCCTTCAGTCCATCGAGACACCGAGGTAGCCTTGCAGGAATCCGCAGGACCGACGTCTACTCTATCTTTATATATGTTATGTTATCTCTTGTATTCGAGACAGACAGTGTTACTTTCTTTCAAACGGTTTTATGTAGTAAATCTTAGTAGTCCATAGATATTGATACTAACTCTTGGGAATGTGACAACCCGAGCCATCATCTCATGAGTTACCACTCCGTTTCCCCCATTTTCTGCTTCTTTATGCTTCATTATCAGTGTCTTGTGTGACCGAGTTGGCTTGGATTGATTTTAGAAGGAAATGAGATACCTAGCCTCCTTAAGGAAGTCTTAGTTTGGAAAAGTCAACCATATGTTGACTAATGTATTAGAGGGCTCGGATATGACTTCTGATAGTTCGGTTAGCTCAGGGGGATAATTTGTGACTTAGAAGTGTGATCGGAAGTGGTTTTGGAGGTTCGATATAGAATTAGGCTTGAATTGGCGAAGTTAGTATTTTGGTGATTTCCGTTGGCAGGTGAGATTTGATCCGAGGGTCAGAATGGAATTCCGAGAGTTGCTGTAGCTTAGTTATGTGATTTGTGATGTGTGCGTAAAATTTCAGGTCATTTGGAGGTGATTTGGTTTGGTTTTTGATCATATGCGTGTTTCAGAAGTCTTAGAAGAACTTAGGCTTGAATCCGATGTAATTGGATGGTTTTGGTGTTGTTTAAGGTGTTTTGATGATTTGGAACTAGTTTAAATGATGTTTTAGGATGCGTTGGTGCTTTTAGTTGAGGTCCCGGGGCCCTCAGGGTGATTTTGGATGGCTAACGGGGAGTTATTAACTATGAAAAAGTTGCAGAAAAAGGCATAAGCTATTGCAGAGCATTTTGCTCTATGCGATCGCAGAGGGAATATTACGATCACATAGATGGATTTTTAGGGGTTTTTTGGCTGTTCAATGCGATCGCGGATGGAAGGTTGCGATCACATAGTGTGAGGTCGATATGGGATTTGAGTAAAAAAATTGGTCATCGCGATCATGGGAGTAGGATTGCGATTGCATAAGGTAAGGAACTTGTGAATACAATCGCAATGGCATATACGCGATCGTATAGTGCTAAATTTGGGATGGGATTTTAATGCATTGCGATTGCAAGCCTGGTCTGCGATCGCATAGAAGAAAAAACCTGGAACTGGGCAGAAGCTATAAAATATTTTTTTTCGTGAAACTAAGTCATTTTCCACCATTTTTAGCAGCTTGAGAGCTATTTGGGAGAAATTGAAGAGGGATTCGAAGAGGATTAATTGGAGGTAAATTCTATGAACTAAAAATGTGATTATTAAGTGAACCTTGGAATTCATGGAAACTTGGCTAAAATTGGAAGAACTAGGGCTTGGGTTTTTAAATTTTAAATTGAGATTTGATGGGTCATTTGAGCTCGGATTTGGGAACTTTTGATATGTATGAACTCGTGGCAAGATAAAGAATCTGTTGATGTGAAAATTTCTGAGTTTCGAGAAGTGGGCCCGGGGCTCGAGTTTTGGTAATTTTGGGATTTGTGCCCGTAATTGATTGTTTTCGCTTGGGCTTTTTTCCCTTAGCATATTGTGATGTATTCGCTCTAATTGTGGGTAATGAGGAGAAAAGACATCATGAGCTAGAGATTTCATCGGTTCGAGGTGAGTAATAATTGTAAATGATATTCTGAGACTTGCACGCCGAATAGCGAGCGTGGGGTAGAGCACCATTGGGGATTGCAACTTGATGTGTTCCGATTGATGATTTCACCGTGTATTTGACTGAAACTTACTTGTTAATATCATGATATGGGCTAAATGCCATATTTGGGCTTCGTGCCAACTATTTGAATCCTTCGGGGATTTTAATCACTGTTTTGACTTACTACAACTCTGTCCTATTGATATCTACTTTTTTACAAACTCATCCACTTTTATTCAGATTTGAAACTTAAATGATATTTCTAAATGATATTTTGGATTGAGAACTACTATTTTACTAATGCCCGAGGGGCTTGTGAATATTTTTTTTCCAGAGTGGGTGAGGCCAATGGCCATATGTGAGGATATGTTGAGTGATATGAGGCTGAGGGCCTGAGATGCACTAATATGCCACGAGGTGGCATGAGTGATATGATGGCGAGTGTCGAGTGACGTGAGGCCGAGTGCCGAGAGATGATGCCACGAGGTGGGTTGATATTGCGCTTGGGCTGTAAGGGCCCCCTCCAGAGTCTGTACACCCCCTGTAAGCGTCGTCGACGATATATGGATTGGTTTACATGCCGCAGCGAGATGTGGATCGGGTTGCACGCCGCAACGGTTACTATATGATACTATTCTGAGAGTGATCTGAGAGAGAGCCCGAGGGGCTGAGTGTATTCTGAGAGTGAACCTAAGGGGATGGTACTGCTTTGAGGTATTGCCCGAGGGGCGAGGTTTTATGTGCTCATTTAGACACTTACTTGTATTTTACTTGTTATACTGTGGTATTTGTGCCCGAGGGGCGAATTTTCTGTGCGTATCAGCACTAATTGGTTTGAAATTATTTTGAAACTATTGAAAAGATCATTTTCGAAAGAGGTATAAAACTAAGCCAAGGTATTTCTAAAGATTTCACAGTTTCACTAATTTTCTCTAAGGACTGTATACTGCTTCTATACAGCATGTTGGTTGCTTTACATGATTTCTTACTGCTAAGTTGTTATTTACCTTTATTACTTACTGAGTTGGAGTACTCACTTTTCTCCCTGCAACTCGTGTGCAGAGGTAAGTATTTATTCACCTGGTAGCGGGTTTTGGCTGATTGGAGGCAGAGCTGTAGGAATTTAGCAAGGTGACGGCTAGCGTTCACATCACTGTTTTCTCTCTCTGTAGTTCATTATTCCTGTTCATTATATCTTTAGAGTTTGTAGATGTATTTACACTCTTATAGATGCTCGTGACTTGTGACACCCCGGTTTGGGTTGTGGTGGGTTGTATTTTCACTAGTTAGATGTCATTAAATCATATTTAAACTGCTTATAAATTGTTTACCTTCTTAAAAGAGATGTTCAGTAATGGTCTGGCTGGCCTTGTCTTCACGAGAGGTGCCGTCACGGCCGGAGCAGGGTTTGGGTTGTGACAAGTTGGTATCAGAGCCTAGGTTACTAGCGCTCACGAGTCATGAGCAGGTTTAGTAGAGTCTAGCATATCGGTACAGAGACGTCTGTATTTATCCTCGAGAGGATGCAGAACCTTGGGAAAACATCCCATTCTTGCAATTCTTATCGTGCTTCCTTGATTCAGCTTGAAAAGAAACTTTTGAAATTCCTTCCATGTGTTCGCATGCGCGCATGAGCGCTCAGTATCAGATGTGCCTCGATGGCTTATGATTCCTCGATCGAGGGGTGAGATGTGATCTTTGTAAGTTTATGTTGGGCCAGTCTGGAGGACTTGAGGCCGGATTTTTGCCTATGGCTTGAGCACCGAGGTGCTGATTGTGTGAACAAGTGTTTTTGAACTTATACATTTGGTATTGTCCCTATTAGTGGAAGTGACGGCTGGATATCCACGTGATGAGTATGTTTGTACTGCGAGATGTATTTATTTGACTTGGAAGTGATGAGGGAGGTCTACTGGACAATAGATGAATTAATTAGTGCTTGATTTCCATTGTGACTGGATGTGCAACCCCCAATTTATGGGCGCGTCAAGAATCTTTTCATGTCTCCTAGTCAGGAGTAAAGTAAATTTCATGTTGCGGCATGAGTTCAAACTCAGGAAGACTAATTAACTGTGTAATGTGTATGACGGTGGAAGGCATATAGAAATGTTATATTGAGGCGAAACGGGTGGGTTATCTCCTGCGGAGTGTTCTAAAGTGGTGTGATCCTTATGTGTATGTTAGGAGATCTCATGTGTAATTGAAAAGTACGTGTTGAAATCTGAAATTTCGGGTCGCTTAAGAGAGTGGGCTTCACTGTTGCGGGGATGAATTCGAGATTTGCAGAAGATTTACAGTATTACATGATATGTGTTTTCACAAGCTTACAAAAGATTTGAGTATAATCTTACCATGGTATTGTGGCATCAATAAAGTAAAAGTATTATGAGTTATTGATTGTATCTAGACCTATGGTTTGAGCTAAGTTGGGGAGTCTAGTGTGAGAAGTTGGTTGCATAGTTTGGTGCTAAGTTGGTTCTAGTTTGAGGCGTGCGAGTGAATTAGCTATGACTTGCAAAAATTGAGACCGAGAATGGCTCGAGAAAAAAGAATATTTCGGCAAAGGTTACATTATACTTCATGTGGTAAGAGAATTTACGGGAGTCCATGAGTTGTCGTTGGTAAAAGATGCTCGGTGCATAGAGTAGGAGGTTGCTTGGTTGTATTGAGGATAAGCTACATCTTGCGGAGTCAGAATTCTAATGAGGTACAGATGGTTCTATTCATTTGATCAGGTTAATTGCAGCTTGAATAAGAGTGAATGACTTGCGAGAATAGTTCTAATATGTTCAAGAGTCTGTATACATCAATTAAGTGCTCTAAAGTTTCATATGTGGTTAGAAACTGTTGTTTTCATTGGAAGAGGTCAAGACTTGTAGTATTTCTATGTTAATTATGGGATTCTATGTATAAATATTAGGAAAGTGAAGGTAACGGATTTAAATTCGCAGGAAGTTCTTTAGAGTAAAGTATTATGGATGTGGTGTTTCTGGGAACGTTTTAGAACGTATTCAGCGACGTATAAGACTTAGTCGGTCGCTTTATGCTTGGTTCCTTGTGGTAAGTCTTAGTTGAGTCATTGTGGTGCTATAGTAAGAGGGAATGTCAAGTTGATAATGAATCAGAAGAAATTTAGATAGATGGAGTAGCTTGATAGTAGACCGAACCGGTATGGTAAAGATATGATTAATTCTTTGTATGTGTTCGAGGTAATGGGAATGTGTAATGATTTTCTCTAGATGGGATCAATAGAAGTTCTTGACTAGTTGAGTGCGTAGATGTCGTGGCTCGGAAGGGAGATAAAATTTTTCATGTTATCCTTGGATGGTATGGTATATGCGGTATGTTGTGGAGGACCGAGACAGCGCGTGCTAGGTTACATTTCAATTCTAATAGGGAGTTCATAAGGCTCTTAGGCAACGGGTAGCCTCAGATAGTAAAGGAAATGGCACTGCTAATTGGAAGTGATTTGACGAGAGTATATGTCTCGAAAAAGGGTAATGTGATTAAACTGATAATACTTCGGTAGTATTGTGGAATCTTCCTATTGGATCGATTGGTGGTATTCGAGTTTGCTTGGTGGCACAGGGAAATTTAGAGTGTCTAGCGTGGAACGATTGGGTATTACAGGTGTGCATATATTCGGATGGCGAAATTGGGATCTAACATGGTGATTCATATGCAGTGTGGATGTGGAGACAAAAATTCTCATATACAGGCTATGATGTGGTTGTAGATTGAATGTATCAGCATTGTTTGGCATCTACTGGGATTTGGAGGCCCGAGTGGATCTTTCTTTGCTTGGTATGTTAGATTTTGGATATGATATTGGGGTGTAGACTTGTTGTCTCAATGTTGGGTTATTCTGGAATATTGCACTATGGGCTATGCCGAAAATGACACCGGTTGAGTGGCGAGGTGCGTCGGATTATGTTCTAGTAGGGTTGCTTTTTTTTAATTGGGCTTTCGTGAGGGATGTCAGTGTAGAGGTTTCTACCATTGATTCGATTCCAGTGTTGAGGGCTTTTCTGATGCATTTCTTGTGATCGGGCATGTCGCTGAGCGAGGTCGTGGATTTCGGTATTGATTTGGTGCCGGGCACCGTATCGTATGGCCCCGGTAGGAGTTGTAGTAGTTGAAAGAGCAGCTTCAGGCTTCCTTGTTAATGAGTTCGTTGACAGGCCAATGTGGATGCGTATTCTAGCTGGAGTCGGCTGGGTTGGCCCCAAATTGTATTGTTGAGGGTTAGGTTGATTCTGTTATTGAGCTTGTTAGTAATCTGGGGAGATCTATGAGTTGCTTTTCTGTGTTGTGAGACGCTATGATTTGTTGGTTATGGGCACATGTGGTGCGGTTCTATTGGGGATTCATAGTGAAAATCAAGCAGGAAGAGTAATTGGGTGCTGCTTAGTGAATGGCGTATCGGTTATGTACCATCGGGTTGCGTGGCGTATGTTATTTGTTTCACCGTGGGTGTAATGATTTGCTTTGGTTCCAGACATCAAATTGTGCGTGGCTGTCGATTTTGAGCAGAGTGACTTTAGGTGTTTCATTTGGAGCGGTGTTTGGATAGGATCGCGCATTATAGCGAGGCTACGTGGAGATACAACCTTTCGAGGTAGATTCATGTGTTCTATTTCTGTGATGTGAGACGGGTTCTCAGCCTTTTGTTGTGATGGTTCTGATGAGCTTGAGGTACAACTCTTTCGTTTGGGTCATTTTCATGATTTGAGTATGTTCAGACCATTTCTTATTGGTGCGCATATTATGCAAGTTATGGCTTAGGCCTGTATTGATGTGTTGTGTCACCAGAGAGGTGTGTTGGATTTGAGCTGATCGTTGGGGTCATTTATAAATACGAACGGATTTGATTTCAGCTTATTGGAAGGATAATATCGAGGTTCGGCTCAAAAATCTGCTGTGGTATTAGCAAAAAGGGAAGTGTCCTCATGAATTGCGGAGCTGAGAAATGGTGATGGCTTACTGCGTGTTTTAGTTATCAGTTTCAGCATATGTGAAAGTGTTGGAATGAAACTTTAGTTGATAAGAGGTTTCCTATCGACATTCGATTGTTACGGCTGCTGTGAATAGAAGTTATCATTTTGAGTGTTTGAGATATATGGAATATCATATAATTGAACCTGAGGTTGCAGCTATGGGTTATTACAGTTGGTTCGAGCGTATACTGAATATAGATGTGACGTTCTGATCTTGTGTATGATTTCGGAAATGGAAATTTGGTTCTATGGCTTACGGGCTAGATTACGTGGTGAAATTTCAGTTGTAATGTGTCATCGGGCCTATATGAGATAAGGTGACGTGGGATTACCCCCGGGTATATGCATGGTAAGGGTATTCAGCGATTGGTTGGCTTTTAGGACAACTCTATGTACGTTCGAGGATGAACATTTGTTTAAGTTAGGGAGGATGTGACGACCTGACCCATTGTCTCATGAGTTACCGCTCTGTTTCCCACATTTTCTGCTTCTTTATGCTTCATTATCAGTGTCTTATGTAATCGATTGGCTTGGATTGATTTTAGAAGGAAATAAGACACTTAGCCTCCTTAAGGAAGGCTTAGTTTGGAAAAGTCAACCGAATGTTGCCTATGTGTTAGAGGGCTAGGATATGATTTCCGATGGTTCAATTAGCTCCGGGGATGATTTTTGACATAGGAGTGTGATCGGAAGTGGTTTCGGAGGTCCGGTATAGAATTCGACTTGAATTGGCGAAGTTAGTATTTTGGCAATTTCTGTTGGTAGGTGAGATTTGATTCGAGGGTCGGAATGGAATTTTGATAGTTGCTGTAGCTTAGTTATGTGATTTGGGATGTGTGCGTAAAAGTTCAGGTCATTCAGAGGTGATTTGGTTGGGTTATAGATCAAATGCGTGTTTCAAAAGTTTTAGAAGAACTTAGGCTTGAATCCGATGTAATTAGATGGTTTTAGTGTTGTTCGAGGTGTTTTGACAATTTGGAACAAGTTTGAGTGATAATTTGGGATGTGTTGGTGCTTTTGGTTGAGGTCCCAGGGACGCCGGGGTGATTTTGGATGGCTAACGGGGAGTTTTGAACTATGAAAAAGTTGCAGAAAAAGGCATCAACTATTGCAGAGCATTTTTCTCTATGCGATCGCGGAGAGAGTATTGCGATCAGATAGAAGGATTTTTAGGGGTTGTCTGGTTGTTCAATGCGATGGCACAGTGAGGACGATCTGGGATTTGTGTTAAAAAAATTGGTCATCGCGATCACGGGAGTAGGATTACGATCGCGTAAAGTAAGGAACTTGTGCATTGCAATCGTAATGGCATATACGCGATCGCATAGTGCAATCACAAGCCTAGGGATGCGATCACATAGTAGAAAAAACATGGAACTGGGCCGAAGCTATAAAACATTTTGTTCCGTGAGCCTAAGTCATTTTCCACCATTTTTGAGCACCTTGAGAGCTATTTGGGAGAAATTGAAGAGAGACTCGAATATGATTAATTGGAGGTAAGTTCTACGAACTAAAAATGTAATTATTAAGTGAAATTAACCTTTGAATTCATGGAAACTTGGCTAAAATTGGAAGAACTAGGGCTTGGGTTTTTAAATTTTAAATTGAGATTTGATGGGTCATTTGAGTTCGGATTGGGAACTTTTGATATGTATGAACACGTAGGAAGATAAGGAATCTATTGATGTAAAAATTTCTGAGTTTCGAGAAGTGGGCTCGGGGCTCGGGTTTTGGTAATTTCAGGATTTGTGCTCGTAATTGATTGTTTTCGCTTGGGCTTTTTTCCCTTAACATATTATGATGTATTCACTCTGATTTTGGGTAATGAGGAGAAAAGGCATCGCGAGTTAGAGATTTTTCCAATTCGAGGTGAGTAATGATTGTAAATGCTATTCTGAGGGTTTGAAACCCCGGATTGCACATCGTAGTGCTATATTGAGGTGACTTGCACGCCAGATAACGAGCGTGGGGTTGTTCACCGTTAGAGATTGCAACTTGGTCCGTCCCCATTGATGATTTTACCGTGTATTTGACCTAAATTTACTTGTTATTATCATGATTTGGGCTAATTGCCATATTTGGGTTTCGTGCCAACTATTTGAATCCTTCGGGGATTTTTATCACTATTTTGACTTACTACTTGAACTCGGTCCTGTTGATATCTACCTTTTTACAATCTCAGCCACTATTATTCAGATTTAAAACTTAAATTATATTTCTAAATGATGTTTTGGGCTAAGAACTACTGTTTTACTAATGCTCGAGGGGCTTGTGATGATTTTTTCCGGACAGAGTGAGGCGACCATTCCGTGCCGATTCCATTGATTATATGTGAGAAAAGAAAGTATAAGCATGAAGGGTGATGTCGTGCACGTTTTATTATATCATTGCTTGGTGAGGATGAGAGTAAAAGCACGAAGGATGATGCCATGCACTTGCTACTTTCTGATTCTTTATTGATGTCCGAGTTATGTTGTTTCCTTCGTTATTTGATGACTTTTACTTGGGATTGTTACTTTCCCCGTAGCATGCTCCCCCTCTAATATTGATTGGTTATCTCTATATCTCTGTTCCGCTATGCTACTTTCTTTCAAATGGTTATATGTAGTAAATCTTCGAAATCTGTGGTTGTTGTGACACTAGTTCTTGGGTGGAGGCATATGTTGATTTCCGCATTTTTGTTTAGCTTATTTAATCTAAGTCCTCCGCTTTAATATCATAATTCTGCCGTTATTTAAATATTTAACATTTGTTTTTATGATTGATTAAAATGATTTAAATAAAGGAGTTAGGAGTTTATGATTTGTGGCTTGCCTGGCTTCTTCGAGTAGGCGTCATCATGACCTCCGAAGGGGAGAAATTTGAGTCATGACCAATTTTTACCTGCATCTGGCAAGTTTAGATCCAATAACTTTATAGTCCAATATGCTTTGTGATGTAATTCTACGTGTAGATGGCAAGCTTTTCCAAACACTTGTCTACAAGGAGATGTGCCTATAGGAGTTTTGAATGCAGTTCTATATGCCTATAGAGCATCATCTATTTTTAAAGACCAATATTTTCGAGAAGAACCAACAGATTTTATGTTTGTGGATGATATGGAGTTCCCGTTTTATACGTGACTCCATATCTTGACAACAAACTAGCAAATTGTATATTTAAAATGAGTTCCTTGATCACGTATTATAACTCGTGGAGTTCCAAATCTAGAAAAAATATTTTTCTTTAGAAAAGAAAAAATGACATGAGCGTCATTTTTTCTAGTGGCTATTGCTTCTACCCATTTTGAAATATAGTCAACATCCACCAAAATATATTCACAACCGTTAGAAGAAGGAAAAGAACACATAAAATCAATACCCCAAACGTCAAATATTTCACAAACAAGGATAGAGTATAGAGGCTTCTCGTCCCTTTTTGAAATGTTGTCGATTCTTTGACACTTATCGTAGATAGCGACATAATTTTTTGCATCTTGGAACAGAGTCGGCCAAAAGAAACCAACTTCAAGTACTTTAGCTGCTGTTTTTTTCCTCCGTAGTGTCCTCCTACAACTTCATCATGATAATGACTTAAAATGTTGTTCATTTCTTGCTCCGATACACATCCCCTAATTATGTCATTTGCACAATATTTAAACAAATAAGAATCTTCCCAGTAGTATTGTCTTGCTGATTTTTTAAGCGTTTTTCTTTGTTCATAGTAAAAATCTTTTGGGATCCATCCCCCAACTAAATAGTTGGCACTATCAGCAAACTAAGGTGGTTGATTTATAATGGTTGCGACTGAAAATATATGTTCATCGGGAAATCTTTCTTTGATATCTTCTACCTCTGTATGAGGATTTTCTAAACGAGACAAATGACCAGCTATTTGATTCTCAAAAACTTTTCGATCTTTTATTTAAGATCGAATTCTTGCAAAAGGAGTATCCATCTTAGCAATCTAGGTCGAGCATCCCTCTTTGCTAAGAGGTACTTTAAAGTTGCATGGTCAGTATAAATTATAACCTTTTTTCCTATTAAATAGGAACGAAATTTGCCAAATGCAAATACTACTGCAAGTAGTTCCTTTTTCAGTTGTAGCATGATTCTTTTGAGCTTTTTTGAGGGTTCTACTGGCGTAGTAAATAGGCCTGAAAATCTTGTCTCTCTTTTGTCCCAATATCACTCCAACTGCTATATCATTTGCATCACACATTATTTCAAATGGTTTGCTCTAATCAGGAGAAACAACAATTGGAGCATTAGTCAAATGTTCCTTGAGAATCTTAAATGCTTTTCTGCAATCATCTGGAAATTCAAACTCACATCTTTCTTCAGTAGGTCAGTCAGAGGTTTTCAAATGTTTGAAAAATCTTTTATAAACTTTCTGTAAAAACCTGCATGCCCTAAGAAACTTCTAATGCCTTTAACAGTGATAAGAGGGGGAAATCCTGCTATAAGATCAGTTTTAGCCTTATTAACTTCTATCGTTTTAGCAGAAATTTTATTTCCTAATACAATTCCCTTTGTTACCATGAAATGACATTTTTCCCAATTAAGAACTAGATTCGTCTATTCACATCTTTTATGCACCGGAGTTAAATAATAGAGACAATCTTCAAATGTATTACCAAAAAGTGTGAAATCATCCATAAATGTTGCAAGAAACTTTTCAGTCATATCTGAAAAAATTGCCGACATGCAACGCTGAAATGTAGTAGGAGCATTGCATAGTCCAAATGACATTCTTCGGTAGGCATATGTACCTTGGGGGCGGGTGAATGTGATTTTCTCTTGATATTCTGGAGCAATTGGTATCTGATTATACCCAAAATATCCGTCAAGAAAATAGTAAAAATCATGGCCTTCAACTCTTTCAATCATTTGATCAATAAAGGTCAAAGGAAAATGAGCTTTCCTTGTGGTATCATTAAGTAGTCCGTAATAACTAGTCTCTCCATGCTATGACTTTTCTTGTAGGTATGCGTTTATTATTTTTAATTTTTATTACTGTCGTACCTCCTTTCTTTGGTACCACTTGTACAAAACTTACCCAAGGACTGTCAGATATTGGATAAATGATACATGCTTCTAGAAGTTTTATCACTTCTTTCTTGACGACTTCCTGCATTGCTGGGTTTAGTCTCCTTTGGGGTTGGACTATTGGCTTACAATCATTTTCCATAAGAATCATGTACATACAAATAGCTGCACTGATTCCTTTGGTATCAGCAATAGTCCACCCTTAGGCTATTTTGTATTTTCTCAGGACTCCAATCAGTTTGCTTTATGGTTCTATAGTCAAAGAAAATGAAATAATTACTGGGAATAATTTAGGTTCAAGAAACACATATTTTAAATGAGATGGAACTTCTTTGAGTTCAATTTTTAATTGAACTCCTTCGTGTGAAACTTTCTCATTTTTTGACTCTTTTTTCTAGAATTTCATATTGTTCTCTAATTACAAGGTTATAATCACCTATTGTATCTGATCTAACCAAACATTTCTCCAATGAATCAGTAATTAATTGATTATCTTTGTATTTGTCAACAAGGTCATCTAGTAAGTTAATTTGAAAACAAGATAATGATGACTCGTCCCTAGGAAATTTCATCATTTTCTTCATGTCAAATATTACTCTTTCGTCATTAACTCTCAATATTAATTGTCCTTGATGAAATCAATAATTTCTCTCCTTGTTGCGAGAAATGGTCTACCTAAAATTAATGGTACCTCAGTATTTATTTTCATTTCAAGCACTATAAAATCTACTGGAAATACATATTTGTCAACCCTGGCAAGGATATTTTCAATAATTCATTTTGGTCTCTTAGTACTTTGATCACCTAATTGAAGAGACACACCAATAGCTTTTATTTCATCAAGTTCTAATTTCGTGAAATTGAAAAAGACATTAGATTTATTGAGACAGCTGAATCACATAATGCATTTTTAAAGTGAGTACCTCCCACAGTACAAAGAATTGTAAAACTTCCTGGATCACCAAGTTTCTGTGGGAGCTTATTTTGAAGTATAGAACTATATTTTTCCGTAAGCTTAACCATTAAAACTTCTTCCAATTTTCTTTTACTTGACGGAATCTCTTTAAGAAATTTAGCATTTGAAGGCATTTGTGTCAAAGCCTATGTGAAAGGTATGTTAATATAATGTTTCTTTAAAATATCTAGAAACTTTGAAAACTGTTTGCCAAGCTTTTCTCTTTTCATTTTTTGGGAAAGGGGAGAGGTATAGAGTGAGGATTTGCCATCAATTCATTTTCTTGTACTTTTTTCTATTTATCTTTTTGTTCTATTGGGAACGTATATTCTGTTTTATTTTCATTTTTATTTACCTTTCCATTTCATGTGGTTCTCCTTCTCTATCTGCATATGGATCATCAAGTGTTTTACCTGACCGTAGAGAGATGTCTTTGAGGTATTCTTTTGGGCTTTTCATAGTGTTGCTTGGTAGAGCACCTTGAATTTGTCCAGACATGAGGGTTGCTAATTGGCTTACCTGAATTTCAAAATTCTTGATAGTTGAGTATTGACTTTTAACCTTCTTGTCAGTAGCCTTGATGAATTATTACATCAAGTCTTCAAGGCTTTTTGATGAGCTCTTTGCGGCTGCTGCTGATACCGTTGAAAATTTTGTTGCCCACTATTTTGATTTTGAAAACCTAGGGGTCCCTATACCTGTTGCTTTTGATTAAAATATCTTTGAGGATTTTAAGCACTATTAGGATTAATCCATTGGAATCCTGGATGTTTTGTGTCATGGGACTGGCGAATGAGTAATTATTTGCATAACCAATCACATATACTTGTTCCTCATTTTTATTTGAAGCTTGACATTCATGATTTGGATGATTACCTCCACAAACATCACAATTTTCAAGTTGAGATGATAATTGAGTACCTACCTGAAAAAGCCTTTATTTTTTGTGTTAAGGTCGCACTTTGTTGTGTCAATGAGTTCAAAGCTTCAACTTGATTTACTCCTGTCGTTTTCTTGATAATCATTAGAATCTGAGGGTCAGTGGACATCATTTTTTGAAATTTCATAAAGCAATTGCATTGCTTCTGTCGTAGTTCTTGCCATTATTGATCCTCTTGATACTGCATCAATTACATTTTTAGCAAAGGGTATAAGACCGTGATAGAAAATATATATAATGTCAGGGTCTTGAATCCCATGATGTGGGCATTTTCTTAACATTTTGCTAATTTTTCCCACGCCTAATATACAGATTCAGTATCTGTCTGCATAAAATTTTTGATTTCTTGCTTCGTTTTAATTTTTTTTTGTAGGTGAACAATATTTATTAAGAAATTTCTGGATCATTTGGTCCAATGTTGTAATAGAACCTCTTGGTGGACTTCACAACCATATTTTGGCTTCACCTTTTAATAAAAAAGGAAAAAGCCGCAACCTGATAGCATATGTTGTAGCTCAATTGTACTTGCAAGTTTCAACAAATTCAAGAAAATCAATTAGATGGATGTGAGGATCTTCACTTGCATCACCGACAAACTCACATGACTGTTGAATTGTTTGAATTAAGCCTATGCAAATTTCAAAATTATTTGCTGCAATTGGTGATCTTGTCACACTTGATTCTCCATTTAAATGATCTACCCTTGCATAATCACAGAGTATTCTATCATGTTGTGGTGCCACCTCATCAAACTGTTCTTCTACTTGATGTGGTGAAAGTTGGTTATTGAGTTCTTCCTTCTCCATTTCCTCTATTGTGAAAATTTGAGCTCGTGAGTGTTCTTTTCGCAACAACCATAAGGATTTTTCAAATTTAGGATCGTATTCGACTAGTTCTCTAGAAGTGGAACGGGTCATGCACTTTCTGAAATTTCTGTAGAAAAGTTAAAATAATTAGACAAAAAAATCTCAAATTAGTAGTAAAACACTTAATATTTTACCCAATCCCCGGCAATGGCGCGAAAAGTTTTACGAGTGTTTAGCGTATATAAAATTTTTACTCGTACTCTGTCAAACAATAGAATAGAAAGATGTCAAACCCATAGAGATTGGTTTATCTATTCTACAGGCTTTTCTTGTTTTAATTACTATTTGAGAAAACCAGTAAGAATTGAGTTGTGAATTAACTAAAAATAAATGCATGAATAGTTCAATAGAAATATTTTATTTTTCACAAGTATAATAAAAAGATGTTGGGATCCGAACTTCACTTAATATTTTTATTTCATAGTAGATATATTTTCTTCAACTTTTATTTCTCAGAAATGTATAAATGTCTCTCACGATTACATTAATGTATTATTACTATAGATGAACAATTAATTGTACTCCTTTCGGTTATACAAATCAATTATTAAAACAATAATATTAAAGGACAAAAAAATATATATTTGAACTAGAACATGCTCTTTTTAGTAAGTCCCTTTCGATTATCCTACGTGTTATAATTGATTACCATAGTATTTACCTCTTTCGATTACAAATAAGTGTAGAATCAATTTTAACATATAAGAGCTAGATGTTACTAAATAAGATTTAACATCTATCAATACCAAATTGACTAAATTACTTCTTCCTCCTCTTTCAATAACAAAATTAGTAAGGAGTTAAAATGTAGTACGAAATAGATAAATGTTAAAAAATTAAATAGCACCCAACTATGAAGCAGATAAAATTTAAAAAGGATTCAGCTCAAGTATGTGAAATTGAGGAATAATATCTACTATTATATAAAAGTATAAAGATTCATCATTCTCCCAACATAAGAAAGTTACTCTATACCGAAGTTAATAATACCAAAGAAAATCTTCTTATTCTATCAAATAAGAAAATAGAAAGAAATATTCAAGAAGAATAATTCGTCCATTTAATTAGTAGGCACTAGAATAATTGCCAATATTTAAGAACTAATAAACTTAAAGAAGAGAAACTTCTGACAATGGAAAACAACTGTAATTGTGAGCCTCGTCCTCCACTTCTGGCAAGTAGCTCTTTATAGGTTTCTTTCTCATAAGCCTTGTAAAAATAAACTAAAAATAAAGGATATCCTTCATTTCCTTTTTAGTATACGACACTTTGGTTCCAATGAACCTATACTTTGGTGATTGTCTTCTTTTCCAACTTATTAAGTTGGAAAGCCACAATCATTAGGATTACCACGTGTATTTTAATTCCATTCAACTCCTTCTTTATATTTTTTCCTTTTTCTTATTTGTTAAATTTTTTTCTTGATACAATACTATGTATTTTTTTTTTGTAATTTTTAATTTGTACTTCTTGTGTGCATATGTCTCTTGATGTGGTACTTTGCTGTATTTTTCTTAAATTTCACATTTCTCGCAAAGAAACACAAGGAATAACAATAAAATGTGAAGATAATAACTTATTTATTATATGATTTTTTTTCTTATTACACGGATTATGAAGGTTCAGCTATTATGTAATCATAATCTTCGAAAGTTTCATGCTCTTCTGATCAGGCTGAGCCGGTGATTGTGGTTGCTATTTGACTTCCTGTTTTTCCTTTGACTCCGTTCTCTTTGTCGATGAAAGCGCCGATATCAATACAACTTGTTGTTTGCAAACATTTCTTTTGTGGCGGGTTGTTCACCGTACACCGTTTTATTTCTTCTAATGTTGGGAGCTTCAGGACTTGATGAAGCATCAAGGGCACTGCCGTGATGTTATGGATCCAAGGCCTTCTGAGCAGTATGTTATACCTCATGTCATCTTCAATCACATGGAACTTTGTTTCTTGGATGGTTCCGGACACATTTACTGGCAAAAGGATTTCCCCTTTAATGGTTTCACTTGCCATGATGAAGTCGTTAAATACTCAAGTTGTGGGCACGATTTGATCTTGGAGGCCGAGTTGCTTTATGACCCTTGATCAAATAATGTTCGCAGAACTACCTGGATCAATCAACACACGCTTAACTTGAATTTTATTCATAAGGATAGATATTACCAGTGCATCATTGTGAGGTTCTTCGATCCCTTCTACATCCTCGTCGTTAAAAGACAAGATTACTTCTGGTAAATAGTTTTTCCCTTGTGATTGTCACCTTGATGCGTTAAAATACCGGTTCTTGAGGAATATAGACTCCTCCAACGATCATTTGAATCTCATATTGTGGCTCTTCCTACTTGTTTTGTTTGTTTGAATCTCTGTTTTAGAAGTGGTTCCTTTTCACGCCCCGAACTCTGGCTTGCACATAACACGACACTCGTTGCCTGACTACATATGACCGAGCGAACCACTGGCTTGTTGAATCAACATGTGATATCATAACATACTAAATGTGGAAGATAAAACAACACATGCTGATATACTAAAAGTCTCAATTATATAAATCAAAGTGCGGAAACCCTAATACAATTCTAAAACATATTTATAGCCAACATAGCTTAATATGAAAAGCCTGAGACTCTGTCGAGATGCTACTTTAGTCTATGAAGCCTTTAATGAAGTACTGAAAAAACTGACTGTTTGAAAAAAAATGAAAGACTGTAAAGTAATGATAATTCCCCGAAAGAACTAGGGCTCACCAATTAGTTGGTATGAGAATCCCAGCGCTCAGCATCGTTAACTTGTAAATCATTACCTACATCGTGAGATGCAGGCCCCGGGAAAAAGGGATGTCAGTACATTTGAATTGCACTGGTATGTAAAAGAAATGAAAGAAAGATTATAGATGCTGAAACTAAAACTAAGCCAATAACTGAGAATTGATAATTAATAACTGAAATGATAACTTATTGAAACCAAAACTGAAATGATAACTGAACTCACTCATAACTCGTAACTAAAATAATAACTGATAATTGAATGGATAACTGATAACTGAAATGATAATTGATAACTGAACTGAACAAAGGAAGTAAGGACATGAATACTCCCTCTTCTGAATGATGAACAACATGTTTATCTGAATAAGCTATGAACTCGGGCCCAATATAAATGTGCACATGCTACGTCCTCAGGTCCTAGTATATGTATACATAACTACGGCCTCAAGCCCAAAAATGCATAAAGCATAAACTACAGCCTCAGGCCCAAGCATCCATAAAGCATAAACTACAGCCTCAGGTCCAAGTATGCATAAAGCATATAAACTACGGCCTCAAGCCCAAATACAGGTGTTCAACATTCAGGAACTGAGAATCATACTGAAACACATGATACTGAAATGTTGAATCATACTGAGTTACATGATGCCAGAATGCTGAATAGAGCTAGACCGAGACATGTATTCATGAATTGATTATGATTGAAACAAGAACTTTCATTAATACTTGCATACTAAACTAAATGAATACATGATTACTGAATTGTTGAGATACTGAACTGAATGACTACTACATTGACTGAATATTGATATGCCATGGATACGTGAATACTGAAATACCATAGGTATATGAATATTTAATTGGCATAATTTTGAGTAATCTGAGTACTAAGATGGCATGAAAGTCTAAGTATTGGACTAACATGAGTAGCTGAGTATTGAGCTGACATGAGTATCTGCGTACTGAACTGACATGAGTATCTGAGTGCTGAACTGACATGAGTATTTGGGTATTGGAAACTTGAATATTATACAATGACACGTGAAATACTAGTTGTCCCACCACTAATTATGGTGGTAACTCCAACTTATAATCTAATTGACCAATCCTTTGAAAGAATCTATATTGCCTAATAAGCAGGGACTATGCTTCCCCTTCTTCCCAAAACTCATATACATTTTTCATAAATGAAACTTTCAATAAAACCCAATCATCAACGTGAAACTCTAGGTCTCTATGTCGCACGCTCGAATAGGACTTTTGTAGGCTCTGAGTTTTCTTCAAACGCTCTTGAATGAACTTAACTTTCCCTGTAGTCTGATTGACCAAATCGGGTCCTAACAACTCCCCTTCTCCAACTTCAAACCAACCAATTGGCGATATACACATTTGCCCATACAGAGCTTCGTACGGTTCCATCTTGATACTAGAGTGGTAGGTTATTATTATCAAGGTCAATGAAAGGTATGTTGATATCTAATTTTTCCCTATATAATTTTTATATAGAAAATAATTTCAAAATAGCATATATATGCATATATGAGTATAGCTAAGTGTTTTGGCATTTTTCCTGATTTTTTAATGATTTTTAAAAGCAATTTGTTTTCAATTTTAGCAATACAAAATTAGTAATTATCCCAGAACTATCATGTTAAAACCCATATCCACACGCGTTAGTTCATGCCATACGTTAATTAACATAAATCCAAGAAGGAATTATCCTTGAGATGATAAGAAATTAATCGTATTGATCTTAAGTGATACAAGGGTGTATAAGGGCGATTAACAAGTATTAGAGGTCATGTTTTAATGTATTTGAATCATATAATATCCATTTCATATTCTTGAAGTCAAACGAGTTATAAAACAAAAGTCGACAAAAGTTGTCACAACTTAGGTTCAAACTTTTACTTAAACATTAGGTCAAATGTTTCTAAGATGTTCTCCCAATTTACAAGGAATTATGGGATGATATACCCACTAAATTGAATATATATGAGTCTAGTTTCTAATTCATTAAACAATTTATCAATACGACATCGGAGTAGAGAGATATAGTTATTTTTGTGAGACTGCGCAAGTTGCTAGGTGACAAGTATGTGTGTCACCTACTTGTTAAAATGATAGCCAAAAAAGGGAAATTTCGGGTCGGATATTGAGCCCATTTAAAGGTCTATCTCATGAAATATAATCCTCAATATATCTCACAAATGCTCAGACCAAAACCCCTGCAAACCTCCTCCCAAAAATCCCACACAAACCCTAATCGATTTTCCTTCTCTTTCATGTTCTAATTGAGGGTAAAATCAAGAGTTTGAATAACCAAGGGAAGAGCTTAGTTATACAACGAGTAGGTAAGTTTATAGCACTATTTTATACATTTTGTATGCTGTGAACTCATGGTAATTCGTTCTATACATGTAAGAAATCAGGGGATGGTGATGGGAAGCCGTGAGTTCGTGTTATTCACTTGTAGTGGACTGTTTTGTGGACTGTTTTGTCTTGCTGTTGGGCTGCATGTTTTACTACTATTTTTTGTAGTTTTGGAGGTGGAAGGGTGTGGAGAAACACCATATATGTGTAGGTATTTGGGCTGATATTTCTTCGTAACATTTCCGGGTCGTTTGACACGACTATGGTGGTCGTCGTATGTATGAAGTAACTAGATTGTGCGTGGACTATTTTGGGAGGCTCAATATGATTATTATTGATGTTGTTTAGGTTGTTTGATGATTTATTTGAATGTTGTCAAGTCATATAGGGGAGTTGTGTCCGTTTCACCGTAGAATAAGTTGTGATTGATACATAATAGTTATGTCGCTTATATGATAATGATAGTATTGTTTATCTTATTGTAGACTAAGGAGTTGTGATAATTGCATAGCTTGAGATTGGGGCAATATATACAAGGTATGTGAGGCTATCCCTTTCCTTCTTTTGCACGACTCCAGTCGTACATATTGTAATGAACGAGCTTCCAAGATACTCTACTCTTAGAAGCTAGCAGTACTTACATTGTTTCCCCTCTTATGGAACGATTGATGTGATGTTGCTTCTCTTATTCTTATGTTATCAATGTTGTTGGTACTTCCTGATTCTATAAGGTTCATAGTGAAGAGTTAGTCCTAATAATGTGTACAGAGGACACCGATCTTACATCACTCCGAAAGGTCTAGAACGTGTTTCCATGAGTCGAGCATGCATTATATATATGTATCTATTTTACTCTACCGAGCCGCGCTATAGTCGGCCGGCTACGGAACCTACTGTGCAACCACTGATCAGTTGGGTTATACCTAGCTTCACGTGGCCGGGTACGATTCTACCGAGCCTTATGATGGCCGGGTACGTTTTTTTACCGAGCCTATTACGGCCGGGTATGGTATGATGATAATGATGATGCCCACAGAGGCGTATGTTTTAACAGTTTATGTATTTATACATATGTATCATGCATTTCATGTCTGTAGCCCTCAGATGTTACAGGTTGTATATTCTCTATCCCTACCTACATTATTGTTCGTATTTATTGTTTCCTGCCTTACATACTCAGTACTTTATTCGTATTGACGTCCTTTTGTTTGTGGATGCTACATGTTCTGCTGCAGGTCCTAATAGACAGGCAGGTGTAGCTCCCCCACCACAGTAGGCTGTCCAGTTCAGCGGTGATTGGAGAGATCCCTTCTTCGGACTTTCCGTGGTCTTGGTATGCACTTTTGTTATAGACATTATGGGCATGTCGGGGCCCTGTTTTGGCTATGTTGCAGAACTTATGTTCCTTTAGAGGCTCATAGACAGGTGTCAACTCATGTATAGTTTGGTATGCCTTGTCGGCTGGTTTTTGTTAAATAGTCTCTCATGGTATCGTGGTAGCTCGTACCTTATATATAGCTTCTTGATTGTATGGCCACCTCATGTATGTTTATTCCATAATCTTTTATCATTGGTTGTTCGTGATCCATGGATACCATTTATATTGATCTCATTGGCCCTAACAGATAATAAAGAAGGTTAGGTAAAATGTATGATGGTGCGCGAAAAGTATCGCTGGGTGCTAGTCAGTCATGGTCCTCCAGTTTGGGTCGTGCAAACTTGGTATCAGAGCCGGTCTGTCCTAGGGATTGTCTATGAGCCGTGTCTAGTAGAGTTTTGATTATGGATGTGTAGCGCGCCACATTTTTTAATCAGGAGGCTACGAGACATTTAGGGTTGTTACCTTCTTCCTGAATCTAGATCGTGCGTAGAGTTGAGTCCTATGTGTTTGTCTCTAATATTTACCTTATTTTCTTTCAGCAATGCCTTCGACTAGGAAGCAAACAATTAGTAGACGGCTTGATACAACTGCGGGAGAGGGTACCAGTCAGGTGCCCCAAGCCAGAGTAGGCTAAAGTGAAGCTCAGAGTGAGGTGCCATCTCATACCTCATCTACTTCATCTCCTCTTGAGGATATTAGGAAGAACCTAACACATCCAGTTCCTCCGTCTGGCACTACAGACTAGGATATGCAGAGTGCTTTGCAGTTATTGACTGGCTTGGTAGCTGCTCAGGCTCAGAGGCAGAATACAAGTGATGCTGATAAACCAGTTAGTACGATAGTTCGTGATTTTATTAATTTGGACCCTCCAGTGTTTACCGGATCGGACCCCAAGGAGGACCCACAGACTTTTATTGACTAGGTTCATCGTACATTGCAGGTTGTGAATGTCTGTGATACAGAGGCAGTAAAGTTGGCTTTTTATCGGCTACGGGATTTAGCAGTTCTCTGGTATGATAGTTGGGAGAGATCCAGGGGTCCGAACGCTCCTCCAGCTATGTGGAAGGAATTTTCTAAGGCCTTTCTTTGTCACTACTTGCCAGTTGAGATACGACGAGCTAGAGCTGATAAGTTCTTGAACCTTAGACGAGGTAATATTTGTGTGCGAAAGTATAATATGCAGTTTGATTCATTAGCAAGGTATGCTCCCCATATGGTAGCCGAGATGAGTGATAGGGTGCATTTTTTCGTGAACGGGTTGGGACCACATTTGATAAATGAGTGCACGACAACCTACTTGGTTGATGGCATGGATATTTCCCGTATTCAGGCTTATGGCCAGATCCTAGAGGATCGTAAGCGCCAGTATAGGGCAGATAAGGAGCAGGATAGGGGCCAGCATAAGAGGGAGAGATTTACAAGGTATCCCAATGACTTCAGAGGCATTGTCAGGCCCCAGTCTTCGAGGAGTTCGGTGCCACCTGTATCTAGTGCTCCTCCACACTTTCAGAGGCCTCGATATGATCGATCCTATTCTGGTCCAGGTCAAAGTTTTCGAACATCTAGCTCGCAACATCATAGGGATTCTAGTCAGACAAGACCCTCAACACCACGTTGTGATCAGTGGGGTAAGGCCCACTTTGGAGTGTGTCGTCGAGTTTCTGATGCGTGTTATTCTTGCGGAAAGCCTGGCCATATGATGCGGGATTTCCCTAAAAGAGAAGGTGATGGTATGGCTCAGCCGACAGGATCTGTGTTGGGTTCTTCCTCATCAGTTCAAACTCTAGCACAAGATTTTTAGCAATCGATAAGTCGTGGTAGAGGTAGAGGTGCAGGGCCGAGTTTGAGTGGTGCTCAAAGTTGAACCTATGCTCTAGTAGGTCGACAGGATCTCGAGTCATCTCCAGATGTTATTACAGGTATATTGTCTATGATTTCTTATAATGTATACGTGCCGATTGATCCGGGATCCATATTATCATATATTACACCCTTTGTGGCTAATAAGTTTGGTGTTGAACCTGAATTGATAAATAAATCCCTTGTGGTATCTACTCTAATAGGAGATTCTGTGATTGCTAGAAGAGTATATAGCGGTTGCACTGTGATGATTTTTAGTCGTCAAACCTTGGAAAATTTATTTGAGTTAGAAATGGTTGATTTCGATGTGATAATGGGGATGGACTGGTTGTCCTCATGCTATGCAAATGTTGATAGTCGTACGGAGATTGTTAGGTTTCAATTTCTTGGTGAACCCGTCATTGAATGGAAGGGGAACATTGCTACACCAAAAGGTAGGTTTATTTCCTATCTTAAGGCAAGTAAAATGATCTCAAAAGGTTACATTTATCATCTCGTTCGCGTTAGGGATGTGGAGGCGAAGCCGCCTACTCTACAATCAATCCCCGTGGTCAATGAATTTCCAGATGTTTTCCCAGATGAACTCCCAGGCGTTCATCTTGAAAGGGAGATTGAGTTTAGCATTGATGTGTTGCCTGACACTCAACCGATAGCTATCCCTTCATAAAGAATGGCTCCGGCAGAGTTGCGAGAGTTGAAGGCACAGTTGAAAGACTTGCTGGATAAGGGCTTTATTAGGCCTAGCACTTCACCTTGGGGTGGGTCAGTTCTATTCGTGCGGAAGAAAGACGGGTCATTACGGATGTGTATCGACTATCGACAGTTGAATAAGTTTACTATAAAGAACAAGTATCCACTTCCAAGAATTGACGACTTGTTTGACCAACTCTAGGGTGCCAAGTATTTCTCCAAGATTGACTTACATTCAGGGTATCATCAGGTGAGGGTTAAGGAGAAGGATATTCCAAAGACGGCCTTCCGGACAAGATATGGGCACTTTAAGTTCTTGATTATGTCATTCGGGCTAACAAATGCCCCAGCAGCTTTTATGGATCTCATGAATAAAGTATTAAGTTCCTATCTTGATGTGTTCATGATTGTATTCATTGATGACATTCTGGTGTATTCTTATTCAGAGACGGAACATGCAAGCCACTTGCGGATAGTATTACAGACGCTTCAGGATCGTAAGTTATATGCTAAGCTCTCCAAATGAGAATTCTGGCTGAACTCAATAGCATTCCTTGTCCATGTGATATCTGACGAGGGTATCAATGTTGACACTCAGAACATCGATGCAGTAAATAATTGGCCGAGACCTACAACACCATCAGAAGTCCGCAGCTTCCTAGGGCTAGCAGGATATTATAGGTAATTTGTAGAAGGGTTTTCCTCCATATCAGCACCATTGACTAAGTTAACACAAAAAGCTACCAAGTTCCAGTGGTTTGAGACTTGTGAGCGTAGTTTTCAGGAACTGAAGAATCGATTAACATCCGCACCGATGCTCACTCTCCCTGAAGAAACAGAAGGATATGTGGTATATTGTGAGCATAGTTTGGGTGCGTATTGATGCAACGTGGAAAGGTGTTTGGTTATGCATCAAGCCAATTGAAGAAGCATGAAATGAATTGCCCGACCCATGATTTGGAATTGGCTGCAGTAATATATGCTTTGAAGATATGGTGGCACTACTTGTACGGCATCCATGTTGACATCTACACATATCATAAGAGTTTACAATACATCTTCAAGCAGAAAGAATTGAACTTGAGGCAGCGCAGGTGGCTTGAATTACTGAAAGTCTACGCGTCGAGATATTGTATCATCCCGGTAAAGCCAATATTGTTGCAGACGCTCTCAGTCGTAAGTCAATGGGAAGATTAGTATACATTGAGGCAGGTAGATGGGGGTTGACTAAAGAGCTTCATCAGCTAGCCAATATAAGAATTAGATTATTAAACTCTGATGACGGAGGTGTTACTATACATAATATATCATAATCATCTTTGGTAGCCGAGGTAAAAGCAATGATATATGAAGATCCTATCTTAGTACGATTGAGAGAGAGCATTAAGCAGTGTAAAATTACGGTGCTTAAGATTGGAAGAGATGGGGCACTGAGATACCAGGGCCGATTATGTGTGCATAATGTGGTAGGATTGCGGAAAAGATTATGAATGAGATCCATCAATCCCGATATTCCATCCATCCCAACTCGACAAAGATGTATCATGATGTTAAGGAGCAGTATTGGTGGAATAACATGAAGAAGTCTATTGCAGAATTTGTAGCGCAGTGTCCTAATTGTCAACTAGTAAAGATAGAACATCAGAAACCCGGTGGATTGCTTCAGAATACAGAGATTCCGACCTGGAAATGGGAGGTAATTAATATGGACTTCGTTATTGGATTATCGTGCTCTTACCATAAGTCCGATTCCATCTGGGTGATAGTTGATCGACTTACAAAATGTGCCCATTTTCTACCAGTTAAGACAACTTATGCGGCTGAAGATTATGCAAAGTTGTATATCAAGGAAATTGTTAGGCTTCATGGTGTTTCGGTATCTATTATATTAGACCGAGGAGCTCAATTTACGGCTAACTTTTGGAGGTATTTTCAGAGGGTTTAGGCACACAAGTGAATCTGAGCACTGCATTTCATTCGCAGACAGACGGACAGGCTGAACGTACCATTCAGACATTGGAAGATATGGTATGAGCATGTGTTCTAGATTTTAAGGGGAATTGGGATGACCAACTTCCACTCATAGAATTTGCCTACAATAATAACTACCATTCCAGAATTAAAATGGCCCCATATGAGGCACTATACGGGAGAAGATGTAGATCACCAGTTGTATGGTCCGAAGTCGGTGAAACAAAATCGTATGGGCATGATTTGATTCACCAAGCCATTGAGAAGGTGATATAGGAACGATTGAGAACTGCACAAAGCAGGCAAAAGTCTTATTCCGATGTCCGACGTCGTGATTTGGAATTTGAGGCTGGTGATTGAATTTTCCTGAGGATCTCACCAATGAAGGGTGTTATGCGTTTTGGGAAGAACGGTAAACTGAGTCGAAGGTATATCGGTCCGTATAAAATTCTTGAACGAATTGGACAAGTTGCTTATGAGTTGGAATTGCCATCTGAATTGGAAATTGTCCACACGGTATTCCATGTATCTACGTTGAGAAAATATATAGGAGACCCTTCTCGAGTTGTCCCTATCAAAGATGTACAAGTTACAGAGGATTTATCATATGAAGAAGTGTCAGTGGCTATATTAGATCGACAAGTCCGCAAGCTGAGAACAAAAGATGTGGCTTCCATCAAAGTATTGTGGAGGAAAAAGAATGTAGAAGAAATGACATGGGAAGCAGAAGAAGAGATGAAGTCTAAATACCCTTACCTATTCCAGAATGATGATAACAAGGATGTTGGTGGAACGCATGATACATTAGAAAGGTGAAACGGCTTTATGAGGTAAGCAATAACTTGAAACCACTCTTCCTTAATACAAAATGGTGATATGCATATAATGTACATTTACATAATGCTTTGTGTAGCCTTGTGAGGCCATACATTGGGCATAACTGCTTGCAAAGTTTGGTAGTGACCATTTTCCG
Organism: Nicotiana benthamiana; assembly: GCA_034376525.1. Lineage (NCBI taxonomy): Eukaryota > Viridiplantae > Streptophyta > Magnoliopsida > Solanales > Solanaceae > Nicotiana > Nicotiana benthamiana. Next base: position 145,949,933 of record CM067327.1, on the reverse strand, counting down.
TTGGAATCCATGATGATTTGGACTCTCTATAAACCCTTACATTCGAGGACGAATGCTCCTAAGGGGGGATGGTGTTACAACCCATATCCACATGCGTTATTTTATGCCATACGTTAGTTAACATAAATACAAGAAGGAACTATCTTTGAGATGATAAGAAGTTATTCCTATTGATCTTAAGTGATACAAGTGAATAAGGGTGATTAACAAGTATTAGAAGTTAAACGAATCAAGGATGTTGACACTCGTATCTTCGGGTAAACATATAAGTGCTTAATACACTCAAGAGGTCATGTTTAAATGTATTGTAATCATATAATATCCGTTTCATAGTCTTGAAGTCAAATGTGTTATGAAACAAAAGTCGAAAAAGTTGTCACAACTTAGGTTCAAAATTTTATATAAACATTAGGTCAAATTTTTCTAAGCTTTCTCCCAATTTACAAGTAATTAATGGGTTATATACCCACCAAATTAAATATCTATGAGTCTAGTTTCCAACCCATTAAACCGTTTATCAATACGACATCATAGTAGAGAGAAATAGCTATTTTTGTGAGACTGCGCAAGTTGCTAGGTGACAAGTAGGTGTGTCACCTACTTCTTAAAATGATAGCCCAAAAAAGGGAAATTTCAGGTCGGCTATTGAGCCCATTTAAAGGGTTATCTCCTGAAATAAAACCCTAAATATATCTCACAAATACTCATACCCAAAACCCTTCAAACCTCCTCCCAAAAATTCCACACAAACCCTAATCGATTTTCCCTCTCTTTCAAGTTCTAATTGAGAGTAAAATCAAGAGTTTGAAGAGTCAAGGGAAGGGATTAGTTATCCAAAGAGTAAAGTAAGTTTACTATGCTATTTCATACATTTTTTCTGCTGTGAACTCAGGGTAATTCGTTATGTACATGTAAGAAATCACATGATGGTGATCGGAAGCCGTGAGTTTGAGTTATTCACTTGTAGCGGACTGTTTTGTCTTGTTGTTGGGCTGCATGTTTTACTACTATTTTGTGAAGTTTTGGAGGTGGAAAGGTGTTTAGAAACACCATATATATGTAGGGTTGTGGGCTGATAGTTCTTCGTAACATTTCCGGGTCGTTTGACACGACTACGGTGGTCGCATGTGTGAAGTCATATATAGGGGAGGTGCTGTCCATTTCACCATAAAGTAGGATGTGATTAATACATAATAATTATGTCGCTTAAATGATAACGATACTATCGTTTCTCTTATTGTAGACTAAGGAGTTGTGATAATTGCATAGCTTGAGATTGGGGCTGTATATAAAAGGTATGTGAGGCTATCCCTTTCCTTCTTTTGCACGACTCCAGCCTACATATTGTAATGAACGAGCTTCCAAGATACTCTACTCGTAGAAGCTAGCAGTACTTACATTGTTTCCCATCTTATGGAATGATTGATGTGATGTTGCTTCTCTTATTCTTATGTTATCAATGTTGTTGGTACTTCCTTATTCTTATAAGGTTCATCGTGAAGATATAGTCCTAATAACGTGTACAGAGGACAACGACCTTACATCATTCCGAAAGGTCTAGAACATGTTTCCATGAGTCGAGCATGCATTATATATATGTATCTATTTTACTCTACCGAGCCGTGCTATAGTCACCCGGGTACCTCACCTACTATGCAACTACTGATCAGGTGGGTTTTACTGAGCTCTACGTGGCCGGGTACGATTCTACCGAGCCATATGATGGCCGGGTACGTTTTTTTACCGAGCCTATTATGGCCGGGTACGATATGATAATGGTTATTCCCACAGGGGCATATGTTTTAACAGTTTATGATTTATACATATGTATCATGCATTTCATATCAGTAGCCCTCAGAGGTACTCAGATGTTACAGGTTGTATATTCTTTATCCCTGCCTACATTACTGTTCGTATTTATTGTTTCCTGCCTAACATACTCAGTACTTTATTCGTACTGACATCCTTTTGTTTGTGGACGCTGCATATCGTGCTGCAGGTCTTGATAGACAGGCAGGTGTTGCTCCCAACCACATTAGGTTGTCCAGTTCAACGGTGATTGGCGAGATCCCTTCTTCGGACTTGCCGTGGTCTTGGTATGCATTTTTATTATAGACATCATGGGTATGTAGGGGCTCTATTCCAGCTATGTTGCAGAACTTATGTTCCTATAGAGGCTCATAGACAGGTGTCGACTCATGTATAGTTTGGTATGCCTTGTCGGCTGGTTTTTGTTGTATAGTCTCTCATGGTATCGTGGTAGCTCGTACCTTATATATAGTTTCTTGATTGTCTGGCCACCTCATGTTATGTATGTTTATGCCATCATCTTTTATCGTTGTTTGTTCATGATCTATGGATACCATTTATATTGATCTCGTTGGCCCTAACAGATAATAAAGAATGACAGGTAAAATGTATGATGGTGCGCGACAAGTATGGTCGGGTACTAGTCACGACCCTCTTGTTTGGGTCGTGACATATCAATTTTTGGTGAATAATTTATTTTATTCTCATATTTACCCCAAAATATAATTAAGGTGATTTTTGTATATTTTTACAGATTTATTTGGTATATTTAAAAGCTAAATTGTATACAATTGCGATTATAGCTTGTCTTGCAGTTAATAATATTTTATAACTATAAAATTGGTCCCAAAATTTTTTGATTAATACTTATATATTATGAATTAGTTCAGTGATTTTAATTTGCTTTTAAATTGTTTTTACTATTTGTTAGAAAATAAAAAGGAAAAACTGGCTATTTAACATTTGGCCTCTTTTTATTACAATCATAGCCTATTAATATTTCAATTTTAACCCTCAATTGGACCAACCCAATTTTGTTTTATCCCGGCCTCGATCCGCTCCAAACGACCCACCCTGTTCCTATTATTGATCCAAACGAATACCCTAATCACTCTTTTCCCATTTTATAGGTAGCCCTGAATCCTCTCATCTCTCAAACTCTCTCGAAACACTAGCTTCACTCACCGTCATTGACCTTTAACTCACTGGAATCCATGGCTTCTCAGGCCACAGATGATCTGTCCTCATCTCTTACTACTCCTATATGCCTGATACTCGAAGGTTCGACGCCAGACCTCAAAGGTCTTCACCCAGACCTCCGCTGACTCAAGGTTTTCGGCCATCTCCGGCCTGGCTCCAGCATATCCTAGCCTTTTGAGCATGATTCTTACCTTATCCGACTTAGATCGGACCCTTTCCAAGCCTTTCTCATCCTAGGGTTTTTCTGAAACCCTAGTTGTTCTAGGTTTTTCTCCGACTCTCTTTGGATCTATTGTGTATCTATGTTTTACTTGAGTTCCCGAAACATTTCCCTAAAGTTTATTTTGAAAGTCACTTTCAAAACCCTTCCTTTCCGATTTAGGGTTTCTGGAAGTATTTAAGCATTTTATGAGCTTATCTTCTTTGTCGTTCATGTTGTTTATCTTACTATGTTTCCTATATCATGTTTTAACTTGCTTTCTACTGTGTTTTCATGTACCTTTCTCTACTATGTTCTTGTGTTCTTTTGCTGAGTTTTATACTCCGTACTTGCATGTTCTTCTACTGTGTTTTCTATGCCATGTTCTCGCGTGCTCTGTCACTATGTTCTGCTATCTCCTTCTATTATGTGTTGTGCTTCTCCTACTGTATCCTTCTCCCATGTTCTTAGGTATTCCTGCTATTTTTACGTGTTTAAAGTTTTCTCCTAAAATAGAACTTTTTAAACATGTGCTTCTAATGTCTCATTCACTATTAGTTGTTCCCCCGTTGTACTTTGAATTAGCTTTTTTAATCTATTTGCTAGATCTTTCTACTTTTTTGCATGTTGTCTCATGAGTTTCTGAAAGAAATCCTTAAGCTGGTTGCCTCCCCATCTCTATGTTTGATTCGATCTAATACTTTAGACTTTAGGGTTTTACTTTGGTAATTTGGTTTTGCGTTCGAGTTAGGGTTCCACTTTGGGACCCTGGACTCTCACACTCATTGAGAGTCTGCATTTGAACTTGTACCCCTTTGCTTATGATCCTGAACCTCTCAATATAGACTAATCTTTTTCTAAGTAGCATAACGACTCTTTGTTTGATATGTCTACCTTATATATGATAAGTTCTTCTTTCAAAAGGGTTTTGCCAACTATTAATTGATTCCGAGTTCCACTAATAGTGTTTACTTGATTATTACTGATTAAACCTCTCTTTGCCCCTTTTCTGACTTGGTTCATTCGAGTAAATAATGTAACTTTGATTTCATTGGCTGTTTGATTGATTCTATTCCCTTAATTGTACAATTGTGTACTGTTAAAACCTTGATTTAAATTACTATTATGTATTTACCCTTCTTATACTGCTTTGAAAAGAGTTTGATTAATTTATTTCTTTTATTAGTCATGCCTGTTTGAATCTGAATCCCTTAATTAAGGGAGATTTTCGTCTAATTGATTAGCAATCAGCTTTCAAAATTATTTCTTGCGTTGTTTCTACCAGCTTTCTACACTATAAATACATGACTCCCTTAACACAAGGCACACAGACGTTTTTCTGAACAATCACACATGATAGAGCTCTAAAAAATCACAATCAATATATTTAAAAGTATTCTTGCTTCTTGTCTGCACTTTGGCTATTACAAGACTACTGCTTTCTCTTTACTTGTCTCTTTGAAACTGGTATGTCTTAACTTATTTTGTATTATCACCCTAATGTGTTTACATACAGTCTTTGTATCCATGTCTATTTTTGTAAAGTTTAACATTGAACTTAATATGCCTATATGCTACTACTTGCTTCTCTTTCTTGTGAACACTTTCTCCCTATCTCATTACCCCCTATGTATGCTGAGTTAAGGTATAGACTGGCAGCATCTAAATTGTTGTCTACAGCTGAACCTGACTTTCAACAGGCCCTAACTCCCCATTTTTAAAGATAACAGGCTGGTTAGGGGTGTGCCAACATCCCAATTGCTTGGTCATGACCACCAACCTGCCATGGACTTCCCTAATTTCCCCTCTATTGCACTTTCACTTACTCTTAGACCCCCTAGTTTTGATACCCACCTATGAGCTTGCCTTGGGACCTTGAGTTCCCTCTGAACTTGGACATTTGAGGGCTGGCCCTCCACACTGCACCATAATCTGGTTGTGCAATCATATTTGGGGTGTAAGCATTGTCTGGAGTTCTTGAAGCTCCTTGGAACTTTGACACATCCCAAATAAGAGAAAGGCTTTGGAAATCTGATCTTTGATAATTGGTTTATCTCATATTTCAAACCTAGGTTTGAATTAGGTTCTCCGAGGTTGGAATATTTAATTTCTGATATATTTTCTCATTATGGTTTGTAATAATATTGTAATAAACGGTCGGGGTGTTAGTAAAAAAAGGGGAGGATTACTCATGTATGCATGTGGGTAGACATCATGTTCTTAGGTATTTATTCCTGCAATCTCATCCTGCTTTTCATCTATGCATGGCTTATACAAATCCTGCCTATAGTTCTTCACTTACACATGCCATATAGAATCCGGCCTATAGTTCTTCACTTACGCATGTCATATAGAGATCCTGCTTATAGTTCTTCGCTTTTGCATTTCATATAGAAACCCTGCTTATAGCTCTGCATTTATACATATATAGATACCATGTCCTTAAGGGTCTACACTCATATAGACACTATGACTATAGTTTTCTGTTCTTGCATCACATAGATAACCTGCCTATAGGATTTTTAAATTCTGCAGTTTTGCATCTATCACTAGGGAAACGGTTTATAGGTTTAAAAATAACAAAATTGCATTATAGATACCATGCCTATAGGATCCTCGCACTTCTATAAACGTTTTAAAAACAGTTACGCCTAGAAAGCATGTTTATATGGGTAATCAATTGAATCTGAATCATGTCTAAAGTCAACAGTTTCGATATGCAACATCTTCAGAGTTTATGTTTGTCTATAATCAGAAAACTTTATTTAAAATCAGTATACTTCGTATTGCTAGATGTCATCCCTATATGTATCACCTAGGCAAGCTTTAGGGTAAAAACTACAACTGCATCGGTCTTTGATAAGTAAAACCAGCAGGTATGCCGAATTCAGATGCCTTATCCAAAAATATGTGATAAATCAGCCAGCCTTAATGTTAAGCTTAATCCAGACCTAATCAGTACGTGTAAGACATGGTAAACTATATGTTTTTCTTCGATTTAAGGAGGTTTACTTGAGCCATATCTGTTACTTTCTTTCCCAATACCTGTTGTATATGATTTGAATGCCTCCTTAGAAAACTCTCAAAATCCTCCACTCCGTCCCTTTTAGGATTAGTAATCCCATATGCCTCTGTGATTGATAGGATTGGGACGGGTAATAGCATGCGATAAGTAATAATACCATTCCACACTTTAATACCTTAACAGGGCGGGAAGGGTAGACATGGAGATGATGATCACGCGATAACACCATGCATTTGATTGGCTATCGGTGTTGTGTGGATGATCCATGTATATTATAAACCTAGGACCCCTCTTCTCTTTTTCTTGACTATGTTTATTTTCAGATTCTATCTAAAATTGCTTCCTCAATATCTCTGCCCTCCTTATTGTCTACTTTCAATCTACTTACAAGTTATGTGAGAACTTTCTTTATTTGAGCTGTAATTATTTATTTGTAAAGTCACAATATAACATGCCCGGGAACCACACTAGTGGATCTTGGGAGATTCCTAACACCTTCTCCCCGAGATAATTTCTAGCCCTTACCCGAACTCTAGTTTTTTCAACTTAAATCCTTCTTAGTGTCCTAATGCACTTTAATCATTAGGTGGAGACTCTTCAAAATTCCAAAACCCAAATTCCCAAAAGGAATAGAGTTGCTCGACCAAATGTTGAAATCCAATTTTTCTTAGAAAAAGGGGGCATCGACAAGGTATGTGATTATCTCAATTACATTTAACATCAAGGACATATCCTCAACTATTTGAATAATGCGCTCTGCCTGGCCATCTTTCTGAGGATAAACAACTTGAGCCTAATCCTTTCTGAAAGGACTTCTAAAAGTTCCTTTTAAACTAAGCACCACAGTCCCAAATGACAGACAACGGAGACCTATGTAATCAGATGACTTTCTGAATGTACAACTTGGTATAATCTTCTACTGAATCTGTAGTCTTTACTGGCAAGAAATGTGCTGACTTGGTAAGTCGATTTACAATCATCCAATCAAATCATGCTTTTAAAATGAGCAAGATAATCCCATTATAAATTTCATATTTACCATTTCCAACACTCAAAATATGTGTATTATGTGATAAAACACTAGGCTTTCTGCTGCTCGACTTCCACTTGCTAACAATTTGGACAATTGGCCTCAAAGTCTGCGGCGTTATTTTTCATGTGGTTTAACCAATAAATATCCTTGGTCATGATGCATATTTGGGGAACCTGGATGGAAAGAATACCTAGATTTTTATGGGCTTCTAACATGATCTTCCCTCTTTAAGTCCATCTATGTCTGGAACACACAATCTATCTTGGTACCTCAAAGTTCCATCATCTCCCACTTATTCCAAAGCTATCATATTATACTTGTGAATCTCATCTTTCAACTACAACACGTAGAGGTCATCAAACTGTTTCTCCTTCAATTCGGCTGCTAAGGAGGAACAAGTCTTGTTATAGATAACAACTCCGTCATTTTCGGAGTCTGAAGTCGAACTGCTATCTTAGGTGGTGAACTTCTTTCACCAGAGTTCTCTTATCTACCTCAATCATGAGTTATACTTCCCACACTTTATTATCTTCTTAAGCACTTCCTGAAGAAACTTATAGAATTTTTGTAAGCTAAGTCTTTGACCAGTACTCCGAAGACTAGAGTCTCATGCAATGGCACTACCCCTGTGAAACATAAATAGGCATGATTTTTATATTTTTTCTGTGATCACTTTATCATCAATAACTAAGCCTGGTGATCATTCTTCTCACTTTGTGTTTCCTACACATGCTAGTCATAATCCATGTGGTAATTATACAATTTTCCCTCATTACCAAACTAATTTTCTATCATATCCCATGCTAACTATTCAGGTTTCAAATCTCTAACTAGACTTGCTAAAACTTTACACGTAACTCCTTAGACAAAAGGTTTTATACTTGTGGATCCTTCTCTTTTTGTTGTGATCCAATACATTTCCTTATTTTCTGCAATTCTTTGCACTCTACATCAATGAAGACTCATCTTCCAACATACTTGTGAGAAATCTTTCTTACTAGGAAAAACTAAATTATTCACATAACGGGAAGCTAATCTATTCACAACTATCATATATAATCTTAATAATTTAACTCTACTTACACTATCAATCCTGGAGAACCACAATACTTGATAATTCCTAAAGGCTATTCTTCTATAGTTTGTGCTCTTACTGCTTGCTAATTCTTCTTCCCACTGCCATTATGCTTCCATTTTAACTTAAAATCTTTCGGCTTTGACACACGTTCGGTATTTCAAACTGTCATCCACTCAATATATTTAACCTGGCTAAGTGAATCAAATTGTACCTTTACGAGCTCTGAAAGTGCTAATTCACTGTATCAACTCAAAACTTACTTTTTATTCTTTTACTAAGCACCTGCTACCATCATGTTTTCTTGATCTGCTTTGAATAACTAAAGTGAAGCATAAGGATATTTTAACTTCCCTCACCATCCGGCCTTGTTCTACGGTCGGTACTATCCTTTTTTTCTTCTAAACTATGTGCATGGATCACACTTAGGAAATTCATCTGCCTTAAATGAAATTTGAATATCTAACCCCAAAATATCTATACAATGCTAAATCATATTATACTATAAACATCTCGGGTAATCATTTAGTCACATAACCTAAGGGGGAGCTGTCATATTTTATCTTACATCAGTAGCCGCTTCTTTTATGAATGTCAAAATACATGGCAATTTGTTTCATTCTTGTAATTACATATTCAACATCATATTCCACTCGTGCCCAACAAAATACCATAGCAACTCTTATAATAAGTGATTGCGCTCTTCCGATATTATCACCCCATAAATTTATTAAGGCATATTTGCGGTAAAACCAGTCAATCAGCGGTGTACTCGAAGGTTTCGTGCCTTTCCCTCTTAAGTTGTCCGCTCAAGGATACTAGTCTAATACCTCATAGAAACCTTACTATGTTTAAACTATGCGTGCATCACTGTCAAACCTAGTTGAGTCAGTTATATTGTCCACATAATGACTCTTTAAGATAGCCTTGTCAAAAGTCCACCGGGTTTCCTTGGAACCCAAAATGGACATTACCATGTTATGTGCATTTATTTGGAGAACTAAATGTTGTTATGCTAATTATTGGTTTAAATAGTCAGGTCCGGCGGGGTAAGGGTCTAACACTTTGTTTTGCAGAAAATGAGGTACGAAGTCCCCAAATTCGGCATAGTAACCAACATTCTCCCAAGGTTGCTAAGCTGGTGGGAAGACCTTCACTCCAGCGATCAGACTCTCATTCGCAAATATTTAGGAAATTTACCTTCTCTTTTCGAAATCCAACACCACAACAAAATCATAAAGGCTGCAACTTTATTCTGGGAAAGTGATAGATCAGTGTTTCGCTTCAAGGATCTTGAAATGACCCCTTTGCTTGAAGAAATATGAGGGTTAGCTGGTATTCCTTGGGAGACTCCGGGTTTGCTTATGCCATAAAATCACAAGGGTAGGGGTTTACTCAAGATGATGGGACTGAAGAAAAAACCAGGCTTGACTTGTTTGAAGGACCCTTACATCCCTTTCGACTATCTGTATGAGAGGTACGACCATAGCAAGTCCTACCGCACCTACCCAGAAGAATTTTCCCTTACCTCACTGGGCATATTCACAGGAGAGTCTTCGTCTTCATATTATGATTCTTCGGGATGATAGTATTCCCCATGAAGAAGGTTAGGATCCATACCAGACTGGCCATGGTCACTAAGACTTTAATGGAAGGAATTGACGGGAAGCCTTTCAGCATAATACCTATGATCGTTGCAGAGATATACCAAGCCCTGCAGAATTTTCAACAATGGGCCAAACACTTCAAGGGTTGTAAGTTATTGATTTAGCTCTGGCTCATGGAGAACCTCCAAAAGGGTGAATATCGACAAGAGATCCTACACAGAGTCTGGGATGATCATATCACCTTCCATCAACCAAGACGAATGAATTATATGCCTAACATGTTTGCTCCACCGGAAGATGCTAGAGTGTGGGTAGAGTTGTTTGAGAATCTTAAAGAGGACCAGGTGTAGTGGATGTTTGAATGGTTCCCTGCTGAAGAGTTCATCGTCCATTCTCGAGACACACCATTTCTTATACTCATTGGTCTGAGAGGAACTTATCCCTATCTTCCTCTCCTATAAGACAGGCAGAAAGAAAGTAGGATATATACCAAGGGTCGACAAAATGATTACTTCAGGGCCGAATTCCAAGACGAAGGTATCCCATACAAGTGTCAAGCTTAACACATGTGGCACTGCAAAATCATCTTGGGAAAAGATTCCATAGAACCAGACAGGTACCATGCTGGTTATACTCCATACCACCCAAGTTGTTTGGAAGACGACCATGGCGGGTTAGGACAACTCAGGTTTGTTCAACGTCACAGGGACATCAACGAAAGGGCTAAAATACAATTTAAGTACATTTGCGAAGGAGGATTCGAGAATGTGAAAGCGAGCACCGGTAAATTCAAGAGGCCCATCAAAAGTTGATTGAAGAATGAAAAGATATGGCTGTCAGCGCCAACAAACGACTAGGGTATTTGGAGCGAGGTTTGGTAGAATTGGAAAGGAAGTTCATCCAAAGGATCGAAAAGTGCCAGAATTCTTAGGGAAACGAAGGAGGACGCTTGGCAAGAACCTACTTGATGCTGGGACTGCACGAGCTGGTGAAGCTGTTCGACGAAGATAAAGATGCCGAGTCTGGGAAAGGTTCTTCTGGGACTAAGTAGTTAGGAGTCTTTTCTTTTACATAAAATGTAATAAGGCCAAAAGTCATTAGTGGCATTTTATTTTCGCAATTTTAGTGTCGTTTTGGGAATCCTCGTATTTTTTATCAATAAAATGAGGCATTTAGCATTATAAGTTCTCCAAATCAACTTGTCGCTAGGCCTACCTCGGGCACAACGAGGCATCCAAATTAGGAAACGATTTATATTCTTGCGCTATGTGTTTAAATATTGCAACGTTTTCTCCTCATAATCCTTATTGACTTATTACCTTTTTGTTTTTACTTTTTGTTTATTCCCCTTCCCCAAAGGTTAGTCCATTGCAATTTGGCATCACCATACTCTACGAGATCCAAGGGCCCTCTGCCTCCTCCTCCTCCAAGTCCAATCCGAATCAGGAACAAAGGAAAAATGGAAGACTTGGGTAACATCAGGAAGGAGATCTCGGGTGAACGGGTAGAGTCCTACCAGGGTTTCCAGGTTTCAAAGAAAGTGCCTCCCAGCTTGAGCAAACGTTGTTGAAATTTCAGGAAGAACTAGACCAAGTTTGGAACTTGGAAAAATCCTGTACCTCCAGAAAAGATCCCGAAACCGCAAAATCAACCCGCTACTCATTACCACTTCAACACATGCCACACATCAAGTCACAACCCATTACTCATCCCTGAACCACTAACATCCACAAATGACAATTCCTACCATCACAACGACCCCATTTATGTGGAAACCATGACATATCCCATTCAACCCATTTCAAACACACCTGAGTCTGATGACAAAGACTCTCTCATCAAGAACCTGGCCGCAGAACTCAAGAAACTTACTAGCTGAGTCCAGGGTGTCGAAAGAAACAAAGGTATCGAGGGGCTGAATTATGAAGACCTTTATATCTAGCTAGATGTTGAACTTCCAGAGGGGTACAAACCTCCCAAGTTTGAAATATTTGATGGCACGGGAGATCCCAATTTCCATTTGAGGACATACGGTGATAAGTTAGTCGGAGTCGAAAGAGACAAAAAGATCCGCATGAAGCTCTATATGAGAAGTCTGAAAGGGAATTCTCTATCTAGGTACATTATCCAAGACCTATGGCATCCAATTTCATGGACAGGTTCAGATTCAATACCGAGAATGCACCAGATGCATTCTACATCCAGAATTTGAAGAAGAAATCGACAGAAACTTTTCGCGAGTATGCTACTCGTTAGAGATCATTGGCTGCTAAGGTAAGGCCGGCCATAGAAGAAGAACAGATGAACAGGTTTTTTGTTTGGGCTCAAGACCCCCAATATTATGAGAGGCTAATGTTGATCGAGGGCCAGAAATTTTCTGACATCATCAAGTTAGGGGAGAGAATCGCATAAGGTATTAAAAATGGTATGGTCATTAACTTTGACACATTGAAAACCACCAACAAGGCTCTACAGTCTGGTGGCGCATTCAAGAAAAGGGATGTGAGTGATGTAAAGGTTGCACAGAGGACAAAATCTCCAGTCAAAACCAAACCTACTCATTACCTCCACTCACAAACCAACCTATCCCAAGTTACCAAGCACTTTCACCTTCCTACCAAGCTCCACTGCCTACTTACCAATCATATCCCCTCCACATATCAGCCAACCTCCCCCAAATACTCCCAACCAGCACACGTCTACCAAGCCTATAATACCCAACAAGCTCACTATAAATCACCTTGCCAAAATTTCCCTAGACCCCGACCGAACTTCGATTGCAGACTGTGATCATGTGATTTTTACCCCATTAATATCACTCCTACAAGATTCTCAAGTTTAGAATTTTTCCTCTTTAATATTTATTTTTGGATTTAACTGCGCATATCACTGTGTTTTCATTAACGCATGCATAAAAATCATACAAAATACAAAATTGCACAAGCATTTAGGATTGAATTTCACATATTTTTGTTAAATTAATTGGTAATTAAGGTTTACTTTTGCAAAATATAAACTCACAAAAAATCAAGTAGTTATTCTGGCATTTTAATTTTTTAGCATTTTTTGGTTAATTTCAATTGTTGCATTTTTATTAATTTTGCACAATAGGTAGTTATTAGTTTGATTCAGCCTAATTAGGATTTTAAAAATACAATTAGGAAATAAAACAAACAAGAAAACAAAACAAAAATGGGATTTTTAATAAATTACCCAGGCTGGCCACAATTGGGCAAAACCTGGGTGGCCCAAAGCATTACCCGTCCAAATGCCCCAGACCAGCCCATTAACTTGTCCCTGACCCAGTCCATACAAGAGATGCCCGGAAACGACATCGTCTTGGGGCAATTCATCTCAACCGTTCATCAACGTTAATCCAATGGTCTTGAAACCCTTCCCTAAATCACATATATATGTCCAAACGCCTTTGCATATTCAAAGAACAAACGACCTCCTCGTTTCTATGACGCCGCTTTATCACCCACCCCGTCGCCACCTCTCCACCGTTATCTACCACTCCTGAACCACCCTAACGTCGCCGCCGTAAATCGCCTCACGGCGGCGGCCAGCCACCGAAAAGCCCAAAAATTACACCGTTGGATCCTCTCAACCCCCTCTTTCCCCTCCCACCATTAGCTCCCCTCAAACACCTCCCTAACTCTTCGAATATTTGACAGAAGAGTCGCCGACATGTTGTCTCCAGCGACATCAACCCCAAATCGACCCAAAATAACACCATTGGACCACCTCTCCTCCCTTTTCCCAACAATCTAAACCTCGTCCTTCGAATCCTAATAAATTGTATTGAATATCAAATCAAAGTTTAACCCCAAACCCTAAACTCACCAAAACCCCATGAAATTGGTCCCAGGTGATTGTCTCATGACCCCATCCACAACCCTGCCACCCACGACCCTCGAATACTACTAGATATGACTGAAAATCCAATCTAAAACCCCACCATGTCTCAGAACCAGTTGACCCTCCCCTGAAACCCTTTCCCTCTATCCACTATGCAAGGCAAAGGCCTTAGAAGGCCAAAGGACCTCTCAAAAGAGGTCAAAGAACTGTGAAACTGGAAGAGTCCCAATTTAAGGGTTACAAGAAAGAGAAGCTAAGTTCCCTGCCTCTTAATTTCTATTAATGCTTGTTTTTTGTGATTTTCATTTGTTCTCTATCTGTTCACCCATCCTCGTCTTCTTTTGCTTCTGATTTTTCTTGTTCATGGTTTAAGTTCATTTGTTCATTTGTGCTTGCTTGTTATTTGCTTAACTTTGCTCATAGGACCTTCGTTTCTGCTGTAATTCCATGTATTGATTCTCACTCAAATTTGGAAAGCACAGCTGTGCCTGTTGAATATCAATGTTGACAAATGAATATAATTCCATTTTATGTTTCGATGTTATATTATGTTGTTAAGTTTCAGTAGCCTTTCTAATATTGTAATGTATATGAACTTGTAATAAACTGGACTGTATGTAGACTATAACTTCTATTTGTTTAGATTTCAGTAGGATTAATATAGTTTAGTCCATGATTTTACTTAGTATTCATGAATGACGATGTAGTAGAGAGTCAACAGTTGTATATATATGTACTATGCATGATGATTACATCGATTTCTTTACTCAGATGCCAGAATTTAAAGTCTGAGATACAATCTCAGAATTTGTTGATATAAAGTCATCATCAGAAGTCTCTTCTTAAAATGTCTTCAATGTGTGTGAAAATGGTCGATTCCATAATATCAATGGTTATAGTGTAGCGACTTAAAAGGACTGTTGTCATGATCACTTGTAGTCCAACATTTCTAAGCCCAAGTGAAGGTCCAAATTGTTGTTAATTATGAAACCTAATGAAATGTATCTCCTCGGCCCAATATTAAACAAAGCCTAGGTTACAAAACCCGCCATGTATTAGGCTGAGAATGTGAGTACTAAACCTCTTGCTGAATGTATCATCCACGTGAAATAATTAGAACATTTTTAGAGACAAGCATAATAGAAAATTATAGTTGCTTTAGGTTGCCTTTATAAAATAAAGTGAGCCACGCTAACATAATCAAACACTATGTGAGTCTCCTCAATAATAAAATGCATAGAAAGTTAGAAGTGTTGTTTAGCGAATTTCACGGCCTTCCACGAATTTCCAAACGCGTAGTTGCTATAGGAGCGATATATTAATAAAATATCTTCCTAAACCGGGGTGCACATTTATGTGACCAAATCCAAGTCTCAGCGATACTAAAATATGTCGAGGACCCTGGTGAATTTATGTGACGTGGTTCGAGACGTGTTTTAATAACGTTGCAAATATCTCTAAAATGAATAAAACGGTTAATAATTTTAACATTGCTCTATAGGATGAATATGTACAAAAATCAGATTCTTAGCCAATTATAATAGTTTAAGCGACCGTACTAGAACCACGGGATCCGGGGGTGCCTAACACCTTCCCTCGGGTCAACAGGATTCCTTACTCAAGAATTTCTTGTGCGCAGACTCCAATTGGGCAGTCGAAAAATTTTCCTCGATTTGGGATTCAAAAATAAATCGGTGACTTGGGATAGCAAAATCCAAACCTATCCCAAGTGGCGACTCTTGAATAAATAATTAATCCCATTTTGAATAATATCACTTTAATTGGAAAAACTCCCTTATTCATTTTAACCTTCGGGATAGGTGTGTAAAAAGGAGGTGTGACAACTCTGGCGACTCTGCTGGGGACGAACCCAGAATCTCTAGTTCAGGGTTCAAAAATTCGAGCTTACAATAATTGTTATATTTGGCTTCGTTTGATTTGATTATATGTTCTGTGCTAAGTGCCACATGTTTTACCGCTTTGATATTATCTGAACTGTATATATGGACTGCTACGAAACCCTTCACTTATCACCTCCGGGTATGTGCTTATTGGTTGAGACTCCCTATTCTGTTAGTGTCATACCCTGAAATAAGAAATAGGCTGGACATGTTACTAAGCCGGATGGCCTTTTGGTTCCCGGTACGTAGCCCCCTCCTTGGCTCGAGTTGTCCGCTCGGGTGCACAGTCTAGACCCTATACCAAGGTTCTAACTTAGTATAACAAAACCTCATGCCGGATCCCTAGTAGGAATTGCATCATGCATTTGACTTAGGGGACTCAACACGTTGGGTCCGTCTAGGACAGGTGACCCGAAATTAAAAGACCATCATGATGCATATTACGTGCTACTTGTGCATTCATTTGCTTTGGATTCGCATGTTGACCGGCTTGTGAATAAAAAGGAAATTTGGGATTTGCCGAAATAAATCATTAGCAAAAATAAACCAATGCTTAAAATAGTGTCAAAATGCTGCCGAATGTTTAAAAAAAAAGCAAAAGAAATTGGGAAAGTTTTTCAATAATATTTTTGGGTTTTTGATAAATTATTTTGCTGGGTCCAACCCCTCTTTTGCAAAAATGCCATATCCACAAAAAACATCTTTCTTTTTATTCACTTGTTCAAAATAAATCAGGTGATGCCATTATTGCCGGTAATAGCTGAATGTTACCGCAAGGAACGTCGAAAGGCTGATCATGCACAAATGGCCACCTTTGAGTCTTATTTTGATTGGTAAGCAAGCACAGCCTGAAAAAACTTCTCTCCGAGGTTTTGTAAGGACGTATTCGCAAAGCCGGTCCTTGATTTAAAGAAATAAATTTCATAAAATGCCGGTTTTAATATTTTGAGACTACTAATTCGCCTTAATAAATATGCAGAATGAGCACGATAATGAACAAAATTCATTTGGAGTTGCGACAATGGTGGAATGATCTCGGGGAAGCAGGGCAGAAAAAGGTCAATACACATCTAGGAGGCCTCACTGCTTTGTTGAAAATTAGCCCGAGGGGACATCATAAAGGCCTTAATCACATTCTCGTACCCGGCCCACAATGTCTTCCACTTCTCGAATTTAGAACTTACCCTGACATTAGAGGAAATGACCGGATATATCGGGACCCATACAATCCCTTTGAGACACCAATACTTGATTGCGCCAAGAGCCCTCGCTGCGCAGAAATTCTTGGATTCCTTGAAATTCAGTAGAAAAGTTCACAATCCCGACTTATCGGTTGGCTTTTGCACCCCGCAATTTATATATCAGAGGTATGGCCACATCGGACGATTAAACAACCCCGAAAGTCTTATTTGTAGCAAGGGAAATCAGTTGAAGTGGGAGGAGCATCAATGTTTTATGTTCATGGTATCTTTCTTGGGTCTGCTCGTATTCCCGCAAAAGAATGGGAATATTGACATACAAATAGCGGGAGTCGTTAACACTTTAATGACTCAGGCTAAAAGTACCCTCGCTCCTACGATCTTGTCTGACATCTTCCGTGCTCTCACCACCTGTAAAGCAGGAGGAGTTTTCTTGGAGAGATGTAACTTGCTACAGCAAATATGGATGATCAAGCATATATGCCACCGGCCACGGTTCATGAATTACAGGTCGCCGACAAAGAGCTGCATAGAAGAATTTGGCAACAGGGTTGATGGGTTTAAAGTACCTGAGGGTGTCACAGAATGGGTGTCGCATCTCCGGTTCATCACTGCAAATCAAATAGAATGGACATTCGGTTGGCTCTCTCTAGACGAAGTTGTGTATATGCCAGCCACCGGACCTCATTTCCTTCTGATGGGCCTCCGAAGCATCCAGCCCTACACTCCATATAGAGTACTAAGACAATTGGGCAGATACCAAATGATCCCCAGGGACGAGGATATTTTAGTCATGCGGTTGAGTTATGCCCGAATTGTCAATTCCCTGAAGCTGTTGTACGCCAAATCTAGAGTAAATGTCAATACTTGACAGCCGATACTCGAGTACGTGACATATCTAATGGTGAGGTCGCACCGGGGTATGTTTCTTGGCACAAAAGAGACATACAACCTGGGAGGCCAGTTAAGAGACCACATCTCCAAGAATTTGTTGAGACATCACAAGGGAAGTGGGATTGGTTAGCCAAAGAAAATGAGTATAGGGCTACTATAGGAAGGCTGGAAAAGCAAATCCAAGAGCTGCGATTTGAAAACAGTTTGCAAGCTGCAACAAGTGAGGGAGAAAAGAAGACGTTGACCAAAGAAAATGAAGCCCTACGAGCCCAAATCCAGAAAATTAAGGCAGCCGTAGAAAATCCTCCTAGGAGTGCAAAAGATTAAATGCTCATAGAAAACTTGCAGCAGAAAGTAACCGAATACGGGTTCGACCTGAATAAGACGGATGGTGAGCTATCTAAGGTTCTGAAGCAATTGATTAAAAGTGCAGAGGGACGATCCCGAATACTGGAGCAATTAAAAGAAGGGAATGGCAATTAGATCGTTGGTTTAAAATAGAGGGTCATCATAGCTGAAAACAAAATGTCCAGACAAGCCAGGGACTTCAAAGCCGAAAGAGAGCATTGCTATGCAGTAATAGCAAGATTAGAAAAGGATTTGCGGCAATTCCAATAGGTGAATCAAGTAGCCGAACGAACTTTAGAAGCAAAGGCCGAGCAAATTGGGTGTCTATTTTAATAAAAAGGGGTTATCAGGGAAAGGGTGCAAGCAATCGCAGAATATATTACCACAAAGTGCAACCACTATGAGGACATCACGAAATCTATGTTCTTTGCTACTGCCATGACATTTGTCCATCAGGTGATGGAAGATATCCACTACATCCAGGGAATTTTAGCACGCAAGCATGCAGCAAGGCCGGACGATGCCCCGCAAGCTCCAAAAACATTTGAAGTGTTAATGTACTCATAAATTTGTATTCTTTTAAAAGAGTCTGTCTGTATGTTCTTTTATGGGCCTTTCGAGTCTGTAATTTTATTGTGTCCAAGTTTGGTAATTGCCTTTCTTTGTGTTAGCTTTTGTAATAAAAATTGAAACCCCCAAAATATCGTGTTATTTACATAACATTTTACCATGAACTGCACTCAATCTAATGCGATGTCATGATATGTAGGCAATCTTCATAAGATTTGACCGTATTCTTAAAGAAGGAAAGCTAATAAGAAATAAGAAGTAGGAAACAAAAGAAATTCGGAATAAATGCCAGGATGACGCATGCGACCGTTGCAAATATATAGACACTCGTTAACTGCATATGTGCATCATACCCAACATGCGATTTCCTTTTTGTTATCTATCCCAACCTAATTGTATGAAATTCCAGTCTCAAGTCCAGGTTATTAGAGAACAATGATTGGTTTGTGGTAAGCTGGCCCCGATAGATACTTTACTAGATCAAAAGGAAGCGCAGAGATGTCATCTGAAATGACTTTACCAGCAATTCCCATCCTAGAGTGTTAGAAAATACGCTTAACGCTAGAGAGGGGGGGGGGTGAATAGCATTATAATAAAATTTAGCGTAAACTTGCGGAAATTAAAATTTGCAGGAAATAAATAAGTGCGTTAAATAAACAAAAAGGAAAGAACGCACCGATATATTCTGGTTCACCACAACACGTGGCTAGTCCAGTCCCCGAGAGACTCTCTCGAGATTTTCCACTAACTTGTTAAGCTTACGGGTGCTCAACAAACCTTTACAACTTAAGGACACAAGCCTTAACACCTTTGCACGGAGATACAACACTCCAAGACTTCAACCAAGGAAACACAAGTTCCTTACAACAAGAGAATCACAATTCTCTTACAAGTGTATAAAACACTAAACACTCAAACAAAATACTCCTTAATGAGTAGATATGATTAAAAGAAGTAAGCTCTAGATCATAACAACTTTGGACAAGAATATGGCTCTCAAAAGCTTTATGAAAGTGAATATAAAATGATAAACAAAAGTATGCAAGCTTATAGCAATGTAATGATCAGTTGTAGTATGTTGTTGTGTTTAAAACACTGAAATGAAGCTGTATTTATAGTTGAAAAACTTGGCATTACCGTTGCCTAATTGCCAATTAAGAGTTGCTGATTTTACTCACTGACAATCGATTGTCAAACCCCAACAATCGGATTGTCTGCCAGTCAGATCAAAATTCAATCCCAGATTTTACGCTTGATAATCGATTACCTTCAATCCATAATCGATTACTGGCAACGTTCAAAAAATCCTTTCCAGATTTTACCACAAACAATCGATTGTCCAGAATCAATAATCGATTACTCAGCAACGTTCAAAAAATCTTTTCCGGATTTTAATCAAAACAATCGATTATACAAAATCAATAATCGATTACCCAATAACGTTCAAAAAATCTTTTCCGGATTTTAATCAAAACAATCGATTATACAGAATCAATAATCGATTACCTGACGGTATTTGAAAACTTTACGACAACGGTCAGCTTCACAATCGATTGCACAAAGTCAACAATCGATTACTTATCAGTTTTTGAAAAACATTTTAGACACTGTCTCTTTGACAATTGATTGTCCAATGTAACAATCGATTATTTAATAAATTTGAAAGTCACTGGAAGACACTGTCTCAACATAATCGATTACCATTAGTTCGTAATCGATTATTCTGA
Source organism: Nicotiana benthamiana (assembly GCA_034376525.1). Classification (NCBI taxonomy): domain Eukaryota; kingdom Viridiplantae; phylum Streptophyta; class Magnoliopsida; order Solanales; family Solanaceae; genus Nicotiana; species Nicotiana benthamiana. The sequence continues at coordinate 145,929,485 of CM067327.1, read as the reverse complement.
GTTTTGAAAAACTTTGATGGACACTGCCTCAGTCACAATCGATTGTCATTAGTTCACAATCGATTGTCATGCAGGTTTGAAAAACCTGATGCTCACTGTCTTACTCACAATCGATTGTCATTAGTTCACAATCGATTGTCATGCAGTCTTGGCTTAAAACAATCGATTATCATAAGTACATAATCGATTATCTTAGTCCAGATTTTTAAGGCATGTCTAAAAATTATTTTGACTACTGTAAATATGCATGATTTAAAATCATCTGACATTAAATTAAATATGCATGATTTTGGAAAATAGTTTTATGAGAGAAGCCATGCTACGAGTCAAGTTGTAGGATCAAGATCATAATTAAGAGTGACTCAATTAAACTATAAAACTTTGTCTTGAGCTTGAATCTCGTTGTATATCAATTGTGCGCTTGTTTCTTGAACTTCGTCATATATCAATTTTCGCTTCGTTTGTCATTCATCAAAACCTATACAAAAGAACACATGTTTTAGTATATTGCATTGAGAACATGTTTCCAACAATTTCCCCCTTTTTGATAATGGCAAACATTAAGCGGGATATGCAAGACAAGCAATTTATATAATGACGATTCAAGACAAGTATATACATGCAACAAGTATGCAATTTGTTCCCCCTCAATTTGAGAATTCCCCCTCAATTTAAGCTTATAACTTGAGAGTGCATCATACCCGTTATCTTCCCCCTTTTTCCATTAGCAAAAATAATAATAAGATGCCAAAGATGAAATAAACCTTGTTTATTTATTGGAAAGAAAAAATTACCGCAACAGGGAAGACAATACAACATATAAAAACAAACTTAAAAAAACAATTATTCATTCATCATCTTCCGCCTCATCATCCGGCGCTGCTTCATATGGAAAAAGACCCGCATATGGATAATGAACGTGGTCAAAATATCCATGGATCTCATGAGTTAATTGACCGAAAGAAGAGGCCAATGAAGCAATTTGGTCAGAAATGAATTGGAGGGAAGGCTCTTGAGGCTGAGGAGCACGACGGGTTGGAGGAGGAGCAGGCGCTACATGATCACCGTCATGATGAAAGGAGGATTCTGAAATTTTCCACTTTTTGGTACTCTTTTTGAGAGGACCATTTCCAGTGACGAATCCGGTGGCTTCAAGAAAGTTCATGATGAGGAGAGTATAAGGAAGAGGCCTATCATCTCCGATAGCGTCACGCATGTGAATTTTGATAAGCCGACACCAATTGATGTTAGCTCCGGTAACTATGGCATGCATGAGCTTGGTGTCCTCTTGGGAAATGGTAGTATGGTTATGCTTACGAGGCTTGAGGACTCGGGTGATGAAATAGAAAATCAACCGATAATTGGGATCCATTCCCGTAATTGTAGGACGACGGGAAGAAAGATTTGGATCATAAGAAGTAAGACCGATTTGGTGTAAGAGGGCTGTTTCATCAAAAAGGGCTCTGGCCTCTCCGGTGTACCGAAAAATGTCTTCACCATTATGAGGAAGACGGGCAATGATATGAACATTTTCATCGGAAAGAAGAATTTGAACACCATTAATGTTGGTGACAAGCTCACTATCATCATCCTCATGGAGGTTGGAATAAAATGCTTGAACCAATGTGGTATTGATATAAGGATGGGTAAGGAGTAAAAAGTCAAGAAGTTGAGAATTTTTGAGCATATTTGCAGCAGGTCCAAATGATTCAAGATACTTGTGGGTTGAAAAGCGGGGTGGAAGAATGTCGCGCTTTTCAAATTTGGTTAAGAATCGAGTAAGCTCGATGTCGGAATTAAAATATAGAACGGAACCATCTTGATAGGGATAGTTCGGACGAGGAGGGGTAGCAGAGGCGGATGCGCCATGCCTAGCAGAACGGGAACGTTTTGAGTGACGGCCCGACATTTTTAGTGAAAGCTGCTGGATTTTGCAAAGGATTAGAGGAAATTTGATATTTTGAAAGCTAAAATTGATGCTTGAGTGAATGAATATGAACATATATGAAGCCTATTTATAGAGGGGAGAGTGGCTTATCATTTATGGAAGAAATCTGCTGAGAATTTAAAGCCAAATCAGTCAGAAACGGTAAAATAAATTCACTGACCGTTAGACAATCGATTGTTGAGATGCAATAATCGATTGTTGAAGAGTTATTGACCTGACTTGGAACTGACACAAATCGATTGAGGAGCCAAACAGTAACAAAAGTTTAAATTTCTGACATGAAATAATCGATTGTCAAATGTGGAATAATCGATTGTTTTGGAAACGCATTGCTGAATGGCTGAGACAGAAATCGATTATGCAATTTAAGGAATCAATTATTAAACAAAACTGCATAATGAACATAAACCATAAGCAATCGATTAGTGATACTGCTAATCGATTTTCAGCACAGTAAAATAATCGATTATTTGCTTGGAGCAATCGATTGTTCTGTGCCAAAACTTTATAATTCCCCCTATCTTTTAGGGCGATACCTGCAAAATAGAATTAAACGTCTCCGACGCTCAAGTCAGTAATTTGTAAAGAAGTAATAACTTAAACTAGTGTTGCCAAGTGAGAACGTGAGCTCTTAAGAAGTGTGTCCTAAAGTGTTCTTAAGAGAGTTTCGGGTACTTACCTTTCCTCCGACGTCTCAATTACCTGTTCAAGAGGGTGATCTTTGATCGTCCTCCAATCATTTGGCACTTTTGTTTCTTTTTCCAATCGTGGCGCTTCTTCCGTTGGTTGTTCCTAAGTTTCATCTTTATTTTCCTTGGGTGGTTCCTCTTGTATTTTGTCTTTCAAGCTATCTAAGATACCTGCAAGATCAAAGCCGGAATCCTTTCTCGCCAAGCGAGCATTATTTTCGGAAAATACAACATGAGGGGATTCCTCCACAATTTGGTTTCTTTTATTAAAGACCCTATATGCTTTACTACGTGAGGAATATCCAATGAAAATACCTTCATCCGACTTCGCATCAAATTTACCCAATTGGTCTTTGCCATTGTTATGAACAAAACATTTGCAACCAAAAACTCTAAAATAGGAAATATTTGGTTTTCTACCCTTATAAAGTTCATAGGGGGTTTTCATGAGTATCGGCCGAATTACTACTCTATTTAGAACATAGCAAGCGGTACTCACGGCGTCCGCCCAAAAATGTTTGGGTATCTTAGCTTCGTCGAGCATGGTTCTAGCCATCTCTTCGAGACACCTATTTTTCCTTTCCACCACCCCATTTTGTTGTGGTGTACGTGGAGCGGAAAAGGTATGCTCGATTCCGAGTTCATCACAAAAGTCCGCAAAGAGATTGTGATCAAACTCTCCCCCATGATCACTTCTAATTGAAGTGACGGTTGTTTCTTTCTCATTTTGAACACGCTTAAGAAAATATTTAAAATTTTGAAAAGCATCACTTTTATTGGCAAGAAATAAAGTCCAAGTAAATCTCGAGTAATCATCAAAAATCACAAAAGCATATCTATTTCTTCCTAGACTTTCAATGCGAGAAGGACCAAATAAATCCATATGAAGCAATTGCAATGGTCTAGAAGTTGAAACAATGTTTTTAGATTTGAAAGATGCTTTTGTTTGTTTCCCCTTTTGACACGAGTCACAAATAGAGTCATTTTCAAATTTTAAAATGGGAAGACCAACAACTAAGTTTTGAGAAATCAATTTGTTCAAAAGATGCATATTGATATGTGCTACTCTACGATGCCATAGCCAAGTATCATCCTCTTTACTCATTAGACAATCAACATAATCGGGTGAGGAATTAGCAAGATCAACCATATAAATATTATCTACTCTAAAACCACGGAGGATAATTTTGAAATCACTACGTCTGAACACTAAGCATTCATCCGAATCAAATAAAGCAAGATTTCCCTTGTCACACAATTGGCTTATGCTCAAGAGATTATGCTTTAATCCTTTAACAAGTAATATATGCTTAATAGAGGATTTTTCATCCTTACCGACCGAACCGATGCCGATGATCTTTCCTTTATTGTTATCACCGAAGATAACACTTCCTCCTTCTTTGTGCTCTAATTGAAGGAATTTGGATTCATCTCCCGTCATATGCTTGGAGCATCCACTATCAAGGTACCATAGTACACTTGATCCCTTCAAGCACACCTACAAAACAAATTAATGTTCTTTAGGTACCCATGCCATCTTGGGTCCTTGGGGTTTAGGCATATTATAATGATGCGATTGAGTAATATGTCTATGACGTGTAAAGCATGCAGGAGCAATATGACCAATACGTCTACAATAATGACAAGTCACATTTGGGTTATGCATCCTTCTAGGTTCATAGTAACTAGACGGATGAAAATTTCTTACACTATGACTATTTCGCATTTCATGAGAATTATTTCTCCTACTATGAGCTCTAGGATGGGCAGCATTTCTAGAGTGATTGTTTCTCGGTTGAAGGCCATTTCTAGGTCTTCTCAAAGGTTCAACATTTGGCCTAAAATATGCATCATTTCTAGGGTAACTATTTCTAGGTGGTAAGTCATTTCTAGGTCTCCTAAAATGTTCAGCATTTTGTCTAGCATGCATATTGGTTTTAGGATTGCTATTTCTAGGATAAGCATTTGTTTTATTGGTCCTAGGTTGAGCCTTAGGTGGTTGGGGTTTGGCTTCAACCTTTTCTTTAACCTCATTCTTAAACCCTATACCATGCTTGGTTGATTTCAAATTTACAAGGACCTCATTCAAATTCTTGTGGGAAGAATTAAACTTATCTAAGGTACCTTTGAGTCTATCTACCTCATTTTTGAGATGCAAGCAAGAAGAACAATTTTTTTTAGAACTTTCGGGCTTATCGGCGCTTCTTTTTCCAAAAAACTTGTTTTCCTCTTTCAGCTTTTCATTTTCTAAAACCAGTTTTTCTAAATCCTTTTCTTTCAAAGAAAGCTATTTTTGAAAATTCTTTTCTTTTAATGAGGCATTTTCTTTTATGCCCTTAACAGTTTTTGAAGCCTTAATAAACTCAGCATATAATTCATCAAAAGCAGTTCGCATTTCTTCAAGAGTAAAGAAGTTTTTAGACGAAATTTGACATACCTCATCTTTGTTGTCTTCTTGTGCCATAAGGCAAAGATTTGCTGCTTCGTCTTCTTCTCCTTCGCTTGACTCATCTCCGGAGTCGCCTCCCCAAGAAATGTATGCACGTTGCTTTTTAAAAGGTTTCTTCTCCTTTTTGATGTTTGGGCAATTTGATTTGATGTGCCCGGTTTCACCACATTCATAGCACTTGATTTGTTTGCCTTGCTTTTTGCCCTTGCGTTCATACTCCTTGCGCATGAACTTTTGAAATCTTTTGATAACGAGTCCAAACTCGTTGTCTCCTTCCTCATCAATTTGCGGTTGGCTTGTGCTCGCCTTTAGAGCTATTCTTTGCCTCCTTTGATCATCAACAAAAGGGTTAAGAATAGTAGATTTATAGGTCTTAAGGTTACCTCTTAGTGCGTCGATGGTGACGTTTGAAACGCCAATGGATTCTTGAATTGCATCGGCCTTTGATCTCCATGCTGGTGTGAGACTTCTAAGAATTTTTCGAACGAGCTCTCTATCCGTGAATGTTTTCTTGAGAGCATGTAGGTCATTTACGATTATTGAAAATTGCTCAAACATTTCGTCCACCTTTTCACCTTCCTTCATGTGAAATAATTCATAAGAATGGGTTAGGAAATCAATTTTTGCTTCCCTTACCTGGTCCGTACCTTCGTACGTAACTTCTAGCTTGTCCCACATCTCCTTTGCCGTTGTGCAACACGATATTTTCCTGTAATCGTCAGCATTAACAGCACAATATAATAAATTAATTGCTTTAGCATTATTTTGAACCTTTCGGATGTCATCCGCGTCATACTCATCCTCGGACTTGGGAACCCATTCGTTTTCCACCTTCTTTGTTGGAATTTGGTTTCCCTTCATTATCACCTTCCAAAGGTGAAAGCTGTTGGACTGAACGAAGATCTTCATCCTCTCCTTCCAGTACGTGTAATTTGTACCGTTGAATAGAGGTGGTCATGTGGAGCACTGTCCTTCATCAATTCCTGCAAAAGAGTCACGAGTAGAAGCCATGGATGGTTCTCTCAAACTGTTAAGTCTTCAGAGAGTATGGCTCTGATACCAATTGTTAGAAAATACGCTTAATGCTAGAGGGGGGGTGAATAGCGTTATAATAAAATTTAGCGTCTTGCGGAAATTAAAATTTGCAGGAAATAAATAAGTGCGTTAAATAAACAAAAAGGAAAGAACGCACCGATATATTCTGGTTCACCACAACACGTGGCTAGTCCAGTCCCCGAGAGACTCTCTCGAGATTTTCCACTAACTTGTTAAGCTTACGGGTGCTCTACAAACCTTTACAACTTAAGGACACAAGCCTTAACACCTTTGCTCGGAGATACAACACTCCAAGACTTCAACCAAGGAAACACAAGATCCTTACAACAAGAGAATCACAATTCTCTTACAAGTGTATAAAACACTAAACACTCAAACAAAATACTCCTTAATGAGTAGATATGAGTAAAAGAAGTAAGCTCTAGATCACAACAACTTTGGAAAAGAATATGGCTCTCAAAGCTTTATGAAATTGAATATAAAATGATAAACAAAAGTATGCAAGCTTATAGCAATGTAATGATCAGTTGTAGTATGTTGTTGAGTTTAAAACACTGAAATGAAGCTGTATTTATAGTTGAAAAACTTGGCATTACCGTTGCCTAATTGCCAATTAAGAGTTGCTGATTTTACTCATTGACAATCGATTGTCAAACCCCAACAATCAGATTGTCTGCCAGTCAGATCAAAATTCAATCCCAGATTTTACGCTTGATAATCGATTACTTTGAATCCATAATCGATTACTGGCAACGTTCAAAAAATCCTTTCCAGATTTTACCACAAACAATCGATTGTCCAGAATCAACAATCGATTACTCAGCAACGTTCAAAAAATCTTTTCCGGATTTTAATCAAAACAATCGATTATACAAAATCAATAATCGATTACCCAATAACGTTCAAAAAATATTTTCCGGATTTTAATCAAAACAATCGATTATAGAGAATCAATAATCGATTACCTGACGGTATTTGAAAACTTTACGACAACGGTCAGCTTCACAATCGATTGCACAAAGTCAACAATCGATTACTTATCAGTTTTTGAAAAACATTTTAGACACTGTCTCTTTGACAATCGATTGTCCAATGTAACAATCGATTATTTAATAAATTTGAAAGTCACTGGAAGACACTGTCTCAACATAATCGATTACCATTAGTTCGTAATCGATTATTCTGAGTTTTGAAAAACTTTGATGGACACTGCCTCAGTCACAATCGATTGTCATTAGTTCACAATCGATTGTCATGCAGGTTTGAAAAACCTGATGCTCACTGTCTTACTCACAATCGATTGTCATTAGTTCACAATCGATTGTCATGCAGTCTTGGCTTAAAACAATCGATTATCATAAGTACATAATCGATTATCTTAGTCCAGATTTTTAAGGCATGTCTAAAAATTATTTTGACTACTGTAAATATGCATGATTTAAAATCATCTGACATTACATTAAATATGCATGATTTTGGAAAATAGTTTTATGAGAGAAGCCATGTTACGAGTCAAGTTGTAGGATCAAGATCATAATTAAGAATGACTCAATTAAACTATAAAACTTTGTCTTGAGCTTGAATCTCGTTGTATATCAATTGTGCGCTTGTTTCTTGAACTTCGTCATATATCAATTTTCGCTTCGTTTGTCATTCATCAAAACCTATACAAAAGAACACACGTTTTAGTATATTGCATTGAGAACGTGTTTCCAACATAGAGGACAACCTGATTGCAGTGATCCCATATTCAGAATCTGCAAAAGCTGAAGAAAATAGGATCCTTCGACTCCAAGTTATGGAGATGTGGGACGCTTGGACAAATGGAAAAGAACATCCAAGTGTTATCCCCGGATTTCCTGAGCTTTTCCCAAGGTCGGGGGGTACCTCCACCATCCCCATCAGTCACCCAAATATCCTATTGTGGCAGCCCACCATATCAACCCAACTTTATCAGAGCGCCCTCTGAAGCCCGCCCTCCGATGTTCACATCTTTTCTAATTCCTAACATTTTTACGGCTCCACCGTGCGCAGCCACCATACAGCCTTAGGTGCCGAGGCCCATGTTTGATCCCATAGCTTTCAGATTTCAAACTCCTAATTACCAAACCGAGCCTCCCCCATACCCCACATACGACTACCCTCAACCAGCATACGAACACACACCTATGTAAGATAAAACCCCTAAAACACCCGAACAAGATGAAATAACAAGAAGGATGAAAAGCCTCGAACTGAGTCTGAATAACATGCAAGGATTAAGTGGGCAGAAGAGTGTGTCTTACTCGGACCTATGTATTCCCACACGTACATATCCCTCTAGGGTTCAAAAAGCCAAAGTTTGAAAAGTACGATGGCCACGGCGACCCATCGCTCATTTGAAAAGTATTGCAATCAACTGTGTGGGGCAAGTCGAAAAGAAGAACTCTTGATGGCATATTTTGGGAAAAGCTTAGTGGGCATCGCTTCTGAATGGTACATGGACCAGGATATCACTCGATGGCATATCTAGGATGACCTCGCCCGGGATTTTGTAAGGCAATTCCAGTATAACATTGACATTGCCCTGGATAGGAACTCCTTGGCCAACTTGAAAAAGAAACCTTCAGAAAGATTCAAAGAATATGCTGTCAAGTGGAGCGAACAAGCTTCGAGAGTAAATCCACCCATGGAGGAGACAGAGATGGTCACTGTCTTCCTACAAGCACAAGAGGTAGATTATTTTCAAAATATGATGTTAGCAATGGGAAAACCTTTTGCAAAGGCAATTAAGTTCGGTGAGATGGTAGAAAATGGTCTGAAGACAGGAAGGATTCTGAGTCACTCCACCATAAGAGCAACCTCCCATGCCATACAAGGCGGGGCAAGAGGGATCACAAGAAACAAAAAGAAAGAGGAAGTGTCAATGGCAGTCTCCGGAATGAGAAGACATCATGCTATCAAACCTGTATTCTCAAAAAGGGCCTCTCAACATTACTATCCCAACCAAGACATGCATTATGTTCCTCAACCTTATGAAGTCATGAATGCCCAGCCCTTTGCTCAACTACAATAATAGGGCAACAGAAACCAAGCCCCGAGAAATTAGCCTCCTCAGAATCACTATAATCCCCGCCCTCCACAAAATATTTACCGTCCAAGGGAACCACACATGAGACAAAAATTCACTCCAATAGGGGAATCTTATGCCAGCTTATTCCCAAAACTGGTCCATATGGGTCTCCTACAGCATATGCCCCCGAACAGGCAGAACCTAGAGTCACCTTCCTATCAATGGGGCATACATTGTGCTTATCATTTCAGGGTAGAAGGACATGACACCTGAAAATTGCTGGACTCTGAAACGAGCGATGGAGGATTTGATAGAACAAAAGAAAATAGTGCTGAGAGATGAAAAGGTCCCGAATGTAACCAATAACCCGTTGCCGGCTCAGGACAATGGGCCAGTCATCGGAATGATTTGTGAGGAAAAAGAATTTGACCCTGACTTAAAATCCATAATAGCCATTGCTGATGCCGACAGAAAATCGAAGGTTACCACCAAGAAGGTCGAAGAAAAGGAAATAGGTGAAGCCAAGCGTCCAGAAGCAGAGAAGAAGTCTGAAATCAAAACTGAGACGACTCCAACCAAGAAAAGAATACTTTACATCCCCCGAGGGCGTCAAGAAAAACAGCCCACTTTGAGTCCTCCAAGAAGGTTTGAGCTGAACAAAACAATGTATATACCCAAAGGAGCTTATGGGGTACGAGGACCGATTAAACCACCAAGGCTGAATGAGCCTGTGGTAATCGGTCGCCCACCTTAGAAGCCAATGACAAACCCTTTTGCAGTCCTGTGGAATTACAAAGAAACCATAGTCATATACAAGGGAAAAGAGATTATTGGGGAAACTCAAAAAGGCCATCCCACGAAGAAATATTTAGATATGGAAGAAGTGAACGCTGCTACCAAACGGAGATTTCCAACTAAGGGGCCAGTGAATGCTGAAGAGGCAGAAGCCTTCTTTCAAAAGATGAAAATGCCAGAATATGATGTGGTGGACTAGCTCCGAAAGTCTCCCGAGCAGGTCTCTTTTTTATCACTACTGATGAAATCTCCAGAGCACTAGAAAGTGTTGGCCAAAACCTTGAATGAAGCTTACGTACTGGCTGAAACCTCCGTGGAGTAACTAGAGAAAATGGCGGAAAGATTCTTTGCCATTAATCAGGTTACATTCAGAAAAAATGACTTACCTCCGGAGGGAGCCTTGCACCTCACCCTCAAATACGAGGGCTATTATGTAAAAAGGGTGATGATAGACGGAGGTTCTGGGGAGGATATATGCCCATTGTTGACATTGCAAAGAATGGAGATCAGAACTGAGAGGATCCGCCCCAACAATGTGTGTGTCCGAGCCTTTGATGGAATCAAGAGAGACACCATAGGGGAAATTGACTTAGTGCTGACCATTGGTCCGGTCGACTTTGAAGTGACATTTCAAGTATTGGACATGGACACTTCCTATAACTACCTCCTAGGAAGAACGTGGATTCACACGACAGGAGCGGTGCCTTCTACTCTGCACCAAATACTGAAATTCGAACATGAAAATCAGGAGATTGTAGTCCACGAAGAAGACGAACAATCAATTTACCGGGACCCCTCTGTTCTTTGCCTTGAAGCCAAAGAGGGAAGTGAGCATATAGTTTACCAAGCTTTTGAAATTGTGGTAGTCGATAAACACGAAGAAGGCAAGCCACTTCCCTAGCCTTCCTCTCTAATGCTTTAATCATGGTGGCAAGAGAGATGACACGCCAAGGGTTTAAGCCAGGCAAGGGACTTGGAACGTCTCTACAAGGCATAACTAAGCCGGTCGCTCTGCTTGCCACAGAGAAGTTTTTTGGGCTGGGCTTCCATCGAATACCGGAGGACATCACCTGGGCCAATCGTAGAAAGCGTCATGGATGGGATTTACCACAACCCCTACCCCACTTGTACAAAACATTTGTAAAACCAAAGTACAGTGAGGAAGAGGAAGAAGAGACCTTCACATCAGAAGAAATTGAGAAGATATGCCGATCCATGAGGGAATTATTGTGTGAAGCCAACATGGTCCAGCTGGGAGAAGGCTCAAGCACTGCTGAAGTGCTCCATATGGGACCGGGTTCCAAGCTGCAAAACTGGAAGGCCACGCCTTTCCCAATCAAGCGGGAGGCCCGGTAGTCCCGCCTCGCTACCTTTTCTTGCATCACGAGCTATTTCAGGGTGTAGCTCGGTTGTTTTTCTTTAGCATTATGTCCTTTAAATTCCAGTTGTAAACCCTGTAATTTTATAATTTCAAAGAAATGAAATCAATATTTCATCGCTTGCACTTCTCTGTCTTTCTCTGATTTTTTCTTTCTTTTATTTTTCATTTTTTCTTTCAGTCCAAATAATGCGGCTTTAAATAAAACGACATGCTCGCGGACTTCATGCCATGACCCAAACATGCTGCCTATTTGTGAAATAATGAACCAAGAACCGGAATACGATAAAGAATAGGACTTTAGGGAAATCAACCGAGAGTGTGAACATTTTGAAAACAAACCTAAGCCGAACATAAATGATACCGAACCGTTTAACTTGTCGATCCAGGTGAAATCAAGAAAACCAAAATAAGCATCCATGTGAATAAGGAAATACAGGATTCATTGGTTCAACTTCTTTTGGAATTGAAAGATGTATTTGCTTGGTCTTACAATGATATTCCTGGATTAAGTGTTGACCTGGTGGTTCATAAGTTGCCCACATACCCTGAATGCCCTCCTGTCCAACAAAAATAAAGAAAGTTCAAACCCGATGTGAGCGATAAGATCAAAGAAGAGATCACAAAACAGCTAGAGGTGGGGGGTAATTCGAGTGGTTCGATACACTACATGGTTGGACAATATGGTCCCGGTACCGAAGAAAGACGGAAAAACTAGAGTGTGTGTAGATTACAGAGATATAAAAAAGGCGAGTCCCAAGGACAACTTCCCTCTACCCAAAAATCACATCCTTGTTGATAACTTTGCCAAACACGAGATTCACTCCGTTGTAGATTGTTATGCAGGATACCACCAAGTGTTGATGGATGAGGAACATGTTGAGAAAACCGCCTTCACCACACCTTGGGGAACTTATTGTTACAGAGTTATGCCTTTTGGATTGAAGAACGCCAGGGCAACATACATGAGGGTCATTACCACCATTTTCCACGACATGATGCATCAAGAAATAGAAGTATATGTGGATGATGTGATTATCAAGTCCAAGTCTCAGGGTGATCACATAAGGGACTTAAGGAAGTTCTTCGAAAGGCTACGCAAGTACGACTTGAAATTGAATCCAACCAAGTGTGCATTTGGGGTCCCGTTAGGCAAACTTCTGAGATTCATTATCAGTCGAAGAGGTATCGAGTTGGATCTGACCAAGATAAAATCCATTCAAGAGCTACCTCCTCCAAAGACCAAGAAGGATGTGATGAGTTTATTGGAAAGATTGAATTACATCAGCCGATTCATCGCCCAGTTGACTTCCACAAGCGAGCCCATATTCAAGCTATTGAAAAAGGATGCGGAAGTTAAATGGACTATCGAGTGTCTAGAGGCTTTTGACAGAATCAAACACTATTTGTCTAACCCACTAGTTTTGGTTCCGCCGGAACCGGGAAGGCCACTATTTATTTATCTAATAGTCCTGGAAAGCTCTTTTCATTGTATTCTCGGGCAACATCATGCCACCGGAAAGAAAGAGCAAGCCATCAATTATCTAAGAAAGAAGTTTACCAGTTACGAGTCCAAGTACACACTGCTAGAAAGAACGTGTTGCGCCTTGACGTGGGTGGCTCAGAAGTTAAGGAATTATCTCCAAGCTCATACCACCTACCTCATAACTAGGATGGATCCACTGAGGTATATATTCCAAAAATCGATGCCCACAGGGTGATTGGCCAAATGGAAAATCCTTCTCACCGAGTTCGACATAGTTTATGACACTCGTACAGCAATGAAGGCTCAAGCATTGGCAGATCATCTGGCCAAAAATCCCATTGATGATGAATATCAGCCTTTGAATACCTATTTCCTTGATGAAAAAGTGAATCCGGTGGAAGTAACATATGAAGACATCCCCACTTGGAAAATGTTCTTCGACGGAGCAGTAAACGCAAAAGGCGTACGGTTGGGGCAATTTTAATCTCACACTCAGGTCAACATTATCCGGCTACAAGCAGGCTCCGGTTTTTCTGAACCAATAATATCAGAATATGAGGCTTGTATCATGAGCATGAACATGGCCATTGACCAAGATGTTGAGGAATTGTAAATCATGGGAGATTCAGATTTGATCATCTGACAGGCTCAAGGAGAATGGGAAACAATAGACGTTAAACTCATCCCCTATAAACAGCATATGGAGGACCTCAGCAAACGGTTCAAGTCGGTACAATTCAGGTACATTCCTCGCTGTCACAATGAGCTAGCAGACGTATTTGCCAATTTGGCTTCCATGTTGCCTTACCCCAGAAACGCCTACGTCGATCTTTTACAAATCCAAATCAATGAAAGGCATGAGTATTGTAATGTGACCCAAGCAGAGTCCAGCACACAACCTTGGTATTATGACATCAAGAGATTCCTGAAAACACAGGAGTATCCCGAGCAAGCCACTATGGAGCAAAAGAAAACCATCCGACGCCACGCAAGAAATTTCTTCTTGAGTGGTGATATTTTATACAAAAGGACTCCAGATCTTAATTTGCTGAGACATGTTGACACCGAGGAAGTTGGGTGAATTATGCGCGAAGTATACGCAGGAGTGTGTGGGCATCATATGAACGGGTATGTACTGGCAAAGAAGATACTCTGAGCCATGTATTACTGGATAACCATGGAGAAAGATTGCTTTAGCTTCGTTCGGAAATGTCATCAATGTCAGGTGAACGGTAATTTGATTCATGCACTGCCAACTGAATTGCATCCTATGTTAGCACCCTGGCCATTTGCTGCCTAGGGCATGGATGTCATTGGGCCGATCGAGCCAAAAGCCTCGAATGGTATAGATTCATACTGGTTGCTATTGACTACTTCACAAAATGGGTCGAAGCCATCACTCTTAAATCCGTTACCAAGAACGTTGTGGTGGATTTTGTGCATTCCAACATCCTTTGTCATTTTAGGATTCCCGCAACCATTATTACAGACAACGCCGCTAATCTAAAAAGTCGTCTGATGGGAGAAATATGTGAACAATTCATGATAACATATAGAAACTCCACCCCTTACCGGCCCAAAGCTAATGGTGCCGTCGAAGCAGCCAACAAGAACATCAAGAAAATCTTGAGGAAGATTATTAAAATCTCAAGGCAATTGCATGAAAAGTTGCCTTTGCATTGCTGGGATATCGTACCACAGTGCGCACATCGGTAGGAGCAACTCCTTATTTGCTGGTCTATGGGACTGAAGCTGTCATACCCGTAGAGGTAGAAATCCCTTCGCTCCGAGTAATTGTCGAAGCAGAAATGGAAGATAGTGAATGGGTTAAAACTCATTTGGAGCAGCTGTCATTAATTGATGAAAAACGAATGGTTGCGGTGTGTCACGAGCAGTTGTACCAACAAAGAATGGCCCGCGCTTACAACAATAAAGTGCACCCAAGGAATTTCAAAGTCGGACAGCTGGTATTGAGGCGTATACTTCCTCACCATCAGGAAGAAAAAGGAAAGATCACTCCAAACCGGAAAGGTCCATACATTATTAGAAAGATACTGCCTAAAGGAGCATTGTACCAGGGCGACGTTGAAGGAGACGCGCTTGAGGCAACGGTAAATGAAGATGCAGTAGAAAGGTATTACGTTTGAACTCTCTGCCGCAATGACTCCAGTTGATTGAAATGACGGAGGCTTTTCTTTCCCGCTACCATAAACACTCTCAATCCTTTGCAAAACCTTTGAGCCGGTTACATTTCTTTGATCACCCTCTTTGGAACCTAGAAATGTTGTTCAAAAGAAAAAAGGGGGAATAAATACAAAAAAGAAAAAGAAAAATAAGAAGAAGAAACACAAACAAATTAGTTTAGGAAACACTTCCTGAACTACGTGTGACTTGATTCCGAAAAGATACGTAGGCAGCCTCTCCCTGAGGTTCAGTCATATCCAAATAAAAACCCCATTTCCCCAAGAAAACCAAAACTGGGGAAGAAATGTATTGTTCGAATACAAATACGCCCGAATTATTCCAAAGTTGTAAATTCCCGTCCAACTTCCTTTACTTAAGAAGTTTAGTCCAAGTTCTTCAGACCAGTTGACCAAAATAGGGACGTGAAAAATACCTTTGTTGGGATTCGGCACAGCTCAAATTTTTGAGAGAAATAAAATGAGAGAGTCTTATCGGTGAAAACCTCCGGGCACCATAAGGCGACGGCGAGCAGAGAAAAACAAAATGAGAGAGTTTGTTTGGCAAAAACATGCAAAGAGCGCTATCGGGCTACGGGAGAAGAGAAATAAGAGAGGACGATATGCGAAAACCCGAAAAGGGCGTCGTTGGCCGAAAAGAGGACATATCGCCGCTCAAGTCTGAATAAGTTTCTTTGGTTTTGAAATATTTGAAATCAGAAAAGCAGAAATGGATCCGGGCCGGGTATTCAGTCCAAGAAGCATGTCGTTTCCATTTAAAACTGGCACGCACTCCCAGATAAGTCCTCCCTTTTCCTCCAAAAGAGACATACCCCTCTAAACTCAGGCTTTGCTTTATTATTTTCCCACTCTTTTCCCCTTTAACTTTGATGTCCTAAATATTCCGTAGAAAAAGGTAGCAGGTCCGGTCTCACGGGTTTTGCTCCTGGCAAGAACTAAAAGGGATATCTGATATCGGCAAGTGCATATAGCCAACCCCGGCTGATCATGACGGCTAATTCTTTAAAATCAGGAAACTAGAAAGAAAAGACATTCAAAGTTAAAGTGTCCATGAAGGTGAATCAAAATCAGAAGGGTTAAGCCTAAACAGGATAATGGTTCCTACCAAAGATCCCAAAGGCAAGCTCTAAAATCAAAATAAGGACAAAAATCATAACCAAAGGCTTGGAAAACAAAAGCTAACCTGGAAATGAGGACCCTCGGCCAACCTATGAGGCAAAGATCGAAGTCAAGGGTTTCTCGTCCAACATAAATGAGTTTGAAATCAAGCATAACAAGGCCGCAAACCTTATCACTATTCAAACTAACAGTTTATTTTGTATTTGAATTAAAGTAGACGCAGGTGTAGTCTAGAAAGACAAAAGGAACACGGGGTAAACACAACCAAAGGAATGGCATAAGGACCAAGAATAATGTTGCATCAATAACAAAAGGGAAGTTTTTCGTTTCATTCTTTTCCTGCAAACTCATAGCTTGGGCTTCCAATCCCTAGCTTCTCCTTGTGTAGCATGTGGATTTCCTCGGCATAACCCAATGACTGCATTCCACTCCTTCGTCCGGCATAGACCAAGAAATTTCCTTCCTTCGCTCCCTGGCATAACCCGAGAAGTTTCTCTTTACACCCCCAGGATAACCTGAGGACCCCTTTTCCCACCTTTCACTCCCCAGCGTAGTCCGAGAATTAGAGTTCTTCTATCCATAGTACAACTTTAAGGTTTTCCTTCCCTCCTCTAGCATAGTCAAAAGGATCTTGGTGGACCATTACTTCCTTATAACCCCCTGGCATGACCCAAGAATTCTTCCATTTATCCCGGCATAACCCGCAGATCTCCCTAGCATAACATAGGAATTTTTCACTCAATCCCGGCATAAACCGCGGATCCCCCTGGCATAACCCATGAATTTTTCTATTTATCCCAGCATAACCCATGGATCTCCCTAGCATAACCTGGAATTTTTCACTCAATCCCGACATAACCCGCGGATCCCCCTGGCATAACCCAGGAATTCTTCCATTTATGCCGGCATAATCCTAGCATAACCTAGGAATTTTTCACTCAATCCCGGCATAACCCGCGGATCCCCCTGGCATAACCTAGGAATTCTTCTATTTATCCCGGCATAACCCGCGAATTTCCCTAGCATAACCTAGGAAAATATCACTCAATCCCGGCATAACCCGTGGATCCCCCTGGCATAACCCAGGAATTCTTCCATTTATCCCGGCATATCCCATGGATATACCTAGCATAACCTAGGAGTTTTCTTGCAATCCCAGCATAACCAGCGGATTCCCCTGGCATAACCCAGGAATTCCCCATTCAATCCCGACATAACTCGTGGATTCTCGTGGCATAACCCAAGAATTCCCCATTCAATTCCGGCATAACCCGTGGTTTTCCTTCCATCCTTAGCAGGGACTTTTCATTCCTTTCCTGGCATAACCCGTGGATCCTCATCCTATCCCTCGTAGGGACCTTTTCTCCTGTCCAGCATAACCTGGCAACCAGTCCAAAGGATACGCAATCTTGACTTCTGTTGTTTTTACAAAATAGCTCAAATTTGTGCTGTAAATAACTCATGAAATTTTCCCAGTGAAAACTAGGGCAGAAAATTTCATTCATTTGCTTGTTTTGATAGCCGATCAGGTTATACCTCAAGGCACATAATTCGAGATGATTGGAAGTGGGAGCCTCAATCCAAAATAAGAAAAGAACAAAAAGATATAAATTCAAAATGATGAAATGGACAGAGACACTGATTGCTCAAATTTGATTGAAATCTCAAGACCCGCATGTCTTGTTTCGTTTCAAAATTGAGGAATAAGCCAGCAGCTGCAGCTAACGAGCATTAGAATTCGGATCGAAAACTGCTACAAGAGCTAGCCAAGACTCGAGATCAAGTTTTAAGAGACTCATGAATAGGAATTTTGTAACTCGTAGATGGTAGACCTATGCTAGCTTAGCTGTTGTTTTTCTTTTGTGTAATAAAGAGTCGATAAGCGCTAGCAGCAGCAACAGCAGTGAAATCACACCCCACGGTAGTCCCAGCTACCACAACTGCACTGACCTGATTCCTTTATCACCGAGGATATATAGGCAACCTTTGAAGCGAGGTTCGGTCACAAATTTTTCAAAGTGCTTCATACGGAGTATTCAGTTGGATGAAAATCACTCATGTTTTCTCACTTGTCTTTGCACGAAAACTCTTCGTGTTTCTGAGCAAAGAGGGGCAGCAGTGAGCATGTGGTTTTACCCTATTGAAATCACTCCTACATGATTCTGAAGTTTATGATTTTTCCTCTTTAATATTTATTTTTAGGATTTAACTGCGCATATCAATGTGTTTTCATTAATGGATGCATAAAAAATCATAAAAATACAAAAATTGCACAAGCATTTAGGATTTAATTTCACATAGTTTTGTTAAATTAAGTGGTAATTAAGGTTTATTTTTGCAAAATATAAAATCACAAA
Source organism: Nicotiana benthamiana (assembly GCA_034376525.1). NCBI lineage: Eukaryota > Viridiplantae > Streptophyta > Magnoliopsida > Solanales > Solanaceae > Nicotiana > Nicotiana benthamiana. The sequence continues at coordinate 145,910,955 of CM067327.1, read as the reverse complement.
AAATCAAGTAGTTATTCTGGCATTTTAATTGTTTAGCATTTTTTGGTTAATTTCCATTGTTGCATTTTTATTAGATTTGCATAATAGGTAGTTATTAGTTTGATTAATTTTAATTAGGATTTTTAAAATACAATTAGGAAATAAAACAAACAAGAAAACAAAACAAAAATGGGATTTTTAATAAATTACCCAGGCTGGCCACAATTGGGCCAAACCTGGGTGGACCAAAGCATTTACCCATCCAAATGCCCCATACCTAGCTCATTAACTTGTCCCTAACCCTGTACACACAAGATATGTCCCAAAACGAAATCGTTTTGGGGCAATTCATCTCAGCCGTTCATCAACGTTAATCCAAACGCCTTTGCATATTCAGAGACCAAACGACCTCCTTCCTCGTATCTATAGCGCCGGTGTATCACCCACCCCGTCACCACCTCTCCACCACCGTCTACCACCCATCAACCAACATAACGCTGCCGCCGGAAATCGCCTCACGGCGGCGGCCGGCAACCAAACAGCCCCAACATTACACCACTGGATCCTCTCAAACCCATCTTTCCCATCCCACCATTAGCTCACCTCAAACACCTCCCCAACTCTTTCGAATATTTAATAGAAGAGTCACCAGCACCGCCGTCTCTAGCGACATCAACCCCAAATCGACCTAAAATAACACCATTGGACCACCTCTCCTCCCTCTTCCTAACCGTCTAAACCCTGTCCTTCGAATCCTAATAGATTGTGTCGAATATCAAATCGAAGTTTTACCCCAAACCTAAACTCACCAGAACCCCATGAAATTGGTGCCAGGTGACTGTCTCATGACCCCATCCATAACCCTGCCACCCACGACCCTCGAATACTACTAGACATGACTGAAAATCCAATCTAAAACCCCCACCATGTCTCAGAACCAGTTGAACCTCCCCTTAAACCCTTTCCCTTTCTCCAATATGCAAGGCAAAGGCCTTAGAAGGCCATAGGACCTCTCAAAAGAGGTCAAAGAACTATGAAATTGGAAGAGTCCCAATTTTAGGATTACAAGAAAGAGAAGTTAAGTTCCCTGCTTCTTAATTTTTCTTAATGCTTGATTTTGTGTGACTTTCATTTGTTCTCTATCTGTTCACCCATCATTGTCTTCTTTTGCTTCTAATTTTCTTGTTCATGTTTTAAGTTCATTTGTTCTTCGAAATGTATTGAGTAGTTGCTTCCATCCGAATCATTTGCTCACCCTTGACTTCTTTTACTTCCAATCTTTTTTATAGTTATTTGTTTTAGTACATCATGTTTTTCTATCTGTTCATCTTTGAAAACTCTGAGTAGGTGTCTCCATTTAGAGTCATATACTTTTCCTGGTTCTCTTGATTTTCTTTACTTACATTTTTTAAATATGCTAAGTTTCCTTATTTCCCTTCTGAGTGTTTTAATTTCCTGTGTCTCTCTTTAGTTGTTTTAATTTCTTGGGTTTTCCTTATTTCTCTTCTGAGTGTTTAATTTTCGTTTATTCATTTTTTAATTGCTTTAATTCTTGTATTCTTCTTTATTAGTGCTTTTGATTTTCTATTGAGTGTTTTAATCTGTTCATCCTTATAATTGTTGTATAGTTGCTTTAGGTTCTCTTCTATGTGTTTTGATTCTTCTTTTCGTTTGCTTCTAAGTTTCATTAATGTAAAGTCATGCATGCCCATTTACTCATCTGTTAGGTTTTCTGGTTAGTGATTTCTTTCCCACCATATGTATTGGTTTTAAGATTGAATGACCTGCTTCTAAATAGTTTGTTTAATTCTAAATTCATGAGTGTCCCTGAATAAGCTTGCTCTGATTTTTCATTTTTCTGGTCCCAAAATCGATTGGTATCCATGTGATTCTGAAGGTTGTGATAATTGGTTCCATCTTTGTTGCTCAGTAATGTAAAGTCCACATTGAGATATTTGCTTGAATCCATGAGTTGCACTGATTAAATTTTAACTCTTTGATTGTTTGTTTCTGCATAACTTAGTCTGCAATTCAGACTTTGATTTTGGTCTATAACCTGAAGTAACTAACTAGGCTCAATTTTTGACCAAATAGATGAGAACCAAGGTATAAAACCTTAAGCCAACAATTAGGAAAAGGGAAAGAGTTATTAAGGGCATTTGAATATAGGAAATCTTGTAACAAACTCCTAGAACATTCTAGTGAAGGTTTACAGTGCAATTTCTGCCTCAAAACTTGAGGCACAAGTTAGAAAACCAAGCACCATTTAGGCAAAACTGAAAAATGGATAAAGGACTAAAAGGGAAACAAAGAGATTTATGTTGCCCTAAGGATTCAGTCATAAAAAGGGAGAATCTAATCATTTCAAGATATTTTTTTCGAGCAGATTTTTGAGAGGATTAGGGATCTTCTTCAGGCATTTTTCGAGAGAATTAGAATATAACCTTTAGATAAAAATACACATTCCACTTCCATACATTAATCGGAAAATCCTTTTCAAGCTGTTTCTTCTGATTAAACTTTCTTTCATAATCAATACTAGTTGAAGATGGAGTTATTGAATGTGCACTTTGAGCTGTTGTAGAGATCTATTGTCCCTATTTGCTTCTCAAAATTTCCTGAGTTCCTGGGTTTTACTAGTTGTTTGGTTGTTGTGCTAGCTTGTTATTCGCTTAAATTTGTTCATAGGACCTTCTATTCTGCTGTAATTCCAGGTATTGATTCTCACTCAAATTTGGAAAGCAGAACTGTGCTTGTTCAAGATCAATGTTGACAAATGAATATAATTCTATTTTATGTTTCGATGTTATATGTGTTGTTAAGTTTCAGTAGCTTTTCTAATATTGTAATGTATATGAACTTTTAATAACACTGGACTGTATATGGACTATAACTTCAAGTTGTTTAGATTTCAGTAGGCTTAAAATAGTTTAGTCCATGATTTTACTAGGTATTCATGAATGAGGATGTAGTAGAGAGTCAACAGTTGTATATATATGTACTCTGCATGATGAGTACATCGATTTCTTTACTCAGATGTAAGAATTTAAAGTCTGAGATACAATCAAAGGATTTGTTGATATAAAGTCATCATCAGAAGTCTCTTCTTAAAATGTCTTCAATGTGGGTGAAAATGGTCGATTCCGTAATATCAATGGTTACAGTGTAGCGACTTAAAAGGATTGTTGTCATAATCACTTGTAGTCCAACGTTTCTCGGACCAATTGAAGGTCCAAATTTTTGTTAATTATGAAACCTAATGAAATGTATCTCCTGGGCCCAATATTAAACAAAGCCTAGGTTACAAAACCCGCCATGAATGAGGCTGAGAATGTGGGTACTAAACCTCTTGTTGAATGTATTATCCTCGTGAAACAAATAGAACATTTTTAGATACAAGCATAATAGAAAATTATAGTCGCTTTAGGTTGCCTATATAAAATAAAGTGAGCCACGCTAACATAATCAAACACTATGTGAGGGTCCTCAACTTAATAAAATGCATTGAAAGTTGGAAGTGTTGTTTAGCGAATTTCACGGCCTTCCACGAATTTCCAAACGCGTAGTTGCTATAGGCGCGATATATTAATAAAATATCTTCCTAAATCCATACGCGCATTTATGTAACCTAAATCCAAGTCTCAGCGATATAAAAATATGTCGAGGACCCGGGTGCATTTGTGTGACGTAGTTCGAGACGCATTTTATTAATGTTGCAAATATCTCTAAAATGAATAAAGCGGTTAATAATTTTAAACTTGCACTATAGGATGAATATGTACAAAAATTAGAGTTTTATCCAATTATAATAGTTTAAGCGACCGTGCTAGAACCACAGGATCCGGGGGTGCCTAAAACCTTCACTCGGGTCACCAGAATTCCTTATTCAAGAATTTTTGGTTCGCAAACTCCAATTGGGCAGTCAAAAATTTTTCCTCGATTTGGGATTCAAAAATAAACCGGTGGGACACAAAAAGCCAAACCTATCCCAAGTGGCGACTCTTGAATAAATAATTAATCCCATTTCGAATAATGTCACTTTAATTGGAAAAGCTCCATTATACATTTTATCCTTCGGGATATGTGTGTAAAAAAGGAGGTGTGACAAGACCTCCAAAACAGTACACCGCCATTGCCGAACCAATTGACCAGCTGTATGATTGGCTTAAAGGCACTAGTTACGTCACCCATATCCCTGCCTATAACCCCAGAAAATCCTTCCAATGGGTCAAGCCGAACAAAACCTGTGCATACCACCGGCATGAAGGGTCATACCATTGATGAGTGCCGCTCCATGAAGGACAAGATTTAGGCTTTGATTGACAATACGATCATCGTGGAAAAGGAGCATAATGTTTGCAACAACCCTATGCCTGAACACAAGGGCGGGGGCATTCACATGATAGAGATAGAAGATAATTTGGACCCAAAAGGGTCGATCGGAATGATTACTGAAGGTGACAAGCCAAAGAAACCAATAGTTACACTTAACTCGATTGTTGTCCAGATCCAGCCTTTTGAAGATGCTGAAGTAAACATGTCCATACTACTCAATCTTGAAGAACCATCTCCCGTAGAGGCACCAGGACCAATTGAGGTTGAGCTTGGGTCCCCAATGGCACATCCACCATTTGAAGTTGCTGGATTACCTCCCAAAGCGAGGGTACCTATCCCGATGGCAATGTCAGCCATAGAACATTCCATACGAAGACTGCCCCCTGGAACTACAAGCCGAGGCAAGAAGGAAAGGGAGAACCAAATCTGGAGAAGCAATTGCAGCACAGGGTATGACTCGAACTGGCAGGGTTTATACTCCGGAGTATTAGCTGAATCGAGTACTCAGGCCTCTAGTTTCCCTATTGAAACTGGACACGATGATCTTTGGAGGAAGATACAACCAAAAGAGTACTTGGTCATTGAAAAACTAAATAAAACATCAGCACTGATCTCCATCTTAGCTCTTCTGCAGAGCTCTGATGCACATAAGAATGCCTTGTTGAATATACTGAGTGAAGCATATGTACCCAACTACATAACTGAAGGAGAAATTGAAAACATGGTAGGGCAAGTACTGGAACACAAAATCACCTTCCACGAAGATGAGCTGCCACCTGAAGGGTTGAGCCACAACAAGGCGTTGCACATCACTGTGCAATCCGAAGATCATTTCATCACCAGAATTTTGATCGACGGAGGGTCCAGCCTCAATATTTGTCCGTTGGTAACTCTCAAAACATTGGGCAGGAGCATGCATGAGATCAAAGATGGGGCCATCAATGTTAAAACTTTCGATGGATCCCAAAGATCCACCATTGGGGAGATCAGTTTATGTCTCCAAATGGGACCAACTTGGTTCGAAGTTGACTTTCAAGTGATTGACATCCCGGCGTCTTGCAATTTGTTGTTGGGATGGAGCTAAATCCATGCCGCTGGAGCTGTAGCATCGACCCTACACCAAGTAGTGAAAATTGAATGGAATCACCAAGAGGTAATTATTCACAATGACGGTAGCAATCCCATATACAATCGCCAAACCATCCTAGCAATCGGAGAAAGAAGAAAGATAGGTGGGGAAACTTACCATCACATTGAGCAATTCAACACCTTGGACAAGGGTAAATGGTGGGATAACAAGATCAAAATTATACTGAATTGGTACGGATACATACCTAGCAAGGGACTTGGCAAGAATCTTCAAGGAATTGCTAAACCCATCAAGCTGAAGAAGCATGGCACCACTTTTGGCTTAGGGTATGAGTACACCTGGAAAGAGTTTGATGAATGGTTGCCACCATGGCAAGAACCTTATTACCCACTGGGGCATCTGATACCTCTCCTAGAGCAGACTTTTCAGTCAGCCAAGGTCATTTATGGGTCAAAAGAAGAGGAAGAATTAGCAGCAATGAGGAATTTGTTCCTGAAAGATGATAATATGGACTGTTGTGTCGTTTTCAAGGAGGAAGGGGAGGAAGGACATTCCATTCAAGCCGTGAGCTGAGGAGCACACCTTAATAATTGGTCTCTCAAAACCACCAAGGCCCCGAAGGCTTCGGGGTAGCAAAGCTGAACAAAGCACCATATATCACTTTTTACTTTTTGCTAGTTGATTGCCTTTCCGCGTTTTAATTTCAAAATAAAAGTGCCAATGCTTAGAAAATAATGAAATTTATCAAAGCATTTCAGTTTCTTATAAATTTCATTCTCATTACCTTTTTACTGTTTATTTTATTTACACATCATTATTATTACTTATCTTGATGAACTGATAACTGTGACTTGCAATGAGACAACGCGACAAACGGTTATAGACTCAGAAGAGGATGATATACCAGAAGAGGTTGTTAAAGAAGTTGAGAAGTTTGAGAATAGTCCCAACTCTAACTTGGACGAAACTGAGGTTGTCAACTTGGGAGATACAGAGAATGTCAAGGAAACACACATTAGTGTTCATCTGTCAGTATCGGAAAAGGAAGAGTACACAGAGTTTCTAAGGGAATATGAGGACATATTCACCTGATCGTATGATGATATGACTGGTCTCAGCACATCTATTGTAGCTCACAAACTGCCAACGGATCCAGCATGTCCACGGGTAAAACAGAAGCTCAGGAAGTTCAAACCTGACATGAGTTTGAAAATCAAGGAAGAAGTTACCAAGCAAGTCAAAGCCAAGGTTCTCAAGGTAGTAGAATATTCAACATGGTTAGCCAAAATTGTGCCAGTTCCAAAGAAGGATGGGAAGGTTAGGGTCTGTGTCGACTACCAGGTCTCAACCGGGCCAGTGCAAACGATGACTTCCCCCTACCGAACATACACATCCTAATTGACAACTGTGGCAAGCATGAATTGCAATCATTCATCGATTGTTTGCTGGGTATCATCAGGTATGGATGGATGAGGGAAACGCTGAGAAAACGCCTTTTATTACACCATGGGGGATATATTGTTACAAGATGATGTCGTTTGGGTTAAAGAATGCAGGGGCCACCTACATGAGGGCCATGACTACTATTTTCCACGACATGATATACAAAGAGATAGAGGTATATGTAGATGAGGTTGCGAGCATGTGATTTTTTCCCTACATGAATTACTCCAATAAATTCAAACAACACTCATTTCTGTCATTTGTTTGCGATTTTGTGGATTTTGTGATAGTTTTCATTAATTGTTTGCATTTTGTTTTGTGCATACTTATTTTATATTAATTAATGGAAAATACAAAAATATGGGGCATACGCATTTAGGAGTTAATCATGCATTTAAAGAGTTATTAAGTAATTGGTGCATTTTATGAAAAAGAAAATTCAAAAAATAGTTTAATTTGCACTCTAATTCTAATTTTGATTTATAGGTGACTTCTTTCTTTTAATTTTGCTTTAACTATTTGTGATAATTATAACTTAGGATTAATTATCATTTTTATAGGTTACTTATGGATTCATTATTTTAATTTAGGATTTTTAGTTTAATTATGAAATGAAAAAAAATATAATATAAGAAATTAAAAAAACAAAATAAAATCTGAATATAATCTGGGCCAATTCTATTAATTTCATCCCAAAAAAACTCAATCCAGTCCATATCCATTACCCAAACCCAACCCAGCCCCACCGGCTACCCAAATGACGTCATTTTAACCTTAAGCAATCCTGGCCGTCGAGGATTAATGATCTAACGGCCATGAACTCAGTGTTCCTTACTATATAATTGTCTGAACCGCACCCCCAAACCGAGCTTGTCTCTAACCCCTCCAACCAGTGTAATGCCAGCGTCTCGCCACCACCCTCCGATGTCCGCCGCCGATCGAAAATCGCTGCCGCTGGCGGCAAGTCTCCGATGACCCTCAAAATTATACCACTTCATCTCCGCGAACTCCTCTTCCCATTTCTATGACAAGCACCCCTCAAATGTCGACCAGTCTCCTCGAATCTTTGTTTGAAGTGGCGGCTGCTCCGCCGTGTGCTGCAGTGTTAGCCCCCAACAACATCAAAAATACACATTATGCTCCCCTCACCCTCCCCGTTCCAAATCCATGGTTAGCATCCCTCGAATCCCCACCAAACTCTTCGAATACCAAATCGAAGTCTCATCCTAAACCCTAAACCCTCCAAATCTCACCAAATTGTCACCATACAACCTCCTCACTTCCCTCAAGCCGAATCCATTGTCAGTGGCCTTCAAATCTCGCTGGAATTGCTCGAATCTCAAATGGAAGAAATGGAAGAATCTTAAAGCACATAAGTGTGTCTCTTAGTTTTTGTGTTAATTTCTTTTCCATGACTTCTTCTACTTCATGATAAATTAATTTGGGTCGTGTTTTCATTTATCTATTAGACTCAGTGGTTAGGTTCATTTTCTCTGTTCTTATTTGGTCGCTTTATTTGGTTTTGAGTTCCAATAATCGATAACATGAATTTGTCCATTTAATTTTGACATTTTTGTTCTAGGTTTAGGTTAAGATTTTTTTCGATTGTTTGTTTTGTCAGTAAGTCTTTCTTATCTTTGTTTTTTGTTCCATTTGCATGTTTCTGTTGCTTCATTTCTTGCATATTTTTTTGCTAGGTTTGATTTAGAATTTCTTGAGTTAGGGTTAGTTAGAGTCATGTTTATTTGTTTGATTTCAGTTCTAAAATTATGCCTGATTGTACGTGATAATAGTGTACTTGTTGTAGTTCAATTCGAATTACTTGTTTGGATGATTGCATGTTTCATTGGTTCAATAATGCAGTTAGTCATAGATACATATTAAGTGGTTAATTCAATTAAAATTAGGATAGTTTAATTTTGTTGATTTAAGAACCAATCATGTTCATGTTAAATTCTATAGTTAGTTTACAGTTTTGACGCTTTTAGTTCAATTTTAGATCTTCCTTTAATATAATTTGAACTATTTGGATATAGTTGTTTAAGCCGGCATTTGTTTGCTTTAACCATGATCTGTCTTGAACAACGTAAATGGGTTGGGGTTTAGTTAGTGTTAGGTTATTAAATTTCAGATTGATAGTGGTCATTTTAGGTATTTTAGATAGAAAGAACTTTGTAGTAACTAAAATAGAACCATCTAGAAGTTTCTAGTTTGAGGTTGTAGTTATAATTTCAGAACTTAGTGCAGTAACTTGATAAACAAGTCACAACCTTAGGGACGAACTAGTTAAAAGTTGAAAATAAAATAGGGACTAAAGGTGTAAAGCTGAAAATCTGAGCCAGCGCTAGTTTTGGCTATAAAATGGCACATCATTTGCCATGTGAAGGAGGCTGGAAAAATCTGAAAACACACACAAAGTTAGAAAAATTGGAAAATCTGGAAAATGCTAAATTTCCAGAAGTTTTGGGAACATATAAAATTTGAATTTCAAAATTGCAAAAACGAATCTGAAATATTAGAGTTAGAAAGTTCATTTTAGATCTTAGTCCTTCAAAAACCCCAAAAGAAAAAGCAACAGAAAACCCCCAATAATACTGTTACATTGAAATTTCAAAAATCGATTTCAAGTTCTAGCTGTTAATTCACACTCCTAGCATAGATAAGTTGCAAATGAATTGAAGGGTCTTTGTGTTTTGGTTGCTGAAGTGTCGGAGGTGTTCCTGGGTTTGATTTCAAGTTCATTTTGGTCTGTTCAAGCTGTTTCTAGTAGATTTGCTACGCCTATTTGATTTAGAACACTTCCTGGACTGTTGAATCTATTTTTGAGATGTTGTTTGATCATATACTCACTGCTGCTGACTCTCCTCTTCTCTTATATTGCATCTACTTTCAGGTACACGCCCCGAATCTGATCCGATGTAGCATCTCCAGTTGGAATAAATTATTGAAGAAATGATATGTTATTCATGCTATTTTTGTGTTTAGTACAGTTGTATGCCTATTGGTTCAAATGTTAGATTATGCAGCAGTAGTATTTGAGATTCAGGTGACCTAGACCTTCTAATATTGTAATGACTGGACTGTTCGAACTGGATCTGATTTTATTTGTCTTTTTTTCATTTTGTTTCAGTAGCTTAATTCCAGTGTAGCTTGATTCCTTTGATTACCAAAAAAGCTTTGAGTTTTTGCTACTACCATTTATACTCCATATTAGAATAATTGTGAGTATGAATGTAGTTGAGGAGCTTGGATTCAATTGATGAATTCATAGTTCAACAAAGCTCGAAAACTGAAAGTCTCATGTGTTATCTGTTATTAGTGAACTTCAATGTGGAATCCAAGCATTTTATATTATAGTAAGTCACTGAAGGCAGCAAAAAATGGTGAATACGTTGCGTTTTGTATCACTAGGCAGCTTCAGCAGTTCTTATTTTTAGATAATTAGTAAAAAAGGTTAAAGAGGCGTGCCAAATAAAATGAACTTATTTAGTTATTTAGTATAAAAACGTAAATCATGGCTTGAATTTGTTAATTAGTCTTTATATTTAGTATAGATTTCATGTTCGTTATCATAAAACCACAAATTACATAACCCTCATATTGATTTTTTATGACTTTAAAAAAGGTTAATATTTTGTAGAATATCCTTTAGGTTCGTCTTAAAATACTATCGTGGTTGTGTATACGTTCGTGTAACACAATTATGGTTCTAAAAATAAAACTGGAGTATGCGTTCGCGCAACTTCGGCCGAAAATTTTCTTAATGATAATTAAGTGTTATTAATTGTGGACACGCTCGCGTGACATGATTTTTGACGCGCCAAACAGGCGGGCATACATACGCGCAACTCGTTTCAAGATAATTGTCTAATTAAAAGCGGTAAAAAGTACAAGCACATAAGTTCTAAAATCAGTAATTAAACAATTTAGTCAAGCCAAGTAGGATCAAAGCGACCGTGCTAGAACCACGAAACTCGGGAGTGCCTAACACCTTCTCCCGGATTAATAGAATTCCTTACCCGGATTTCTAATTTTCCGACTATAGTAACAAAGTCATTTTTTCCTTGATTCGAGATTAAAACCGGTGACTTGGGAAACCATAAATATCTCAAGTGGCGACTCTGATTTTTAATAAAATAAATCTCGTTTTGATTGTCACTTAAATTGGAAAAAACTTCCTTTCTATGCCCTTCGTCGGCGTTGTAGTGTCAAAAAGGAGGTGTGACAGCTTTGGCGATTCTGATGGGAATCAAACCCAGAATCTCTAGTTCAAGGTTCAAGAATTCGAGCTTGTTTTATGATATTTACTTGGCTTATTTATTGTTGATATTACTATATTATGTGAACCTTATTGTGCTAAAATGCTATCTGTTTACTGCTTTAATTTTGTTCTATTGTATATAATTGTCTCCTTACGCCACCCCTCTGAGTCTTCTGAAAATGGTGCATGCATTTGCATAGCCCGCTTTTTCTGTAGAAATTATATCAAATAAAGCGAAGTTGGGCAAGCGACAAAGCTGGGCAGACATTAGTGCTCACAGTACGTCGTCCCATCCTTGTTCCCAGTTGTCCGCTCGGGTACCCCATGTCTAGATCAAAACCCTAGGATTCAAACTTAGAAAAACACAGACTCATGTCGGATCACTAGTAGGAGCGCTTGTTTGCATCACGTGCATTTTGACTTAGGGGACTCAACATAGGGGTTGGGTCCGTCTAGGACAGGAATACCTAAAAATAACAGATCATCATGTTTCATCCAATGTGCTATGTGAATATTCATTTGTTTTGGCTTGCATGCTGACCGGCTAAATAAGAAAAGAAGGGTGAGGAAAAATCAAAGAAAAATAAGAGGAAGGGAAAAAGAGAGAGAAAAATACCAAGAGTGATATAGGAAAGGAGTAAACCAGATTCTAAAGAAAAACCAATGCTTGAAAATACCCCGAAACTCTACCGATTGTTTTTACCAAGAATAATCATTTCAAAATCAAACAGGCCAAACTACGCGGGTCTGATTCCCATCAGATATGGGATACGTAGGAAACCTACATAAGGTCCAGCCTTATTTGGAAAATAGAGAGAAAAAAAGGATAGAGAAATAAGTCGATTCAGTGTCGGCAGTGTATTAAATCGTTCTTACCGAGAAGCCTTAGAATATTCTCCCGTTATCGAAGGGCTATCTCCGTAAAAGAATGGACAATGTTGAGAAGGGTCACAAAATAAGCCTCCCCAGCCTCAAAATTCATATGGAAATGGGAAAGGGCCATATATGCAAAGATAGCCATTTGGCTAAAATTGGCATGTCAAGGAAGGAATCACGATTTTTTCTGTTAGAAATTGATTTTCAAAAAGGGGTCATTAGGGTCAAACCTAACCCTACCTTTCTACAAGAACAAATGAACATTATCTAGGACCCACCAGAAGTGATCAGGGAGTAGGCTCGAATACATTTTCGCATGTGGTGGAATGATTTGGATCAAGATGGTCAGGAATGGGTAAGACAACAGATGGGCGCTCTTATAGACATTTGGGAGATCAAACTACGGGATGATCTGATCAAGGCTATGATAAATTTATAGGACCTCGCTCGTAATATTTTTCGATTCTTAGACGTTGAGATTACCCCTACTTTGGAGGATATGGCTGGGTACATTGAGTTTGGACGAGATCTGAGGAAGTAAAAGCTTATATTTCCAAGGACCCCATCGGTGCACAAGTTTGTTGACCTCTTGAATATCAGAAAACAGACAAGTAAAAATCATGTAAGCAACGGGTGTTGTGATTTTCATTTCTTATACTTCACATTTGGGCATTCTTCTGGTTTTGAGACACATGAAAAAGGGTTGAGCAACAAGCAAGATAAGGGTCTTTGGAAACTTCATCGTCGGTTCGCATTTATTGTTGCATTCTTAGGGACAATGGTTTTTCTAAATGAGAAAGCGACAGTGGATATTCGTATGGCTAGAATTGCACAAATCCTCACCACTGTTAAAAATCGTACATTTGCCTCGTTGGTACTAGCAAATATCTACCGTGTTGACTTTATGCAAAGCAGAGGTTCAGTTCTTCGAAGGTTGCAATATCCTTCTACAAATGTGGATAATCGAGCATCTTCGACAATATCCCAGATTCATGAGTTATGGTTTGAGTCCAAATAATTTCATCACTAGATATGAAGAGAGGGCAAAGGATTACAGTGTGCCAGAGGGGTTTGAGGCATGGGTATCTCATTTGAAAACTCTCAAAGCAAATCAAATTGAGTGGTTCATAGGATGGCTCCCGAAGATAAAAGCCATATACATGACTGCTGCTAAGGGCTACTGAGGATAATGGGTGTGAAAAGTATTCAACTGTATGCACCACAGAGGGTCTTGAGACAATTGGGGAGGTATCAAATTGTGCCCGAAGATGAAAATCTAAGCACTCAAGTTATAAAGTTGCATCCGAAAGCCGCATTGGCCGAAGCTTTAGTTCAACAGGACTAGAATGGCTGTCGGTATCTTAAAAATGGCACCCAGGTACTGGATGCCGCAAAAGGGAGAAGTGGATCCACACTATGCTGCTTGGTTTGAGAAGAGGTCCTATGTGAACATTAAGCCGGAACCCGAACCTGAGAGACCCGCCAAAAGACCTCATGTTCAAGCTTTCGAAGACAAAATCCAAGAAAAATTAGCATGGGGAGAAAAAGAAAAAGAGTATCAAGCTGAGATTCATGCCTTGAAACAAAAGCTGAGAAACATGGAATTCAAAAATGATCTCCAGGCTCAGGAAGCCAAAGGTGGAAAAGAAGGATGATCCATGAAAATGAAGCTCTCACAGCCCAAATCAAGAAAATGAAGACAGCCGGGTAGAATCAGGATCGCGAAGGATGAAAGGCTTATAGACAATTTGAGGCGAAAAGTAGTAGAATATGGGTTTGACTTGAATAAAGCAGAAGGTGAGATGTCTAGGGACCGAAAACAATTAGCCAAAAATGTATAGGAACAAGCCCGCATGATTGAACAATTAAAGGAAAGGCGTGACGATGAGGTTGCTGGGTTGAAAAGGAAGGTCATCATGGTTGAAAACAAAATGGAAAAGCAAACAAGAGACTTCAAGGTTGAGAGAGAACAATGTTATGCAGCAATAGCATAGTTGGAGAAGGATTTGCGACAATTCCAAGAATTGAATCGGGTAGCCTAACAAACTCTAGAGGCGAGGGCCCAGCAAATTGGGTGACTGTTGCAAGAAAAGGGCGCTATAAGGGAGAGGGTAGGGATGATCGCAGACTACATCACCACAAACTGCAGCAACTGCGAGGATATGAAAAGATCTATGTTCTTTGCCACCTCCATGACCTTTGTTCGTCAAGTAATGGAAGACATCCATAACCTCCAACAGGATTTAGCACGCAAGCCTGCGACGAGACTGAGTGATGTCCCCCGAACCCAGGAGCATTAGAGACTTTAATGTATTCATGATTGCTCAAATATGTCGGTCTGTTTGAGAGTCTGTAGTTTCGTTTATTTGAGTCTGCAGTAAGTTATCGGGTCAGTTATTTGTATTTTAAGTTAGAGTCTATTTTTTGCAATTTAGTCGGAGTCTACTCATGTTAGTAGTCGTAACCAACTGCATTACTTTATAAAAAATGAAAATTCCAAAAAATAATATTTCCTGTATTCATTTGCAATAACTACGGTCGGTCTGATTCATGCGAGGTCATGATACGTTGGCAATCTACATAGGATTCGACCATAACCAAATAAATAAAAGGAAGAAAGGCAGGAATCTGAGAGAAAGGGTGGTAAAATAAAGAAACGAGAGATGTAGGCAAAACAAATTGAGAGGGAAAAAGAAAAAGAAAGGAAAAACAAGAGTGAAGTGAAAGATGACACAAGAAAAGAGCCGGGATGACGCATCACGTCTATGCATCATAGAAATGGATAACTGCTTAGGCGCATTCATCCCCAAACATGTGGCCACCTATGTGTTGAAACTTAACCACTAACCGGAGTTGGTGTTGTCTTTCTCATTTCCAAACAGGTGGTTAGTTCTTGCAGCATTTTGGCAATCCACTCCTACAACACGCGATCTAAGAGCAAGCAGATCATGGCCAATCAGGAAATCGATGTCAGCATCATTGACCCCTCGAAAGAGGTAGAGGAATTGGACGTTAATTCCATGAAAGAGAAAATGTACAAACTGAAACACCAAATGGTTGAAATGTATCAAGCATGGGTGAGAGGGCAACCACTACAAACCTATCCTGCTAATCCGACCTTCATTCCACCACTGGCCCAATCTAATGACCATTACACCACTGATCCACCCCCAATTTTCCCCGTTTACCTTCCGTACTAGGGTACGATCTCTCAAGCACCCCCAGCTCCACTACCCAAAGTCGTTCCTCATTCCCCTCCACCAATTGCTCCCATTTATGTGGCAAATCCTCCTCCCACACTCCACAAATCATCAAGTGAGCCTTTGCTTCAAGCTCACGTCAATCAGTACTACCTACCAGAACCTGCTTACAAAGCTCATGAACCTTACTTATATGCTCCCCATTTTGAAATCACGGCGATGGTTGAAAAACCAATCAAAATCCTGAGCAAGAGGAGACACTCAGGAAGTTCAAAAGTTTAGAAGAATCGTTCCGAGATATGCGAGGGTTAGGCAGCCAGGTGGGTGTGGCATTCAAAGACCTTTGTTTATTCCTAGATGTGCAGTTGCCTCCAGGTTTTAAGATTCCTAAGTTTGATTTATACGATGGAAATGGCGATCCAGTCGCTCATCTAATGGGTTTTTGTAGCAAAATGAGAGGAGCAGAGGGGAAAAGATTAAGTGCTAATGCATACTTCAGTCAAAGTTTAAGTGGGTTGGTACTGGAATGGTACACCCGACAGGATCATACTCGATGGTACACTTGAGATGACATGGTACAAGCAGTCACCTATCACTATCAATATAATCTGGAAATTGTCCCATATCGTTTGTCTCTGACAAACCTGGAAAAGAAACACAATGAGAGCTTCAGAGAATACGGGTTCCGTTGAAGGGAGCAGGTGGCAAGGGTCGATCCTCCAATGAAGGAGAGTGAGATGGTAGATTATTTGTCGCTTTCAATATAATCTTGAAATTGTCCCAGATCGTCTGTCTCTAACAAACCTTGAAAAGAAACACAATGAGAGCTTCAGAGAATACGGGTTCCGTTGAAGGGAGCAGGTGGCAAGGGTCGATCCTCCAATGAAGGAGAGTGAAATGGTAGATTATTTCTTGCAAGTTTTGGAGCCCACATATTTTGGTCATCTGGTGTCGGCAGTGGGTAAATCCTTCAATGAGGTAGTCAAAATGGGAAGCATGATCGAGGAAGGACTCAAATCCTACAAGATTATGAGTTACTCTGCAATCAAAGCAACCACTCAGGCTATCTAAAGTGGGACTGGGGGAACATTTGGAAAGAAGAAGAAGGAAGAAGTAGCGACAGTTGAGTCGAGAACTTGGTTCATGCCCCGGGCTCTATCCCATTACAGCCAACCCCGTCCTCACCACCAAACATACCCACACACTCCATATGGCTCACCACAACATTACATCCACCGTTAGAACCCCATTTCTCAATCCATCATGCACAAGCATATACCCAACCTCTCTCCCATGCGTAATGGCATGCTTCACAAAATAACTACCCAGCTCCACCGAATAACTATCCTCCAAGAGCCTACCCACAACCTGCCAGACCAGCTTTTCGGGCCAACCAAGTTCTAAAAACGGAGAGAGTACAGAAGAAGAAAAATTTCACGCCATTGGGAGAGTCATATACCAGCTTGTTCCACAGATTGAGACAGCTAGACATGTTGAGGCCAATCGAAGCAAAATTGACAAATCCTCCTCTGAGAAATCTAGATTATTCTGTCATTTGTGAATATTGTTCCGGTGCCCTGAGGCATGATACCAAAAAGTGTTGGCATCTGAAGAATGCAATCCAAGAACTTAATGACTCCCATCGTATTGAAGTGCAAGCTCCGAAAGCACCCAACATTAACTAAAATCCATTGTCGGCTCATCTCGACACATGATTGAGATAGTGGACAAGGGAGGAGAGACTAAAAAGCCCTCAAAAAATGTAATGATGATCAAATCCAGTGAAGTCAAGCCAACTAAAAGTATGAGCAGTGAGAAGTCAGCAATCAAGATGAAGGAAATAGATAGTAAACCTATTGTGGTTCAAGGAAGGTCATCAAGCATGGTTGCACCAAAGTAGGAAAAGGCGAAAGTGATAGCACATGGGGCAGCTAGGGAACCCGTCATAGTTGTGGAAGGTGCCCGCATAGAGTCTGTCATTGTAAAACCAGTAATCCAGCCGCCAATCGTCAACAGCAAAGTCGTTCCTTGGAGATATGAACGAGCAACATTTATGTACAAAGGGAAAGATGTTAGAGAAGAATTTTGTGAAGCCCGGGGTTCGACCCGATCAAGGAGATACTTTTCCCCTGAAGAGTAAAGGAAAAGCAGGATCCCCAAGAATAACCCAGAATCAATAAAGAAAGTTGTGTCAGAAGAAGAGGCAGAAGAATTCCTGAAGAAAATGAAAATGCAGGACTACGCCATCATAGAGCAATTCAGGAAAACACCGACTCAGATCTCCTTACTCTCCTTGTTAATCCATTCAGATGAACACCACCGGGCGTTGATGAAAATTATGAACGAAGCCCATGTTCCTGACAAGATAACAGTGAATCACTTGGAAAAGATTGCAAACAAGATATTAGAGGTAAATCGGGTCACTTTCTCCGATGATGAGCTGCCAATGGAGGTCACTGAGCATAATCGGGCCCTTTATTTGACTATGAAGTGCGAAGATATTATGGTCACCCGGGTTCTAGTTGGAAATGGGTGCAATGCAAATATTTTCCTGCTTTCCACATTGAACAAGCTGAAGGTGGACGATGAAAGGATCCATAAGAATAACATTTACATTCGAGGGTTCGACGGAGAAGGCAAAGACTCAGTAGGGGATATAGTGTTGGAGCTGACAATAGGTCCGATTGAGTTCACCATGGAGTTTCAAGTACTGGACGTGGTAGTTTCTTATAACCTGTTGTTGGGCAGAGCCTGGATTCACGCAGCCAAGGCAGTGCCTTTTACCTTGCATCAGATGGTGAAATTTGAATGGGATTGACAAGAAATAGTGGTGCATGAAGAAGAAGATCAGCATGCTCACACAGATGCGATTGTTCCCTTCATTAAAGCAGGTGATGATAAAGGGCACTAGGTATATCAAGTTCATGACTTGGTAACAGTGGAGAAGGTCCCAGAAGGGGAGCATGTTCCAACACCAAGGTTAGCTACTGCAGTGTCATGGTAGCGGTTAAAATGTTAAAGAACGGGTTTGTTCCTGGAAAAGGTTTGGGGGCATCACTTCAGGGTATCATACAGCCGGTGTATCTTCCCACGAACCTAGAGACTTTTGGATTGGGGTTCAAGCCTACACGTGCAGATATCAAGAGAGCCAGAAAGATGAGAAATAAAGCATGGGCCCTCCCTAAGCCTGTGCCTCACCTCTGCAAATCATTTGTCAAACATGACGCTAAGAAGTGTTTAACAACAGCGAGTGCCAATGTTGTGGTTGACCCTGACAAAGAGTTGCTCAAGAAGTTTGAAAAGTTGTTTGAAATTGTGAACATGGTGGAATCCAGGGAAGGATCAAGCAAGATAGATGTGCATTTTGTGGGACCCGTGCAAGAGTCAACAACTGGGAGGCTACTCCTCTTCCCACTCGGAGGGAGTCTTGGTAGTCGGCTTTGATTTTTCTTTCAGTTTAACCTGGATTATCTCCAGGGTTGTAATTTAGATGTTATATTTCATCCTTTTGGATGTGTAAACCCTGTTATCTTTCTGAATTTTAATGAAATGCAATTTCCCTTTTCCTTAGTGCTAATAGCTTTCATTTTTCTTTGCTTTTCTTTTCTCTTTTGTATAGTTATTATTATGCTGGCTCAAATGATCTGACATGCATAAGGACTCTTTGGCCCAGTCTTAAAAATAGGTCTAATTCAGAAATAATATTTCAAGAAATAGAACATGAGGATGAATCAGAGTATGACGAGGAAGGAGCATGGGATAAAATTAGTAAAGAGTTGAGCCATTTGGAGGAGAAACCCAAATCGAACATGAGTGATAAAGAGGCAGTCAATTTAGGGGACCCGGATAACGTTAGAGAAACCAAAATAAGTGTCCATCTAGGCCACATCTTAGGAAAGAAACAATTGAAGTGCTGCTTGAATACAAAGATGTCTTTGCATGGTCTTATGATGATATGCCTGGATTGAGCTGACTTGGTGGTTCACAAATTGCCGATTGATCCAGCCTTCCCTCCTATCAAACAAAAGTTGAGGAAGTTTAAAACTCACGTGAGCGTGAAAATCAAAGAGGAAGTGACCAAGCAGTTTGAGGCAAAAGTTATTCGAGTCACACGATATCCCACCTGGTTAGCCAATGTGGTGCCCCTGGCAAAGAAGGATGGAAAAACTAGTGAATATGTCGATTATTGTGACCTCAACAAAGCAAGTCCAAAAGACAAATTCCCTGCCAAACATCCACATACTGATTGACAACTGCGCATAACATAATATCGGGTCGTTCGTGGATTGTTACACTGGTTACCACCAAATCTTGATGGATGAGGAGGATACGGAGAAAACAACATTCATCATATCCGTGCGGTACATATTTCTATAGGGGCATGCCATTTGGTCTGTAGAACGTTGGGGAAACATATATGAGGGCAATGACAGCTATCTATCACGATATGATACATAAAGAGATTGAGGTCCATGTAGATGATGTAATTGTGAAATCCAGGAAGCAATCTGATCATATCAGAGATCTGAGGAAATTCTTCCAGAGGCTCCGCAGGTATAATCTCAAACTCAACCCAGCAAAATGCATATGTGGGGTCTCCTCGGGGAAGTTTCTAGGGTTTATAGTCAGTCACGGAGGCATTGAACTAGATCCATAAAAGATCAAAGCCATACAAGAATTGCCACCTCCGAGGAACAAGATAGATAGGATAAGTCTGTTGGGGAGACTGAACTACATCAGTCGATTCATTACTCAGCTCACAACCACCTACGAGCCCATCTATAAGTTATTAAAAAGGATCTGCGGTGAAATGGACGGGAGAGTGCCAGGAGGCTTTTGATAAAATAAAGGAATATTTGTCGAATCCACCGGTGTTGGTCCCGCCGGAATCGAAAGGCCCTTAATCTTATATTTGACAGTCTTGGACTATTCATTCGGATGCATGTTGGGTCAACACGATGTCCCCATAAGAAAAGAGCAGGCCATATACTACTTAAGCAAGAAATTTACAGCCTACGAGGTCAAGTATACTCATCTTGAAAGAATAGGTTGTGCCTTGATGTGGGTAGACCAAAAGTTAAAACATTACTTGTCGTCATATACCACTTACTTCATCTGATGTATGGACCCGTTGAAGTACATTTTTCAGAATTCCATGCTACAGGGAGGCTTGCAAAATGGCAAATCTTGCTCACTGAGTTCGACATTGTCTATGTGACTAGGACTACAATGAAAGCACAGGCATTGGCTGACCATTTAGCCGAGAATCCGATAGACGAAGAGTATGAACCTTTAAAGACATACTTTTTAGACGAGGAAGTAATGCATATTGATGAAATGAACAGGGCGAGAAGCCGGTATGGAAATTATTTTTTTACGGGGCCGCCAACATGAAAGGCGTCGGGATAGGAGCAGTGCTCATTTCTGAAGAGGGGCACCATTACCCAGTTATAGCTCGTCTCTGCTTCTATTGTACCAACAATATGGCAATATGAGGCATGTATTTTGGGTTTGAGGTTAGCGGCAGACATGGGGGTTCAGGAAGTCTTGGTCTTGGGAGACTCAGACCTTCTAGTACACCAAATTTAAGGGGAGTAGGAAACAAGATATTTAATGCTCATACCATACCGGCAATTCTTGCATGATCTTTGTCAACGATTCCAGTCAATAGAGTTCAGGCACATCCCCAAAATTCAGAATGAGGTTGGTTGATGCCTTGGCTACTCTGGCGTCAATGTTACATCATCCGGATAAGGCTTATGTTGACCCAATACATATCCAGGTCCATGATCAACATGCTTACTGTGATATGGTGGAAGAAGAGCTTGATGGTGAACCTTAGTTTCACGACATCAAAGAATATATCAGGATGGGTGTGTATCCAGTACAGGCCACAGGTGATCAGAAGAGAACAATCTGTCATCTATCAAGCGGGTTTTTCCTCAGCGGAGGGGTGCTCTACAAAAGAACATCGGATCTTGGGCTGTTAAGGTGTGTAGATATTAAGCAGGCTACAGCCATCATGAAGAGGTGCATGCATGAGTCTGCGGGCCGCACATGAGCGGATATGTTTTGGCAAAGAAGATTCTCCAGGCAGGATATTATTGTCTCGCCATGGAGCGGGATTGCATCATCTTCGTGCGCAAATGTCATCAATGTCAGGTGCATGGAGACTTGATTCACTCCTCACCATCTGAATTTCATACAATGTCTGCACCCTGGCCTTTCGTTGCTTGGGGCATGGATGTCATCGGGCCCATCGAGCCAGCAGCATCTAACGAATACAGGTTCATCCTGGTTGCTATTGATTATTTCACCAAGTTGGTTAAAGCTAAAACCTTCAAGCCAGAGACCAAGAAAACTGTTTTCGACTTAGTACATGCAAATATCATTTGTCAGTTTGGAATCCCGAAGACCCTCATCACTGATAATGGAGAGAATCTCAATAGTCATTTGATGAAAGAGGTATGTCAACATTTCAAGATTACATATCGTAATTCCACCCCATACCGCCCCAAGGTGAATGGAGCAGTCAAGGTAGCCAATAAGAACATAAAGAATATACTTTGCAAAATGGTGGAAAGGTCCAAGCAATGGCATGAGAAGTTACCCTTTACATTGTTGGGCTATCGCACCACTGTCCGCATTTCGGTAGGGGCAACCCCATATCTGTTGGTATATGGCACGGAAGCAGTAATCCCGGCTGAAGTTGAAATCTCATCCCCTCGGATTGTGGCCGAAGCAGGAATTGATGATGAAGAATGAGCCAAAACCCGTCTGGAGCAATTGAGTTTGATTGATGAAAAAAGATTGACAGTAGTATGTCATGGCCGGTTATACCAACAGAGAATGACCAGAGCATTTAACAAGAAAGTGCGCCCCACAAAATTTAAAGTGGGCCAGCTAGTATTGAAACACATCCTCCCTCACGAGACAGAGGCAAAGGGCAAGTTCGCCCCAAATTTGCAAGGACCATTCATTGTGTCAAAAGTGTTGTCCAACGGGGCGTTATATCTAATAGATGTTGGAGGAAAATGTGTGGAAATGACCTTCATTTCAGATGCAGTTAAAAGATACTATGTATGACTTTCTTTTGTTTGAATCATTGTCTATACTTGGCATGTTTGTTTGTACTTGGCATGTTTTAGATATTGAAATGATGAAGGCATTTTATCCAGCTATCAAAACACTTTACCCCTTTGCTAACCTTTTTGACCTTCAATTACTTTCTATTCATATCCCTCTTTCGGAATTAGTAAGGAAAATCAGAAACGCAATTGTGAAAAGGCAGTGGAAAGAAAGGAGAGAATGAAAAGAATGAAAAAAAGAAAAAGAAAATCAAGAAAAGGAAAGAGAAAAGAGAAAATAGAAAAGAAGGAAAGAAAAAAAAGAAGAAAGAAAAGAAAGCAAAACAAGGAAAAGAAAAAAGAAAAAAAAGAAAAGAGAGCAGAAAAACAACAAAAAAAACAAGGAATCGACATGAACTACGTTTGACCTGATTCCTTTTGAAAAGGATACGTAGGCAGCTTCACGGCTCGGTCATATTCGAATAAAATCCAAAGGTCCCAAGCAAGAAACGGAGGAAGAAATTGTGTTTGTTATAATAAATTAGATTCCGAAAGTTGTAAATGCTAAACCCATAGGAATTATTTTGAGCCTTTTATACTCCTTTATTTTCAACCTTATCCAAAAGCCTACATTATAGTCCAAAGAAAGACCCTATGATCAGTCTTTAAGAAATGTCGAGGCAAGCAAGAAGAGGTGGACCATACCCCAGGATAGCACTCTAGTTCAAGCAGGAAAATAATAAAAATGAGAGAGTCTTATTAGTGAAAACCCTCCCGGGCACCGTAAGGCAACGAGAGTTGAGAGAAACAAAAAATAAGAGAGTCTTATTGGTGAAAACCCTCACGGGCACAATAAAGCGATGGCAAGGCAAGAAGCAACTACGAAACAAGGGCTATTGGTGGAAATCCATTCAAAACACTGTAAGTCAAGCAAAGGTAGGGATTGGTTAAAGGAATTGGGTTAAAAATAGTCACAACAACAAATCAGGATAACCGAAGGCCGATCATCAGGACAGATTGGGTCGTTTAAGCCGAAGTGCATGTCATGGTCATGAAAAACTAGTTGTTCCTCCTCACATAAGTTTCTTTCCTTTCCTAAACAATAGTCGCTAAATTTGGAATTCTTTTACCCTAAAACATTTCTGATTCATTGTATTTCATTTTCTTTCGCGTCTCCAAGGTCATTTTGTTAAAGCAAACATGATACAAATTTCAAAGCTTACTACCAGTTCCCGAAGGGACAAAGCACATGCCACCCAAAAACGTAACAAAAGCAGCAAAGCTTGAAACAACAATGGGGAGGGATTCGCAAAAGCTTCAATAATAAAATTGACTCGAGAGGCAAGAATTCTAGCAAGAGGATCAGAAGTGCCAAAAAAATGGGGGAGCTGAGTAAAGCCACAAGGCTCAGGGGTCAGTCGAGCAAAACACATTGACTGGGTAATCTAAAAAAGGATGCGAGGTTTCTGGCGAAAGAGTCAGAACTGCAACACAAAGATGGGAAAGCTCGCAAGGGTTAGCCAAGCATAGTAAACTGACTCAGCAATCTTAGGAAAGATGTAAGAGTTCTGGCAAAAGGGTTGGAAATATAACACAAATATGGGGAGCAAAGTAAAGCCACAAAGGTCAAGGGTCAGCCGAGAATAGTACATTGACTTGGTAATCTCAAGAAAGATGTAAGAATTCTGGCAAAAGGGCCAGGAGTGTAACATAACAACGGGGGAGAAAAGTAAAGCCATAAGGGTTCGGGGGTCAGCTGAGCAACTCAAGCAACTCATCATAAGCATGGAGATTAAACACAATGGAACACGACAATGGGAAGGCCGCTTACAAAAAGAAAGCCGCAAGCTAACCACCACTTTTCCAACTGAAAAGTTTTTTTTGATTGACACAGGGGCGGGAAAATTCAAGAAGATCCTAAGGGAGGCCATCCACAGGGGAAGGCAAGCACATGGCAGGTACGATCAAAAATCTCAGGACCCAGTCAGTTAAAACTCAATAAGAAACATAATCTGACATAGATATTCTCCCCGGCAAGAGTATAATGGGATGAAACTTTAATTAGCAACCCCAAGCAGAGACAACCGAGAACCAACAAGGGCATCCAAGTTGAAATTCTCAAGACCCTTATGGAAATGGGACTCAGTTTCAAACTCAAACAGGTGTAGGTAACATGGGCAGGCACAAACACCTTCCCCAGTAAGAGTCGTCGGAACTTGCCTAAACAATGATTCCCAGCAGAAACAACATGAAGTTAGAATTGGCATTTAATTTGGAACCCTCAGGACACTCCTGCAAAAGGGGACTTATTTAAAGGTTAAAGGTAATCATGGACAGCGAAGGGCATAAAATGACTTGCATGTCGAAATAGGATTCAATTAAGAGTAGTCAGAACCCACATGAAAAATGGGATTTAGCCTAAACACAAACAAGCACGGGTAAGATAGGCAGGCACAAATATTTCCCCAACAAGAGTCGTCACGACCCGCTTGAATAATGGGATATAGCTCTAAATACTTATACCCAGCAGACACATCTGGCCATCTAATTAAGGGTTATCAGGACCTTTCCGGATAATGGGAGTAGCTTTAATCACCGGCCCTCCAGTAGATCTCCAACTGATATAACTCGGACAATAAGACATAGTGAAAAATAATACCTTTTGAGAACACATCCTAATTTTAAAGTTTTCATGGGATTTGATTAACACTCACAGATGCATCCAGCACCAAACTGGGGCAGAAAATTTTGTCTTGTTTGGTTTGCTTTGTTGTGATCAAGTACGCAAGCATCAATCTCAGGGAATATTTTTCAGGTTGCAAGTTTTGTAATCAAGCGCCCACCTGGAGAATAAGGGAATATTTTTCAAATTTCAAGTTTTGGTAATCAGGCGCCCACCTGGAGAACAAGAAAATATTGTTAAAATTTCAAGTTTTGGTAATCAGGTCTCCACCTGGAGAACAAGCGAATATTATTAAAATATCAAGTTTTGGTAGACAGGCACCCACCTGGAGAATAAGGGAATAATTTTCAAGTTGCAAGCTTTGGTAATCAGACGCCGAACTGGAGAACAAGGGAAATTTTTTTAAGTTGCAAGTTTTGTTAATCAGGCGCCCACCTGGAGAACAAGGGAATATTTTTCAAATTTCAAAATTTGGTAATCAAGCGCCAACCTGGAGAACAAGAGAATATTTTTCAAATTTCAGGTTTTGGTAATCAGGCGCCCACCTGGAGAACAAGGGAATATTTTTCAAGTTTCAAGTTTTGGTAATCAGGCGCCCACCTGGAGAACAAGGGAATACTTTTCAAATTTCAAGTTTTGGTAGCTAGGCGCCCACTTGGAGAACAAGGGAATATCTTTCAAATTTCAAGTTTTGGTAGTCAGGCGCCCACCTGGAGAACAAGGGAATATCTTTCAAATTTCAAGTTTTGGTAGTCAGGCGCGCACCTGGAGAATAAGGGAATATTTTCAAATTTTAAGTTTTGGTAATCAAGCGCCCACCTGGAGAACACTGGAATAATTCTCAAATGTTAGGTTTTTCTAATCAGGCGCCCACCTGGAGAACAACGGAATATTTTTCAAATTTCAGGTTTTGGTAGTCAGGCGCCCGTCTGGAGAACAACGGAATATTCAAATTTCAAGTTTTGGTAATCAGGAGCCCACTTCTAGAACAAGGGAATATTTTTCAAGTTGCAAGTCTTGGTAATCAGGCGCCACCTGAAAACAAGGGAATATTTTTCAAGTTGCAAGATTTGGTAATCAAGCGCCCACCTGGAGAACAAGGGAATATTTTTCAAGTTGCAAATTTTAGTAATCAGGGGCCCACCTCGAGAGCAAGAGAATATTTTTCAAATTTCAAGTTTTGGTAATCAGGCGCCCACCTGGAGAACAAGGGAATACTTTTCAAATTTTAAGTGTTAGTAATCAGGCGCCCACCTGGAGAATAAGGGAATATTTTTTAAATTGCAAGTTTTGGTAATCAGGCGTCCACCTGGATAACAAGGGAATATTTTTCGAGTTTCAAGTTTGTGTAATCAGGCGCCCACCTGGAGAACAAGGAAATATTTTTCAAATTTAATCAGGCGTCCACCTGGAGAACAAGGGATATTTTTAAAATTTCAAATTTTTGGTAATCAAGCGCCCACCTAGAGAACAAGGAATTATTTTTCAAATTTCAAGTGTTGATAATCAGGCGCCCACCTGGAGAACAAGGGAATATTTTCCAAATTTTAAGTTTTGATAATCAAGCGTCCACCTGGAGAACAAAGGAATATTTTTCAAGTTTCAGATTTTTGTAATCAGGCGCCCACCTGGAGAACAAGGGAATATTTTTCAAAAATTCAAGTTTGGTAATCAGGCTCCCACCTGGAGAATAAGGGGGTATTTTCATGTACAAGTTTTGGTAATCAGGCGCCCACCTGTAAAACGAGGGAATACATTTCGAGTCCAGTAATTCAGCATCAAGCATAGAAGAAGAGAAAACAAGAAGTCAACAAGGCAACAAGAAGTTCACAATACAAGGCAACAAAGCAACAAGAATCAAGAGCAAGTCTGAAGATGTAGATAGGTTTTTTTGTGACTCATAGTTCATACATTAGTCTAGCTTCTTTTTATTTTCACAAGGTGTAATAAGGGGTCTAGCAGCAGCAGTAGCAATAACAACAACAACAACAGTGAGATCACAGCTTCTCGATAGTCCCATCTACCAAACACTCCTGAACTACACTGACATGATTCCTCTTTAGCCGAGGATATGTAGGCAGCCTCTGAATCACGGAGCGGTCAAGCTTTTCAAAAAATGCTTCTCACGGAGTGTTCAAACGAGCAAAATAGCTCGTGTCCGCTCACTTATCTTTGCACGAAAAATCTTTGTATTTCCGCGCAAAGAGGGGCAGCTGTGAGGATGTGATTTTTTTCCCTACATGAATTACTCCAATAAATACAAAAAAACACATTTCTGTCATTTGTTTGCGTTTGTGGATTTTGTGATAGTTTTCATTAATTGTTTACATTTTTTTTGTACATACTTATTTTATCTTAATAAATGGAAAATACAAAAATATGTGACATATGCATTTAGGAGTTCAACATGCATTTTAAGAATTATTAAGTAATTGGTCATTTTTTAGAAAAGGAAATTCAAAAATAGTTTAATTTGCACTCTAATTATAATTTTAATTTTTAGGTGATTTATTTCTTTTAATTTTTCTTTGACTATTTGTGATAATTATTACTTAGGATTAATTAGAAGTTTATAGGTTAACTGTGGATTCATTGTTTTAATTTAGGATTTCTAGTTTAACTATGAAATGAAAAATTTAATAATAAAAATGAAAAAAAAACAACAAAATAAAATCTGAAAAAATATGGGCCAATTCTATTAATTTCAACCCAAAAACAACTCAATCCAATCCATATCCATTACCCAAAACTAGGCCAGCCCCACCGGCTACCCAATCGACGTCGTTTTAACCTTAAGCAATCCTGGTCGTCGAGGACTAATGATCTAACGGCCAGGAACTTAGTGCTCCTTACTATATAATTGTCCAAACCCCACCCCACCCCTAAATCCACCCTGTCTCTAACCCCTCGCAACCGGTGTAATGCCACTGTTTCGCCACCACCCTCCGTCGTCCGTCGCCGGCCGGAAATTGCCGCTGCCGGCGGCAAGTCTCCGATGGCCCTCAAAATTACACCACTTCATCTCCCTGACCTTCTTTTCCCATTTGTGTGACTAGCACCCCTTAAATGTCGACCAGTCTCCTCGAATCTTTGTTTGAAGTGGCGGCTGCTCCGCCGTGTGCGGCGGCGTCGACTCCAAACAACATCAAAAGTACACCCTATGCTCCCTTCACCCTCCCCGTTCCAAATACATGGTTAGCATCCCTAGAATCTCCACCAAACTCTTCGAATACCAAATTTAAGTCTCGGCCTAAACCCTAAACCCTCCATTCTCACCAAATTGATACCATACGACCTCATCCCTTCCCTCATGCCGAATCCATCGCCAGCGGCCTTCGAATCTCGGCGGAATTGCTCGAATCACAAATGGAAGAAATAGCAGAATCTTAGAGCACACCAGTGAGTCTCTTTGTTTTTGTGTTAATTTCTTTTCCATGACTTCTTCTGCTTCATCATTAATTAATTTGGGTCGTGTTTTCATTTATCTGTTAGACTCAGTGGTTAGGTTCATTTTCTCTGTTCTTATTTGGTCGCTTTATTTGGTTTTGAGTTCCAATAATCGATAACACGAATTTGTCCATTTAATTTTGACATTAGTGTTCTAGGTTTAAGTTAAGTTTTTTTTCTATTGCTTGTTTTAAGTCAGTAAGTCTTTCTTATCTTCGTTTTCCTTTCCATTCTCATGTTTCTGTTATTTCATTTCTTGCATGTTTTTTTTTCTAGGTTTGATTTTGAATTTCTTGAGTTAGGATTAGTTAGAGTCCTATTTATTTGTTTGATTATAGTTCTAAAATTATGCCTGATTGTACGTGATAATAGTTTATTTGTTGTAGTTTAATTCAAAATTAGTTGTTTGGATGGTTTACTTTTTCATTGGTTCAATAATGCAGTTAGTCATGGGATACATATTAAGTGATTAATTCAATTTAAAGTATGATAGTTTAATTTTGTTGATTTTAGAACTAATCCTGTTCAGGTTCAATTCTATAGTTAGTTTAGAGTTTTGATGCTTTTAGTTCAAATTTAGATCTTCCTTTAGAATAATTGGAACTATTTTGGATATAGTTGTTTAAGCCGGCATTTGTTTTGTTTAACCATGATCAGTCTTGACCAATGTAAAGGGGGTGGGGTTTAGTTAGTGTTAGGTTAGTTAATTTCATATTGATAGAGGTCATTTTAGGTATTTTAGATAGAAAGAGCTTTGTAGTAACTAAAATAGAACCATCTAGAAGTTTCTAGTTTGAGGTTGTAGTTGTAATTTCATAACTTAGTGCAGTAACTTGAGAAACAAGTCACAACCTTAGGGACTAAGTAGCTAAAAGTTGAAAATAAAAAAGGGACTAAAGGTGTAAAGCTGAAAATCTAAGGCAGCCCTAGTTTTGGCTATAAAAGGGCACATCCTTTGCCTTGTGAAGGAGGCTGGAAAAATCTGAAAACACACACAAAGTTAGAAAATTTGGAAAATCCCCATAAATTTCCAGAAGTTTAGGGAACATATAAAATTAGAATTTCAAAATTCTAAAAACGAATCTGAAATATTAGAATTAGACAGTTCATTTTAGATCTTACTCCTTCAAAAACCCCCCAAAAAAAGCAACAGAAAAACCCCAAAAATACTGTTACATTGAAATTTCTAAAATCGATTTCAAGTTCTAGCTGTTAATTCACACTCCTAGCATAGATAAGTTGCAAATGAATTGAAGGGTCTTTGTGTTTTGGTTGCTGAAGTGTCAGAGGTGTTCCTGGGTTTAATTTCAAGTTCATTTAGGTATATTCAAGTTGTTTCTGGTTAATTTGCTAGTCCTATTTGATTTAGAACACTTCCTGGACTGTTGAATCTATTTCTGAGCTGTTGTTTGATCATCTACTCACTATTGCTGACTCTCCTCTTCTCTTATATTGCATCTACTTACAGGTACATGCCCTGAATCTGTTCCGATATAGAATCTCCAGTTGGAATAAATTATTGAAGAAATGATATATTATTCATGCTATTTTTGTGTTTAGTACAGTTGTATGTATGCAGCAGTAGTATTTGAGATTCAAGTGACCTAGACCTTCTAATATTGTAATGACTGGACTGTTCGAACTGGATCTAATTTTATTTGTTTTTTTTTGTTTTGTTTTTTTACGTTTTGTTTCAGTAGCTTAATTCCTGTGTAGTTTGATTTCTTTTGATTAACAAATAAGCTTTGGTTTGTGCTACTAGCATTTATACTCCATATCAGAATAATTGTGAGTATGAATGTACCGGAGGAGCTTGGATTCAATTGATGAATTCATAGTTCAACAAAGCTCGAAAACAGAAAGTCTCGTGTGTTATCTGTTATTAGTGAACTTTAATGTGGAATCCATGCATTTTATATTATATTAAGTCACTTAAGGCAGCAAAAAATGGTGAATACGCTGCGTTTTGTATCACTAGGCAGCTTCAGCAGTTCTTATTTTTAGATAATTAGTACAAAAGGTTAAAGAGGCATGACAAATAAAATGAATTTATTTAGTTAATTAGTATAAAAACGTAAATCACGACTTGAATTTGTTAATTAGTCTTTATATTTAGTATAGATTGCATGTTTGTTATCATAACATGGCTGCATACTTTTGATTTACTAGTATTGGGCCCAAATGCTTGGTTTACGAGTCTGACCATATTTGATTATAGCTACGAGCTTTAACTCATTGTGAGGTCTGATGTTTTGAGCTTGTGATATAATTTTGGGCCTTCCAAGTTAAACAACATATTTGAATTAAGAGGTTCTTGAACTTGAACTTGAGACCCAAATGTTAATTAATTGGGCCCCTTTTGAGACAATACGTATTGGAAAATCGTAGTTCTTGTAGGTTGACCTTCAAAAAGTAAAAATGAGGTGCGTCGCGCCAAATAAAACCACAAATTGCATGACCCTCATATTGATTTTTTATGATTTTAAAAAAGGTTAATATTTCGTAGAATATCCTTTAGGGCCGTCTTAAAATACAATCGTGGTTGTATATACGTTCGCGTAACAAAATTATGGTTCTACAAACAAAACTAGAGTATGCGTTCGCGCAACTTCGACCCAAACTTTTCTTAGTGATAATTAAGTGTTATTAATTGTGGACACATTCGCGTGATATGATTCTTGACGCGCCAAACAGAGGGCATACATACGCTTAACCCGTTTCAAGATAATTATCTAATTAAAAGCGGCCGTGCTAGAACAATGGAACTCGGGAGTACCTAACGCCTTCTCCGGGGTTAACAAAATTCCTTACTCGGATTTCTGATTCGCAGACTATAGTAACAGAGTAATTCTTTTCCTTAATTTGGGATTAAAACCGGTGACTTGGGACACCATAAATATCCCAAGTGGCGACTCTGATTATTAATAAAATAAATCATGTTTCGATTGTCACTTAAATTGGAAAAAACTCCCTTTCTACGCCCTTAGCTGGGTTGTAATGTCAAAAAGAAGGCGTGACAGATGTCATCATCAAATCCAAGAAATCCACTCACCATATGGAGGATTTGAGGAAGTTTTTCAACAGACTAAGAAGGTACAATCTAAAATTGATCCCGCCAAGTGTGCATTCGGGGTTCCTGCCGGAAAACTACTATGGTTCATTGTGAGTCGTCAAGGAATAGAACTAGATCCATCAAAAGTTAAGGCCATTCAAGAATTACCACCGCCAAAGAACAAGAAGGACGTGATGAGCTTCCTGGGGAGGCTTAACTACATTAGCCGTTTTATAGCTTAATCCACTATTATTTGTGAACCTATCTTTAAGATGTTGAAGAAATATCCCGCTACCAAATGGACCGATGATTGTCAGAAAGCTTTTGATAGAATCAAGGAATACCTGTCAACGCCTCCAGTTTTGGTTCCACCCGAACCAGGTAGACCCCTATTGCTCTACCTTGCAGTATTGGATGGAGCATTTGATTGTGTTCTGGTATAACATGATGAAACGGGGAGAAAGGAGCAAGCCATCTACTATCTCATCAAGAAGCTCACTCCATACGAGGCTCGGTACTCTCTATTAGAATGCACATGTTGCGCTCTGACTTGGGTAGCTCAAATGTTGAGGCATTATTTTTGTGCATATACCACTTATCATATCAAGAATGGATCCACTGAAGTACATCTTTCACAAGCCCATGCCCACTGGCAAGCTGGCCAAGTGGAAAATCCTGCTGAGTGAATTTGACATTGTTTACATAACTCAGAAGGCAGTCAAGGGAGAGGCATTGGCAGATCACCTCGCCGAGAATCCCGTGGATGGGGAATATGAGCCTGTGAAGACATATTTTCCTAATGAATTCATATGAGAGGATATTTCAGAATCCTATGATGGTTGGAGAATGTTTTTCGGTGGAGCATCTAATTTCAAAGGAAATTGTATAGGAGAATTCCTGGTGTCAGAAACCGGTCAGCATTATTCAGTGTCCGCAAAGCTCAGATTCCCGTGCACCAACAACATGGCCGAATACAAAGCCTTCATCTTAGGGCTCAAGCTGTCCATTGACATGAACATTCAGGAGTTTCTAGTAATCGGGGATTCAGACTTGCTCATACGTCAGGTACGAGAAGAATGGGCAACCAAGAAGTCCAAGATACTCTTGTATCTGCATCATGTATAGGAGTTGAGGAATAAGTTTACAAAGACAGAATTCTAGCATGTACCTAGAGTCCAGAATGAGTTCGCCGATGCATTGGCCACCTTATCATCTATGATTCAGCATCCAGATAAGAACTTCATTGATCCTATCCCAGTGAAAATTCATGATCAGCCAACTTACTGTGCACATGTCGAGGGAGAAGCAGATGGAAAACCTTGGTTCCATGATATCAAGAGGTATTTGACAACGGGAGAATATCCAGAACTTACAAATGCTACTCAGAAGTGCACACTGCGAAGGTTATCCAACCACTTCTTTCACAATGGAGGAATCCTATATAGGAGGACTCCCGATTTGGGATTGCTAAGGTGTGTCGAAGCAAAGGAAGCATCTAGGTTATTAGAAGAAGTTCGCGCAGGGACCTGCGGTCCACATATGAATTGTTTTGTCTTAGCATAGAAAATACTCCGAGCAGGATATTTTTTGGATAACTATGGAAACTGACTGCTCCAGTATGTCCAAAAATTCCATCATTGCCAGATACACACAGACATGATAAAAGTGCCTCCAAATGAGCTTACTGCAACAAGCTTGCCATGGCCGTTCGCCTCTTGGGGAATGGATGTTATCGAACCTATCGAGCCTGCCACATCAAACGGGCACAGGTTCATTTTAGTGGCCGTTGATTATTTCACCAAATAGGTTGAAGCAGAGTCATATAAAGCACTAACCAAGAAGGTTGTGGCAGACTTTTTCCGCGGCCCTATCATTTGTCGATTCGGCATCCCAGAGTCGATCATCACAGATAATGGTTCCAATCTCAATAGTGACTTGATGAAAGCCATAAGTGAAACATTCAAAATCAAACACAAGAATTCTACAGCTACAGACCTCAGATGAATGGAGCCGTAGAAGTGGCCAATAAGAACATCAAGAAGATACTACAGAAAATGATAGAAGAGCATAAGCAGTGGCATGAGAAGTTATCACGCGCTTTATTGGTATACCGTACCAAAGTTCGTACATCAACCGGAGCAACTCCCTATATGCTAGTTTACGGTACAGAAGCAGTCATTCCGGTCGAGGAAGAAATTCCCTCTTTAAGGATCATACAGGAAGCGGAACTAGATGATGCAGAATGGTTAAAAGCTCGTTACGAGCAGATAGCCCTTATAGATGGAAAAAGAATGAATGTGGTCTGCCATGGTTAGTTGTATCATAACAGAACGTCCAGAGCTTTCAACAAAAGAGTCAAGCCAAGGAAATTTACACCAGGGCAGCTGGTGTTGAAGAAAATCTTCCCACATCAAGATGAAGCCAAAGGGAAATCCTCTCTTAACTAGCAGGGGCACGTATATGGTTCACCGGGTTCTAACAGGAGGATCCCTCATACTTGTAGAAATGGACGGAGAAGTCTGGCCAAAGCCAATTAATACAGATCTAGTCAAGTGTTACTATGTGTAATCTTTATGATAAAATATGAACTACGCCTGACCTGATTCCCGTTTAAGCAGGGATACGTAGGCAGCCTTATGGGTTCGGTCACAAATACAATAAAATTTTCATTTCCCCGATATTGGAAACTGGGGTAGAATTTTGAGGAGGACCTTCAAAATTCTGAAGTGGATTTTGAGCAAGTCATCACACGCAGTCGTCGGAGGCGCAAGTCTAGTAAACTAGGGTAGAATTTTGAGGAGGACCCTCAAAATTCCAAAGAGAGAGGTTGCAATGTCTTGAACCGCGTTGCAATCATCGGTTCATCTAAAAGAAAATCATTTTTTCAAATTATGTAGTTACGACATATTCTTTACTAAATCATGCATGGCTACTATCAAAATTGATTTGCTTAGCGACGCTACCCCCAATGAAATTAAGAGTCGAGTAGGACAAGCGAAGTCCACAGGAGGACGAACTAACCTTTCCCCTTTACAAAACTTGTGATTTTTCTTTGGATGCAGGGATCCCAAAACATAAAATCATCAGATACGATTACATATTCATACTTTTTCAGGAATACAACTCTCAGAATCACCCCTCACTTACAAGTTATATCCGCACATGACATCCTTAGCAGCCACAACGACGCAATCCACTGTCAGCTATAATCTATCAGCTAAGATATGTTATTACTATTCGCTTTTTATTTTCTGCATCGCATATGGCTACCTTTCTACCTTCCGAGGCTAAGCTCTGTCTCTATCTGCATTTTCTTGCATTGCATAAGGCTACCTTCCTGCCTTCCGAGACTAAGCACTGTCTCCATCTGCATTTTCTTGCATTGCATAAGGCTACCTTTCTGCCTTCTGAGACTAAGCATTGTCTCCATCTGCATTTCCTTGCATTGCATAAGGCTACCTTTCTGCCTTCCAAAACAAAGCATTATCTCGATCTGCATTTCCTTGCATTGCGTATGGCTACCTTTCTGCCTTCCGAGACTAAGCATTGTCTCCATCTAAATTTCCTTGCATTGCATATGACTACCTTTTTGCCTTCCGAGACTAAGAACTGTCTCCAACTGCATTTTCTTGCATTGCATAAGGGTACATTTCTGCCTTCCGAGACTAAGTACTGTCTCCACCCGCATGGCTGAAATATCGTCACCTTTATTTAAATCCTACATGGCTTAAAGATCGCCACATTAAATCCTGCAGGGCTGAAATATCACCACCTTTTGAGTCCTGCAATCGGTTGAAATATCGCCAACTTTATTTAAATTTTGCATCGGCTGAAATATCGCCAACTTTATGAATTCTGCATCGGCTGAAAGATCGCCACTTTCTGCATTTCCTCGGCTGAAAGATTGCCAAATTGTCCAAAGGCGCCATTGTTCAGAGGAACCGTTTTCATAACCCGAGAACGCCATGCCATGGCCCGAGGACCCTGTTTTATGTCTTGCATATCATTATTCAAAGGAATCATGGTTCGGAGGCATCATTCTCATAGCCCAATAATACTATTTCATAGCATGCAAATCATCTATTATGCACCGCATGGCCCATGACGTCATGGTCTGAGGACGTTATCCTAACCGTCCAAAGGCGGCATTCATCATCCAACAGGAACTTGCATCACGTTTAATTTTATGCACAACATATGTTTGTATTTCTCATTTGCAGGTACACCGGCTATCAACGGTCGTCTCAGCAGGAGCGATCACGCTCCGGTTCCTGCAGCCTATCAACTCCAACTACCTTCCTCAACCTAAACATCACATCTGTTCTTTTCGAAAACCTCCATCGACATATTTCGTCTATGGATCTTGAACTACATATGGCCTGACTCCTGTAAAACCAGGGATGTGTAGGCAACTCAGGAGCTAGAGCTCAGTCAAGACTTTGCAAATCATTTCTTTCGGTCAAAATAGGCAATCATATCTTTACCCGATAACTCTTTCGTCCTTCCCGGGTAAAGAGGCGAAATTGTTGACACCCAATTTTTCCCGATATAATTTTAATATATAAAATAATTTCAAAATAGCGTATATATACATATATAATCATAGCTAAGTGTAATGGTATTTTTCCTGATTTTCTAAAGATTTTTAAAAGCAATTTGTTGACCATTTTAGCAATACAAAAATCAGTAATTATTCCCAGACCTATCAATTTTGGTGAATAATTTATTTTATTCTCATATTTACCCCAAAATATAATTAAGGTGATTTTTATACATTTTTACAAATTTAATTTGTATTTTCAAAAGCTAAATTGCATATAATTGCGATTATAGCCTATCTTGCGATTAATAATATTTTATAACTATAAAATTGGTCCCAACATTTTAAAATTAATATTCATATATTATGAATTAGATTAGTACTTTTAATTTTCTTTTAAGATTGATTTTACTATTTTTAATAAAACAAAAAGTAAAAACTGGCTATTTAACATTTAACCTCATTTTATTACAATATAGCCTATTAACACTTCAATTTTAACCCTCAATTTACCCAATCCTAAACCTCAATTAGACCAGCCCAATTTTGTTTTAACCCAGCCCCGATCCGTTCCAAATGACCCGCCCGGTTCTTATTATTGATCCAGGCCGTTGATCATTTTGATCAACGGCCATAAGCCACCCTTGAATTTTTTAACTCCAAACAACTACCCTAATCTCTCATTTCCCATCTGGTAGTTGCCTCAAAATCCTCTCATCTCTCAAACTCTCTCAAAACCCTAGCTTCACTCACCGTCTTCGACCTCTAACTTACCGGAATCCATGGTTTCTCAGGTCATGGATGATCTATGCTCATCTCCTACTGCTCATATGTACCTGATACTCGGAGGTTCGAGGCCAGAGCTCAAAGGTCTTCACCTAGACCTCCGCCGACTCAAGGTTTCATGCCATCACCGGCCTGGATCCGGCATATCCTAGCCTCATAAGCCTGATTTTTTACCTTATCCAACTTAGATCAAACTTTTTCCAAGCCTTTCTCATCCTAGGGTTCATCTAATACCCTAGTTGTTCGAGGTTTTTCTCCGATTCTCTTTGGATATGTTGTGTATCTATGTTGTACTTGAGTTCTCGAATGATTTCCCTAAATTTTCTTTTGAAAATCACTTTCAAAACCCTTCCTTTCCGATTTAGTGTTTCTAGAAGTATTTAAGCATTTTTATAAGCTTTTCTTCTTTGTTGTTCGTGTTTTTTCTCTTACTATGTTTCCTATATCATGTTTTAACTTGCTTTCTACTGTGTTTTCATGCACTTTTCTCTACTATGTTCTTGTTTTCTTTTGCCGAGTTTTATACTCCGTACTTGCATGTTCTTATACTGTGTTTTCTAAGCCATGTTCTCGCGTGCTCTTTCACTATTATCTACTATCTCCTTCTATGATATGTTGTGCTTCTCCTACTGTATCCTTCTACCATGTTCTTAAGTATTCCTGCTATTTTTACCGTGTTTAAAGTTTTCTCCTAAAATAGACATGTTTAAACATGTGTTGCTTCTAATGTCTCCTTCACTATTAGTTGTTCCCCCGTTGTACTTCGAATTAGCTTTTTTACGTTGTTTACTTGATCTTTCTACTTGTTTGCATGTTGTCTCATGAGTTTCTGAAAGAAATCCTTAAGCTGGTTGCCTTACCATCTCTATGTTTGATTCGATCTAAAACTCAAGACTTTGGGGTTTTACTTTGGTAATTTGGTTTTGAGTTCTAGTTAGGGTTCCACTTTGGGACCCTGGACTCTCATACTCATTGAGAGTCTGCATTTGAACTTCTACCCCTTTGCTTATGATCCTGAACCTCTCAATATAGACTGATTTTTTTCTAAGTAGCATAACGACTCTTTGTTTGATATGTCTACCTTATATATGAGAAGCTCTTCTTTTAAAAGGGTTTTTCCAACTATTAATTGATTTTGAGTTCCTGTAATAGTGTTTACTTGATTATTACTGATTAAACCTCTCTTTACCCCTTTCCTGACTTGGTTCATTTGAGTAAAGCATGTAACGTTGATTTCATTGGTTGCTTGATTGATTCTCTTTCCTTAATTGTACAATCGTGTACTGTTAAAACCTTGCCTTATGGCATGGAAACAATAATTGTTGTCCATGAACTGAGTTTTGACCCTAAACTCCAAGTAGGCTGGAGGGTATGCCAGTGTGTCTCATTGATGGGTATTGCCCTTTGCCTGCTCTTTCCTTGTATCATGCTTCTATTATGAATTCCCATACCACATTCCCCTATATATGCCGAGTTAAGGTATAGCCTGGCAGCATCTAAATTGTTGTCCAGGGCTGAACCTGACTTTCAACATGTCCTAGCTCCCCATTTTTAAAGATGATAGACTGGTCAAGGGTATGCAAGCATCCCAATTGCTGGGCATGACCACCAACCTGCCATGGACTCCCCTAATTTCCCCTCTATTGCACTTGCACTTACTCCTAGCCCCCTTAAGTTCTACTCCCCTCCTATGAGCCTTGCCTTGGAACCTTAAGTTCCCTATGTACTTGGACATTTGAGGGTTGGCCCTTCCACACTGCATCTGGTTCTGCAATCATATTTGGGGTGTAAGCATTTCCTACAGTTCTTGAAGCTCCTTAGAACTTTGACACATCCCAAATAAGAGAAAGGCTTTGGAAATCCAATCTTTGGCAATTCGTTTATCTCATATTTAAGACCTGGGGTTTGAATTAGGCTCTCCGGTTGGAATCATTAATTTTATGTATTTTCTCACTATGGTATAATAATATTCTAATAAACTGTCGGGGTGTTAGAAAAAAGGGGCAGGGTTACTCATGTATGCATGTGGGTAGATATCATGTTCTTAGGTATTTATTCCTACAATCTCATCCAACTTTTCATGTATGCATGGCATATAGAAATCCAGCCTATAGTTCTTCACTTACGCATGTCATATAGAAATCTTGCCTATAGTTCTTCACTTACGCATGTCATATTGAAATCCTGCTTATAGTTCTTCACTTATGCATTTCATATAGAAACACTGCTTATAACTCTGCATTTATGCATATATAGATACCATGTCCTTAAGGGTCTACACTCATATAGACACCATTACTATAGCTTTCTGCTCTTGCATCATATAGATAACCTTCCCATAGGATTTTTAAATTCTGTGTTTTTGCATCTACCACTAAGAAAACGGTTTATAGGTTTAAAAATAACAAAATTGCATTATAGATACCATGCCTATAGGACCTTCACACTTTAGTAAACGTTTTAAAAACAGTCACGCCTAGAAAGCATGTGTATAGGGGTAATCAACTGAATTTGAATCAAGTCTAAAATCAGCAGTTTCGATACGCAACATCTACAGAGCTTATGTTCGTCTATAATCAGAAACCTTTCTTTAAAATCAGTATACTTCGCATTGTTAGTTGTCATGCCTATATATCTCACCTAGGCAAGCTTTAGGGTAAAAACTATAACTGCATCAGTCTTTGATAATTACAACCAGCAGGTAGGCCTAATTCGGATGCCTTATATGAAAATATGTGATAAATCATCATGCTTTAATGTTAAGCTTAATCCAAACCTAATCAGCACGTGTAAGACATGCTAAACTATATACTTTTCTTCGATTTAAGGAGGTTTACTTGAGCCATATCTGTTACTTGATTTCCCGATACCTGTTGTATATGTTTTGAATGCCGCCTTAGAATTTTTATCCTTTGAAAACTATCAAAAGCCTCCACTCCCTCCCTTTTAGGATTAGTAATCCCATATGCCTCCGGGATTGATAGGATTGGGGCGGGTAATAGTATGTGATAAGCAACGATACCATTCTTCACTTTAATACCTTAACGGGGTGGGAAGGGTAGACATGGAGATGATGACCATGCAATAACACCATGCATTTGATTGGCTATCGGCATTTTGTGGATGATCCATGTATATTATAAACCTAGGGCCCCCCTTCCCTTTTTCTTGTCTATGTTTATTTTCAGATTCTGTCTAAAATTTCTTCCTCAAAATTTCTACCCTCCTTGTTGTCTACTTTCAATCTACTTAGGAGTTATGTGAGAACTTTCTTTATTTGAGCTGTAATTGTTTATTTGTAAAGTCACAATATAGCATGGTTGGGAACCACACTAGTGGATCTTGGGGGTGCCTAACACCTCCCCTCCCCCCCCCCCCCGAGATAATTTCTAGCCCTTACCCGAACTATGGTTTCTTCAACTTAAAACCCTTCTTAGTGTCTTACTGCACTTTAATCATTAGGTGGCGACTCTTCAAAATTCCAAAACCCAAATTCCCAAAAGGAATAGATTTGCTCGCCCAAATATCGAAATTCTGATTTCCCCTTAGAAAGGGGGCATCAACAAGGTATGTGATTATCCCAATTACTTTTAACATCAAGGACATACCCTAAACTATTTGAATAATGCACTCTGCCTGGCCATCTTTCTGAGGATGAAAAAGTTGAGCTTAATCCTCTCTAAAAGGACTTCTAAGAGTTCATTTTAAACTAAGCACCACAGTCCCAAATGACAGAGAGCAGAGTCCCATGCAATCAGACGATTTTTTGAATGTACAACTTGGTATAATCTTCTCCAAAATTTGTAGTCTTTACTAGCAAGAAATGTGCTGACTTGGTAAGTCGATTTACGATCATCCAATCAAATCATGCTTTTAAAATGAGCAAGAAAGTCCCGTTATAAATTTCATATTTACCATTTCCACTCAAAATATGTGTATTATGTGATAAAACACTAGGCTTTCTGCTGCTCAACTTCCACTTGCTGATAATTCGAACAATTGGCTGCAAAGTCTGCGGAGTTCTTTTTCATGTCATTTAACCAATAAATCTCCTTGGTCATGATGCATATTTGGGGAACCTGGATAGAAAGAATACCTGGATTTTTATGGGCTTCTAATATGATCTTCCCTCTTTAAGTCCATCTATCCACAATATGTCTTGGTAACTCAAAGTTCCATCATCTCCCACTTATTCCAAAGCCATCAGATTATACTTGTGAATCTCATCTTTCAACTACAACACGTAGGGGTCATCAAACTGTTTCTCCTTCACTTTGGCTGCTAAGGAGGAACAAGTCTTGTTATAGATAACAACTCCATCATCTTCGGAGTCCAAAGTCGAACTGCTATCTTGGGTGGTGAACTTCTTTCACCAGAGTTCTCTTATCTACCTTAATCATGAGTTATACTTCCCACACTTGATTATCTTCTTAAGCACTTCCTGAAAAACTTATAGAATTGTTGTAAGCTAAGTCTTTGACCAGTACTACGAAGACTAGAGTCTCATGCAATGGCACTACCCTCGTGACACATAAATAGGCATGATTTTTTATAGCTTTTCTGTGATCACTTTATCATAAATAACTAAGCCCGGTGATCATTCTACTCACTTTGTGTTTCTTACACATGCTAGACATAATCCATGTGGTAACTATACAATTTTCCCTCATTACCAAATTGATTTTCTATTTGATATCCCATGCTAAATATTCGGGTTTTAAATCTCTAACTGGACTTACTAAAAATTTACACATAACTCCTAAGACCAAAGGTCTTATACTTGTGGATCCTTCTCTTTTTGTTGTGATCCAAATAACTTTCCTTATTTTCTGCAATTCTTTGCACTCTACATCAATGAAGACTCATCTTCCAACTTACTTCTGAGAAATCTTTCTTACTAGTAAAAACTAAATTATTCACATAACGGGAAGATAATCTATTCACAACTATCATAAAATATCTTAATAATTTAACTCTGCTTACACTATCAATCCTGGAGAAACCACATTACGATAATTCCTAAAGGCTATTCTTCTATAGTTTATGCTCTTACTGCTAGCCAATTCTTCTTCCCAATGCCGTTGTGCTTTGATGTTAACTTAAACTCTTTCGGTTCTAACACGCCTTCAGTATTTCAAATTGTCATTTACTTAGTAGAGTTAACCTGGCTAAGTGAATCAAATTGTACCTTTAGTAGCTCTGGTGAAAGTGCTAATTCATAGTATCAACTCAAAACTTACTTACTATTCTTTTACTAACCACCTACTACCATCATGTTTTCTTTCCCTGCTTTGAATAACTAAAGTGAAGCATAAGGATATTCTAACTTCTCTCACCATCCGACCATGTTCTACGGTCAGATACTATCCTTTTTTTTCTTCTAAACTATGTGCATGGATCACACTTAGGAAATTCATCTGCCTTAAATGAAATTTGAATATCTAACCCCAAAATTTCTATAAAATGCTAAATCATATCATACTATAAACATCCCGGGTAATCATTTAGTCACATAACCTAAGGGGGAGCTGTCATTTTTATCTTACATCAGCAGCCGCTTCTTTTATGAACGCGCAAGTGTGGTACTTCTAGTTGTGATTTGAATAAATACGAATAACTTAAAATCGTTCCCTGAAATTCACTATTGGCTGCTCTTGGTTCTCATTGCATACATCATATTATCTAGTCATTTGCATGAGTTCTTCGAAAAATACATCCTTAATAATAACAATAGTTTTTGACTCTTAGGTATTTTACCCTTATGCTCTTTTCTGTCCAAACTA
Source organism: Nicotiana benthamiana (assembly GCA_034376525.1). Lineage (NCBI taxonomy): Eukaryota > Viridiplantae > Streptophyta > Magnoliopsida > Solanales > Solanaceae > Nicotiana > Nicotiana benthamiana. Next base: position 145,868,413 of record CM067327.1, on the reverse strand, counting down.
TAGAGACCAATGTTAGGGTCTAACGTCTGAACTATCATCATCTAACTTGTGGCCCTATTTCCAAAAATTAAATGAAGTTGTTCTAGGAGGTAAATCACATATGAATACACTACCATACCCAAACTTAGCCTTCAAAGTATACCATCATCTGATAAATCACTTCTTGCGCCATCTGGTGAGTCTTGGTCTTAATCTAGACCTAAAATATGAAAAAACATTTGCTACAACCACTGTTACTTGCATTTTCTTTTAGCGCCCATAGGCATTACTATATACTCACCACTCACCGGAATTTTAATACACAGAAAATTAGAGATCTAGTAACTGAATAACAACCATAAACTTGCTAACGAAAATATGTATAATTGGTAACCGAGGTAAATTGATAACCATAAGACATGATAATCACATTTGTACTTTCTAGTACGGTTATGCTCTGATATGTACTACTATCCATTGTATCCCACTTCCAACACCCTCTCAGGTCTCAATTTAACATGTACTCCATAATTATACCCCAATAGAAAATCATCATCACTAGAACCTTGGGGTTTTCCTACACATCGCTTTGGTATCCAATATGTTTGGAATTCGATAGGAAGAGAAGGTTTATTGCCCTAAGCTTCATGGCACGATCCAGGGTAGAAAGAAATGAGACAGTCCTGGATATCTTGGTAGTTAACTGTTTATATGAGTGGCGGACACACACATATGAAGGAAACTCCAATAGAAACTGCTTCATACACTCCCTAGGACTCTTCAACCTAGTGCTCTGATACCAAGTTGTGTCACGCACGGAACCTGGGACTGGATGTGACACGACACTCGGTGCCTGACTACCTATAATAGAGTGAACCAACTCACTTGTTGAATCAACATGTGATATCTTAACATACTAAATATGGAAGATAAACTAACACATGCTGATATACTAAAATTCTGGATAATATAAATCAAAGTGCGGAAATACTAATACGAAATTATATTTATATCCAACGTAGCTTAATATGAAAAGCCTAAGTCTCTTGTCTAGCTCTTACTCTAGTACATGAAGCCTCTAATTAATTACTGAAAACACTTACTGCTTGAAAAAACCGAAAGACTGTAAAGTAATGATAATGCCCCGAAAGAACTAGGGCTAACCAATTAGCTGGTACGAGAATCCTAGCATTCAGAATCGTCAACCTGTAAATCGTTACATGCATCGTGAGATGTAGGTCCAGGATAAAAGGGACGTCAGCACATTTAAATTGCACTGTTATGTAAAACAACTAAAAGAAAGAATTATAAATGCTGAAACTGAAACTAAGCTGGTAACTAAGAGTTGATAATTAATAATTGAAATTATAACTATTGGAATTGAAATGATAACTGATAACTAGTAACTGAAATGATAATTGATTACAGAAATGATAACTGATAGTTGAATTGATAGCTGGTAACGAAATGATAACCGATAACTAATAACTAAAATGATAACTGATAATTGATAACTGGTAACTGAACTGAACAAATGAAGTAAGGATATGAATACTCTCTCTTATGAATGATGAACAACATGTTTATCTGAATAAGCTATAGCCTTGGGCCCAATATAAATATTCACAAGCTACATCCTCAGGCCCAAGTATACGCATACATAACTACGGCCTCAGGCCCAAAATGCAGAAAGCATAAACTACGGCCTCAAGTTCAAACATGCATAAAGCATAAACTATGGCCTCAAGCCCAAGTATGCATAAAGTATATAAACTATGGCTTCATGCCCAAATACAGGTGTTCAACATTCAGGAACTGAGAATCATACCTAAACACATGATACTGAAATATTGAACCATATTGAGTTACATGATGCTGGAATGCTGAATAGAGCTAGACTAAGACATGTGTTCATGAACTGATTATGAAAATTGAAATTTCAACTGTCTATGACATGCTGAGTAATTTAGACTGAGAAACAAAGGCATCAAACCCAAGTCAATATTACGCACTAATTCCACAAAATTAAGAATTAATGTCATGAATGAGTTACAAAGCTAGAGAATAGATGTTCTGCAACTATTCAAGGAACTAGGCTTAATTATATTTCTGAGGCAATTGGTAACGTGATAAAAGAAACGTAGTGCAGGGAGAATCATTAAAATTCCCAAACATAGAGAGTTAGCCTCACATAGCTTAATTTCCTGCTCTTGGGTGTAATACAACATTGGCCAACCCTTTCAACTTAAATATATATCAATACAAGTCAAAGGGATTTCGTATTAGAAAAAATACTCATGTTTTGGTTACATAGGCATTTTCTCAAATACTTGTGGATAAAGCTTCACAATCCTTATTAATAGTATTTCTACACCCAATAACCCATTCTCTTGCTTCTAGATAAATTCTAAAGTCTCAAATGCTTATACTCAACATCATTCTTTATCACCCATAAGGTAAACAACACCCTTAACCAACAATCAACAATCAATAACCCAAACATATAACCGTTCATGCTTTTATGTCAATCACATCAACTCATATCTCATGATTAGAGTCCTATAAGCATTCATTCAATGATATAATCAATTAGAGGGTGAAGATATTACCTTTTTGACGTTCAATATTCTTGAATTCGAGTTCCAGGGTTTCTTCTCTCGACAATGATGCCCCAATCGAATATCTAATAATTTGGAGGGTTTACTCAAGTTAATAAGATGTTGGAAAATTAAAATTAACTTAGAATATCCGATGGAACTTACCTTAGGTGGTGAAGGGACCCTTAAGAAGTTAGGTTTTTGAGAGCTTTCCTTTCTAGAGAAAGTTTTTATGTTTTGGGGCTGGGCTGGGGGGGGGGATAGAGCTAAAAAAATGACATTCCAAGTCGCCCACCATGTCCTAGTTGGCCTGATCATGGTAAATAGCTGGAGCACTGCCTCACGACCACGGTCGCGATCAAACGCGGTTGAACACGGTTGTTACGCACTATTCTATAAAACAGGCATAACGTTTTGCAAAAATCTCTGTTTGGGCTCCAAAAATTATCGTTAGAAAGTTATTTCAAAGGGTTACAACTTCATGCTTTAAGGTTCCCCAATTTCTTACACATTTTCACTAAACCCTGTTGGAAGACAGGAGTTTTGCAAACTTAGTCGATTTTGTAAAATCTTATGCACGTCACTCTCCATCTTGATTCCGAAACAACTATTTTCAACAATAATCATCCTTATAGGACTTCATATGTCTAAAATATCAAAATAATACCCATTTAACATACCTACACCTAGTCCGAATGTACGAGGCATTACATTCTTCGCTCGATCACTTAAGAATTCTCGAAGATGACCCTCGTTGAATAGAAGGGCTACCTCCTCCCTCAGTTGTCTGCAATCTTCTGTTTTATGACTATGGCTATCATGGTATTTGCATATTTGATTAGGGTTCCTTTGAGATGGATTGATATGTAAGGGTATACTCTATCTAGTATCCTTGATATATCCAATGGCTGATACAATACCCATTGTGTCGATGTTGAAGTTGTATTCTGATAGTCGTGGTGCTTCTGTGGGATCGACATGTTTATCGAGGCCATTTTTATTTGTGAGCCCTCGTAAGTGTTATCCTCTATCACTTATTCTATCATTTTAAATGGGATTACATGTTGGGCCGCTATTTCTACGATCTACGCAGTATGGTTGATACCAATCTCTATTCGATTGAGGTTCTCTGTCGATGTCCCTCTGAATTCTGACGACGTGCCTATTTGGGTAAATGGAACCGTAAGGGGTCTCCAATTGATCATCCTCGACCTTGATCTTTGAGTGGTATCGATTATGTAATCGGCCCAGGTCACAACTAGATATTCAATTGAATTTTACTTTAGTTTCATGATGCTATCTAAATTCGTTCGTTCAAACCTTGAGTAAAATATTGAACAACCCAATTATCTGTGACCAGGGAAAGGTCCATGCTTTCCATTTGAAACCAAGATACGAATTCCCTTAACATTTTTTTGTCCTTTTGTTTCACTTTGAAGAGGTATGACTTCTTAGTCGCAACCTTTATTGCTCTGTGTGTGCCTTTATGAAGGAATCTGCAATCATAGAGAAGGAATCGATGGAATTGGGCACCAAATTGTGGTACCATATCATCTCCCCTTTCAATAAAGTTTCTCAAAAATTTATCAGTAGAATAGATTCAATCGCATCATCTTCTAAGTCATTCCCTTTATTGAGCATGTATAAGAAATGACATGCTCATTAGGGTCGGTGGTTCCATTGTATTTGGGGATTCCTGGCATGCAAAATTTTTTCGGGATGGGCATCGGAGCCGCACGTAGAGGGAAAGTCTTCTGAACGAACTTCCTTGAATCCAAACCATTTAGAATCGGTGGTGCTCTCGGTATTTGATCAACCCGAGAGTTGTATGTTTCTACCTTTTTGTCATTTGCCTCGATTTTCTTTTCTCCTGATTCAATCCATTTAGTGAGCTCCTCAAGAATTTTCATAACGGTAGGGTAGGCAGAAACACTCCTAACTAGGAGGAATGCTTTCAATTCGGCCTTCGATTTGATGATGCCTGTTTCGTTGTGGGAATAGTACTCTACCATCCGATCTTAGTCCCGGTCGGTGACAGCGGCTGATTGCTTTTTCTTATCGGGGGTTTTGACTTTTCTTCATGTTCCCTATTCTGTAGGTGGATTTATCCCTGACTATCTTAGAGGAAGATTTCTCTCTTCTCCACAAAGACACAATTCCCAATTCATTGGCTTTCAATCTCTCCGATACATGCTCGACTATATGAACAACTTCTAGTGATGGATCGAGCTCGATCTTGCTTGGTGCACGACTCTGATTTTGGAGTTGTGCTATTGCGTCTTGTTGAGTCTTTAACATCTCAAATATCATTTGAAGGCTAAATCTGCCTTCCTTACCTCTCTTGCATTCTGATCGGTTGTTCGAGCATCTCTGTGGACGCTATTTTCAGGGTCGACGCCCAAATTCCCATTAATGGCAATATAGGACTGACATCGACTGGGTCTATGGTCGGAGGTCCATCGGGTTTGACTGGAGGTACTCCGTTTCCCCGGGCGACTGCATTATCATTTTCGCCATGAAGACTAAGGTCGTTATCTGTGTGAGTGGGTGCTACTTCAGAGTTTGACATATTCATTCTTGAAATTAAAGACACCTACACGAACAAGCTAAAGCAGTGTGTGTGTTGTGAGAATTAATACCAGGCAATCACTATTATCTTATCCCTACAGTAGGTGCCAAACTGTTTACCCTTAAAATTGAATAACAATTAAGCTTATAATGTGATTTTAAGGACACACGATTTCACCTTATAGCAATTGGTAAATGTGAAGATTAGTAATAAAAATTACCAACAACGTAAAGCAAACTAATATTAAAACGGAATTCAGCCCTCGAGTTAAAATGGCCTTGAATTAATTGATACTAGAATAAGTAAAAATAAGGCAAGCCGATGAACAAGGGAGTGTAAGCTAAAAAGAGTGTTATATTGCATCGATATACGTCAGTGTAATATGGTTACAAAATGATTAGAACCCTCATAATATAGTAGAGGAACCCTATCTATGATATCTAATTACAGAAATAATTAGCATGATTAGCTAAACAATCGCCCATAATTTGATTTGTTCCGAGATTTCTGTCATGATCTTCGACCAGTCACGAATATCTCGCCTTTTTTGTTATTATGCTCTCTTCGGTATTGCTCGATGTCTGTCCCGTTCGACCTCGACCATTATTGATTCTGATCTTGATAGGTACCTCTAATCCGAACTTGGTACCTTATCCTCGTATTCTCAATCAGATATGCTTTGGGGGTCGATTCTCGATTCACCTTCCTGGTCTCAGTTAATCAGCAAAATCGGGTGGGTCCGATATAACCGTATACACAATCTAGACTTAACTTCTCCTATTATTTTGCACAAAGACAAACAACGTCAAATATTGTTGCAAGCTTCTCAACTAGCATTAGCCCCATTGGGAGCCTTCATTTCTGCCGACGTGTGCTCTTCATAAAAGAAAATGAGAGAAATAAGACAATGAAACTCTAGATTTATGTAATGGCACAATCACTTTTATATGTGAGACCCTATATTTTGGATTTCGGATCGATTCAGATTTAAATTAGGCCAAATTGTATCCGATCCAATATTCAAAATAATTAAATCTTTAATCCAAATCCGATACAAAAGTTAAAATCCGATCCGAACCAATCCGAATAACACGGATCGATTCAAATTTTCGATTTGACCCATATAATGCACAACCCTAATATTGATTAAGTAATAAACATGTACAAATGTCTTGCATTTGTTGATTAAGTAATGAATATTGTAAACCTAAAAGTGACTCAGTTATTTCATCACCATTAACAAGATAACTCGAATTTAATTTATGAAATATAAATAAATATTAATAGGAAATACGTAAGCAAATCCAATACGAGTTAATTGAGTTACTGAGTATCATATATTAAGTGATTAAATAAACAAAACATAATAAATGATTAAAAGTATGGATTGATGTTTGGGGACATAAAAGCTCTTTATGCCTTTAACATCCAATGAAATTGGAACCATATAAACTAGTTAATAATTAAGTAAAATTTCTTTTACCTTAAAGATAGGTTCAGTTGATAGGATCAATTATGGGGAAAAAAGAAGGTCATTTTATTTTAAAAAACATAAATTATTATAGATCTTTTTATAAAATGTTTATACCTCGCGTGAATAAGTGACTTCTTTCATTTAACTCCTTTTGAAATAATTTTTAATAAAATAAAAGATTGACTAATACGTTATGATAAAATTGTCAACCTGAATAAAAATATACTAAGTTTTACGATAATAGGATGAAGTTAGAAATTAAACTAATTCCAGAAATCACTTTAAAGTTTAAACAATCTTATATACTGATTTAGTTACAAATGCATTATCGTAGTTCTAAAGCAAATCACTTTAATATCCTTCTACTGACAAATCATCGACAACATTATTATAGCTCATAATTTTTTCCTAATCGTGCACTTAAAACTCAACTGGCCTTTGTGAACACTTTAACTATTCCACCAAATGGGTACCGGATAAGTTTATCCACTAAGATTCGGACAAACGAGAAGATATTACCAAATATTCTTCTCGCAGATGTAATTTAAACATGGTACTTTATGATTTTTAACTCATTTACGTCACGCGTCGCTAAGTTAAGGAAATTAATTGTAACATCACCCAATTATTGTGGCCTACGGACCAGTTTGTGCACACTTTAACTGTTCTATTTGAGAGGTGCATGGTAATTCGGTCCACCAAGATCTAGTCTAGACAAATTAAAAGAAATTACAATGTATTTTTTACCTTTGTTGGAATTTGAACTAAGACCTTATGGTTTTCAACCATATCTCATGCTACCCGGTTAACAAAATTAATGGGTAACATCATCCAAAACCGGATGCATGTCTCTTAATGAGTCCACTACTCAAATAGTTACTCAATTATCTCATATTATCTTCTAAAGTTACTTCACTTTCCTTTGTAACAACAAAGTTACTAAACTACGTCTATTGCACTCAGAAGGTCACTCAAATAGATTTTTCAAATTTTCGTGTGACAACCCAACGGGTCATAACCTGTTTTCTTATTAATTTCGTGCTTCCGTGGCCTCGAAAATCTCATTTAGGGTTATCTCGATTTATGTGCACAGTCCGGGCGCATAACGGGAAAGCTTAAATATGAATTCTATGCGAAAAATACTAAATTTTGATATTAATATGAATATATTTGACTTCGATCAATATTTTTGGTAAACAGACCCGTAATTTAACGGTCCCGGTGGGTCCGTAGAAAACTATGGGACTCGGGCGTCTGCCCATAGTCGAATTCCGAGGTCTAAAGCCCGAGAAATGAATTTTTCTGTGTAATTATTTTTCTGAAAGTATTAAGGAAATTGGAAACGAATTTTGATTAAAAGACTGTGGTATCGGGCTCGTATTTTGGTTCTGATGCTCGGTACAAGTCTAATATATGGTTTAAGCGCTTTATGTAAAGTTTGGTTGAAAACGGACGTCGTTTGACGTGTTTCGGACTTGAAATGGAAATTTGATGTTTTATCAAATTTTGGAAGAAATTATGGGTTTTGAGGTTTTAATTCCTTGTTTTTGATGTTATTTTGGCGATTTGATCTCACGATAAGTCCGTAGGATATTTTTTAGATTGTGTGCATAATTGGTTTGGAGCCCCGAGGGCTCGGGTGAGTTTTGGATAGGTATCGGATTGAATTTCTCGTGTTTGAAAAATCTGGTATTCTCCATCTCTGCAGGCTTCGCAATTGCGAGCACTGTTATCGCAATTGCGAGCACTGTTATCGCAATTGCGAGCACTGTTCTCGCAATTGCGAGCACTGTTCTCACAAATGCGAGAAAATTCCATTGGCACCATCTCCGCAATTGCGAAGATACTTATTGCAAATGCGATGACTGCCAAGGAGCCTAAACTTCGCAATTGCGAATTTTCCCTTTTCTCCAGTGTTCGCAAATGCGAACACTGTGTTCGCCTTTCCCATATTTTTTGCAGAGTTCGCCATTCGCAATTCCCACATCTGAGGCCCAGCAATTTCATATTTAGACGAATTTCAACCCTCATTTCTTTATTCTTTAAACTCAAACACTCCATAGGCGATTTTCCAAAAACTTTCTTCCCCAAATCATTTGTAAGTCGACTTTTACTTAATTTCTTCAATCTTTAACATCATTAAACATGTATTCATCTTAAAATCAAGGATTGTCATGGGCGAAAATGGGAAATTTGGGTAGAACTTAGGTTTTTCAAAAATTGGGGGTTTGGACCTCAATTTGAGGTCCAATTTCAAACAAATCATAGATATGAACTCGTAGGGGGGAACGGGTAACCGGGTTTTGGTTCGAACCTTGGGTTTTGACCACGTGGGCACGGGGGCATTTTGGAAATTTTTGAGTAAAACTTTGGAAATTTTGTTTTCATGCATTCAAATTGATTCAGTTAGAATTTGTTGATATATTTAAGTAATTTGTGACTAGATTCGAGCGGTTTGGTGATGAATTTGAGGGGTAAAGCTATACTAGAGGCTTGAGTTGAGTTTGGAGCATTCGAGGTAAGTGATTGGTCTAACTTTGGCTTGAGGAAATAGGAGTAGAGTATTATTTGCTAATTGCTAATTGTTGAGTACGGTGTATATGCATGGTGACGAGTATCTATACACTGGCGTCGAGCATGACCTTGAGTCCTAAATTGCTAAATTATCGAATTCGTAATTATTGTTTATGAGGAATTGGTTGGAAATCGTGAACACAGAGTCAGTAATTGTTGAGACTAAGTATGGATTTAATTGTGTTAAGTAAAAATTGAATGAGTTTGGTTGTAGCTGGATCTCTCTTGCCAGGATAGTTTATTATAACATCTTTCTCCCTTGCCGGGATTAAATTGTGTATTGCGTTGAAAGAAACGGGATCGTGTGAAACGCCGATCACGAGATATTATGAAATGGGATCGTGTGACACGCCGACCACGAGTTATTATGAAATGAGATCGTGTAGCACGCCGACCACGAGGTATTATAAAATGGGATCATGTGGCACGCCGACCATGCGATATTATTGTAATAGGAGCGTGTGGTACGCCTACCACGTGATATAAGGAAATGGGATCGTGTTGCACGCATGCAACAAGAGGAAATTGAAATAAATGAAAGTGGGAAGTTGTCCATTATTCCGTGTTAGAAGAAATCATATGTAGTTTCGTAATTTATTCCTAATATTCTGTTTTTACCTGCTATCCCCCTGAGCATGTCCCCCTCCCAGTTTTTACTTGCTACTATCTATTATTATTTCGTTGCACTTGCATATATATATATATTTGGTAGTCTGGTCTAGCCTCGTCACTACTTCGCCGGGGTTAGGCTAGGCACTTACCAGCACATGGGGTCGATTGTGCTGATGCTACACTCTGTGCATCTTTTTGCACAGATCACTGTACCAGAGCAACAAATTTTGGACAGCAGTAGGAGCATTGGGAGCTTACTTCAGTACGGAGATCCCGAGGTAGCCTTGCTAACATCTGCATGGCCCGGAGTCTCTCCTATTATTAATTTCGTTTGTTATCCTTGTATCGAAACAAGTAATATTGTGTTTTATTCAGACTCTGTATTTAGCATTTTATAGATGTTCGTGAGTTAGTGACTCCAGTCTTGGGTAGAGATTGTATCTGAGTTTTCGCACCAATTTTCAGTTTATTTTATATTAAGACTTCCGCTATCATATAAAATGTCTCATTGCCTTAATATTGTCGATGTTTGCCTAAATAATTAATAATTAATTGGCTTACCTAGCTCCTATCAGTAAGCGTCATCACGACCTCCGAAAGTGGGAAATCCAGGTCGTGACATTTCGATTGTCAAATATCTATTTTACCCTCTAAATTATAACATTTATCTTCTTTTTATATTTTTAACCTTTTTAATATTATGATTTTTCCTTTTTAATTTATATTATGGACTTACCTATAGAATAATAAATCTTACTTATAAATTTAAAAAATAAAAATTATTTAAGCATATATAATGCCGGAATACAAAATTATGAGCATACTAAAAAAATTAATTAGAATAAATTGTTACTAATAATAATTTTATTATTAACAACAAAAATTCATATATTTATTTACACAATACATAATGAAAGAAAATAAATGTTGCAAAATATATATTCAATGCACGTAATATAAAAGTATTATTTAAATAAAGGTATTTTTATAATATACATTATATATTCTTGACAACTATGCTCAACTGTATTATTATATTTCTACCAACTTTCCGACGACACAAAGTTATGTCACCGGAGAGCAGGGAATCTATCTGTATAAAGGTAAAATATGCTATTTAAGTCGTGCATGGAATATATGTAATATAATTGAGTATAATTTTCAAGAATATATAATGTATATTATAAAAATATTTATATTTATATATTATTTTTATATTACGTGCACGGAATATATATTTTACAATCTTTATTTTCTTTAATTCTTAATTGTATCAATAAATTTTGAATTTTGTTGTTAATACTAGAACTATTATTACTAACAAATTATTCTAATTAATACTTTTTACTATGCTCAAATTTTTTATCCAGTATTATATAGGCTAAATATTATTTTTTTTATAAAAAACATTTATTTATTCTATAGCTAAGTCCATAATATAAATTAAAAAGAAAAAATCATATTATTAAAAAGTTAAAAATAAAAAGAAGATGAATATTTATAATTTAGCGGGTAAAATAGGTATTTGTCAATCCCAAATTTGGAAAATGTAGTTGAGTAACCTTTTGAGGGCAATAAGTATAGTTGAGTGACTTTATTGTTACAAATGAAAGTAAAGTGACTTTAGGAGATAATTTGGGATAATTGAGTGATCATTTGAGTAATTGACTCTCTCTTAATCTATCCTCAACATCTCGTATTTACAATAGACTTAGAGCCTGTTTGGATGTGCTTAGTTTTTAACTTCAGAAAGTGTTTGGCAACTAAACAACGAGCTTAAAAACAGTTAAAATTTGTTTAAAAAAAGCCAAAACTAACAAGTTGGGTAAACTCAACTTTTTTTAAATTGGCTTAAAAGCCATATTGGTTTGACCAAAGTTATTACTTTATTACCCCTTATAATATTTCTTATTTTCGAAATTAACCCTCACTAGAAAACCTAAAAATATACCGTCTCTTTCTTTTCCACAGCACCTCTGCTTTCTTCTTCCATATCTCTCCCCTACTTCAGCTCCAATTTGAAAGCCTCTTCAGCCTACTAAGTTATTTTCATGTTGTACTGTTGAACATATATATCTTTTGCTTCTACTAATTGTTACAAATTCGTAGACGTAGATAGTCTCCAAAAGTTCTAAATAGATGAACAATTATTTTTTTAATAATCTGGAAAGGTGTGTAATGGAAAAAAAAAAGAAATAGAACAATTAAAAATCAAAAAGGAAGGAAGAGATCCAATGATTATTATTTATAAAAATATCAATGCAGATTGGCCAAGGTACATACAGCTGTGTATTGAGGTTTGGCTAAAATTACTGTGATTTGATGCGTATTAATTAGAATAGATTGATATATCTCCTCACTTTCTGTACTTAGCATATGTAGTTTCTTGATTGTTCTTTTTGAGCAGAAGATGTTTATTAGGCAATGCATTTCTAATTAATAGAACTTATGACGTATGCTTGATTACTAGTTCACTTAGCTTTTACTGAATAGGTGTCTTGTGGTCTCTTATGATTCTGAAGATTTCTAAGAAATTATTTTTAACAACTTGCATTTTGTCGACCTCAAACTGCTCGTCCTCTTTGTCAGTCTTAAAATCGGCAAGAGACGAAGCAGTTGTATGAATCTTTTAAAACACTAATATTTATTATTTTATATTCTAATTAAGAAATGTTATTTTGTTTCGTTCTCTTGAAATATGCATATAATTACCTAACTTTTATATAATTTGAGAATCAATGTATAACTTCAATTGGCTGGAACTCAAATCTATAATTTCAATTGACTTCAAATTATTACCAATGCTTTACGCTGCTCATAGACGTGTACGGTAACTAACTCCCTCTAACAAACTTTAATTTCTAACAAATTAAACGCTTTTACTAAGTCTATCAGAACAAGTAAATTTTTTTTTATATAACCCAATCTGTTATGAAATAATATAAGAACAAGAACAATAATACAAGAACAAGAACAATAGAGAGAAAAGTAGAGAGATGAGTATTCTTATTGATACTTTGGGATGGTTTACAATGGTATAGAACCCCTATATTTATAGGGAGGTGGTGACTTAGCCACCAAGAAGTAAACCCTAGAATCTCTCTAATTATGGACATTCACCTAAAGTAGGAGATTTTATAACACTCCCCCTTGAATGTCTATTCAATAATGTGCCTCGTTAAAACCTTAACTAAAACAAAACCCAATGGGAAAAAAATTATAGAAAAGGAAAAAGAGTACACATGTTTGAATATGCGCCTATTGGTTGCCTCGTTAAAAACCTTGCAAGGAAAACCCAGTTGGGACAAAACCTTGTAAGGAAAAAAGAGTGCAACGCGCATTAACTCCCCATGAATAGAGCATCAATTCACATCCTTGAGCATTTGCATTCCAATCTTGTGCACCATCTTCAAAACGATCTTTGGTAGAGTTTTGATAAATAAATCAACCATATTGACTTGAATAAATATTCCGCACCTTGAAATTATCATTCTTGATAGATATGAACATCTTCATATAATATAGTGGAATAACTCTTCAATATCTCCATAAAGGTATTCTTGATGCCATCATGCTTATAGTTATAGTAAGATACATATGTACACAAATTGTACTTAGGATGTGGTACTTCAGGACCAAGAATTGTGTATGCTTCAAGCAACTTAAATCTTTCAAGTTAAGTCATGTAAATCACATAATAGATTTTAGATGCATATCGAGTTTTCATGTCATGCTAAACAAATAAGATATTGAAAACTGATTATACATACCTTTGACTTTATACTTTCAAGTATTTGAACTATATGTCCAAATCTACATGTCTTTCATATGGAATCAAGTATTTGTCTATACGCTTCAAGCGTATCCAAGGCTTTGTCCTTCTGGGACTTAATACGAGCATTTGTAGTGAGAATATAGTTACATTCTTTGGGGCAGCAAATGCGTATAGCATGCTTTGCAATATGTTGCAATTGAATTATCCATTTTATGAACTTCAGGTTCATATCATGATATTCGGGGATTTACATATACAAATGATAATTCATCCCATGTAACCTTTTCTCAAGTGTTTATCATGTCTCCCCCTCATGTTAGAAAAGCTAACTTGTTTCCTCAACTTTGGGAAATCATCTTTGTGCATTATCATGTCAATATACACAGCACATTAATAATAAGATGAAATTATTTGGTTCCTGACCCTGAACCACTTGTGAGGGGAGAATATACTCTCGTATACAACGTATATCAAACTGATATATATAACTTTGTTCTCATAAGAAACAGTTTAGCTATTAAGTGGAGGCACTCAATAATTATCTTGCTAAACCAACTTTGATATAAACCAACTTATCAAGATGAACTATCTTGAGTAGAGAATCTGGAAATTATGCTCGAAGTTAGATTACTGAGCAATTTACCTCGCAAGCACCGGCCAGGCTGCGGGTTAATAACAATTGCGCATGTAACCATTTCATAGATGCATCATATGTGGTATACATGGCAGGTGAATGGGCCCATATTCACCTTTGATATTTCCAGAATTTATGGGCTTCAACCCGAACTCTTTAGTTGGTCAGTTCATTAATGAGAACAAGTGATACAAGAGAATTCGTAAAGAACTTTCTAGTTCTTTAATATTCACCTATGTGAATTTGCACATCATACTTAAAATGAGATGGCTAACACGAATGCCAACTGAATAAATTATCAATATTGATAAACTTCAAATTTACACCATGACATGTGCACTTATCAATAAACTTCAGGTTTATTAGGACATGAGTTTTTATACCAATAGATATCCACTTTATTGTGGCATTCTTTCGTTTGTGCAGTACAAACTGGAGAACAAAGCGGGTAGCTTTTCATATACAAATTATCCCGCTACAAGTTGTAGTGATAGAAGATATCAAATCTTTCCTTTATTTATAGTCTCAATATAATCAGCGCTTTCGCGTGTACTTTGGAAACTGAATAAGTTTCTTTGATACTCACTACAGCACAATACTCAATTGTGTTTCTCCATCATAGTAATAATTGGCTCTTCTAGAGCTCTCAATTAATTTTGTACTTCCACAGATTCATCAACATCCATGTGGTGAATATCTTTCTTAAAGAGAAAGTTATACCATTATGGTCATGTCAAACTTATATGCAAGATATGTTTCTTGCATTATCGTTGTCCTTTAATAGTCATATTTCCAAAATACTTTAGCGTACAATAGGTACGTGACCAACGATCATTCATGCCATATATAGCCAACAGGCTTGACACCATTAGGTGTTTCAACTATAGGGCCAAAAACTTCACGTTTTGCCAGCGAATTCAATTCTGATTGAATTGCTTCTTGCCACTTTGGCCAATCATGTCTTTTTCGACATTCTTCAACAGATTGAGGTTCGAGATCCTCACATTCTTGCATAATGCTAGATGCGACATTATAAGCAAAGACATTATCCACCACTATATCCACTCGATTAATATTTGCCTCAATATCAGTTGGATTTATGGATAGTTCCGTATTTTCCAGAGTCTCGGGCTCAATGGATCCTTCATGAATCTCAGAATTTATTAAATCATGAATTTCCTCATGAGATTCTTTCGTAGTGTCATTTTTATCATTTGCTTTCCTCTTTCTAGGATTTCGATCTTTAGAACCTAATGGCCTGCCACGCTTCAGGCGTGCATTCGACTCATTGGTTATGACACTAGATGATTGTCCAACAGGGACATCAATACAGATTGGAATATTTTCCGCGAGGATGTGGGATTTCGTTATCCTTTTCAAGTCCGTAAATGCGTCAGGCATTTGATTTGCTATTCTTTGCAAATGGATAATCTTTTGTACCTCTCTTTCACAAATAGAGGTATGTGGATCAAGATGAGATAATGATGCATTTTTCCATAAAATTTCCCGTTTGGTTTCACCAACTTCTCCCCCTAATTTTGGGAAAAGTGTCTCATCAAATCGACAGTCTGCAAATCGTGCAGTAAACAAGTCCCCTGTCAATGTTTCGAGGTAGCGAATGATGGAGGGCGATTCAAACCCAACATATATTCCTAACCTTCTTTGCGGACCCATTTTGGTGCGGGATGGCGGTGCTATAGGCACATATACTGCGCATCCAAAGATTCTTAAATGGGATATATTGGGTTCATGACCCAAAACCAATTGCAACGGGGAATATTTGTGATAATTCGTCGGTCTGAGACGAATTAGCATTGCTGCATGCAAAATGGCGTGACCCCATACCGAAGTGGGCAGCCTCGTTTTCATGAGTAAATGAGGATTCAAGATTATACTCATGTATTGTCTCAATCTGATATCCATTTTGAATGATATCTTTAAAACTCAACAAGTTGCTTTTAGACTTGGAGGAGAACATTTTGACTGATATCATTAAAACTCAACAAGTTCTTCTTAGACTTGGAGGAGAACATTGCATTCTCTAAAATATCGTTCCTTTAGGCAGAGTTATAGTTGCTCTTCAGGAGCCTTCAATCAATTTAATTCCCATAGTTTGCCATACAAAAGAAAATATACGAACATGAGAATAAACAAGTTCAATTCGTTTGTTTCACATTTAAACAATATTTTCAAAATCTGCTGAGGTCAGTTGACTAACTAAATCAGATAGTCGATTATATGTTTTCCATAATCGATTACTATGCAGTTTGAAAATTTCAGTTTAAGCATTTTCTTAAAACAATCGATTGTTAAACACACACAATCGATTGTTGAACATTGACAATCGATTGTCAAATATAGACAATCGATTGTTGGCTATTTTGAAAAATTCCAGATGTCTTAAGACAATCGATTGTTAAATATAGACAATCGATTGTTGACTATTTTGAAAAATTCCAGCACTGTCTTAAGACAATCGATTGTTAAATATAGACAATCGATTGTTGGCTATTTATAAAAAATTCCAGAGCAGTCTTAAGACAATCGATTGTTAAATATAGACAATCGATTGTTGGCTATTTTGAAAAAAATTCCAGAGCACTGTCTTAAGACAATCGATTGTTAAATATAGACAATCGATTGTTGGCTATTTTGAAAAATTCCAGATCACTGTCTTAAGACAATCGATTGTTAAGTATAGACAATCGATTGTTGGCTATTTTGAAAAATTCCAGATCACTGTCTTAAGACAATCGATTGTTAAACATAGACAATCGATTGTTGACTATTTTGAAAAAATTCCAGATCAGTCTTAAGACAATCGATTGTTAAACATAGACAATCGATTGTTGAACATTGACAATCGATTGTTGAACATTGACAATCGATTGTTTTGCAGTTTTAATGCGAAATATTAGATAATCGACTAACTGTTAGGTTAGTCGATTACCTCTACTTGAAAATAAAAATATTATTGAAATTTGAGCATATTGAAACATTCTAACGAACTAATACTAACATTATATCATAAACTAACTAATACGAGCTGATACTAATGACTATTAGTTTATTCACTAACTATTACAAATAAGTGAAATAAAATCAAACAATTCCATCTTCTTTCATCACAGATCCATCACCGATTAGGTGGTCTATTTTCCCATCGGGTTGCTCAAAGAAGTCTGCCACATCCAAGTGGGTGATGTCAAAGTTGTCGTCAGAGACAAAATTTGTTTAAGGGCCTTTACTCTTTCGAGGTGCTTGATAAAGGTCAACCAAATGTCTTGGTATACGGCAAGCTTTTGACCAGTGCCCTTTTCCACCGCAACGATAACATATAGTTTCTGAACTATTTGCCTTTGGATTCTCATCGTATCGTGCTTGTGGCAGAGTGACCAACTTCAGGTTGTCATATCTCTCCTTTAAGCCATTCCACAAGATAGGTGGATCTTTGACTGTGATATATTCAATTTTCAAACCTTCATCAAGGTGATGGCGCAAGTAAATCAAGGCCTTAGCACAGTTTCAAACCTTCATCAAGGTGATGGCGCAAGTAAATCAAGGCCTTAGCACAGTTTCAAACCTTCATTAAGGTGATGGCGCAAGTAAATCAAGGCCTTAGCATAGTCTTGGGTGGATGCATTGTTTCTGTCTTTAATGGCATCTCCAAGACCCATTGCATCCAAATGGATTTCAGCATCCAACACCCATGTCATATAGTTCTTGCCCGAAATTTCAAGGGCAACGAACTTTCCTTTTATAATGTCAGACATGAAACAAAATTACATCAAGAGCGTGTTCATACTTACGGGCTATATTACAATTATCACATTCACTTCAGGGAATGGATCATAATGATGTTCTTTACACAATCTCATGTCAAATATTACTTTCATAAAGTGAAAGATTATTTTGAGACTCTTTATTATTCTCATTATCACAATAATGACGATTATAATTTTGTCTATTGCCACGTCCACATCCATTGATACCTTCACGGTAATAATTTTGTCTTCTTTCAGACTTATCACATACTGCTATCACATTCTCTAAAGGGAATGGAGCAAATTCAATGGGACGGATTTTCAATCTTTTACCCACAATCATTCATGAATTTGATCATGGCAAGGCATAGAAATTTTACCACTTCATATGAGTGTAATTTCTTACAAACTCCATTAGAGTTATAATCAAACTTTGTTGTCTTTGTTTGTATATAGAATCAAATCGTAGAATTTCAAGAATTTGAAAGGGAAAAGTAAATTACTTACCTTTAAGGTATACCAATAAATGTTGTGATATCAAATATACCTCTTGAGTTTCCATCCCGTTGCATTACTTTATGATGATACCATCTCTTCTATTTTTTTTCCGTATAGAAATTAGAAAAAGGCGGGGATTGAGTTGAGAGAGCCGAATCGGCTATGAAGCAAAAAACCCTACACAAACAAAAGTTAAAATAATCTAAAATTTCAATTGGTTAGAGACTCGTGCTGATAACGTGTTATGAAATAATATAAGAACAAGAACAATAATACAAGAACAAGAACAATAGAGAGAAAAGTAGAGAGAGGAGTATTCTTATTGATATTTTGGAATGGTTTACAATGGTATAGAACCCCTATATTTATAGGGAGGTGGTGACTTAGCCACCAAGAAATAAACCCTAAAATCTCTCTAATTATGGACATTCACCTAAAATAGGAGATTTTATAACACAATCCATATAAAGTTAAATTTACTTAAGAATACAATTGACTTCTGTAGCAGCACTTTCTGAACCAAGGAAAGAAAAAAAGAAGAAGCAATTGATCAAGTAGATTCTCATACAATTATATACAAAGCAAAATCTATTCTTTTTATTTTCTTGGCAAATAAATAAAAAAACTATCTTAAGTAATTATTTAAATTAAAATATGAATTATTTTTTTTGTTTGCGTTACTTATAAATCAAATATATTGTAGTAATCAACTCCTTTTATAATGTTAACAACTTTAAGGATATTTCTGTCTTTTTAACAGAAAAAAGTTCTTAGCAGCACTTGTTTACCAAACACGTCAACAATTTTTTTTAAGCTTCAACACTTTCATTCAAGGTAACTGCTTATTTATAAAATAAATTTCAGCACTTAAAAACCGCTTTTAAGCACAAGTACATAAAAGTTATTTATTTCCAACTAATCCAAACAACCTCCTAATATACACCGCAAGTATAAGAGGTAAATTCTTTGATTCGATTGATCTTTATTCTAGTTCAATCCGTTAATTTTAAGACAAATATTGTTTGATCGTGCACGTTGTATTCTTTTGATTGATTTTGCTTGTCAATTGCGCATACAATTTGTCATGAATCTTAGGTCAAAACATCTATTGGAAGTTTGGAACAGACTTTTTATGTTTTGATGTGTTATCTAACTTAAACATCTATTAGAACAACTTCTTATATTAAGAATCCGATATATAGGTCGTATTTCATAAGTGCGATTTATAAGTTAAGTTTGACAAGATGTTCAAATCATATTCCGAGTATGCGAGTTACAAGGCCCATTCGTATGCAACTATAAGCCGTTCTAATCCCACTAATAAATTTCCGATAGAGAAATGAAAAGGCCTAAAATTGGTAAAAATAGCACCATATAGTCAGTTTTCGGATTAGTCATTCAAAAATAGTCAGTGTTTTCGAAGTTAATAAAAAATAGCCACTATTTTGCTGTAACAGATATCAGTCCAACATACTGGAGTTCGGTCCATGAAGCTCGCGCAGCAGGGAATGAAGCCAACGAACTTCGGCGGCAGCAGAAGCAATGGCACGATATTCAGCCTCAGTATAAGACCGTGCAACGGAATGCTGCTTTTTGGAGCTCCAGGAAATAGGATTAGGCTCCAGAAAGACAACATAGGCGCCAGTTGAGGAGCGGTCATCACAGTTTCCACCCCAATCAGCATCAGAGAAACAATGCAGAGGTATAGCAGATGAAGGACGCAGCCAGACTCCGAAGTCACGCGTCCCATTCAGATACCGGAAGAGGCACTTAACTGCACCCCAATGAGTGACTGTAGGAGCGTGCATGAACTATGAGAGTTTATTCACAGCAAAGAAGATATCAGGACGAGTGAAGGAGAGATACTGGAGGCCCCCAAGGGCCTGTCGATAGGCGGATGCATCGGCAGGAGCCGAGCCGTCGGCCAGATGAAGGTGGGTGGACGCCGCTGTTGGCGTCTGAACAGGGTTGGATTCCAGCATATTATGACGAGTCAAAAGATCAACAACATACTAACGCTGAGAAAGAAAAAACCCCTTGGAGCTGCGCAGAACCTCAACACCAAGAAAGTAGCTTAGATCACCCATGTCTTTAAGAGAAAATTTAGTCCTAAGAGAGTCAATCACACGGTTTAAGAAGGAAGAGTCATTAACAGTCAATATGAGATCATCAACATATACCAAAAAATAGGCTGTAATACCAGAATGCTGAAAGACGAAGAGCGAAGTGTCAGAGGTAGTGTTGACGAAACCCATCGCCAAAAGGCATTGGCGGAGCTCACTGTACCATGCCCGGGGTGCCTGTTTGAGACTATAAATAGCTTTCTGTAACTTACAGACATAAGATGGATAGGCTTTGTCAACAAAACCCGGTGGTTGTGCCATATAGACATCCTCTGTAAGCCTCCCGTGAAGAAATGCATTGTTCACATTCATTTGACGAAGTGGCCAGCCCTTGGATATAGCTAAACTGAGAACCAAACGCACAGTTGCCGGCTTAACAACTGGACTAAAAGTCTCCTGGAAGTCGACACCTGGTCGCTGATGAAAGCCTTTCGCAACAAGTCGAGCTTTGAACTTATCCACCATACCGTCAGGCTTTCGTTTGATACGATAAACCCACTTACAGCCCACAACATTCTGTGAAGAATCAGGTGGAACAAGATCCCAAGGTGCCATTCCGTAGCAGAGCATCAAACTCCAATGACATAGCAGCGCGCCAGTGCTCATCAGACATAGCACTAGATAAAGTCTGAGGTTCAGTAACAGCTGGAGAGGTGACAGCAGACATACCAAACTTCTTGTTGGGCGTAAAGATGTTATTTTTGCTGTGAGTTTGCATATGATGACCACCCTGAGAGGATGTAGCTGGCGGCATAATGGGTGTAGCGGTGGCAGGGGCCGCTAGCGGTGTCGGAAGGGGCACTGGTGGCGCGGGCGGTGGGGTCGGAAGTGCGTCCGGTGAAGGATCGCTAGTGGGAGCGGCGGCAGGTACTGGTGGCGGCAGCGGAAGGACTTCTAGGGAGACCGAAATGGATACAAGAGGAGACGCGGGGTTAGACAATTTGGAGAACGGGAAAACATCTTCATGGAAGGTGACATGATGCGAGACGAAGATTTTAGACGTTGAGGGATCAAAGCATAGATAGGCGCTTTGAGTAGTAGAGTAGCCGAAGAGGACAAATGCACGAGATCTGGGTTCCATTTTGTGTAAGGTGTAGGGCCGAAGCCAAGGGAAGCATTGACAGCCGAAGACACGTAGTTTGGCAAGGTTGGGGCGCTTATGGAAGAGAGACTCAATGGAGGAGAGCATCGAGAGATTTGTCTTGGGAAGACGATTAATGAGATAGACTACTGTAGCAAAGGCATAAGGCCAGTAAATGAGAGGTACAGAGGCATGATGAAGGAGAGTGAGACTAGTATCGACAATATGACGGTGACGGCGTTCAGCATAGCCATTGTACTGAGGTGTATGAGGAGGTGAAGTGAGATGTGAGATTCATTGGAGGCAAGAAAAGAGCGTAAAGCAAGGAATTCACCCCCATTGTCAGTATACAGAGTAATGATTTTAGCAGAGAAATATTTTTCGTAATGGATTTAAAGATGGGGAAGGTTTGTAAGGCATCAGATTTACGACAAAAGGAAAAAACCAAACATACTTAGAAAAATGATCAACAAAGATGACATAATATTTAAATCCTTCATTAGAAATAATTGGAGAGGTCCATACATCAGAGAAAATAAGCTCCAGCGGAGCAGTAGAAGATAAACTTGACTCAAAAAAAGGTAACTTATGACACTTATGAAGTTTGCAAGAGACACAAGCAAGATCAGACACATTACTGGACGCTATACTGCTAGAAGACACTAAATGACGTAGGATTTTAGCTGACGGGTGACCAAACCGAGAATGCCACAATGACGCAGAGAGCTTTTGAGCCGTCAGGGCGGACGGGGGACTGGAAGCCGCCGGCCAGTAGTAGGTGTTGCCCCTAAGTGGGCCGCGAACGAGTGTTGCCCACGTGCGACGATCCTTCACCTGAAAATCAGTATCAGAAAGAAAAACATTAACATTATTGTGACGACATAATTGTGCAACATAGATCAAATTTTTACGCATATGTGGAAAACAGAGAGCCCCAGGTAATAAAAGAGAGGAATAACTGTTAAGTTGTCCAGTATGTGTAATTGTCAAACCTTCACCGTTACCAATAACCACATTGTCGAAACCAGTGTAAGGACTGTGAAGAGACATGTTGGCAAGACCAGAGGTTATGTGATGGGAGGCACCAGAGTCCAAGATCCAATCGGATGTAGAGGGAATCGTCGGAGAGTGATGGGCACTTCCCTTTGTACCCGCGAGATTGGCCATTGCTGGAGTAACCACCGCGACCGGAGGCTGAATCGCGGCTGCTACGGCCGCGGCCGCGGCTAGCAAAGCGGCTACGGCCTAACTGCTGTCCGTCGATGAAGGCAGCCGACGGGAGCCAAATCAGATGCGGCGGAGGTGGCCGGCACACGAGCAGTAATCTGAGCCTCCATGCTTAACAGCTTGTCATGTAATTCAGCAAAAGAGATGGGAGATTCGCGGGCTTGGATGGCATGAGAGAGTTCCATATACGGATCATCAAGACCATTTAGAACCTTAATGACAAGATCCTCAAAATCAACAGTAACACCCAGGAGAGATAATTCATCCACAATCACGCGAATATCGTGCATAAAATCAGTAACAGATTTAGAACCTTATACCGGATTATGGAGCTGTTGTTTGAGAGCCATGATACGACTGCGAGAAGCAGTGCCGTATGTGCGCGCGAGGATGTCCCAGGCCTCTTTAGAGGTTTCCGCAGCGGCAATAAAGGAGATGATCGTCGGTGTGATCGACGAGATGATGGCACTGAGAATAAGATTGTCCTGGCGAATCCAGTAGGGATATGCTGGATTGGGGGAAGTCACCTCCTTGTCGACGATAGTGGCTGGTGGGCACGGCTTCGATTCGTCCAAGAAGACGAGGAGGTCGTAACCGTAAGAAGGGTTCGAAATTGGAATTTCCACGTCAGGTAATTAGTGAAATCCAATTTGAGTGGGATCTAAGCCGATGCATTGATGGCAATCGGCTAGAGAAGCTCGTTTGACGTCGTAGAGGCCATGAAGCGCGAGGCAAAGGAGAGGAGGCGCTGATCGACGTCGAGAGAGAGAGGGTTGCCGATTAGTGCAGCGTTGGCGGCGGCAGCGACGAGCTGCCGATAAGAGCAGCGGCGGCGGCGGCCCGGGTATGGTAGTTTTAGGGTTTCTTTGGCGATAAGCCACTGGCGTATGATACCATGTAAAAAGTTTTGGGAGAAGTAATTTTCTCGTATTGCTCACAAAAGTATATATAGAGTACAGGGGTATCAAATCCTACCAACTATAGGACTGTACAATAATGAAGGAAATCAAATCCTACTAACTATAAGACTGTACAATAATGAGAGAATATTCTACCAATAATAAAAAGATATACACAATTATTTTCTAATAGGTTTGTCTTCATAAAAACCAATAGCTTTGTTGTAATAAAATCTCTTTTACTTGTAACTTACTTTATTTATACATAGTTAAAGTTTGAAAATTTTAATTGTGTAATTTTTTATTATTAAAATAAAAAACATGAACTCTTTCCATTGCCGTTGCTGCATTAATGTGATCAGAATTGAGAAATTCAAAGTTCATACAAAAAAATCCAGCGGGTCTAAACAGCAATTTCCCAAACTTGAGGTGGTTATCAAAACAGAACCCGAAAATTACGCGTGGTTCCATCTATAAATACCCGCCTTACTCATCAATTCATCCCATTTCATGCCCGCTTAGGTGGTCTCGATCTAAAAAAATTCCTTAACGACAAAATCCATAACTCAAAAGAACAAATTCAAAAACTGCAAATACTAAATCAATACACAATAAGATTAACGGTGAACTTTGATTATTTAGTCAATTTGCCCAAAATTGAATCGCTTAAATGGAACCCTAATTCTGATGAACTAAATGACTTGATTGTTGTTTTTGATTGCAGGGAGAAGAGAATTAAGGCGCTATAATGTCGATAGATTTGGTACTGAAACCGTCGTGTAGCAGGTGCGGCTCCACGTCGGAGTTGTACGGAAGCACCTGCAAGCACTTGACTCTTTGCATGTCTTGTGGTAAAAACATGGCTGAGACTCGTGATATATGCTACGAGTGTGGTACTCCGATCACACGACTGATTCGAGTATGTTCCCTCTATTGAACTTGTCATGAGTACTAGAATTTGGGTGAATTTTTATATTTGTCATTACTTTGTTTTGATAATCGAGATATCTCCGAAAGCCAGTAGCTCAACATTTCGAAAGTTAATACTAGGCTTTTGTGTTGGCTCGAACTCGTGATTTGCACCGAACACACGCATTATGCATAGCGCTCTTACCACTGGACCATACCCCTGAGGGCTTTTGTGAGTAATTTCTTACAAGTATGGGAATGGAATGAGTCCGTATAAAGAGGAGCACCGGTCTTTGCTCCAAATAAATAACTGCATAACATGTCTCTATTCCATAAATTTTGTTTTGCGCATACCTCGACTATTCCACTGGGTACATGCTACCTCCTACCAAAATAACAGTACCTGTTAACTCACCCACCAGATGGGAAGAATCACCTAGTGTTTTTGTCTCTCTTGGATCTATTACATAAAATTTCAGTACTTAGGTATGATTGATTAATGTCTCAATCGTGGTTAGTGCTTCTCGTAGAGTTATAGTCTATTTGCTTGGAGCAAAGGCATGGTGTAGGTAGGTTTCTGGTGAGTATTCATATTATTGATCCCAACTAGTTTGGGAGGCATAGTTGATAGATGGTAGTAGTTTCTTTGAGTTTTTCGCCAAAATTTCGTGGAGAATTTGGTTTTCCTGGGCTCTGAAGCCTTATGTACTTTGTTCTTTTGAGGCAATTGGTTAGGTGGACATAGGCTAGGTTTCGCTTCTGCAAAGATATCAGTGTGTTTGAGTTTGATGGTGCTGATTTGGGAGTGCAATTACAGTAAGTAGATTCTAGAGGTTTCATTGACGTAGTTGAGAGATTCAGAACTTCGTGGATATAGTCACCCAATCTGATTTGCCTTTGCTTCTAAATGATAAATAAAACCATATGGTAGTCGCAGCCAATTTTTAGGCCTTCTCCGAGAACATTGGATTACTTTGTCACTCAACGATGTGGAGTTACGTGTAAATATTTGGAGATTCAATTATTAAAGGTGATTATTAATCCAAATAGATTGACTCACTTTTTTATCCTGTAGGACTCAATTGATAAAAATAAAGCTTCATGTGTTGTTGAATAAAGACAGATTCATGTTTTGTTTTCCTTTAGACAATGAAGTAAGAGATGGTTGATAGACGATGTTTGATACATATAGGTAGGTTACATCCGTATACTATCCTTCCCCGTTATCTTCATTTAACCCAAGAACATTATCTTTTCCTCCTTTCTTCCACCAAGATCAAGAGCTTCTGCCACCCTATACCTTCTTCACTATTTTTTTTTATATTTATCCTTTGCTTCTCTAGCCTTTTTGTTATATTTTTTATCCTTGTTTTCCTGGTTACATTCTCGTTTCTAAACATAAGTATTTGCCACGCCAATTCAACAATTTTGTCTCGAGCTTATATTGATTTAATGTGTGAAGCCGTGAACTAGTTCCTTTTTTACTTTTGTTTAGATTATCTGAGACCTGAACAAGGATAGTATAAGAGAAAAATGAGGAATATAGGCACTATTGTATAACTTAGCGGTAAAGCTTGCTTCATTAAGGTACATGTATTGATCTGTAGCATGTGTTTGAGAAGCAAATATTACACCTTTCTACTTCTCCAAAATATTCTATGCTCACCCTGCAGATGTTTTTTGTTAAATAAAAGCTGCACCAATTGCCCTCTTTTTTTTGTGCCTTATGTTCAAGAGTTCTGAACAGAAATACCAGATGTAAGCTTTTTCGGTTATGGCACTAGTTTCTCAATTGATATGTTGGAAAGTTGAATGAAGGGGTCTATTTCTGATTCTTTCATTTTGGATAAGGTAGGTGTGTTGTCTGATCTGCTACGATTTTCTGTAATTTTGTGTAACAGTTCATGTATTCACTTATAGAATTGTTCTGGCTTTATTACTATTGATGAAATTCAGGTTTAATTGCACGAATGCAATTATTTCACGAGCATGACTGATATTAACTGTGTTAAGGCTTAGGCAATTAGCAGATATAAGAGGTTAAGTGTGTCAAACAGCATTAAGTTAGGATGTGATTGCTGCTGCCTGCTCGATAGAGGTCTTTATCTTTGTGATGCTGAATGGGTTGATTTGCTCTATTTTGTCCAACATATTTAAGTGAACATCTTAATCGTGTTAATGATATCAGTTAGATGCTTGGTCAGACCACACTTTTGGTAGCTATTGTGGACTGAATTTTTTTTGTCGAAAGCCTTCAATCTGTGTCAATTCATGAAAGAATTTGTATGTGATGCATTTTTTACTTTACCCATGGTGCAAAATTCGGTATAAAACTGGTTACTGAAACCGTGTTTATGTGCAGGAGTATAATGTTCGGGCTTGCTCCAGCAATGACAAAAATTATTTCATTGCTCGATTTGCTTCAGGCTTACCGAACTTTTCAAAAAAGGGGAATGAGAGTAAATGGACTTTACAAAAAGAAGGTTTGCAAGGACGTCAAGTTACGGACACTTTGCGGGTATGAAATATTTAACATTAACATCCTCGTTGCATCAGTATACAAAATATATAATATATATATATATTATATATTTATGTATGCGTGCGTGTGTGCTATATGTATTTCTCAAGTATAATAATTTGTATCAAGACAATGAACCTTGAGTGATTAGTTGGATTCAGGTTAGGGCGAAGAGAAGTGTAACCTCCACGAAAACCTATAAATTTACTAGTACATAAATGACCATGAAGTGAGAGCTGGAATAAACTATTCAGATTGACCATATGGAATATAAACTGCTCAGATTGACTGCATGGAATAACAAGTTGACCATAGGTTGAACATTAATAATATTCTTGATGGATGTCTTCTGTGAAGAATTAATATTCTCAAGGACTTAGTTAATTTGTATAACTTTAGGAAAGAAAACTGTGTTTTTGAAGCATCAATTCGAAATCTAAGGCAAAAAGTCGAACCAAAAGAGAGTAAAAAGAAACCGATCTGTCTCGATTCAGTGATTGTTATGCATACATACAAATCAACGATGAATGAAGCTAACTGAATTGTACGCTGCACGGACTCTCCAAAACAGCTGCCGCACCCCTGTTGAATCCTCCAAAAATGCACTACTTTTGGAGGATCTTACACGCACCAATTAACACATTTTCGGTGAGTCGAAGCAACTTGCTGTATTAACCCTGATTGATCGGACCAAGCAGGCAACTCGAAGCAACTTCTAGTGTCTATGGGTGAAATATAGTACTAGGACTTTTGAGCTAGCTATAGAGAATACATGAGAATTGCAACTCTTAGTTGCATTGAATTCTTACCATTGGTTTGCGACTTGTTAGAGTGGACTTATCCTTGATTTTCGAGTTGGTGTATCGTTTGACTCGATTTCTTCAGCACCATAAATGTTTGGTTTCTGTTTTTAATCACCAAGAATCCTCCAAAACTTGATGGATAATCAATCAATCCACCCCTCTACCCTTCTCCACTCAAATGCCAGACTCAGTTCACCAGTTAGAATTCGAACTCTCGACACTTGCCTATGTACATTTCGTGCTGTATCTTTACTATTGAACCAAATCCCTGGAGCTAGATGGTTTGTTTTCTTTGAAACATTGACACTATGGATCACTTGGATGTTGACTAATTCACTTGGTAGTATTCTCCACATTTTTGGCACAATTGGTGGTTCACCACTTCATTTTGACTGAGCTCCCCCCTCCTGCTTGATGCTGAGGGAGTACTTCGCCCTATTCCGTTGAGCCTCTTATGCAGAAGTGTGAGAAATATAATTAGATAGGAGGTTCTTAATTATATTTATCAAAAAGTTATCTTTTTTTGTGAACAATGTAATAACTAATAGAGTCCACATGCTCCGCGTCTTGGATCATAGATATGCTACTATGGGTGCCTGTTCTACTCTTATCAAATTATGATCTTTGGTGGCAGGGCTCTTTTTTCTCCTATTGAATGCTTACGAGTTCATTTACTGACATTTATTTTCTATGAATTGCAGGAAAAGTACAAGAATAAACCATGGCTATTAGAGGATGAAGCCGGTCAATTTCAGTTCCATGGTCAGCTTGAGGGAGCACAGTCAGCACAATATTATCTATTGATGATGCAGGGTGAAGAGTTGGTTGCTATTCCAGCTGGTTCTTGGTACACATCTGAGTTTTTGTTGTTTCTGTAGCATTGACGCCAAAAGTATTCTGCAGCTTCGTTTAGATTCTGGATCTGCATCTATTCATTTTTTCTGTTGAAATCATTAGGTACAACTTCAACAAAGTTGCCCAATATAAGCAACTTACTCTGGAGGAAGCAGAGGAGAAAATGAAAAATAGAAGGAAAACTGCAGATGGGTACCAGAGATGGATGATGAAAGCAGCAAATAATGGACCTGCTGCCTTCGGTGAAGTAGAAAGATTTGATGATAAGGAAAGTGGATCTGGTGGGACAAGGGGGTGTAAGAAAACTTCTGGTGATGAGGAGGAAGGCAACGGTTCGGACCATGGGGATGAAGACGAGGAAGAGGAGGCTGCTAGAAAAAGCAGGTTGGGACTCAACAAAAGAGGCGCTGATGATGATGAAGAGGGTCCTAGAGGGGGTGATCTTGACCTGGATGATGATGATATTGAAAAAGGTCAGTCTTTCTTCTTCCTAGAACGCCTTGCATTGCACATTCGAGATTGCTGCCCATTGATTTAACTATTTAGTGATCTATGATCTGCATTTCCATTCTTAATGGTTGTGTTGGAAAGTCCAATATCATTCCTCCGTCTAGCTATCAGCTAGCATGATAGGGCTCTCCTGGTATATTCACTGTGATATCATCATCTTAAATTGTTTGCATCTTTTTCTTGTAAATTAAGTGTCCACGAATTACCGCAGTTCACAAATCTCTTATCCTTTCCTACTTTCGAGAATAGGAAATGACTTCTAACAGACTAATGACTGTTATTATTGTTTGACTCTAGACAAGAGGGGTTGCTCTGATGGTAAGCAACCCCCACTTCCAACCGAAAGGTTGTGAGTTCGAGTCTCCCAAGAGTGCAGGGAAAGATGTCGGGGGTCTATTTGAAAACAGTCTCTCTACCCAAGGGTAGGGGTAAGGTCTGCGTACACACTACCCTCCCCAGACCCTACTAAGTGGGATTATACTGGGTTGTTGTTGTTGTTGTCGTCGTCTAGAGCAGGAGTCCATTCATCTGTGGTTCTGTTTTTCTTTTTCCCTGAGGCTAGAGGGCGCAGATTAGCTTGTGTATTTGGTTGTTTCTTGACCATTTGATCAGCTTTTGTTTTCAGATTTCTTTTGTTTCTGCTGAAAGTCTCTCATTTCTTTCAGGGGATGATTGGGAGCATGAAGAGATTTTTACGGATGATGATGAAGCTGTTGGGAATGATCCTGAGGAGAGGGAAGATATGGCTCCTGAAATTCCTGCTCCTCCAGAGATTAAGCAGGTTAGTTATGTGTCGGATTTGCAAATTCTGATAGTAAATAACTTCACATCACGCTGCACCCTGCAGGACTATGTGACATGTATTTGAGGTATGGATTGGATAACTATCTTATACAAAAAGGCAGTGCCATATATTTGCCGTATTTTTGTTTGCTCTGCCAGTAAAGTAAGTTTGGTTGTTTGGACTCTTTTCTGGCTACTGGGACTGGATTCCCTCAGATTACAGAACTTTTAACCTTATTAGAAAACTTTGACATCCTACAGAAGGCATTACTTTAAGGATTACTATAATTAAAAAATGTTGTAGGAATTTTTTCTGTGGCTCCAAATGTGCAATGTAACTTTTTTCTTGTCAGTTTTTATGATGTGACATTCAAGTTAACTACCCTCATCAAGGGAATCGGTTATTGACAAAGCAAGAGAGTTGAGAATTGGCTTCCTGACCATTAAGATCACACATTAAGAAAATGGTCTATAATGTTTTTTCTGGCCTTGAGTGTGGTTTTGTTGCCAATAGGATGTCGGGAGCCTTGCCCAGCACCGATTGAAGTAAGTAAATGTACATCTATTGTGATACAATTTCCTTTCCTGAATACTAAGAATGATCTTGAAAATGGGCCAGTGTACTTGTTCTTAGTTCCATAAACTTTGCGGGGAATATCAGTTTGTTGTCAGCAGGCGCTCCACTTCTATGTTCAAATGATATCATATATGTGAATAGTAAGTACTACTAATTGGGACGGGGATCTAGTAGGACCATGGATCGAGAAAGTGTGCTTTTGTATTTCGTTTTGTATTGTGTTTTAACGTTCTTCTCTGCAGCTGTGAAGCTCTTATATAATAACTTTTGTCCCTTCTCCGTGTGGTTAGGATGACGAAGACGAGGATGAAGGTGATGAAGAGGGAGGAGGGGGTCTGAGTAAATCTGGTAAAGAGCTGAAAAAGTTGCTCGGAAAAGCTAATGGATTGAATGAATCAAATGCTGAGGATGACGATGATGACGATGATGATGTAAGTTTTGATTCATTATTGGTTGCTAACTGAAGGTCTAATTATGTTTTTTCCATTCCATGGTTTTAAAATCCGTCTGAACTGTCTTCTCTTGTTCTGTCTTCATCAGACTGAAGAGGATACTTCACCTGTATTAGCTCCTAAGCCGAAGGAAGCTCCCAAAGAAGAACCGATCGACAACAGCAGTCCTTCGAAACCATCTGCTTCTGGACCCACTCGTGGAACTCCAACTTCAAAATCAGCTAAGACTAAAAGAAAAGCTAATGTTGATGACTCAAAACCAACCAATGGTGCTCCCTTGAAAAAAGTGAAAACAGAAACGGTACGAAATTACTAACTATAATATTTACTTGCTTTTGGCGTGATATGTCCTTTGCATGGGAATATGATGCTGGCATCTTACCGAAATAGGTTTCGGCACTCATGACGGCCCCGACAATTAAAAGAAAGGACAAGGTCAGACTCTCGGGGAACCCCTTCTTCATTAAGAAGGAAGTGAAGGTGTGCCTCCCCAGAGAGCCCCCAACTCATAAGTTTCACAACCACCTGGAAAACCACTTGTGGTCCTTTTAGTCTAAAGAATTTAGGAGAAGGAAGAAACGCAAGTCGTAAAGTTGATTTGCAGTTACTGTTTATCAGAACTATGATGTTAAGACTAACGTGTCCATAACCAACTTCTTGATTTTCTAAGGAAGAATTATTTCCTTTTTATTTGTTATATTATTGCTGATCTCCTTCCCTTCATATCGTGCAGGATGCCAAAGCTGGGAAAGATGAAACTCCGTCTACTGCGAAGAACAGTGTTCTCCCAAAGGGTGCATCACCCTCTTCCAAAACTGCTTCAAGTCCTGCCACAGGTCCTGTTACTGAAAAAGAAATTAGAGCTGTTCTATTGCAGAGAAAACCAGTGACCACACAGGATCTTGTCAGCCAATTTAAATCTCGTTTAAAATGTAAAGAGGTATGACAACGCTTATTTTTCGAGATAGATTTGTCTACTGTGGCTCACTGACCTATAGCTGATGCATCTGATCCTCTTCATATTTGAGTTGATCTTGTGTATAAGCATCCCAAAAATGTAAAGCACAACTAGATGACCTCAGCATAGCTGCATGTCAACCAAGTTTCGGAACTCCTTTTACTTCTTGTGATATTGTAGGTTCCTCCCTCCCTTACGTGACCGCATTAATTATATTGGTGCAGGATAAGGCTGCTTTTGCTGATGTATTGAGGACGATCTCCAAGATACAGAAGACCGGTACAGGAACGAGCTATGTTGTGTTACGAGAGAGGTGAATGTTCGTTTAATGTCCATGTTTTTTCTTGTTACAAATTCGATTACGTTGCAGTCTTAAGTTGTATTATAACCTTTTTTTCTCCTCTGTATTTGACAGGACAAATCAATAGGACGAACCAAGATATCGTTGGCTACATACTGCTGGTGGAGATTGGGAGATCTAAGGTGTTGGAAAAGAAACTGAACCTTTTGTCTTGTTGGACGTTCAAAACCTTGTACGGTGAGCAAGCTTTGCTTTGTTTGTAATAGTCTCAAATGATCTTTTTTGTAATAGAAAAATGACCAAAAAAGGGCAATAATTCTGTGCAAAGGGTTGGGGTAAACCCCTAGATGGATTTGTTCCTCAGAGAAATTACAATCAAAATTAGTATATTCAGTAACTTCTTTTTACATCAGTCTAGTATAATTGCATCTAACGTATCATATTTTGCGAGTAATGGTTGTTGTACGTAGGTAATGTCTCAACTATTTGAGTTTTAAGCAATTTCATACGGCAATTCGATTTCGCAAGTAATAGTGACAGCTTAAATGTAACAATTCAAATTGACAGGCAGTAGTGACAACATAATAAACGTCTGAGTGGACAGAACAAAATCTTTAATATTAAGGTGTGTAGGCGAGCCGTTAGTATACTGGGTAGAATTATAGGAGATCCGGGTTTAAATTTTAATAGAGTTATCGCGTAGACGTACCAGAGGATCACATAATGTTAAAAGTTGACATTACGATTAGTTAATAATTGCATATAGAAAATCTAACAATCGTAATATCAAGGTTCTTAGCTTGTTAATACGTCTCGTCAGTTGCCAGGTACTACAAAATTGATATTTTTTTCAATTTCAATCATCTCGTAGATGATATTGCAATGGCATTAAAATGACATCCCCAGTGTGTTCCGACAAGGGGAGTTTTCGAAACTTAAATAGGTGCCAAAAATGGCACAAAATACCTTTCTACCTTAAAAAAATGTTACATGAATACATAAAATGCAGTATAATACTGCGTTTTACTTTAACGGAAAGTTAGCCGTTAAAGTTAAATGCAGTATTATACTGCATTTTCTTAAAAAATTAACCTTTTTTAGGAAAACGTATAACAATACTGCGTTTAACTTAAAAGCAGTACCCCGATAATTTTTGGGTCCACTTTTGCAAGACATTTAAATCCTTATAATTTATTATAGGAAAATGCATTACAATACTGCGTTTCAGTGAAACTCAGTATTGTACTGCATTTTTCTATAATACATTATAGGGACCCTTCTTCTTTCCTTGGCTTCAAAGACAGAAGCCATTGTTTAATTCCCCCACCGCTGCTGGCACCCCCCTCCCTCCCGCGCAATTAAAAAAAATATAAATTTTGTGCTCCACCTGTTACACAAGCGAAGAGTATAGGTTACACACACATCAGAAACTTTGGATTCCTTCTTTCGCGTGAAGAATTCAATTTGTATCTATTTCAAAAAACATAAATTGACGTATTTCGATTTTGTTTATGTCGAAATTCTTAGAGCATATGCATATTTGTTTTATTGCATGTGTTTTCACGTTGATTTGTGTTATGTTTGTGTTTAAATTTATATGTTACTTTTACCCGGATTGAATTATTAACGCTGGGACAAAAAATAGTTAATTATTAGCCTTGAATTATTTATTTAATTTGTTGTTCATATGTATGTTATGTTTGTTGTTTTTATATGTAATAGTGGCCTTTTAGCGTAGTAAAATAGAGTCTTTTAGCATAGTAAAATATAGAGCCTTTTAGCGTAGAGTCTCTGTAGTTTAAGTATGTAGTAACTACAAACTCTATCCAATTACACTTTACAAATTAGTTATTTAAGTTATAAAAATAAACTTACAAAACTAACAAATTAATATATGTTGTCAAATTAACTCAAATATCGAGCTAGGAACCCATAGATAATTGCTCAGTCAAATTCAATAATTAATTATTAACAAAACTGTAAAAATATTAAAATTGACACACATAATAATTAAGAATAACTTGGTGCTACCAAGTCTCAAATATCGAGCCTGGAACCCATAGATAATTACTCAGTCCAATTCAATAATTTTTAATTTAATATTAAACTAACAAAATTGTAAAAATGTTAAAACTGACAAACATAATAAATAAGGATAACTTGGTGCTACCAGGCCTCAAATATCGATCCTAGAACCCATAGATAATTACTTAGTCCAATTATAAAAATAATTATTTAATTTATTAAACTAACAAAATCCTAAAATGTTGAAATTGACACACATAATAATTAAGGATAACTTGCTGCTATCGGGCCTCAAATATCGAGCCTGGAACCTATAGAGAATTACTCAGTCTAATTATAAAAATAATTATTTAATTTATTAAACTAACAAAAATTTAAAAATATTGAAATTGACATACATAATAATTAAGGATAACTTGGTGCTACCAGCCTCAAATATCAAGCTTGGAACCCATAGATAATTACTCAGTCCAATTATAAAAACAATTATTTATTTAATTTATTATAACACAAACACACAATTATCATTGTTTAAATTACAATAGACGACATGGACTTGCCACCTGTGCATCCTGGACCAGCTGAGGATCAACTATTACTGTTACAGGGTGACCATAGGTCCTCCTATGTATGGAAGGGACAGCTATCAGATCAGCCTCTTCGTGCCAGGAGACCTGACGATTTGTGGGACTTCATGAGGGGGAGACATTTCCATTGGAGACATTTCCATTGGTAGAGCGGTGGCGACCGGAGACACAGACTTTTCATTTGCCCACTGGAGAGGCTACCATCACGCTTGAGGATGTTCAAGTTTAGTATGGGTTGCGCATAGATGGACTAGCTGTTGCGCTTCCCCAGTACATGAGATCCATGACGCGTGCCCAGTATTTGGATTTGATGGGGCAGTATACTGGTTACAGACCACATGGTGAGGCTGTACTTAGAGGGGGCACTCACGTTTATTTGTCAGATACCAGAGAGCATATGGAGCTGTTGCACCCAGACATTACCGGCGAGACAGAGGTAATCCATATTGAGCGGTACACGAGGTTGGCACTGCTCTTGCTTTTTTGGGGTGTCTTGTTCCCGAACATTTCGGGAAGTCTAGTGAGTATGCGCTTTATGCATCATCTGCATGAGCTAGATGATTTACCCCTGTACAGCTGGGGTGCTGCTATTCTTGCATACCTGTACCGGAGTATGTGCCGGGCGAGCATGCTTTACCAAGTGGACATATGTGGTTTTATGCCCCTTCTACAAGGTGACAACATTTTCGAATACTATGTTCATTACTTCGAATTCTATATGGTCGGAATGACTCTTAAATTTTACGTCAATCCTTTATCTTAGGTTTGGGCCTGGCACGGATCATGCCGTTGCAGCCAACTCTACCACCACTAGAGCCGGGTGAAGCACCTCCATTTCTCCCTCTAGCTACGAGGTAGGTTCTCCGGCGTGGGAACTACCGAGGGAATGATGCTCATCATAATCTCTACTCATGTTAAAAATTAAGTTGTAACAAGATTATGGAACATAATTTAATTTGATAGATATTGCAACATACACAAGTATAGACACGTATTACAAAAAATAATACAAAAAAAGACTAGGGGTATCCTTGATAGTTGGGTACATTCGACTAACTTGCACCAAGAGCTGGATTACCACTGCCACGCACACCACCTGAAGGATATTTATGATAGTCGTGTCCTGTTTGCAAGCATATGCCACATTTACGCGCATAAACAGTGTCACCAACATCCATTTGGTTCTGTATATGCACCCTCTTTTCCACTTGCAGCTTACACAAAAAGTCCTTGTTACACACCATCTTAAAAGGTTCCGGTGGCCAATAATGCTCAGCACCTAATGGCTGCAACTTCCCACTATACGTGTCTATGTAGGCGTCAACTGTGTGTTGCTTATCAATATAGTTGGTTGCCCCTAAACCAACTTGTTGAAAGTGCTTCCAGGCATGTGCGCACGACATGTGGTAGATGGTCCATTTCGCATATGAACACAACCTTCTGTCTTCATTCACCGTCTGTAGATTATTCCCACGGTGTCCGCGGATAGCGGTCTTAACTTCAAAAACACTACCGGTCGTGATCGTACTGTAAAGATGAATGTCAATATGCACGCCTCCTGTACCGTTCAAATCTTCTCATGGGTATTGGCATAAATTGAACACCCTTGTCCATCAATGCCGATGTAGCTCCATACCTTTCAATTAACCTC
Organism: Nicotiana benthamiana; assembly: GCA_034376525.1. NCBI lineage: Eukaryota > Viridiplantae > Streptophyta > Magnoliopsida > Solanales > Solanaceae > Nicotiana > Nicotiana benthamiana. Next base: position 145,831,675 of record CM067327.1, on the reverse strand, counting down.
TCCGCACTCTGTTTGAATGTCATACGGACCATGGCAGTGACATGCAATCCATGGGCAGACTTCAACAATCCATTGAATGACTCCGACACATTTGTAGTTAGGGCTCCCCATCTTCTGCCGCCATCAGCATGCAATGTCTATATGTGAAGCTCATGTCCCATCAGCCAAGTATAGGCTCATGGATCTATCTGCCGGATCGCCTCCATGCTCCTCATGAATTTGCACTGCTGGTGCTCAGTTGCAGCTCTCCACATTAAGTCATGCAAGGCCTTGTCAGGATATTTCTTCTTGAAATTAGCCTTCAGGTGCATCACACAGTAACGGTGGTATGCATAGGGTTCCTGCCATTCGGGCAAGTACCGTACAGAACTTAAAATACCACCATGTCGATCAGATATTAGACAAATACATGAATGCTGTTTGACAATATGCTGCTTCAAGTGGTTGAAAAAAAGCATCCACGTCTCTTCGCTTTCTTTGGCACAAATGGAAAAAGGTAGTGGAAATATTTATCCGTTGGCATCTACTGCAATTGAAATCAAAAGCTTAATATCATACTTTTCATTAACATGAGTGGCGTCTATGAAAATTACAGGACGACAATGCACAAAACCATTAATTGCTGGTTTAAATGACTAGAACACATAGTTGAAAATATATTCCGGTATGTCCGGACTCCGCTTACGCCTCCATTCAACAATAGTCCCAGGGTTAAAGTGTTGCAGTGCGGCCATGTACCTGGGGCACCGATGAAAAAGACTTATCCCAGTCGCCATAAATAAGTTCCAAGGCACGTTTGCGACCGAGATATGCCTTTCTTTTTGGTTATAGTACAACCATACTCATGGTGGACGTCTGTAATACACTCTTTTATCTTGAACCTAATGGACACTTCCAAATATGGAATCAAGATAAGAGAAATCAAGTCTATGTCTAGGTTGAAGTGATTCTCATTGAATGTGTCCATTTCACATATGTGCTTGCTAATAAATTTACCCACTTTCCACAATCTGGCACGCAACATCTAGTGACAACCCATAAAATCTCTACGGTATACAACCTTGTATACCTCCGGCTCACATACCTTAATCTCACGGCACTCTCTTACACTGTAGATTTTTACATCCCCAATTAAGCGAGCTTTATCGGGGAAATACATGCCCTTTGTCAGAATCGTTGGTATAGACTCATCCCACATCGCTGATCGAATTTCGTCATCATCCCTTAAGAGGCATCCACGTTCGGCATACTTAGCAAATTATCAAGGTAGGGAATATTACGCTCATGAAATGGCACGTGGGACTCGTACACTCTTGGTCTAGCAGGAGGTAGAGAAACATGCTCCTTCGTCAGCTCAGGTTCAACATTCACTTCCTCCTCATCATCACCATCATCAGAGAAGGGTATGTCTTCTCCAGACTCATCCGCATTGTTGTCGTAATCACTATCATCTTCCTGACTTTGCGCATCTGCCAAATCATGAGTCAATACGTTGTCTATGGGCAACTGTGTGAGGTCAGGAACATCAAGAAGCTTGTTTTCACTGCACAAAAAGAACAAAATGATAAGTTACACAACTAGATTCTAGATAAATACTTTACATATAGCTATATCACTTTGCTTACAAGTGGTACTGTCTTGACATTTTTTCACGACCCGTTTCCAAAATAGGTCATGATGGCGCCTGACACCACTGTCAGGAAAGCTGATGCGGAAAAACATAATTAAATTCTTACTTTACTTTTATAAGATAAATAAGTGAAGTAAATTCTCGAATTTAAACTTAAAGTTAGAAGTGATCAATAAAGTATCGAAAACAATTATACAACCCAAAAATAAATATCTACTAATGTGTGTGCTAAGACCCGGTGTCACAAGTAATAGGCATCTAGTAGAATATACGAAAGAGTGTCTCTATCCTACTATCTGAGATAGAGAAGGCTGAAAAAACAATGAGAAAAGACTCCATCAGACTGCTGAACGACATAGGAAGGAAGTAGCTTACCGTGGATGTCTCGGTCTACAACTCAGAGGTGCGCACCAGACTGGCAGCCAGATGTACCTGCCTCAAATCCTGTATAATTAAGTACAGAAGTGTAGTATGAGTACATAAACAATATGTACCCAGTAAGTATCCCGTCTAATATCGAAGAAGTAGAGACGAGAGGTCGACTTGATACTTACTAGGGTCAAATAATATATCAAAGCGCTATGCTAAGCATGGGAATCCCCAATAATCAGTAGTTTATAACAAGAAGTATAAACCATGTTCTTCACAATGTTCCAGTTAACTATTTAAATTCGAAATATTAGCAAAACAATTCAAGTATAAGCTTCCACATAGATATCATGCGCACATTATGCCGAGGAGACAGCCTGATCCGACAGAAATAAATTGTACATTGCCGAGGGTCAACGCAAATCATAGATGCATCTATTCATACCGAGGCGATCGACCCGATCCACAAATAACAAGCAATATCAAGAATGCATACGAAGGCACATTAATATACAATAATGTAATACAAGAGTTCAACAAGTATACATGTTCGCTCTTATTCCTTTCCAGGTCTCTAGCATATCCTGAGTGATCATGTTAGCAAGATAACATAGAGATATTCACAAATATAGCATGATGTGGGTCCTAAACTACCTGGACAATTAATATAATAGTAGCTACGCATGGAATCTTGTCACCTAGTGCATACGTGGCCCTCGTATTTAGCAACAATTGCTCTATTATTATTCTTATGGGGACAATTTGCTCTTACAAGGTTAGAAAGGAGACTTACCTTGCTCATATATATACTTCAAATGCCAAGAGTGAGACCAAACCCTCAATTCGGAGCCGAACGATCCCAAACTAGTTAAAGGAAGTAAGAACTAATTAATATAGGCCCACAAGATTGAATTCTAGCTATTTAAGAAATTTTCCAACCATTAACACGGGTTTTCTAAATTCCGAACCCCGAGCCCACGTGCCCGGATTCCGAGACTTTTCGAAGAAAGTTGTTCTCTACAACCTAAGGACCAATAGTATATGATTTCTGATTCATTTTATAACAAATTTTGTGGTTAAGTCTAGATTTTATTAAAACCCTAGGTCTTACTCTAACCCTTTGATTTTACCTAATTTATAGTGCTTAATCTACCTATTTTGCAAGTATTTAACTAAAAATGAGTGGGATAAACTTACCTCACAATTCTAAGTGAAGACCTTCTCTCAAAAGCTCCCAATCGGCCAAGGAAAGAGTGAATAAATGATTAAAATTGGTCTTGAGCTCGAATTAAATGAACCTCACTCCCCAGCGATTTCCGCATCTACGGTCCCGCATTTGCGAGAATGTGACCGCATCTGCGATAAGGGAAAGGGAAGCTGGGACCACATCTGCGGTCTTAAGGTCGCATATGCAGAGCCGCTTCTGCGGCTTGGGAGCCGCATATGCGTTTTCCTGGCCTGGACACCTGGGTCGCTTCTGCAATGGAAGGGCCGCACCTGCCCGAGAGCCTCGAGCGTCATTCGGACGAGGCTCAAGTGAAGTGGAAATTTGACAAAAGGTTGAAGGTCGTTTCTTCTGTCATAATCGCATTTGTGGTTCTTGGACCGCACCTGCGGTCCCGCATTTGCGTCTAAGAACCACAGATGCGGTTATGACAGAAGCAACAACCTTCAACCCTTTGTCAAATTTCCACTTCACTCGAGCCTCGTCCGATTGACACTCGAGGCTCTCGGGCCCTGCCCGAACATATTGACAAGTCTAAAATCACGAGGCGGACCTACGTTAACCCCCGGAACACCCGGAACAACGCTAAATCTAGGAATCACCCCCTAAAACCAAATGAATCAAACTTATGAACTTCAAGTTCTTAATTTTCCTCTAACGGGTCAAAACCCATTAAGCTACTCGGATTGACACCAAATTTTACGGGCAAGTCTTAAATGATATTTCAGACCTGTACTAGGCTTTGGAACCAAAATACGAGCCTGATACCTAGGAAATCAATGATTACTTAGTTTCTTTAGTTCCTAAAACTTCCAATTAATAATTTCTAATAAAAATTCATTACTCGGGCTAGGGACCTCTGAATTTGATTCCGGACATATGTCCAGGTCCCATATTTTCCCACGGACCCTCTGGGACCATCAAATAATGAACCCGGGTCCGTTTTCTCAAAATATTGACCGAAGTTAAACTTGGTCTTTTAAGAGAATCCTATAGAATCGAATAGGCATATTTCACTCAAAACTCTTCCAATTCCCGAACCAACCGTCCCCGCAATTCATAAGTTAGCTAAAGCAAGCACGGGTATTTTTATTTAGGGGAGCGGGGTTCTAAAAGGCAAAATAACCGGTCAGGTCGTTTCATCCTCCACCTCTTAAACAAACGTTTGTCCTCGAACGGACGTAGAAAGGTACCTGAACTGCTGAATAAATAGGAATATCTACTCCGCAAGTCCTCCTCAGACTCCCAGGTCGCCTCTTCAACTGGTTGCCCCTCCACTGAACTCTCACCGCAGAAATCCTCTTGGACCTCAACTGGCGATCCTGTTTGTGAATAATGGAAAACTGGCTCCTCCTCATAACCTAAACTCTGATCCAACTTAATAGTACTGAAGTGCAACACATGGGATAGGTTGGCATGATACTTTCGAAGCATCGATACATGAAAACTGGATAAACTCCTGATAAACTGGGGGGGGGGGGGTTAAAGCAAGCTCATAGACAACCTCCTATACTTGCCTCAACACCTCAAAGGGACAAATAAACCTTGGGCTTAACTTGTCCTTCTTCCCGAACCTCATAATGCCCTTCATTGGAAAGACTTTCAAGAGGACCTTCTCGGCAACCATAAATGATACATCACGCGCCTTCCAATCCGCGTAACTCTTCTGTCTGGACTGAGCTGTGCAATGCCATTCCTGAATCAACTTTACCTTGTACAAGGCATCCTGTACCAAATCCGTGCCGTATAACTTAGCCTCACTGGGCTCAAACCACCCGATAGGAGAACGACAACGTCGACCATATAAAGCCTCGAATGGAACTATCTCATGCTGTACTGATAGCTGTTGTTGTATGCAAACTCAGCTAAAGGCAAGAACTGATCCAACTGCCCTCCAAAGTGAATCACACATGCTCTAAGCATATCCTCTAAAATATGAACTGTCCGCTACGACTATCCGTCGGTGTGAGGATGGAATGTTGTGCCGAGCTCTAAACGGGTCCCCAACTCACTTTGAACAGCTCTCCATAAATGGGAAGTGAACTGAGGGCCTCTGTCTGATATGATGGAAACAGGCACACCGTGCAATCGGACTATCTCCCGAACATAGATCGGAGCATACCTCTCCGCTGTATAAGTAGTTGCTACTGGAATGAAGTGAGATGACTTGGTCAACCTATCCACAATGAACCATACTGAATCAAACTTCCGCGAAGTCCGCGGCAACCCGACTATGAAATCCATGGTGATGCGCTCCCACTTCCACTCCGGAATAGGCATCTGCTGAAGTAGGCCACTCAACCTCTGGTGTTTATACTTGACTTGCTGGAAATTTAAACATCTAGCCACTTACTACACTATGTCCTTCTTCATTCTCTGCCACCAATAATGCTGCCTCAAGTCACGATACATCTTCGTGGGACCCAGATGAATGGAATACCGCAAATTGTGGGCCTCCTCTAGAATTCTCTCCCTCAGACCATTGACATTAGGAATACATAGACGGACCTGAAGCCGCAAGGCACCATCCTCGCCAATAGAAACCTCCTCGGCACCTCTCTGAAGTACCTTCTCTTTGAGGACTACCAAACATGGATTATCGAATTGTCGAGCCTTGGTCTACCCAATAAAGAAGACTTAGCAACCACACACGCAAGAACTCGGCTGGGCTCTAAAATGTCCAACCTCATAGTTTCGTTGGCCAAGGACTGAATGTCCAAAGCTAGTGGCCTCTCCTCTGCTAGAATGAATGCCAAACTACCCATATTCTCCACTTTTCTGCTTAAGGCATCCGCAACCACATTTGCTTTGCCCGGATGATAAAGAATGGTGATGTAATCCTTCAGCACCTCAAGCCACCTGCACTGCCTCAAATTAAGATCTCTCAGCTTGAACAATTGGTGAAAGCTGCGATGATCGGTATTAAACTCACATGACACCCCATACAGATAATGCCTGCATATCTTAAGAGCATGAACAATCGCAGCCAACTCTAGATTGTGCACATGATAATTCTTCACATGAACCTTCAGCTGACGTGAAACATATTCAATAACTCACCCTTTCTGTATCAATACACATCCCAAGCCAGCATGTAAAACGTCGCAATATACGATATACATACCTGAGGCGGAAGGAACTACAAGAAATGGTGCTGAATTAAAGCTTTCTTGAGCTTCTGGAAGCTCTCCTCAAAATCATCGGACCAACAGAAGGGAGCATCCTTCTGGGTCAATCTAGTCAAAGGTGATGCAATAGATGAAAATCCCTGCACGAATCGTCGGTAATAACCTGCTATCCTCAGGAAACTCCTGATCTATGTCACTAAAGTAGGACGTGGCCAACACTAAACTGCCTCAATCTTCTTGGGATCCACCTTAATACCCTCTCCTGACACTACATGCCTAAGAATGCCACTGACTTTAGCCAAAACTCACACTTGGAGAACTTAGCATATATCTTCTGCTCTCATAAGGTTTGAAGCACTACTCTCAAATGCTGCTCGTGCTCCCCTTATGCTACGTGAGTATATCAAGATGTTATCAATGAAAACGATGACAAACGAATCAATATAAGGCATGAATACCCCATTCATCAAATCTATAAATGCCGCTGGGGCATTAGTCAAGCCAAAAGACATCACCAAAAACTCGTAATGGCCATATCTACTTTGGAATGCAGTCTTCGGAACATACGAGTCCCGAATCTTTAGCTGATGATACCCTAACCTCAAGTCTATCTTAGAGAACACCCTAGCGCCCTACAGCTGGTCGAACAAATTATCAATGCGAGGCAACAGATACTTGTTCTTGATGGTGACTTTGTTCAACTGGCGGTAATCAATGTACATTCACATAGTCCCATCATTCTTCTTAACAAATAACACTGGTTCACCCCAAGGCGATATGCTGGGCCTAGCAAACCCCCTCTCCAACAACTTCTCAAGTTGTTCCTTTAACTTCTTCAACTCCTTAGGAGCCATACGGTACGGTGGAATGATATAGGTTGAGTTCCTGGAGCCAAATTGATACAAAAATCAATATCACAATCCGGAGGCATGCCAGAAAGATCAGAAGCAAAAACATCAGCGAACTCTTGGACTATTGGTACTGACTCAACCGTCGGAGACTCTGTGGTGATGTCTCGAACATAAGCTAGAAAATCCAAACACCCTTCTCGACCATGTACTGAGCCTTCAGGAAAGAAATGAACCGACTAGGTGTATCAACTGTGGAACCCTTCCACTCTAACCCCGGCAATCCTGGCATCACTAGTGAAACAGTCTTGGCATGGAAATCTAGGATAACACAATATGGAGACAACCAATCCATGCCCAGGATGATCTCAAAATCGATCATATTAAGCAACATGAGATGCGCTCTAGTCTCGAAACCACAAAATATGACCACACAGGACCGGTAGATCCGATCCACAACCACAGAATCACCCATATGCGTAGACACATGAACGGGAGTGCCCAAGGGCTCCGGAGAAATAACCAGGAAATGAGCAAACAGAGATGATACATATGAATAAGTAGACTTTGGATCAAATAATATGGAGGCATTTCTACCACCGATGGAAATGATACCTGTGATGATGGCATCTGAGTACAATGCATCTGGCCTGGACGAAAGAGTGTAAAATTTGGCTGGAGCATCTGCTGGCTGGCCACCACCTGATTGAGAAACAACTTACTGACCTATCCCTGCCTGGCCTCCACCTCTAAGACGGCCTCCACCAGCTTGCCCTCTACCTCTAGGTGGCTGGGTAGCTGGTGCTGAAATCATAGGCTGCTGACTTTGCTGCACTACCTCGCCCTGAAGTCTGGGGCAGTATCTCTTCATTTGGCCAGGATCTCTGCACTCAAAATAGCTACACGGTGCTGCGACCTGCTGCCTGATGGCTGACTCTAATAACCCGTAGATCCGCTAGAAGAAGCCTGGATGGACGGTGGACGATATGAACTCTCCGGTATAGCACTGCGATAGGAACTAGAAGAACCTTGGGGACCTGAATACCTACTGGAGGAACCCTAAATAGCTGGCAGGCGACAAGAACTCTAAGGAATGGTGCTAAAATAGGGGCATCCTGGAGCACCTCGGGCAGGTGGTGGTGCTGAAAATGGGGGCCTGCTGAGCTGACCCCTCCCAAAATGACCTCTGCCCCTAGCCGGGGCACCTCTAAACTCTCCGAATAACCCAGCTATCTTATCCTACTGCATCTTCTCTATACCACTCTAGTGATATTCCTCAATCCGGAGGGCAATTTCGACCACTAGCGGATACTTTGTACCCATCTCTACATCTCGGGCCATAGTAGATCGAATACCGGGGTGCAATCTAGCAACAAACCTCCGCACCCTCTCAGCATCTGTGGGAAGTATCATAAGTGCATGGCAGGAAAACTCAAAAAACCTTGCCTCATAGTGGGTCACATATATCTGACCCTGCTCAAAATGCTCAAACTAATACCGCAGCTCTTCCCTGTCAGAGGGCGGAATATATCTATCCAAGAATAACTGTGCAAACTAACTCTAAGTGATGGAAGGAGAACCTGCTGGCCCGCCAAGAACATAGGATTGCCACCATCTATGTGTCACGACCCAAACTGGAGGGCCATGACTAGCACCCAGCCATACTTGCCGCGCATCATCATAAATTTTACCTAACCTTATTTATTATCTGTTAGGGCCAAAGAGATCAATATAAATGGTATCCATGGATCACGGACAACTAACAATAAAAGATGATGGCATAAACATACATAATATGGGGCTGCCAGACAATCAAGAAACTATATATAAGGTACGAGCTACCACGATACCATAAAAGACTATACAACAAAAACCAGCCGACAAGGCATACCAAAATATACATGAGTCAACACTTGTCTATGAGCCTCTAAAGGAACATAAGTTTTGCAACATAGCCGGAACAGGGTCCCGACATACCCATAATATCTATAACAAAAATGCAAACCAAGACCACTGCAAGTCCGGAGAAGGGATCTCGCCAATCACCGTTGAACTGGATAGCCTACTGTGGTGGGGGAGCTACAACTGCCTGTCTATCAGGACCTGCAGCACGACATTCAACGTCCACAAACAAAAGGACATCAGTACGGATAAAGTACTGGGTATGTAAGGCAGGGAACAATAAATAGGACCATTAATGTAGGCAGGGATAGAGAATATACAACCTGTAACATCTGAGTACCTCTGAGGGCTACTGACATGAAATGCATGATATAGATGTATAAATACATAAAATTTTAAAACATACGCCTCTGTGGGCATATCATCATCATATTGTACCCGGCCGTAATAGGCTCGGTAAAAAAAGTGTACTCGGCCATCATAAGGCTCGGTAGAATCGTACCCGGCCACATGGAGCTCGGTAAAACCCAACTGATCAGTGGTTGCACAATAGGTGCCGCACCCGGCCGACTATAGCGCGGCTCGGTAGAGTAAAATAGATACATATATATAATGCATGCTCGACTCATGGGAACACGTTCTAGACCTTTCGGAGTGACGTAAGGTCGGTATGTCTATATACACGATATTAGGACTAACTCTTCACTATCAACCTTATAAGAATCAGGAAGTACCAACAACATTGATAACATTAAGAATATGAGAAGCGACATTAACATCAACCGTTCTATAAGAGGGGAAATAATGTAAGTACCGCTAGCTTCTAAGAATAGAGTATCTTTGGAAGCTCGTTCATTACATTATGTACAATCGGAGTCGTGCAAAAGAAGGAAAGGGATAGCCTCACATTCCTTGTATATACTGCTCCTATCTCAAGCTATGCAATTATCACAACTCCTTAGACTACAATAAGAGAAACGATACTATCGTTATCATTTAAGCGACATAACTATTATGTATCAATCACAAACTATTTTACGGTGAAACGGACAGCACCTCCCATATATATATGACTTCAGACCATTCAAAACAATCACCAAACAGCCTAAACAACATCAATAATAATCATATTGAGCCTCCCAAAACAGTCCGCGCACAATCTAATTACTTCATACATACGACGACCACCGTAGTCATGTCAAATGACCTGGAAATGTTACGAAGAACTATCAGCCCACAACCCTATATATATGGTGTTTCTCCACAACCTTCCACCTCCAAAACTCCAAAAATAGTAGTAAACACGCAGCCCAACAGCAAGACAAAATAGTCCACAAAACAGTCCGCTACAAGTGAATAACTCGAACTCACGGTTCCCGATCACCATCCCGTGAGTTCTTACATGTATAGAACGAATTACCATGAGTTCACAGCAGAAAAAAATGTATGAAATAGTTCAGTAAACTTACCTTACTCGTTGGATAACTAAGCCCTTCCCTTGGTTCTTCAAACTCTTGATTTTACCCTCAATTAGAACTTGATAGAGAGGGAAACTCGATTAGGGTTTCTGTGGGATTTTTGGGAGGAGGTTTGAAGGGGTTTTGGTCTGAGTATTTGTGAGATATATTGAGGATTATATTTCAGGAGATGACCCTTTAAATGGGCTCAATATCCAACCCGAAATTTTCCTTTTTTGGGCTATCATTTTAACAAGTAGGTGACACACCTACTTGTCACCTAGCAGCTTGCGCAGTCTCACGAAAATAGATATATCTCTCTACTCCAATATCGTATAAATAAACGGTTTAATGAGTTGAAAACTAGACTCATAGATATTTAATTTGGTGGGTAGATCACCCAATAAGTCCTTGCAAATTGGGAGAAAATTGTAGAAACATTTGAACTAATGTTTAAGTAAAATTTTGAACCTAAGTTGTGACAATTTTTGTCGATTTTTGTTTCATAACTCGTTTGACTTCAAGACTATGAAACGAATATATCCAAATACAATAAAACATGAACTCTTGAGTGTATTAATCACCTATAGGTTTACCCGAAAATACGAGTTACAAAATCCTTGATTCGTTTAACTTCTAATACTTGTTAATCACCCTTATACACCCTTGTATCACTTAAGATCAATAGGATTAACTTCTTATCATCTTAAGAGTAATTCCTTCTTGGATTAATTTTAAATAACATATGGCATGACCTAACGCGTGTGGATATGGGTTGTAACTGTTGGAAACACGTTCTCAAGGCTTTATACTAAAACGTGTGTTCTTATGTGTAGGTTTTGATGAATGACAAACAAGCGCAAATTGATATATGCAAAGTTCAAGTACAAGCGCACAATTGGTGGATAACGAAATTCAAGCGCAAGACAAAGTTTTATTGTTTAAATGAGTCGCTCTTAATTGTGTTCTTGATCCTACAACTTGACTCATGACATGGCTTCTCTCGTAAAATTATTTTTACAAAATCATGCATATTTAATTTAATGCTAAATGATTTTAAATCATGCATATTTTCATTAGCCAAAACAATTTTTAAACATGCCTCTAAAAACTAGACTAAGATAATCGATTATGTACTTATGATAATCGATTATGTTAAGCCAAGACTGCATGACAATCGATTGTGAACAAATGACAATCGATTGCGTTAAGGCAGTGAGCGTCAGGTTTTTCAAACCTGCATGACAATCGATTGTGAACCTTATGACAATCGATTGTGATGAGGCAGTGTACATCAAAGTTTTTCAAAACTCAGAATAATCGATTGTGAAGCTAATGACAATCGATTGTAAAGAGACAGTGTCCATCAGATTTTTAAAAGTCACAAAATAATCGATTGTGAACATATGACAATCGATTGTGTTGAGGCAGTGTCTTCTAGACTTTTTCAAAGTTATTAAATAATCAATTGTGAGCATATAACAATCGATTGTCACGAGGCAGTGTCTAAAATGATTTTCAAAGTCTGATAAATAATCGATTGTTAACATTGCACAATCGATTGTGAAGCTGACCGTTGTCGTAAAGTTTTCAAATACCGTCAGGTAATCGATTGTTGATTTTATACAATCGATTGTTGATATTAAAATCCGAAAAAGATTTTTTGAACGTTGCTGAATAATCGATTGTTGATTTTGTACAATCGATTGTTGAAATTAAAATCTGGAAAGGATTTTTTGAAAGTTGCTGAATAATCGATTATTGATTTGGTATAATCGATTGTTTTACGTAAAATCTGAAAATGATTTTTTGAACGTTGCCAATAATCGATTGTTGATCTTGGACAATCGATTGTTAAGCATAAAATCTGGGATTGATTTTTGGAACGATTGGCAAACAATGGATTGTGGCTTCCTGACAATCGATTGTCACAGAGTAAAATCAGCAACTCTTAATTGGCAATTAGGCAACGGTAATGCCAAGTTTTTCAACTATAAATACAGCTTCATTTCAGTGTTTTAAAAACAACAACACACAACAACTGATCATTCTATTGCTATAAGCTTGCATACTATTGTTTATCATTTTATAGTCATTTCATAAAGCTTTTGAGAGCCAAAGTCTTGTCCATAGTTGTTGTGATCTTGAGCTTACTTCTTTTACTCATATCTACTCATTAAGGAGTGTTTTGTTTGAGTGTTTAGTGTTTTGTACACTTGTAAGAGAATTGTGATTCTCTTGTTGTAAGGAACTTGTGTTTCCTTGGTTGAAGTCTTGGAGTGTTTTATCTCCGAGCAAAGGTGTTAAGGCTTGTGTCCTTAAGTTGTAAAGGTTTGTTGAGCACCCGTAAGCTTGACAAGTTAGTGGAAAATCTCGAGAGAGTCTCTCGGGGACTGGACTAGCCACGTGTTGTGGTGAACTAGAATACATCGGTGCGTTCTTTCCTTTTTGTTTATTCAACGCACTTAATTATTTCCTGCAAATTTTAATTTCCGCAAGTTTACGCTAAATTTTATTATAACGATATTCACCCCCCTCTAGCGTTAAGCGTATTATCTAACAATTGGTATCAGAGCCCAACTCTCTGAAGACTTAACAGTTTGAGAGAAACTTCCATGGCTTCTACTCGTGATTCTTTTGCAGGAATAGAGGAAGGACAGTGCTCCACCCGACCACCACTATTCAACGGTACAAACTATACGTGCTGGAAGGAGAGGATGAAAATCTTCGTTCAAGCAAACAATTTTCATCTCTGGAAGGTGATAACAAAGGGAAATCAAATTCCAACCAAAAAGGTTGAAACCGAATGGGTTCCCAAGTCCGAAGAAAAATATGACGCGGATGATATCCGAAAGGTTCAAAATAATGCTAAAGTAATTAATTTATTATATTGTGCTGTAAATGCTGACGATTACAGGAAAATATCGTGTTGCACAACGGCAAAGGAAATGTGGGACAAGCTGGAAATTACGTACAAAGGTACGGACCAGGTAAGGGAAGCTAAAATTGATTTCCTAATCCATGCTTATGAATTATTTCACATGAAGGAAGGTGAAAAGGTGGATGAAATGTTCGAATGATTTTCAATGATCGTAAATGACCTACATGCCCTCAAGAAGACATTCACGGATAGAGAACTTGTTCGAAAAATTCTTAGAAGTCTCACTCCGGCATGGCGATCAAAGGCCGACGCAATTCAAGAATCCATTGGCGTCTCAAATGTCACAATCGACGCATTAAGAGGTAACCTTAAGACTTATGAATCTACAATACTTAACCCTCTTGTTGATGATCAAAGGAGACAAAGAATAGCGCTTAAGGCAAGCACAAGCCAACCTCAAGTTGATGAGGACGGAGACAACAAGTATGGACTTGTTATCAAAAGATTTCAAAAGTTCATGCGAAAGGAGTATGAACGAAAGGGCAAAAAGCAAGGCGAGCAAATAAAGTGCTATGAACGCGGTGAAACCGGGCACATCAAATCAAATTGTCCAAACATCAAAAAGGAGAAGAAACCTTTTAAGAAGCAACGTGCATACATTTCTTGGGGAGGAGACTCCGGAGATGAGTCAAGCGAAGAAGAAGAAGACGAAGCCGCAAACCTTTGCCTTATGGCGCAAGAAGACAAGCAAGATGAGGTATGTCAAATCTCCTCTAAAAACTTCTTTACTCTTGAAGAAATGCGAACTGCTTTTGATGAGCTATACACTGAATTTATTAAAGCTTCAAAAACTGTCAAGAGCATAAAAGAAAATGCTTCTCTAAAAGAAAAAGATTTTCAAAAACAGCTTTCTTTAAAAGAAAAGGAGTTAGAAAAACTGGTTTTAGAAAATGAGAAGCTGAAAGAGGAAAACAAGTTTTTTGGAAAAAGAAGCGCCGACAAGCCCGAAAGTTCTATTAAAAATTGCTCTTCTTGCATGCATTTCAAAAATGAGGTAGACAGACTTAAAGGTACCTTAGATAAGTTTAATTCTTCCCACAAAAACTTGAATGAGGTCCTTGTTAATTTGAAGTCAACCAAGCATGGCATAGGTTTTAAGAATGAGCCTAAAGAAAAGGTTGAAGCCAAACCCCAACCACCTAAGGCTCAACCTAGGATTAATAAAACAAATGCTTATCGTAGAAATAGCAATCCTAGAACAAATATGCACGCTAGAACAAATGTTGAACATTTTAGAAGACCTAGAAATGACTTACCACCTAGAAATGACTACCCTAGAAATGATGCATATTCTAGGCCAAACACTAGAAGGAGTTTTGAACCTTTTAGAACATCTAGACATGACCATTACTCTAGAAATGCTGCTCATTTTAGAACTAATAGTAGGAGAAATGGTTCTCATGAAATGCGCAATAGTCAGAATGAAAATAGAGTAATTCATTTTCGTCCATCAAGTTACTATGAACCTAGAAGGATGCATAACCCCAACGTGACTTGTCATTATTGTAGACGCATTGGTCATATTGCCCCTGCATGTTTTACACGACATAGACATATCACTCAATCGCATCATTATGATATGCCTAACCCTCAAGGACCCAAAATGGCATGGGTACCTAAAACGCATTAATTTGTTTTGTAGGTGTGTTTGAAGGGATCAAGTGTACTATGGTACCTTGATAGTGGATGCTCCAAACATATGACGGGAGACGAATCCAAATTCCTTCAACTAGAACACAAAGAAGGAGGAAGTGTGATTTTTGGGGATAACAATAAAGGAAAGATTATTGGCATCGGATCGGTCGGTAAGGATGAAAATTCCTCTATTAAGCATATATTACTTATTAAAGGTTTAAAGCATAATCTCTTGAGCATAAGTCAATTATGTGACAAGGGAAATCCTACCCTATTTGATTCGGATGAATGCTTAGTGTTTAGACGTAGTGATTTTAAAATTATCCTTCGTGGTTTTAGAGTGGATAATATTTATATGATTGATCTTGCTAATTCCTCACCCGAATATGTTGATTGTCTTATGAGCAAAGAGGATGATACTTGGCTATGGCATCGTAGAGTTGCTCATATAAACATGCATCTTTTGAACAAATTGATTTCACAAAACTTAGTTATTGGTCTTCCCAATTTGAAATTTGAAAATGACTCTATTTGTGATTCTTGTCAAAAAGGGAAGCAAACAAAAGCATCTTTCAAATCCAAAAATTTTGTTTCAACTTCTAGACCATTGCAATTGCTTCACATGGATTTATTTGGACCATCTCGCATTGAAAGTCTAGGAAGAAATCGTTATGCTTTTGTGATTGTTGATGATTATTCTAGATTTACTTGGACTTTATTTCTTGCCAATAAAAGTGATTCTTTTCAGAATTTTAAATATTTTCTTAAGTGTGTTCAAAGCGAGAAGGAAACAACCGTCACTTCAATTAGAAGTGATCATGGGGGAGAGTTTGATCATAATCTCTTTGCGGACTTTTGTGACGAACTCGGTATCGAGCATACCTTTTCCGCTCCACGAACACCACAACAAAATGGGGTGGTGGAAAGGAAAAATAGGTGTCTCGAAGAGATGGCTAGAACCATGCTCGAAGAGGCTAAGATTCCCAAACATTTTTGGGCGGATGCCGTGAGTACCGCATGCTACATCTTAAATAGAGTAGTCATAAGGCCTATACTCATGAAAACTCCCTATGAACTCTATAAGGGAAGGAAACCAAATATCTCCCATCTTAGAGTATTCGGTTGTAAATGTTTTATTCATAACAATGGCAAAGATCAATTGGGAAAATTTGATGCTAAGTCTGATGAGGGAATTTTCATTGGTTATTCTTCACGTAGCAAAGCATATAGGGTCTTTAATAAAAGAACCGAAACTGTGGAGGAATCCCCTCATGTTGTATTTGCCGAAAATAATGCTCGCTTGGCGAGAAAGGATACTGGTTTTGATCTTGCAGGTATCTTAGATAGCTTGAAAGACAAAATACAAGAGGAAACGCCTAATGAAAATCAAGACGAATCTTTGAAACAACCAACGGAGGAAGCGCCACAATTGGAGAATGAAACGAAAATGCCTAACGAGTGGAGGACAATCAAAGATCACCCTCTCGAACAGGTAATTGGGGACGTCGGAGAAAAGGTAAGTACCCGAAACTCCCTTAAGAACACCTTAGGACATACTGCTTTTGTGTCTCAAATTGAACCAACAACCATCTCCGAAGCAATTGGGGATGAATTTTGGACCTTGGCAATGCAAGAGGAGCTTAACCAATTCAATCGGAATGACGTTTGGGATTTGGTGCCAAGACCCGAAAATCATACCATAATTGGTACAAAATGGGTTTTTCGAAACAAACTAGATGAAAATGGTGTAATCACTAGAAACAAAGCTAGGCTTGTAGCAAAAGGCTATAATCAAGAAGAGGGTATTGACTATGAAGAAACATATGCTCCCGTAGCTAGATTAGAAGCTATTCGTCTATTGCTCACGTTTACCTCTTCTATGAATTTCAATAATCAAATGGATGTGAAAAGTGCTTTTCTAAATGGTGTTATTCAAGAAAAAGTTTATGTTGAACAACCCCCCGGTTTTGAAGATTTTAAATCTCCCGATCATGTTTTCAAACTCAAAAAGGCTCTTTATGGTTTAAAACAAGCTCCCCGAGCTTGGTATGAAAGATTGAGTAAATTTCTATTGGAAAATGTTTTCATTAGAGGGAAAGTTGACACCACCCTTTTCGTTAAGCATAAAAACAATGAAATTTTATTAGTTCAAATATATGTGGATGATATCATATTTGGTGCTACTAACAATGTCTTATGCAAGGAATTTTCCGATTTAGTGACAAGCGAATTTGAGATGTCTATGATGGGTGAGTTAACATTCTTTTTGGGATTACAAGTAAAGCAAATGAAAGAAGGTACGTTCATTTGCCAAGCCAAATATTGCAAAGAATTACTGAAACGATTTGAAATGAACAATGCAAAAGCAATGGCGACTCCCATGAGCACATCCGATCATCTAGACAAAGATGAGAAAGGTAAGGAAGTCGACACTAAGAAGTATCGAGGTATGATCGGCTCTCTCCTTTATCTTACTGCTAGTCGTCCGGACATCATGTTTAACGTGTGCTTATGCGCCCGTTATCAATCGTGTCCGAAGGAGTCTCACCTTACTGCGGTAAAACGGATTTTGAAGTACCTTGTTGGTACTACAAATGTGGGTCTATGGTACCCAAAAGGTTCTTCATGCCAACTCGTTGGCTATTCCGACTCCGATTTTGCTGGATGCAAATTGGACCGCAAGAGCACTAGTGGCACTTGCCATTTACTCGGTAGCTCTCTCGTTTCTTTGTTTAGCAAGAAACAAGTAAGTGTTGCGTTGTCCACAACCGAGGATGAATATGTAGCTGCGGGGAGTTGTTGCGCTCAAATCCTATGGATGAAACACAACTCTTGGACTATGGCCTATGTCTTGATCATATCCCTCTTAGATGTGATAATACTAGTGCCATATACTTGTCTTGAATCGTCTTTATGAACTGTTTACTTTGCATAACCCGCTTAAAGTTTGCCATTATCAAAAAGGGGGAAATTGTTGGAAACACGTTCTCAAGGCTTTATACTAAAACGTGTGTTCTTATGTGTAGGTTTTGATGAATGACAAACAAGCGCAAATTGATATATGCGAAGTTCAAGTACAAGCGCACGATTGGTGGATAACGAGATTCAAGCACAAGACAAAGTTTTATAGTTTAAATGAGTCGCTCTTAATTGTGTTCTTGATCCGACAACTTGACTCATGACATGGCTTCTCTCGTAAAATTATTTTTACAAAATCATGCATATTTAATTTAATGCTAAATGATTTTAAATCATGCATATTTTCATTAGTCAAAATGATTTATAAACATGCCTCTAAAAACTGGACTAAGATAATCGATTATGTACTTATGATAATCGATTATGTTAAGCCAAGACTGCATGACAATCGATTGTGAACAAATGACAATCGATTGCGTTAAGGCAGTGAGCATCAGGGTTTTCAAACCTGCATGACAATCGATTGTGAACCTTATGACAATCGATTGTGATGAGGCAGTGTACATCAAAGTTTTTCAAAACTCAGAATAATCGATTGTGAAGCTAATGACAATCGATTGTAAAGAGACAGTGTCCATCAGATTTTTAAAAGTCACAAAATAATCGATTGTGAACATATGACAATCGATTGTGTTGAGGCAGTGTCTTCCAGACTTTTTCAAAGTTATTCAATAATCGATTGTGAGCATATAACAATCGATTGTCACGAGGCAGTGTCTAATATGATTTTCAAAGTCTGATAAATAATCGATTATTAACATTGCACAATCGATTGTGAAGCTGACCGTTGTCGTAAAGTTTTCAAATACTGTCAGGTAATCGATTGTTGATTTTGTACAATCGATTGTTGATATTAAAATCTGAAAAAGATTTTTTGAACGTTGCTGAATAATCGTTTGTTGATTTTGTACAATCGATTGTTGAAATTAAAATCTGGAAAGGATTTTTTGAACGTTGCTGAATAATCGATTATTGATTTGGTATAATCAATTGTTTTATGTAAAATCTGGAAATGATTTTTTGAACGTTGCCAATAATCGATTGTTGATCTTGGACAATCGATTGTTAAGTGTAAAATCTGGGATTGATTTTTGGAACGATTGGCAAACAATCGATTGTGGCTTCCTGACAATCTATTGTCACAGAGTAAAATCAGCAACTCTTAATTGGCAATTAGGCAACGGTAATGCCAAGTTTTTCAACTATAAATACAGCTTCATTTCAGTGTTTTAAAAACAACAACGCACAACAACTGATCATTCTATTGCTATAAGCTTGCATACTATTGTTTATCATTTTATATTCAATTCATAAAGCTTTTGAGAGCCAAAGTCTTGTCCATAGTTGTTGTGATCTTGAGCTTACTTCTTTTACTCATATCTACTCATTAAGGAGTGTTTTGTTTGAGTGTTTAGTGTTTCGTACACTTGTAAGAGAATTGTGATTCTCTTGTTGTAAGGAACTTGTGTTTCCTTGGTTGAAGTCTTGGAGTGTTGTATCTCCGAGCAAAGGTGTTAAGGCTTGTGTCCTTAAGTTGTAAAGGTTTGTTGAGCACCCGTAAGCTTGACAAGTTAGTGGAAAATCTCGAGAGAGTCTCTCGGGGACTGGACTAGCCACGTGTTGTGGTGAACCAGAATACATCGGTGCGTTCTTTCCTTTTTGTTTATTCAACGCACTTAATTATTTCCTGCAAATTTTAATTTCCGCAAGTTTACGCTAAATTTTATTATAACGCTATTCACCCCCCTCTAGCGTTAAGCGTATTATCTAACAATTTCCGGATGATTGGTTGATGAAATACGAGGCAGAATTAATGTTCGACTATAGATATAGAGATAAACACTGGAATGAGCATGACTAAAACCTCTAAATGGAGTGCAAGTTCAGTGTCGTAGCTCATGAATCAGGAAGTAAGGATTGATACACAAGTCATCCCCAAGAGGGAGAGTTTCAAGTATCTTGGGTCAATAGTCCAAGGCAAAGGGGAGGTTGACAAGGATATCACACATAATATTGGAGCAGTGTGGATGAAATAGAATCGTGCTTCTGGTGTCTTATGTGATAAGAACGTGCTATCAAGAATTAAAGCAAATTCTACAAAATGGTGGTTAGACTGACTATGTTGTATGGACCGGAGTTGGTCGATCAAGAACATGTCCAGAAGATGAAAGTAACGGAGATAATGATGCTGAGATGGATGTTTGAGCATTTACTAGAACAGATAGGGTCAGGAATGAAGATATTCGGTACTAGGGGACGCCCCTGGAGAAGGATAAGATACGGAAAGTGGGGATGGAATGATTCGTATATGTGATAAGGAGGTGGTCATACACTATAAGGAGGTGTGAGAGATTGAATATGGTAGGCATGCAGAAAGGTAGAGTAAGACCAAAGATGTATTAGGGAGAGGTATTAGGCAGGACGTGGCTTTTCTTCAACTGACTAAGAACATGACCCTTGATAGGAGGTTATGAACATTGAGGATTAGGGTAGAAGATTAGTAATAATAGTGTGTTCTTCCTTTCTAACTTTAGTATTATTCCCGTTTTATCTTATCCTTGGATGTCTACTATTACTTGATGTTGTTTCTCCTTCGATTTGTTACTATCTAGTTGTATTGTTTCCATTTTATATTTCAATACACTTTACTATCGGGTTTGTGCTTTCCCGAAACAAGGAACTATCAGAAATAACATCCTACTTGTACAAGGTAACAATAAGGTTTATGCAACACTACCAGGAGTCTGAAACTGAAATAGTGCCATTTTGGCACAAAATACCTTTCTATTATTTAAAAAAAGTTACATAAATACATAAAATGCAGTATAGTACTGCGTTTTACTTTAATGAAAAGTTATCTGTTAAAGTAAAATGCAATATTATACTGCATTTTATTAAAAAAATAACTTTTTTAATAGGAAAATGCATTACCTTACTTTGTTTCCCTTAAACGCAATATTGTAATGCGTTTTCCTATATTTTTGGGCCCACAATAATTACAATTCTGCAGGACTGCAGAGAATATTGTATTATAGTGTAAAATGCAGTATAATAATACGTTTTACACTGAAACGTATTATTATACTGCATTTTACTATGATTTTTGGGCCCACCAATAAGTGTACTGCGGATAATTGATATAACAATAATTTAAATACATAAAACGTGGTATTGTAGTGCTTTTTACATTAAAAAAAAAATTGCACCCCAAGCTCGGACTTGCCTTATTTAAAGGCATTCGAATTTTATGAAAATTCATTCAAAACTTTCCTTCAAACTTCCATTCATACTTCTCTCTTCTTCTTTTCAATCATTTTTTTATTATGTCTGAAGATCCAAAAATAACGGTTTCATTATATTGAGGGGGGGGGGGGGAGGGAGGGTGAGGTTGTGCTGGAGAATAACTCTATGATGTATAGCTCACCTCCACAGTGTTATGGTAAATTGCTGCTTACTATGGAGTACGCTACATTTCTATGGTTGTTACGTATAAAATGAATGTGAGGAAGCATTCGGTGAATCTTAAAGTAACAGGTAGATTTCTGTATTCAATGACTCCGCAGAACTTTGCTTATTATTTTGAGTTTAACATCCAAGATGACGAAACTCTTAGAGATTTTTTGCAGATTTCGGATTAATACAGGAAATTTGTTGTAATAAAACTGTTGGAAATGTACGTCAAGGTTGAAGGTGTTCCCAATAATGAGGGTGTGCATAGTAGGGATAACCCCCAGTCATCGGGTGGTTTTTTTGGAGCGATTTTTGGCGGACAAAGTACTGATGAAAGAGCTTTCCATGGTATAAACTTTTCACCACCGGCGAATGAGCAACCACAAAATGATTTTTCAACTATATATAATCCACAAGACGATTTGTCAATTTTTCTGCACTTTAGCGATGTTTATTTTATGTTTTAATTGGTTTTGTATTAACACTCATATTTTTCATAGGGGGTACCGTCCGAATATGAATTTTACAAGTTATGGCCCCATCCCTAGTTGGAATAGGCATAGTTCTGGCATAGTGGACCGCGGTGGTCAATCGGGGAGTCATCACCAATAAGAAAATATCCATCATGAAATGTGTAACGACCTGATCGGTCGTTTTGCCTTTTAGAACCCCGCTCCCTTAAATAAAACTTCCGTGCTTGCCTTAGCTAACTTATTACTTGCCGGGATGGTTGGTTCGGGAATTGGAAAAGTTTTGAGTGAAATATGCCCATTTGATTCTTTAAGATTCTCTTAAAAGACCAAGTTTGACTTCGGTTAACATTTTGAGAAAACGGACCCGCATTCGTAATTTGGAGGTCCCGGAGGATCTGTGGGAAAATATGGGACCTGGGCATATGTGCAGAATCAAATTCTGAGGTCCCTAGCCTGAGTAACGAATTTTTATTAGAAATTGTTAATTTAAAGTTTTAAGGAACTAAAGAAACTAAGTAAGCATTGATTTTCTAGGTATCGGGCTCGTTTTTTGTTCCAAAGCCTGGTACAGGTCTGAAATATCATTTAAGACTTGCCCGTAAAATTTGGTGTCAATCCGAGTAGTTTAAGGGGCTTTGACCCGTCAGAGGAAAATTAAGAACTTGAAGTTCATAAGTTTGATTCATTTGGTTGTAGGGGTGATTCCTA
The DNA here is from genome assembly GCA_034376525.1 of Nicotiana benthamiana. Classification (NCBI taxonomy): domain Eukaryota; kingdom Viridiplantae; phylum Streptophyta; class Magnoliopsida; order Solanales; family Solanaceae; genus Nicotiana; species Nicotiana benthamiana. The sequence continues at coordinate 145,808,930 of CM067327.1, read as the reverse complement.
TATTTTGCGTTGTTCCGGGTGTTCCGAGGGTTCGGGTAGGTCCGCCTCGTGATTTAGACTTGTCGGTATGTTCGAGCAGGGTCCGAGAGCCCCGAGCGTCAATCGGATGAGGCTTGAGTGAAGTGGAAATTTGACAAAGGGTTGAAGGTTGTTGCTTCTCTCATAACCGCATCTGTGGTTCTTAGACCGAAGATGCGGGATCGCAGGTGCGGCCCTTCCATTGCAGAAGCGACCCAGGTGCCCAGGTCAGGAAACCGCAGATGCGGCTCCCAAGCCGCAGAAGTGGCTCCCAAGCCGTAGAAGCGGCTCCGCAGATGCGGCCCTGAGACCGCAGATGCGCCCTTGAGACTGCAGATGCGGTCCTAGCTTCCCTTCCCCTTATCACAGATGGGTCACATTCTCACATATGCGGGACCGTAGATGCGGTCCGCTGACCCCTTATGTGGAAATCGCTAGGCAGTGAGGTTCATGTAGTTCGAGCTCAAAAGCATTTTTATCATTTATTCACTCCTTCCTTAGGAGATTTGGGAGCTTTTGAGAGAAGGTCTTCACTTAGCATTGTGAGGTAAGTTTATTCCACTCATCTTTAGTTAAACACTTTCATAATAGGTAGATCAAACACTATAAATTAGGTAAAATTAAAGAGTTAGATCAAGACCTGGTTTTAATAAAATTCAGACTTAATCATGATATTTATTATGAAATGAACTAGAAATTATATATTATTGATCCTTAGATTGAAGAGAGTAACTTTCTTCGAAATATCTCTGAATCCGGGCACGTGGGCCCGGGCGTCGGAATTTAGGAACTCATATTAATGGTTGGGAAATTGCTTATATAGCTAGAATTCGATCTTGTGAGCCTATATTAATTAGTTCTTACTTCCTTTAACTAATTTGGGATTGTTCGGCTCCGAATTGAGGGTTTGGGCTCGTTCTTGGAATTTGAAGTATACTTTGGAGCGAGGTAAGTCTCCTTTCTAACCTTGTAAGACGAAATTGTCCCCATATGAATAATAATTGAGTAATTGTTGCTAAATGCGGGGGCCACGTACGCACTAGGTGGCGAGAGTCCGTGCGTAGCTACTATTATATTAATTGTTTGGGTAGTTTAGGACCCATATCATGCTATATTTGTGAATATCTCTATATTATCTTGCTAACATGATCACTTAGGATATGCTAGAGACTTGGAAAGGAATAAGATCGAACATGTATACTTGTTGAACTCTTGTATGACATTATTGTATATTAATGTGCATTCGTATGCATTCTTGATATTGCTTGTTATTTGTGGATCGGGCCGATCGCCTCGGTATGAATAGATGCATCTATGGTTCGCGTCGTTCGACCCTCAGCAGTACACAGTTTATTTCAATTGGATCGGACTGTCTCCTCGGCATTATATGCGCATAATATCTATGGGGAATCTTATACTTAAATTGTTTTGCTAATATTCGAAATGTAAATAGTTAACTGGAACATTGTGAAGAACATGATTTATACTTCTCGTTACAAATTGTTGATTATTGGGGATTCCCATGCTTAGCATAGCATATTGATATATTATTTAACCCTAGTAAGTATCAAGTCGACCTCTTGTATCTACTTCTTCGAGATTAGGCAGGATACTTACTGGGTTCATATTATTTATGTACTCATACTACGCTTTTTTACTTAATTGTACATGATTTGAGGCAGGTACATCTGGCTACCAGTCTGGTGCGCGCCCCTGAGTGGTAGATCGAGACTTCCACGGCGAGCTGCTTCCTTCCTATGCCGTTCAGCAGCCGGATGGAGTCTTTTCTCATTGTTTTTGCTATCTTTTCTATCTCAGACAGTAGGATAGAGACACTCTTTTGTATATTCCACTACATGCCTATTACTTGTGACACCGGGCCTTGGCACACACATTAGTGGATATTTATTTTTGGGTTGTATAATCGTTTTCGATACTTCATTGATCACTTTTGACTTTAAGTTTAAATTCGAGAATCTACTTCACTTATTTCTCTTATAAAAGTAAAGTAAGAATTTAATTACGTTTTTCCACGTCAGCTTGCCTGACAATGGTGTCGTGCGCCATCATGACCTATTTTGAAAATGGGTCGTGACAACGTGGTATTAGAGCACTAGGGTCGCGTATGTCTCACAAGTCATGGGAAGACCTAATAGAGTCTTGTAGATTGGTACGGAGACGTCTGTATTTATCTTCGAGAGGCTATAGGGTATTAGGAAAAACTAATCTTATTTATTTCTATCGTGTAGTGGTTGTTGTACTAAAATTCCATCTTCTATTCTCTCACAGATGGTGAGGACACGCACAGCTGATGTTCTAGACCCAGGCGAAGCGGCTCCCCCGTTGCTAGAGGCCGAGGCAGAGGCCAGGGGAGGGCACTGGCTCGTGGTAAGGGACGAGGGCGTCCCAGAGCTATCCCAGTGGCACCACCAGTAGATCCCGCGGGAGATCCTATTATAGAGGATCAGGGCAAGGTTCCCGCAGCTGAGCCTACCCGGTAGACTTTATGACAACACCGGGATTTCAGGAGGTCATGGGTCGTATGTTGCGGTTCATGGCTACTATGACTCAGGCTGGTTTATTTCCACCAGACCCAGCTACTTCACAGGCAAGAAGGGGAGCACAAACACCTGCTACCAAGGATCCTGGTCATGCTGCTGTTGTGTACCAGACTCCGGGTACACTACCTGTAGAGGGGGCCCAGCCAGTTGCCGCAGTAGCGCCCTAGCCCAGACCAATTGCGAATGGTGACCTGCAAAAGCTATTAGACAGATGAACTAGACTTCACCATCCAGTCTTTGGGGGTGAGCGCCATGAGGATGCTCAGGACTTCATAGACAGGTGTAGGGACATACTACACAACATGAGGATATTGGAGTGGAGTTGACTTTACTACTTTTCAGCTTGAGGGTAGGGCCCATAGTGTTACTGTTAGATAATACGCTTAACGCTAGAGGGGGGTGAATAGCGTTATAATAAAATTTAGCGTAAACTTGCGGAAATTAAAATTTGCAGGAAATAATTAAGTGCGTTGAATAAACAAAAAGGAAAGAACGCACTGATATATTCTGGTTCACCACAACACGTGGCTAGTCCAGTCCCCGAGAGACTCCCTCGAGATTTTCCACTAACTTGTCAAGCTTACGGGTGCTCAACAAACCTTTACAACTTAAGGACACAAGCCTTAACACCTTTGCTCGGAGATACAACACTCCAAGACTTCAACCAAGGAAACACAAGTTCCTTACAACAAGAGAATCACAATTCTCTTACAAGTGTACAAAACACTAAACACTCAAACAAAGCACTCCTTAATGAGTAGATATGAGTAAAAGAAGTAAGCTCAAGACCACAACAACTATGGACAAGACTTTGGCTCTCAAAAGCTTTATGAAATGAATATAAAATGATAAACAATAGTATGCAAGCTTATAGCAATAGAATGATCAGTTGTTGTGTGTTGTTGTTTTTAAAACACTGAAATGAAGCTGTATTTATAGTTGAAAAACTTGGCATTACCGTTGCCTAATTGCCAATTAAGAGTTGCTGATTTTACTCTGTGACAATCGATTGTCAGGAAGCCACAATCGATTGTTTGCCAATCGTTCCAAAAATCAATCCCAGATTTTACGCTTAACAATCGATTGTCCAAGATCAACAATCGATTATTGGCAACGTTCAAAAAATCATTTCCAGATTTTACGTAAAACAATCGATTATACCAAATCAATAATCGATTATTCAGCAACGTTCAAAAAATCCTTTCCAGATTTTAATTTCAACAATCGATTGTACAAAATCAACAATCGATTATTCAGCAACGTTCAAAAAATCTTTTTCAGATTTTAATATCAACAATCGATTGTACAAAATCAACAATCGATTACCTGACGGTATTTGAAAACTTTACGACAACGGTCAGCTTCACAATCGATTGTGCAATGATAACAATCGATTATTTATCAGACTTTGAAAATCATATTAGACACTGCCTCGTGACAATCGATTGTTATATGCTCACAATCGATTATTTAATAACTTTGAAAAAGTCTGGAAGACACTGCCTCAACACAATCGATTGTCATATGTTCACAATCGATTATTTTGTGACTTTTAAAAACCTGATGGACACTGTCTCTTTACAATCGATTGTCATTAGCTTCACAATCGATTATTCTGAGTTTTGAAAAACTTTGATGTACACTGCCTCATCACAATCGATTGTCATAAGGTTCACAATTGATTGTCATGCAGGTTTGAAAAACCTGATGCTCACTGCCTTAACGCAATCGATTGTCATTTGTTCACAATCGATTGGCATGCAGTCTTGGCTTAACATAATCGATTATCTTAGTCCAGTTTTTAGAGGCATGTTTAAAAATCATTTTGACTAATGAAAATATGCATGATTTAAAATCATTTAGCATTAAATTAAATATGCATGATTTTGTAAAAATAATTTTACGAGAGAAGCCATGTCATGAGTCAAGTTGTCGGATCAAGAACACAGTTAAGAGCGACTCATTTAAACTATAAAACTTTGTCTTGTGCTTGAATCTCGTTATCCACCAATTGTGCGCTTGTACTTGAACTTCGCATATATCAATTTGCGCTTATTTGTCATTCATCAAAACCTACACATAAGAACACACGTTTTAGTATAAAGCCTTGAGAACGTGTTTCCAACAATTTCCCCCTTTTTGATAATGGCAAACGTTAAGCGGGTTATGCAAAGTAAACAGTTCATAAAGACGATTCAAGACAAGTATATGTATGCCTCAACAAGTATGCAATTTGTTCCCCCTCAATATATGGATTCCCCCTCAATTTAAGCTTATAAATATTGAGAGTGCATACCCGTTATCTTCCCCCTTTTGCCATTAGCAAAAATAATATAAGAAGATGCCAAAGATGTAAATAAAACTTGTTTATTTATTTGAAAGAGAAAAAACGTGATTACTTAAAGAGAGCACAATAACTCAAGTAATAGCATTACAATCGATTATTGATACGAGATAATCGATTATTAGACGACAGAACCCGATTTTTCTGAAGAAGACTTGATTATTGCGCGTCATGCTTTATAATTCCCCCTACCTTTAGGGCGATACCTGCAAAAATTCGTTAGACGTCTCCGACGCTCAAGTTAGAAATCATGTAAGATAAAAAGATGCAATGCATGACTTTGATCAACGTGGAGTCAAGAATCCCGAGTTCACTACGAATTCGGAAGAAGGACTCTTTCTCTAGGGGCTTTGTAAAGATGTCGGCCAATTGGTCTTTGATTTGAACAAATTCGATTTCGACATCGCCCTTGAGAACGTGATCTCTTATAAAATGATGTCTAATTTCAATGTGTTTTGTTCGCGAATGAAGAACGGGGTTCTTCGTCAAGCATATGGCACTAGTATTATCACATCAAAGAGGGATATGATCAAGACTTAGGCCATAGTCCAAGAGTTGTTGTTTCATCCATAGGATTTGAGCGAAACAACTCCCCGTGGCTACATATTCAGCCTCGGTTGTGGACAACGCAACACTTACTTGTTTCTTGCTAAACCAAGAAACGAGAGAGCTACCGAGCAAATGGCAAGTGCCACTAGTGCTCTTGCGGTCCAATTTGCATCCAGCAAAATCGGAGTCGGAATAGCCAACGATTTGGCATGAAGAACCTTTGGGGTACCATAGACCCACATTTGTAGTACCAACAAGGTACTTCAAAATCCGTTTTACCGCAGTAAGGTTAGACTCCTTCGGACACGATTGATAACGGGCGCATAAGCACACGCTAAACATGATGTCCGGACGACTAGCAGTAAGATAAAGGAGAGAGCCGATCATACCTCGATACTTCTTAGTGTCGACTTCCTTACCTTTCTCATCTTTGTCTAGATGATCGGATGTGCTCATGGGAGTCGCCATTGCTTTTGCATTGTTCATTTCAAATCGTTTCAGTAATTCTTTGCAATATTTGGCTTGGCAAATGAACGTACCTTCTTTCATTTGCTTTACTTGTAATCCCAAAAAGAATGTTAACTCACCCATCATAGACATCTCAAATTCGCTTGTCATTAAATCGGAAAATTCCTTGCATAAGACATTGTTAGTAGCACCAAATATGATATCATCCACATATATTTGAACTAATAAAATTTCATTGTTTTTATGCTTAACGAAAAGGGTGGTGTCAACTTTCCCTCTAATGAAATCATTTTCCAATAGAAATTTACTCAATCTTTCATACCAAGCTCGGGGAGCTTGTTTTAAACCATAAAGAGCCTTTTTGAGTTTGAAAACATGATCGGGAGATTTAAAATGTTCAAAACCGGGGGGTTGTTCAACATAAACTTCTTCTTGAATAACACCATTTAGAAAAGCACTTTTCACATCCATTTGATTATTGAAATTCATAGAAGAGGCAAACGCGAGCAATAGACGAATAGCTTCTAATCTAGCTACGGGAGCATATGTTTCTTCATAGTCAATACCCTCTTCTTGATTATAGCCTTTTGCTACAAGCCTAGCTTTGTTTCTAGTGATTAAACCATTTTCATCTAGTTTGTTTCGAAAAAACCCATTTCGTACCAATTATGGTATGATTTTCGGGTGTTGGCACCAAATCCCAAACGTCATTCCGTTTGAATTGGTTAAGCTCCTCTTGCATTGCCAAGGTCCAAAATTCATCCCCAATTGCTTCGGAGATGGTTGTTGGTTCAATTTGAGACACAAAAGCAGTATGTCCTAAGGTGTTCTTAAGGGAGTTTCGGGTACTTACCTTTTCTCCGACGTCCCCAATTACCTGTTCGAGAGGGTGATCTTTGATTGTCCTCCACTCGTTAGGCGTTTTCGTTTCATTCTCCAATTGTGGCGCTTCCTCCGTTGGTTGTTTCAAAGATTCGTCTTGATTTTCTTTAGGCGTTTCCTCTTGTATTTTGTCTTTCAAGCTATCTAAGATACCTGCAAGATCAAAACCAATATCCTTTCTCGCCAAGCGAGCATTATTTTCGGCAAATACAACATGAGGGGATTCCTCCACAGTTTCGGTTCTTTTATTAAAGACCCTATATGCTTTGCTACGTGAAGAATAACCAATGAAAATTCCCTCATCGGACTTAGCATCAAATTTTCCCAATTGATCTTTGCCATTGTTATGAATAAAACATTTACAACCGAATACTTTTAGATGGGAGATATTTGGTTTCCTTCCCTTATAGAGTTCATAGGGAGTTTTCATGAGTATAGGCCTTATGACTACTCTATTTAAGATGTAGCATGCGGTACTCACGGCATCCGCCCAAAAATGTTTGGGAATCTTAGCCTCTTCGAGCATGCTTCTAGCCATCTCTTCGAGACACCTATTTTTTCTTTCCACCACCCCATTTTGTTGTGGTGTTCGTGGAGCGGAAAAGGTATGCTCGATACCGAGTTCGTCACAAAAGTTCGCAAAGAGATTGTGATCAAACTCTCCCCCATGATCACTTCTAATTGAAGTGACGGTTGTTTCCTTCTCGTTTTGAACACGCTTAAGAAAATATTTAAAATTCTGAAAAGAATCACTTTTATTGGCAAGAAATAAAGTCCAAGTAAATCTAGAATAATCATCAACAATCACAAAAGCATAACGATTTCTTCCTAGACTTTCAATGCGAGATGGTCCAAATAAATCCATGTGAAGCAATTGCAATGGTCTAGAAGTTGAAACAAAATTTTTGGATTTGAAAGATGCTTTTGTTTGCTTCCCTTTTTGAAAAGAATCACAAATAGAGTCATTTTCAAATTTCAAATTGGGAAGTTAAGTTTTGTGAAATCAATTTGTTCAAAAGATGCATGTTTATATGAGCAACTCTACGATGCCATAGCCAAGTATCATCCTCTTTGCTCATAAGACAATCAACATATTCGGGTGAGAAATTAGCAAGATCAACCATATAAATATTATCCACTCTAAAACCACGAAGGATAATTTTACAATCACTACGTCTAAACACTAAGCATTCATTCGAATCAAATAGGGCAAGATTTCCCTTGTCACATAATTGACTTATGCTCAAGAGATTATGCTTTAAACCTTTAACAAGTAATATATGCTTAATAGAGGAATTTTCATCCTTACCGACCGATCTGATGCCAATAATCTTTCCTTTATTGTAATCCCCAAAAATCACACTTCCTCCTTCTTTGTGTTCTAGTTGAAGGAATTTGGATTCGTCTCCCGTCATATGTTTGGAGCATCCACTATCAAGGTACCATAGTACACTTGATCCCTTCAAACACACCTACAAAACAAATTAATGCGTTTTAGGTACCCATGCCATTTTGGGTCCTTGAAGGTTAGGCATATCATAATGATGCGATTGAGTGATATGTCTATGTCGTGTAAAACATGCAGGGGCAATATGACCAATGCGTCTACAATAATGACAAGTCACGTTGGGGTTATGCATCCTTCTAGGTTCATAGTAACTTGATGGACGAAAATGAATTACTCTATTTTCATTCTGACTATTGCGCATTTCATGAGAACCATTTCTCCTACTATTAGTTCTAAAATGAGCAGCATTTCTAGAGTAATGGTCATGTCTAGATGTTCTAAAAGGTTCAAAACTCCTTCTAGTGTTTGGCCTAGAATATGCATCATTTCTAGGGTAGTCATTTCTAGGTGGTAAGTCATTTCTAGGTCTTCTAAAATGTTTAACATTTGTTCTAGCGTGCATATTTGTTCTAGGATTGCTATTTCTACGAAATCCTAGGTTGAGCCTTAGGTGGTTGGGGTTTGGCTTCAACCTTTTCTTTAGGCTCATTCTTAAAACCTATGCCATGCTTGGTTGACTTCAAATTAACAAGGACCTCATTCAAGTTTTTGTGGGAAGAATTAAACTTATCTAAGGTACCTTTAAGTCTGTCTACCTCATTTTTGAAATGCATGCAAGAAGAGCAATTTTTAATAGAACTTTCGGGCTTGTCGGCGCTTCTTTTTCCAAAAAACTTGTTTTCCTCTTTCAGCTTCTCATTTTCTAAAACCAGTTTTTCTAACTCCTTTTCTTTTAAAGAAAGCTGTTTTTGAAAATCTTTTTCTTTTAGAGAAGCATTTTCTTTTATGCTCTTGACAGTTTTTGAAGCTTTAATAAATTCAGTGTATAGCTCATCAAAAGCAGTTCGCATTTCTTCAAGAGTAAAGAAGTTTTTAGAGGAGATTTGACATACCTCATCTTGCTTGTCTTCTTGCGCCATAAGGCAAAGGTTTGCGGCTACGTCTTCTTCTTCTTCGCTTGACTCATCTCCGGAGTCTCCTCCCCAAGAAATGTATGCACGTTGCTTCTTAAAAGGTTTCTTCTCCTTTTTGATGTTTGGGCAATTTGATTTGATGTGCTCGGTTTCACCGCGTTCATAACACTTTATTTGCTCGCCTTGCTTTTTGCCCTTTCGTTCATACTCCTTTCGCATGAACTTTTGAAATCTTTTGATAACGAGTCCAAACTCGTTGTCTCCGTCCTCATCAACTTGAGGTTGGCTTGTGCTTGCCTTAAGCGCTATTCTTTGCCTCCTTTGATCATCAACAAGAGGGTTAAGTATTGTAGATTCATAAGTTCTAAGGTTACCTCTTAATGCGTCGATTGTGACATTTGAGACGCCAATGGATTCTTGAATTGCGTCGGCCTTTGATCGCCATGCCAGAGTGAGACTTCTAAGAATTTTTCGAACAAGTTCTCTATCCGTGAATGTCTTCTTGAGGGCATGTAGGTCATTTACGATTATTGAAAATCGTTCGAACTTTTCATCCACCTTTTCACCTTCCTTCATGTGAAATAATTCATAAGCATGGGTTAGGAAATCAATTTTAGCTTCCCTTACCTGGTCCGTACCTTCGTACGTAATTTCCAGCTTGTCCCACATTTCCTTTGCCGTTGTGCAACACGATATTTTCCTGTAATCGTCAGCATTTACAGCACAATATAATAAATTAATTGCTTTAGCATTATTTTGAACCTTTCGGATATCATCCGCGTCATATTTTTCTTCGGACTTGGGAACCCATTCGTTTTCAACCTTTTTGGTTGGAATTTCATTTCCCTTTGTTATCACCTTCCAGAGATAAAAATTGTTTGCTTGAACGAAGATTTTCATCCTCTCCTTCCAGTACGTATAGTTTGTACCGTTGAATAGTGGTGGTCGGGTGGAGCACTGTCCTTCCTCTATTCCTGCAAAAGAATCACGAGTAGAAGCCATGGAAGTTTCTCTCAAACTGTTAAGTCTTCAGAGAGTTGGGCTCTGATACCAATTGTTAGATAATACGCTTAACGCTAGAGGGGGGGGTGAATAGCGTTATAATAAAATTTAGCATAAACTTGCGGAAATTAAAATTTGCAGGAAATAATTAAGTGCGTTGAATAAACAAAAAGGAAAGGAAAGAACGCACCGATGTATTCTGGTTCACCACAACACGTGGCTAGTCCAGTCCCCGAGAGACTCCCTCGAGATTTTCCACTAACTTGTCAAGCTTACGGGTGCTCAACAAACCTTTACAACTTAAGGACACAAGCCTTAACACCTTTGCTCGGATATACAACACTCCAAGACTTCAACCAAGAAAACACAAGTTCCTTACAACAAGAGAACCACAATTTTCTTACAAGTGTACAAAACACTAAACACTCAAACAAAACACTTCTTAATGAGTAGATATGAGTAAAAGAAGTAAGCTCAAGATCACAACAACTATGGACAAGACTTTGGCTCTTAAAAGCTTTATGAAATGAATATAAAATGATAAACAATAGTATGCAAGCTTAGAGCAATAGAATGATCAGTTGTTGTGTGTTGTTGTTTTTAAAACACTGAAATGAAGCTGTATTTATAGTTGAAAAACTTGGCATTACCGTTGCCTAATTGCCAATTAAGAGTTGCTGATTTTACTCTGTGACAATCGATTGTCAGGAAGCCACAATCGATTGTTTGCCAATCGTTCCAAAAATCAATCCCAGATTTTACGCTTAACAATCGATTGTCCAAGATCAACAATCGATTATTCGCAACGTTCAAAAAATCATTTCCAGATTTTACGTAAAACAATCGATTATACCAAATCAATAATCGATTATTCAGCAATGTTCAAAAAATCCTTTCCAGATTTTAATTTCAACAATCGATTGTACAAAATCAATAATCGATTATTCAGCAACGTTCAAAAAATTTTTTTCAGATTTTAATATCAACAATCGATTGTACAAAATCAACAATCAATTACCTGACGGTATTTGAAAACTTTACGACAACGGTCAGCTTCACAATCGATTGTGCAATGTTAACAATCGATTATTTATCAGACTTTGAAAATTATTTTAGACACTGCCTCGTGACAATCGATTGTTATATACTCACAATCGATTATTTAATAACTTTGAAAAAGTCTGGAAGACACTGCCTCAACACAATCGATTGTCATATGTTCACAATCGATTATTTTGTGACTTTTAAAAATCTGATGGACACTGTCTCTTTACAATCGATTGTCATTAGCTTCACAATCGATTATTCTGAGTTTTGAAAAACTTTGATGTACACTGCCTCATCACAATCGATTGTCATAAGGTTCACAATCGATTGTCATGCAGGTTTGAAAAACCTGATGCTCACTGCCTTAACGCAATCGATTGTCATTTGTTCACAATCGATTGTCATGCAGTCTTGGCTTAACATAATCGATTATCATAAGTACATAATCGATTATCTTAGTCCAGTTTTTAGAGGCATGTTTAAAAATCATTTTGACTAATGAAAATATGCATGATTTAAAATCATTTAGCATTAAATTAAATATGCATGATTTTGTAAAAATAATTTTACGAGAGAAGCCATGTCATGAGTCAAGTTGTCGGATCAAGAACACAATTAAGAGCGACTCATTTAAACTATAAAACTTTGTCTTGTGCTTGAATCTCGTTATCCACCAATTGTGCGCTTGTACTTGAACTTCGCATATATCAATTTGCGTTTGTTTGTCATTCATCAAAACCTACAACACACGTTTTAGTATAAAGCCTTGAGAACGTGTTTCCAACAGAAATAACATGTTCCGAATCTCCCCATGAATATGTTATGCCAGTATATCCATCACCAAGGCAAATAAGAACGAGTTAAGAGCTTAATCCTGGTGCAACCCCATCATGAATGAAAAGTATCTCGAGTCTCCTCCCACTGCCCTTGCCCCGGTCTTAGCTCTATCATACATATTCTTAAGTGTCATAATGTAAGCTACAAGAACACCTCCATCCTCCAAACACCTCTATAAAACTTCATTTAGGACTTTATCGTACGCCTTTTCCAGATCAATGAATACCATATGCAAGTCACTCTTCATTTCTAGCTCAATGAACACCATTTGGTAGGAACATTGATGCACGATAAGGTTGCTTTTGCTGATGTATTGAGGAAGATCTCCAAGATACAGAAGACAGGTACATGAACGAGATATGTTACATTATGTTATGAGAGAGGTGAATGTCCATTGTAATTTTTGACTGTGTTTGGTATGAAGGAAAATATTCTCTACTTTTCCCATGTTTGGTTGACTTAAATATTTTGAAAAATATTTTTCTCATGAGTAAAAAAAATATTTTTCAAAACTTTTTTTCAATCTTTAATTGGAGGAAAATGAGTTCATGAGAAAAATATTTTTCAAAACCTTTTTTCAACATTCTCCACCATATTTCACATCCCCACTCCAACCCACCCACCCCAACCCCAACGTCACCCACTTCCATCCGCCTCAACCTCGCCCACCTCCAACCCTAAATAGAGTTATTAGTAAGAGCACTTTCTTCTCATGTTGTAGATAAGAATACTTTTTTTTATTTCAACAAAATGAGTATATTTTTTTATGATGTAATATATTTTATTTTATTTTCGCAAAATGAGTACTTTCTTTTCATGAAAAAGAAAAAGTATATTTTTGCAACAAAAAGAGTATTTTCTTTTCATGATGTATAAAAAGTATTTTGTTTCATTTCTACAAACTAAGTATTTCCTTGTCTTGAAATAGAAAAAGTATTTTTTTCCCATCAAAACCAGTACTTTCTTTTCTTGATGTAGAAAAAGTATTTTCTTTTTTAACAAAATAAATAATTTCTTTTCATGTTATGGAAACAGTACTTTCTTTTTCAACAAAATAAAGTATTTAATTTTTAGTTATCGGGCTCAAATTTCAATATTATTTGTGTAAAAAAGTAATGTAGCACATTAGTTCCTTTGGGTTTGTGAATAATTAAATTCTTGAAGAAAATAGAATCCTGGGAGGAGGAGTACATGAAACTTGGGGATTTAGGCAAGGCGGGTTGAGGAAACGGGCGGACCTAAGCCAGGGGTAGGGGATCATCGGAACCCGTTAGCCTTGGCAAAATTACTAAATATATATTGTATGTATATAGATAAATATCATCAAGGGAGACTCAAATACTTTATTAGTGCCCCCAAAATCTCAAAAGGCCCCGTGGTAGAGTTGGTTGAGTGCTCTATTTTAAAAGGAGAATTAGGACTCGGAACTCCCTGGGCTTATGTGTGGGGCTTACTTCTGTGAAACTTACTTCTGGATCGTCGAGGCTTACACCCCGGACACGGCTAACACCCAGCATACTGGCTCGCCTAATAAGAACTTTATGTAATTGTATGTAACTAACTTTCTAAAATCCTCAAATTTTCTTAATAAATTATTAACTATTCAAAATTAATTTTTCTTAATCATAAATTATTAAGTTGAGAATTTTTTAGGTCATAATTAAAATAAAAGTTATTGCACATTATCCACTAAGTTGGCTACGATAGTAAATTTTAAATAACTCTTTCATTTAAAAATATTTTTTTATTAACTTTTGTTATGTCTTTATTATATTAGTCCATAATTTTTTATAATTATTTTCCTAAATATTATTTTTCATGTTTACGAAATATAATACTTATTAATTTAATAGCTCAATATTAGATAGTAACTTTTTACAAATAATTAGTTATCATGATATAGTATGATGAATTATGTGTCACTTAATTAACTTGTTGAAACTTAAAAATAAATTATGCTAGATAATCATATTTAAATTTTAAATTTTATTCTTATATAAATTCTTTTTCAAATAGAAATCATATTAAATAAAAAGAGTATTTTAAAAAAACACTAGGTTAAATTAAAGTTCATTAGTACATAACAACTAACAAAGCTATCTATGTCACAAGCCACAACTCAAATGACAAGTGAGAATATATGTTTAGTTGGCTGACACATTACTCCCTTCTGCTTATCCGATTTCATCAAATTTTTGAGAATTATCAAAGAGTGAAAGATTCTTATTGATAGGAAAAACTATTTTATCTGCTTTATTTATCAAAAAATAAAATTACTTTATCTGATTTAATGGTGTGTATGTGCCTAAGGTGCTTAAATGGAGAAGGGTAAAAGGGCGAAACCATTATCCATCGAGTTTTGGATAGTGCGCCAATGGCCTTTAGGGACAGTGCACCTAGGAAATATACCAGCATGCTTGTGCCACCATATTTCCCTCTGGCTCGTCCATTGGTTGAGGAAGACGTTTATTGAAAAAACAGAAAAAAGATACGTGAACCAAAAAAATTAAAGAAGTTGAAGCTATCTGATCAATGATGGTGCGATCTGATATAATTGTACCATTTACAAGGTTAGTCTTTTTATATACAGTTATAAAAAATAAATGAAGCAAGGGTTTAAATAATATTAGGATATTAGGTGTTTGATTTTAAAATACAAGGGTAATGTCCAATGGGGAAAAATATTATATGGATATGTACTGTGTGGGGTAGTTTACTCTTCAAAATAGGATAAAATTAGTGCATATGGGTAAGTCTTTCTTTAGGAACATGGAAATAGCATGAACACACTCTGACAAATAGCAAGAATTAACAAGATAAACAATGCTTCATTATTTGATTAATGAATTAGTTGTCTTTAGCATCAGGTTTCACATCTTGAAAGTTCATTAGTAAATACTAAATAACATAACAAAGCACCTTACAGATATGTCACATAACAGTAAAAACACTATAGATTTTAAAACACCACATGCCAATAAAGAGGACCCTTTGAACGAAGTTCATCCCAAAATCTCTTTCTTATGCATTCATGTTCTATGGTACCATTGTTCCTCATGACTAAAAGATCTACTAGCAATATGGTTAAAAGATATTCGTTACTTCTATGTCTTGTTCTATACTTGAAAAACAAATAGAATTTAGCAATACTTGAGTCTGAAGCAGTACTAATACTCATAAAGTAGTATCCTCTGATAATCAAGATCACCAGTTTTGTCATTTGGTGGCGATGCTACAGACATTGAGTCTGAATCAGACCCGACTCCAGTGGGCGCAGAATCATCTTCAATCAAGAACATATTTATCATAAAGAATTTTAGCAAGTGCTTTCTAATCTACCCCTTGGAAAAATTACCAAAGACAATGACAATATCTAGCAGACGCCGTCCACGTAAACCCCACTGAAGAGGGGCGGGAACAACAACCTCAACCGGGGCAAGAACACC
Source organism: Nicotiana benthamiana (assembly GCA_034376525.1). Lineage (NCBI taxonomy): Eukaryota > Viridiplantae > Streptophyta > Magnoliopsida > Solanales > Solanaceae > Nicotiana > Nicotiana benthamiana. Next base: position 145,793,355 of record CM067327.1, on the reverse strand, counting down.
AACCTCAACCTCAACACTTAAAAATAATAATAAACCCATAGCTATTTAGCCTAAAACACTTCAATAAACTTGGAAGAGCTATATAAGAGCTATTCTTATAGTTGTTTCCTTAAAAGCTCGATTTGAACATTCATTGCAGCTATCTCCTCATCACGAGCAATAAGAATCCTTTCACACATAAACAGAAAAGTCTGTGATTATTAGGATTCTGATTTAGCAATAAACAATATTATTCAGCCTCTAAACAAGAATAACCATCAATTAGTTTCAGATTGATCTTCCTGATTTCTCTCAATACTATATACTACTAATGAACTTTTACCGTGAATTTCAAAGGAGTAACAATAGGGTTGAAGGAGAAGAAAAAACCTATAAACTAGGGCTAAATGAGCTTGTACTATGTTATTGATTGTAAGAGAAGGAGAAATATATAAACTAGGGTAAAAGAGAGAGATCAAAGTCTATGTTATCACTAAGAAAGAATATTAAATCCAATGCCTCAATTCTTCGAAGATGGACGACTAATAAAGAGTTACCATAATATTTCATATTTTAGAGAATTTTATGAATAAGTTGGATAGTGTAATATGTTAGATAAGGTTTAAATTATTTTAAAGTAATAAGTTTTAGTAAGTATATTCATGTTTTTTGGATTTTCAAAATAATTTAGGAATCCAGAAAATGTATTTGGTAGTTTATTTTAAATATTTGATAGTAAATTTAATCTTAATTTTGACAAGTACATCTTCATATCTTAATTTTGATGAATTCATTCATGGATGTTATTTAATGTTACTTCAAGGGGTCGTTTGGTTTAAAAATAAGTTATGATGTAATTAGTTTTACTGACATTAGTTATGTTAAGATTAATTATTCTGGTATTACTTTTTATTGACTGTTTGGTATGTGGTATTAATCCTGAGATTTTCAATTTTACTGCTTTATCTTGGAATAACTTAATATAGGATTACTACTTCACCCTCTGGCAGGTCTCACTACTTCTATCTTTAATCTTGGAATAATTTATCCACGATTAATAACCAAACAAGGAATAATTAAGCTATACTAATATTTTATTACATGATTAATTTTGATTATCCATCGTACTAAATGACTCCCTAAAGTTATCCAAGAATTATCGGGTTATAAGTATGGTTGGTTTCATTAGAAATCATAAGCAAGTGATTGATTCCGAAAGAAACTCAGCACAAAGGGGATAGGAATTTTTACATATATATACCATATAGTAAACCTTATTACCAAAATTGTGTATGGTTTGGTATTTACCCGCCTATACCATGTTTTGTTTACAAAAATTATACCAAACCAAAAATAGATAAATTCTACCCTAAAAAGCCTCCAAATTTGTAGGAATCACATTTAATGGTGATTCTATCACCATTAATTTCGAAATTTAAAACGAAAGAAAATCTATTGCAGCATAATTCTCTCCTTCTCCATATATTTTCCACCATTGATAGCCATTAAAAAGCTTGAAAGCTTTGAATTCAAATTTGGATTTTCAAAAATCATTATTTGTTTGGATTGGGTGTTGTTGTAAATAATTCAAAATATGTTTAGGAGTTTATATCTCAATTTTGAGAGGTTTTGGTGAAGATTAGACTTGGTTTTGACTAATTTTCAGATTGAAACTCGTCAAAGAAGAAGAAGCATATTTTTTCAGAAATTGTAGTTAAATTGTAGTTCAATTGTAGTTAAATTGTAGAATTGTAGATAAATTGTAGATAAAATATAGATAAATTGTAGAAAAGTTGGAGATAAATTGTAGATTGGGAAGACTAAAACTTCTAAAAGTCTTCTACAATTATGTCGAAAATGCCAATTATGCTACAATTGAAAATCCCTTGGATTGGGTGTTATTGTAAATAATTCGAAATATGTTTAGGAGTTTATATCTCAATTTTGAGGGGTTTTGGTGAAGATTAGACTTGGGTTTGACTGAATTTCAGATTAAAACTCGTCGAAGAAGAAGAAGACATATTTTTTCAGGTTGTAGTTAAAATGTAATTAGATTGTAGTTAAATTGTAGAACTGTAGATAAAATGTAGATAATTTGTAGATAAATTATAAATTGTAGTTAAATTATATTGTTACATTTATACTACAATTAAACTACAATCTTGAGCCAAAAAAATTTAAGCATACCAAATTTAATCAATTCTTACATACCAAATGATATTTTATTCACCAGCGAATTGCTGGACGCCCGGACCTGCATCCAACTAAATTAACAGACTTTGTTTGGCGGTTTCATCACCATACTCACCAGTATTGATATGAGATTAAAAGCATTATAGTTGTAAACCTAACATATATTTTAATAATATTCATATTATAGTTAAAATAATTATACTGATTAATATGAGATAACACGTAAACAGAAGCTAGTTATACTAAAAGTAGGAAATTTCTACTTTCGAAGTTGAATTACAATAATATTTTTTAAAATGTAGCTACGATTTTGTCCGTAATAAAATAACTGATCTTCCACAAAACGATTACTCTTTATTATTACATTAAAGTGGTTGAAGATGGAGAATTGTTCATCTACCTATAATTAGTGCAGACATTACATTCTTTACTATATAAAAGTGCATAAGCAACTTTCTAGTCATTGACGCACATTTTCTTGTTATGTTAAAAGTCCCCTTTTCCCTAAAAATTTATTGCGGCTATTTAAACATACCAATTTGAAAGAGAAGAGGAAAAAAAAGAAAGGGAATATATGCTACTAAAATTATGCCTAGAATAAATGAAGCAATAATTATACCCTTAATTTGAATTATGGTATATAAATTAAAATTTGGTATGCTTAAATGTAATAAACACAAACCTTAAACATGAGAGATAATAATATTTGCCATATGATATATATATATATATATATATATATATATATATATATATATATATATATATATATATATATATATATATATATGTAAAAATTCCATTAAAAATATCTGACTATTCCCTTTTTTGTTGGGCCGTTAAGAATATCTTATTATTCCTCGAAAACTTGTCAAAGGGGCTATCAAATTTACGTCACTATCTCAAATAAATAAACCAATCGACTCCTTTTAAACTACAAATAGCTTACTACTATGAATTAGCTGCTTTCTTAATAACAAATTCATCCAAATTCTGCTTTTCAACTACTGCTCCAAAAATGGCTTTTTTCCAAGTCCATTAACATACCAACAGAAACCCTAATCCTTCTTTTTTTTTCCTTCTCTGTATTAAGTATTAGGCTTATAGATATTATTTTCGCGAAATTTGGTTGATGGAATCAAGAGGATCGTTGAAATCGTTGGCGCCGGGGTTCAGATTTCACCCGACGGATGAAGAATTGGTTCGTTATTATCTTCGCCGTAAAATAACTGGGAGACCCATTAAATCTGCTCCAATTTCTGATATCGATATTTACAAAGTTGAGCCTTGGGATCTTCCTGGTTAGTGCCTTTTTCCTACCTTTCTTCTAGAACCTTCTATAACTCATATGTTGATGTAAAATTCTTATTTTTCTTTTTGTGGTCGACTGATTGTCTGTACAGATCTTTTGAAATCATAGTGTATATGGGTTGTTCTGTGGCGGTAAGGATTAAAGGGGTTTACTTTTTTCTCAATTTATTGGTAAATTGCCAAGAATATATGCAATTCAGGTAATATAGAAGGTAATTGCGTAAATGGTAAGCAAACCGCTGTTGGAGTATAAGTTATATGGATGATGTAAAGAATTCGTTACTTTAGCGGTCTATATATCTTAAATCCTTATTTGTGGGCTTAGTGGCTATGCTAGTTAGAAGAGTGTTACCTATTGAACTTATAATAGATGCCTGATTACATAAGTTCATTGTGATGGTTTGTTCTACTTGCTAATTGTAATTTTTTTCCTTTTGTTCAACTTGGGTCATAGAAGTATTGGCCATAGTTCAATGATCCTAGGGGTTTGGTTTAGTGTAAGAGCACAACACCATGATGTGTGGGTTGTTGGGCTTGAGTCACACGTTCGAGACAAAACCCGGTATTTAAGTAGAGAAAGATAGAGAGATGGGCCCATTATCTGCACGGTGTCCAACTGTGAGCCACTGGCCGTTGGGGATTTCTCGGCTACTAATGAAAAACTGGCGATCACATGTATGTAAATATTCTGACTGCTGTACCTATTTTATGTGTCGGCTTGTATCACTTGTGAATAATCATCATCAAGTTATTTTTAATGTTGCCTCCCTGGATACTAGAACCAGAGCTTTAAGCCTATGTCCATTGATTGATAATAATTTGTTGGCCGTAGCTTGGCAACTTATTTGGGATTGGATTATGATAATATCTGTAGTATGCGTTGGTTGAATTGGTTGTTAGGTATTTGTGAGTTATATTGTCAGCTTAGTGGAACGTTATGGTGCAATAGGCAAGTCGAGGCTGAAAACAAGAGATTTGGAATGGTACTTCTTTAGCGTTCTTGATAAGAAGTATGGTAATCGAGCAAGGACGAACCGAGCTACAGAAAAAGGCTACTGGAAGACAACTGGAAAGGATAGGGCTGTCCATCGTAATAAGTCTCAGGTTGTGGGGATGAAAAAGACTCTAGTTTATCACAGTGGTCGGGCTCCAAAGGGTCAGAGGACTAATTGGGTGATGCATGAGTACAGACTGATTGATGAGGAGTTAGATAGAGCTGGAATTCCTCAGGTGAGGGTTCTTTTTCTTTTTATTTTTTGAAGTTGTGTGTATATAGTCATATTTGTCATTGGAAAATAGTGGCTTTGTTTTAGTTTTTTAAAATTTATCAGCATCTCACATTCTTGTCCATTTGCCCCAAAGCTGCTTCTGGAGGGAAATAGAGAGATGCTGAAGATAAATAGTCAATTGGACAGAGTGAATGCAAATTCTTCTTCCTACCCGCTTGCCATTGTTTGTGAGTGCTTGTGGGGTCGTGCATTTTTTTTCCTTTCCTTTTTTGGGTGGTGGGTGGATCCTCTTCGTGTAAGATGCTTACCTATTGTTGTCACCTATTCTAATTTTCTTCTCTTTTTGTCAGAAGGATGCGTTCGTGGTATGCAGAGTCTTCCAGAAGAGTGGTGCAGGGCCGAAAAATGGGGAACAATATGGGGCACCTTTTATAGAGGAGGAATGGGAGGATGATGAGTTACAGGTGCTTCCGAAGGACGAGGCTTCTGAGGAATTTGTATTTGATGATATTTATTTAGATGGAATTGAACTTGACCAGGTATTCATCTATGGTATATCTGTAGCTGTTCCCTTTATTTTGTGCATGTGTAGGTTATGTGGAATGCCTTTTCTCTCTTCCCCCCCCCCCCCCCAATAAACTGCACAAGTTGTTCTAGCGTGACAAGTTACTTATAGCCTGCTTGGCCAAGCTTCTAAATCGGCTTATTTTAGAAGTGCTTTTCAAAAAAGTAATTTTGGTGAGAAGCAGTTTGTATGGCTAATTAATTTGAAAAGCACCTTTGAGCAACAGTTGGTGTTTAATCAAGCTTTCAAAAAGTGGCTAAGTGTATTTCTCACAAGCGCTTTTCGCCAAAAAGCACTCTTGGCAGAGAAGAAGCTTGGCCAAACATGCTATTAGTGTTCGAAAGTATTATGACACAGATATGCTCTCACTTTGCTATATTTCTATATGTTAGTAATCGCCTGTATCTTCTCATTAGAAGTAGTCACTCTAAGAAATTTGCATGCAATTGCAATCGACAGGTCTCTGTTACTATAAAAAAGCCAGCTTTCTGGACATTTCCAACTTCGTTGTCTCTCTTATTTGACAAAGTGTACAGGCCTTCTTTGAAAAATAAACCTGGTGAAGTTTAGTAGCATTCTACACGAAAGTTTGAGCTAGCATAGTTTTAGCTAGCATTGTTCTACGTTTAAGATTTAAGAGTTAAAGGGTCTATTAACTCTGGGAATCTGGCTGTCTTTTTTCTTCCTTTTCCTGGAATGGCGATCTGGATACGCGGTCCTTTTGTTACTGACTTGACATGCATCATGTAATAACAGAAGAGCCTAGCCTTGCTGGAATGCGCCTTTACTTGCTGCTGAGTTCTGTGGCAAATATATCAACTTGCTGTTGCTTTGATTGGCCTGTGGCCATGTGTCCATGAGCTGTTGGCATCATCAGAAAATAGAAACTCATCCTTTCTGCAGTGCATGTGCTTGAACGCTAAAGCCTTACTATTGAAGACATTTGTCATTAACTTAAAAAAAAAAACTCATCCTTGTCTTACTGTTCTGTGGTGTTACCTAAAACCTATCTGTGAAAATTTGGATGTAATAACGACAGTATGAGGCTGAGAACATTTTGTTCCTGCTGGTTGAATGTTTATGTGGTTGCGATTTCGGATGCTTTTGAAGCACGGGCAGGCTAGTTGTTTGTTGAAATTTACAGTAGTCAATTTATATTTGAATTTCTAATTTGAAGTGTCTTATAAAAATAGATATATATCTTCCCTTGTTTCTTTCTGCAGTACTGGTGTTTTCATCTTCTGAGAAATAATTCCTGCTTCTATCCGAAATAAAACTAAAGTAGAGAATTGATGGAGATAAGTTTTAACCGAGTGGAGTGTCTCTTTTCTTGGGCTGGTATCTAATTTTAACATTCAAATCTATTTCAGCTTCCAAGAGAAATTAAGTGATGTATTATAACATTTAAACCTATTTCAGTGCTTGTAAAAGAAAGGTCCTTATGAAGTTGTATATAGGGTATACCTAAGTTGCTCGGACACGGGTGCGTGTGTCCGATACGGGTGCGGATCTATAGATCGGATCCTTCGAAATGTAAATTCTAATATTCGGGATACAGATTCTAGTACGGATACGTGGAAAGGAATCCGGCTAACATAATTCAAAAAAATAAAAAAAATCTTTAAATTATGAGAAATTTTGTGGAATACTTATTGAGCCGGGGGTCGATTGGAAACAGCCTCACTGCCCTTTCGGGTAGGGATAAGGCTTGTCTACATATTACCCTCCCCAGACCCCACCTGGTGGGAGTATACTGGGTAGTTGTTGTTGTTGTTTGTGGAATACTTATGTATAGCTTGTAAAGTGTGGATTTCTTTTTTATTCTCAAGTTGTGTTAGAAAGTAAATGAATGATTTCCTAGATAAAGGTATGCTATTATCTTTAAATTTGTTCTAGTTTTGGTTTTTATTTCGGGAATCAAATTGTATCTCATCTCGAATTTTTTCGTCCGTTGTGGTCAAATTACCCAAAATTGTTTTGACCAAATCCTGTACGGATCCCATACTCACAATCATACTAGTGCCAAGTCGAAACGGGTGCAACATCTAAACTGCAGTATCAGAGCAACTTAGGGGTAAACCCTTCTTGTGAGCACTATGAATGTGTTTTTGGAAAAAATTTGCCTCTGCTATACCGGTTTATTCAATTTAATTGAGGTACGTGCAAGATGACAAAGACACCACTATATAAAAAATATATAAATGAATGAATGTGTGTTTTTAATTGAGGCAATATCTTTGAGATTTCTGATCACATGAACATGGTAATTTTCTTACCTCTTGAACCTTTAACTTAGATGTATTTCCGGTTCTATGGAAAGTTGTACGGGGTCTAGAAGTCTCTGATATCATGAAACTTCAAAATAGTTTATCACCATCTGTGAATACAGCAGAGAGTTCTGCTCCGTTCATTATATTTGCCGAAATCGTGTGCTGTTCTGATGTCTGGTAATGCTTCTCTTGCGCCTAGATTCTTGGAACCGAAACCACTTTGAATCGTGTTCCCTTCCTGTTCATAATATTGCCAAAACTGTGTGCTGTTAATGTTGGATTAAGGTTATCTATATGTTCTGATTTCTCTTAATGCTTCTCGTGCACCTAGATTCTTGGAACCAAAACCACTTTGAATAGTGCTCCTCTTCCCTTAGACTACTGTTATGGTGAAAATGGAAGTAGTGAGGAGACAAATAACTCCTCTGATGAACAGAATTTACTGCAGCAACCTGATGAGCTAAAACCAGTTGATCTAGCTGTTCAACAGAATGTTGATGTTGATCCAGTCATGCATGAATATATTGGTGAATCAAGCAAGAATGTGAACTCTGAAGATGTGGATTACTTGCTTAATGAACCAACTGTAAATGCAACTGATGACCTTCAATTTATGGAAGAAGCTTTCCTCGAAGCTAATGATCTTTCAAATCCCATTGAGGTTGATAGCTCTGGTTTTGACATGCTTGAGGAATACCTTACTTTCTTTGATGCAAATGATGATTTCCAGGATATGGGTTTTGATCCTTCAGTTTTGTTTGGAAATGATGATCAAATTTCTGGTCAAGCACTGCTGTCTGAGAAGGTAAAACTTTATTTTTGCCAGCTTTGCTCTCTCTTGGCTGTTGTAGTAGTGTTCATGCTGAGGCTTACATGTTATTTTTCTATTGTGGCAGAACTTCGGCGAGGTAACTCAGCAATTTATTGCACCCAATGAAGGGCTTGGTGAAAATAAGAATGATTTTGCGTCATCCTCTAAACTAGAACCGACTAGATTTGGATCAGGTAATGATGGGACTTTCTAATTTGATTCCTGATGATACTTTTGGATACTAATTAGGTCTTTGGAGATTTATTTTTCATCACTACTGGTTTTTAGTTTTCTGGCTATTGAAGCTTCTGTTTCCCTGATATCATTATTATTTATTTTTCATTATTGCAGATCGTCAGTATCCATTTATGAAGAAGGCAAGCCAGATGTTGGGCAATATTCATGCTCCTCCAGCATTTGCTTCAGAGTTCCCTACAAAAGACGCAACTCTCCGTCTGAATTCGTTGTCTAGGTCATCTAGTTCGGTGCAGATTACTGCTGGTTTTCAGATAAGGGACGTGACTGGGGGTAGCAATGCGACGGGATGGCCATTGGGCAAGCATGCGGATTACAACATTATCCTATCTTTTGACATTTCACGACGTAGTGATGATTCTGCGATGGAGTCATTTTCTAGCATTCATCCTGGAAAGACAACTTCGATCATATCAAGGGACTGGTTCTATTATCTATTCTTTTCGTTCCTAATGCTTTGTATGAGCTTCAAAATTGGGACGATTATTTGTGCCAGTTAAAGTATGAGCAGTTTAGGAAGCCAATTATGCTGAAGTTCGAGCTTGCTGTTATTACACAAATTCTCGGTACACTATTACATCTCAACTATGACTTTATACCATGTCCTATAGGAGTAGTTTCCTTTCCTTTTCCTTTTTGCCTTCCTTTTTTGGGTGGTAGGTTATATAAAGTACATTGTTGCAGTCTACTGATTGCTAATTGCTTCAAGGAAACGAGGTTTTGGATCATTTTAAGCTTCCAGCTCTGAAACTTGAACATGTTATTTATAACTGTTTTTGAGATTTTTATTTGGAAGCCTTTCTTCAAACATGTAGGAAAACTGTGCCAGTATGATTGTGTCTTCTGTGTTAAATTCGCATGGTTTGTTTATATCATATACATACATTTTTCTTTCAATGGCGAAATGTCTAATTTGGCGTGAATGTTGATGAACGAAGTTGAGTAATAGCGATAAACATTTTACGAAGTTGGACTACATTGAAATGTTGAAACTTTAGAAAACTATAGTAAAATAGCGAAGTTCATAGGAGCAGTAGGCAAGCCAGAAGTTCATCAATTTTCCAGACAGCAAATGTGGTTCCGGATCTCTTGCATAATATTTCCTATGCCCTTAGGGTTGACAGGAGGAAACTGCTCCCAGAACTGACTGGAGGGTGCGCCACCTGAAATTGGGCTTGTAGGTCTCTCCTTACCAACAAGCCCAGAGTTGATGCTTGTTGGTTACAACTACTGTCAAAAAGCTCCTAAGAAGATAAATATTTCACATGGATTGTGCTTTGAAAGTAGAAGCAAAAGTGCAATTTATCATCAAAGAAGAACTTCCAGAGGCAAGATTTTAACTTCAAGCAAATAAAATTAAGTTCATAGAGGAACTTGTGCATAAATAGATCACCACTCTCAGTGGTAGCCAAATTTCTTCTCTTTTAGAAGAGCACTTCTTGAAACTCTCTCATTCATTATTTCTCTAGTCATCCAAATTTATTGATGGACTGCACATCAATAGTATAATAAATTACAAACAACATAGACGCTGGTAAACACTAATATTATCTTGTCTATGCAAAACTCTTCATATAATCTGATAATATATTCTGCAAAATGTTTTGCTTAGTGATTTCACATTTCTCCTGGAAGCATTGTATCCCCTGGCAGATCACAGACAGCGATACCCTAAAACGAAACGAAGAAAAAAAAAGGCTTAGTTCATTCCGCAGTAAAAAATAAAACAAAAAATTTCAACAGTATCTCGTGGCTGTTTAATACTACTCACCTCTCCTGTAAGGTGAGCTACACATCTTTTCTCCGCCAGCAACTCATCTTCTGACTGCAGAATTTTAATAATTTAATTAAAAAAATATCTCAAGACGCCTCTTATCATGTTTAATTTAAATGTGTACTCACCTCAATCTCAACACTACATCTCCTTTATGTTAAAAGAGTGTGTACTTCAAGATTCCCAAACAAGAGAAAAGGTTGAATACCTTCTTTATTCGGCTCCAAAGGTAGTCGTCAAAAATTACTTCCTTTACTAGTTCAAAGTCACCATCTCCCTGCAATCAGTTAAGTCTCAGAGCTCAAAATAGTATGTGCTTAACATTTAAATAGGAAATTACAAAGGAGAAAAAACCTTACTTTTGATCTACAAGGCATGCTGAAAACTATATCCTCTGCTATTCCATAAGGATTTCCACTGGTATAAACCTACACATTTGTAACAATATTATAACAAGAAACTCCCAAAGAAAAACATATAACGTGTAATTGAACGAAAAGTTAGTGTTTTCCTCAGGTAATGTTATACTCCACTACTGGAGATTCACTGTGTGTCACCTATATCATCCGAGTATTTTTCGTCACCAAACCCCACAATTTTCTTCTAAGTGTGCATAAACTGGTCCATAGATGGGTAAAGGAAGTAAACTAGCTATTCTATGCCACTCCGCCATCTCGGATACCAGTTTATTGGGCTACGCCGTGGCAAAGACACTCTAAACATGGTCCGCTTTGGACTAAACCCTCTCGGTTTTCCTGGAATAGTCTCACACTATTAAGTACCTCTATACATTGTGTATCTTCTTTTCTTATCAACTTTCAATATACACCCAACAGTAACTTATAGTAAGACGAACTTAGGGCATCAATTTTATGCACAAAAGTTTCATCAACTGGCACAGTAACTCAGCAAATGAGTGAAGTCACGAATGGAAAAGCGTGTTTCTGTTATGAGAGTTAGTGAACTTACTCCAGTCGAAAACCAGTCGCCTTCAGGCGTAGGGGTGACGAGTGATCTTATTGCATCAACAATGGACACAGCAGTTGATGCAGCCGAAGATCTTCCCCATTTCTGAATAAGTGCACCACCTCTCTGCCAATTAACTTTAGCATTAGAGACTTTGAATGATTCAGATAAAATGGAAGCCTGGTGCACTAAACTCTCGCTATGCGCGGGGTCCGAGGAAGAGCCACAGGGTAAACCACAATATTGAAACTGATATTTACCTTTTGGACTTTTTCAGTGAACTCTTCTTCTAACCATTTAGTGTCTTTAATCACCTCTTTAACTGGCAATCCATTAATTTTAGCATTTAAAAAGTCTGGAACCTGCTATCAGAATGATGTCAGTAAAATAAATGATGAAGTTATAAACATTGAAGAAATTACAAAATGAGAATGAAACACAATGACCTGAGTAGTTGAGTGGTTGCCCCATATGGTAACATTAGATACTTTGTCATAAAATACTCCAGCTTTTAGAGCTAGCTGCACAAACCACGAGATTGTATCTTACTTTTTGTTCACTCCGGAAAAAGGGCAGGCCGGTGCATTAAGCTTCCGCTATGAGCGGGATCCGGAAAAAGGTCGGATCAAAAGGGTCTATTGTACGCAGCTTACCCTGCATTTCAGCAAGAGGCTGTTTTCACAACTCAAACCTGTGACCTCCTGGCCATATGGTAACAATGTTACCAGTTACGCAAGGCTCCCCTTCTTGTTCACTATGGAAAGAGGAGTTTAATTTCGTGTAGCATCACTGAAACTTTACTCACTATAACAATCGCTAAGACCATTATTTGTCATTTTAAAGTAATTGAACATTTTCCACTATAATAATTAAAGGCACAAATTCTACCTACTATAACAATAAAGTTACCTTAATGAATACGTCTTACCGTTATAGTAGGTAAATTTTGTGACTTTACTGTTATAGTAGATAAAGTTTATACTTTAGGATGACAGAAAATAGTGTTGTGACTTTACTGTTATAGTGAATAAAGTTCATTGACGACACGTAAAATTACTCTTGGAAAGAGGTAATGCAAATACTTAAAGGTAGCGAGTGAAGGGATACCTGGCATTTGGCTCTATTTTCATCTAACCTAGTCAATGCATGGAAGTTCTTTGCAGGTATATTTGGAGCATTTTTCAAACAAATCAATGCACTAGAAAGTAAAAAACAGAAACATATTAGCAATGGAGTAAAAGATTCACAGAAAGAGCAGAGATGGAATTGAGTGAAATAGTTCATTACTTGGTATTACAAGGGTTCCCAACTACTATCACTTTGACATTACGCGATGCAACAGCATTGAGAGCTTTCCCCTGTAACCATTTGACAAACAATGCACGATATTGATCAACAGGATTATTTTTTATTTTCTCGGAAATCTTTATAATCTCAGGAGAAGAAGAAGAAGAAGAAACCTGTTCCGCGAAGATTTGACCATTTATATCCAATAAGCCAGCCCGTTCCATACCAGGACCACGAGGCTTTGCTCCGATAAGAAGTGCCCATTCTGCATCCTGGAAAACCTCGTAGGGATCTGTACCGATATTCACTTCCCTAAGCAAAGGATACAAAGAGTCTTCTAGTTCCATAGCAACTCCTGCATATTAACAGCTGATTATTAGATAAGCATAGAGATTTGGAACTCCACATATGTCCTATAATTGCAAAGTAGTGATGAAATCTTATACTCGTTGCGCTCTAATTTTATGTGGCATCACTTACTAGTTCATATAAAAGAGAACGACACCTTTTTATATATAAAAACAATTTGCTTTTGTAGCCATAAATATATCATGGCAGGTTTATTATAACAAGTTTCAAAAGTCTTTCTTTTTTCTTAAACACTATATCGAATCAAACACCAGCATATAAATTTAAGCACACGGAGTAAAAGTTATGAATATAAAGCGGGGAGTAACTGAAGATATACCTTCGAGTGCTTGAATCGACCGCTCGGACCCCAATAACCTTAATGCAATAGGCTGATCTGGTCCAAAAACCTCACCAGATGCAAGCTGAGAAATCAAACACATTATCTACTTTGTTTCCAGGCATGTTTCTAATTTAAGGGAAATTGTGCATAAATTGGTTTTTCCAAAATTTTAAAAAGGATAATTGCGTCTTACTTTGAAAAGAAGATGATTAGCAATCATGCCAGCAGCACCAGACACAGAAACAGTTATCATTTTCTTCCACGACTTCGTCTCCTCTTCCTGTTAATAAAATTAAAAAGAAAAACAGAAACTTGGGTCACGCTTTGAAGAGTCCAAGCAATATACGTATCCAATTAAATGCTCCAAATATTCCCTCCAAAAGTAGTGCATGTCCTAGGATTCAACACAGCTGTGACTACATCTTTAGATAGTCCGAGCAACACAGTTTTCAATTAGACGCTCATGTTATTTTCGGCATGATATAAATTATAGTCAAACTTCGTGAAGTTCGTTTGTTATCTCGTATATTTGGACAATGTATCTTTTACCATATTACTGCAGTTTAACTTGTGATAGCATATTAGGTACTATCATTTTATCATGTTATAATTAATTTTTATCTAATTACTAAATAAGTGATCTGATTATATTTTCTACACGGATAATTGCATAAAACTTAAAGTCATAATAGGATTTAAATCAAAGTCGAGAAATCTAAGAGTAGTTTTACAATATGCATGTTAAAATCTTACAGCCTTGAGATCATAAGTGAGACAGAAAACTCCGTAGCACTCTGGTTTTTTCTTTGGATCATCAGTTTGTACTACTGTTGGCGCTTGAACTTCTCTGCAACACCAATTAACATGACAAAAATCAAATCATAAAAGCAAACACTACTAAAAAAACTAGCATTAGCTACGATAGCTACGAACATCGTCGATATCTGTCGCTAAAATATGACTTTTTGATAATATGTCCCTAATCCGTTAGCAATAGATTTTACTGTTTAGCTACAGAATTTGTCCGTCCCTAACTTCTGTTTTTTAGCAGCGAAAAAAAAAAAGATTTAAACATCATCAATATTTTACTCCCTCCGTTTCAAAAAGCTTTTGAAACCTATGATCTGAAATCTGCGATAGCATTTGTGTTAGTGTAAATGTTTCGTATTAAGGAAATATTTAAAAGTGACAATCCTTTTGGAACAGACTATAATAAGGAAATGCGCCAATCCTTTTGAAACTGAGAGTAAAAATAAAAAAAGTAACAACATACTTAGACGTTACAGAGCAACAAATTTGAGAATAATGAGTTCTTGGTAGAGGCCTAAGACTGAAACGGCGCTGATGGGAAATCTGAGTTGACACATAAGAAAATTGTGATGAATAAACATTAGTCCTTCTTGTCAAAGAAGAAGAAGGAATAAACTCTGCTACTGCCATTGTAGCAGAGAGAAAACACAATAAGTAGTAGTAGTGAAGTAGTGTTCAAGTAAAAAATAGGTGAAATTGTTTTCAGGGAATAATGAGAGGGGAAAGAGGAAATGAGTTTGTGGTTTTGGAGGGAGAAGAGAGGGACAGAGTTTTGGATGAAATGTAGATATAAGGCCATAGGATATGACACTTGTCAACTACTATCCTCATCCTTTATGCTACACTTTGACTTGTAAATACTTATTCCTCCAATAGGTTCGGAATATTAGTCTTTTTTGTAATAGAATTTTAAATTAATATTTTGTACATCTTTTTATTAAAAAACAATAAGTTTGGATTAAAGTTAAGCTGGACCCTTAACTTAAAGGTTTGCTCCGCCCTTGATACCCGTACTACAAGTTTATATGAAAATTTCCTATGCAGGAAAGTTTCTACCTCTTGAACTTACATGTACAAAAGTAAATTTAAAATTTAAATTTTATGAATTACGAATCAAAATCATTGATCATTTGAGTTACTTTGGTCGAAATTAAACATTTTAACATATTCAGTAGATTAACACATGTAAAATTTGAACCATAGCTAACACTGTACATATCCAGTTAGCTAAAGCAAGGGAAAGGAAAGCGCGTGATCTTGACCAAGTTAGGTGTATCAAGGGCGAGGATGGTAGAGTTCTGATGGGGGAGTCTCAAGTCAAGCAGAGGTGGCAGGCGTACTTTCGAGACTTACTTAACGAGGAGGGGGATCGTAACATAGAGATAGGGGAGTTGGGGCATTCAGAGCAACATAGAGACCTTGGGTACTGCAGACACATTAGAGCGGAGGAGGTCATGGGGGCTTTGCGTAGGATGGTAGGGTCGAGCGACCGGGCCTGACGAGATCCCGGTGGAGTTATGGAAATGCATGGGTAGGTCAGGAGTGGAGTAGCTCTCCAGGTTGTTCAATGCGATCTTCAGGACCAAAAGGATGCCAGAGGAGTGGAGGTGGAGTACAGTGGTGCCCTTGTACAAGAACAAAGGGGACATCCAGTGCTGCAACAACAATAGGGGTATCAAATTAATAAGTCACACCATGAAGGTTTGGGAGCGGGTGATCGAGGCGAGGGTGAGGGAGATGACATCTATATCTGTGAACCAGTTCGGTTTCATGTTGGGTCGCTCCACTACAGAAGCTATCCACCTTGTCAGGAGGCTGGTGGAGCAGTTCAAGGATAAGAAGAAGGACCTGCACATGGTGCTTATCGACTTGGAGAATGTGTATGACAATGTCCCAAGGCAGGTACTATGGAGGTGCTTGGAGGCGAAGAACGTGCCGGAAGCCTACATCAAAGTAATCAAGGACATGTACGATGGAGCTAAGACTAGGGTTAGGACGGTGGGTGGCCACTCAGACCATTTTCCAGTGGTTATGGGGCTCCTTCAAGGATCGACGATTAGTCCTCTCTTGTTTGCCTTGGTGATGGATGCTCTAACCCGACATATTCAAGGGGATGTGCCTTGGTGTATGCTATTTGCTGATGACATAGTCTTGATAGACGAGACGAGGGTCGGTGTTATTGAGAGGTTAGAGGTATGGAGACAGACTCTCGGGTCTAAGGGTTTCAAAATAAGCAGATCTAAGACAGAATACCTGGAGTGCAAGTTTAGCGCCGAGCTGAGCGAAGTAGGCATGGACGTGATGATTGGATCTCAGTTCATCGCCAAGAGAGACAATGTTAGATATCTTGGGTCGGTTATTCAGGGGGACGGAGAGATTGAAGGGGACGTCACTCATCGTATAGGAGCGGGGTGGTCAAAGTGGAGGCTTGCATCAGGAGTCCTGTGTGACAAGAAAGTTTCACAGAGACTCAAGGGGAAATTTTATAGAGCTGTGGTTAGACATGCCATGTTGTATGGGGCGGAGTGCTGGCCAGTGAAGAACTCTCATGTTCAGAGAATGAAGGTTGCGGAGATGAGGAAGCTCAGGTGGATGTGCGGGCTCACAAGGTTAGATAAGATTAAGAATGAAGTTATTCGAGAGAAGGTGGGAGTGTCCCCGGTGGATGAGAAGATGCGAGAAGCGAGGCTGAGGTGGTTCGGGCATGTGCAGAGGAGAAGTCCTGATGCCCCGGTGAGGAGTTGTGAGCGGCTGGCGATGGTCGGCGTACGACGAGGCAGAGGGAGGCCAAAGAGGTATTGGGGAGAGGTGATTAGGCATGACATGGCTAGAATGCGGGTTTCCGAGGACATGGACCTTGATAGGAAAGTATGGAGGTCTAGTATCAGGGTTGTAGGATAGGGGCTCCTAGAGTTGTTCGTACTCCTCACCCGGGGTTGGGTGAGGCTTGGCAGGGCTATCTATAGATGATTTGTGTATTGGATTGTGTCTCCCTTATGGTAGTTATTTATGGTAGTTACTGTCTGATATTGTTGCATGCTATTTTATTTATGGTTCTAACGTTTAAATAATTATTTACGCTATTTCTGCTAGAGTTACTAATGCTCTTTTGTTTTTGTTTTTCCTTTCCTTCACTGAGCCGAGGGTCGATTGGAAACAGTCTCTCTGCCCTTTCGGGTAGGGGTAAGGCTCGTCTACATATTACTCTCCCCAAACCCCACTTTGTGGGACTATACTGGATAGTAGTAGTAGTAGTTGTTGTTGTAGCTAACACTGTACATACATTCCTAACCAAGTGCACTCACTTTTGTTATGTTTTTATTTATTTATTTATTTTGGTTGCTAGAGAAATATGAAATAATTATCTACTGAAAAATAGCTCGTTGTATTAAATTCTTGCTATGTAAGGGATCCATCCCTAATCAGGTGCACTCACTTTGTTATGTTTTAGTTTTTTATTTATTTTGGTTGTTAGAGAAATATGAGATAATTATCTACTAAAAAAAGACAGCCGGGTACACTAAACTTTCGCTATGCCACTGGATACGTCCCTAACTAGGTGCACTCACTTTTATTATGTTTTTTTTTAAATTTATTTTGGTTGCTAGAGAAACATGAGATAACTATCTACTAAAAAAAAAGACAGTCCGTTGCACTAAGCTCTCGGGATTCGGAAAAGAACCAAACAACAAGGGTTTAGTGTAAGCAGTTTTATCCTGCATTTCTGTAAGATACTATTTTCATACTTGAACCTCACATTGCAATAATTTTACCAATGGTACCAAGCCTCCCTTTCGAAATAATTAGCTACTGTTATAAAAAAATTAGATAAGATTAATTTTTGTAGTAAAAGTTGTTATGACTAATTTATAGACATGTTTAAGGTAATTGAACAAAAGGGAAGTCATAGAAACCAGGGACTGAAGTCGAGAAGAGAGTTCGTACTTTTTAGAATTCAGAAGACTGGTATTTAAGTGGAAGACTACCTAATTGAAAGACAATTCCTTAGAGCCCGTTCGGACACAGAATTTTTTCTTTTTTTTTCAATTCCTTTTAAAAAAAAATAATATTTGATTATCCATATCTTTCCAGTTTTTCCAATTTTACTTGAAAATATATTTTTAAAATTTAAAAAACTGATTCTTACCAGTTTTTTAATTGAAAATAAAAATTTGCTAGTTTTATTTTTACAAATTTACCTTATACTTTTAAAATTTATAAAAGTTAAACAATATCATGTTTGATCGTTTATTTCAAGTAGGATAATCAAATTGGGGCAGTTTTGATAATTTTTTTTAAGTTGTGGGGTATAAATTATGTCTCATGATTTTAAAAAACAGACATCTGAATATATTGTAAAAATTATAATCAAACACAACTTCATCTTTAACTCAAATTTTAATGAAATTTTAAATTTGAAAATTTATTTTGGAATTCATGTCTAAATGCCTGCTTAGTTGTAAGAAAAATATTATAAAAACTAGGTAACTCTAAGCAAATATAAGTAGAATGTGTGTCAAAATACTAATTGTTTCTATTTTCCTTAAAAACAAAATGGAAACAAATTAAGTGAAGGACCACCAAGAGTAGTTTTTTTTCCTTTAGTTTTTCTTGAACGGGGAGGAAAACCAAATATGCATATACAATTGGCGCTATTGCTCAACTCTTTAGGAGTTGATTTCATCTTTATTAATTTTCGTAGTTCTGTTTTGGGAAGACACGATATCAGAAAAGGTTAATAAAGTTAAATTGCTAAAAAGCAATTACTGTGTTAATTTTTACTAATTACTAATAAAATTTATATCTATCTATCTATATTTATATATACTATATTAAAAGCATGAACACCTTAGTGAAATATCGTTAATCTTTTTTGCCTTTTTAAAATAAAGTTTATATTAAACAAAATAGTTATTTAATTGTTCTCCCGGCTAATATTTAGGTGAACAATTATGATGTAAAAAAATAAATAAACAAAAGACTGAAGAAGAGGAGGCATTTTGCTTTGTTCTTTATCCCAAGTCACTAATTTTCTTATAAATGTGTGGGTTTGGTACACTTACTATTATTTTATTCTTCGATTAATAATTTTCTTAGATCTAACTATTAATATAGATATTAAAATATAATTAGAAAAAATAATTACAAAAATATTTAATAATAACAATATAATGAGAAAAAAATAATTGACAAAAGTTATTTACTAACACTACGACAAACATAAAGTGCAAAAGTTCGATTTTGTTATTTGATAAAAGTGTTGTTTTTGGATCAAAATATAGTTATAAGTATTTAATATATGGTAAGAGCTAATATTAATAATTTGACCTTAAAAAATAGATTATTTCTTTTAGTGATTAAAAAGATAATTAAGTATTTGAATTAACTTATTTTCATATTTGAATTAACTAACTATTTTATTCCTTCTCAAATTTATCAAATAAGTAAAATTATTTTTCAAGTTTACACAAATCTTAGAGTACATCAATTATTTCTCTTATAAAGACCATTAGCGCTAAAAGAAATAAGAATATAAAATAAAATCAGCTATAGTATTAAGAATTAAATTAGTTAAAATGCAAATTTTGAGAAATAAGGATGAAATAGAAGAAGACAAAATGTATTTATAAAGAGATGTCAGGTGAGATTAACATATGTGTATATCATATTATAAGATATGTATAACAACAAAATAATGTATAACTAATTAACTAAAGTCATCATCTATGCATATTTAGAAGATATTGAATACAATTTTTTTTGAGCAAATAGGAAATATATATATAGAAACGTTTAGTACATGATTAACATAAGATGCGCCACGAGGTACACGTTGGTTTCCTAAGCTTGCTAAAAGTTGGTAAGCTTTATTGCGTAACATCTTTTCATGAGTAGTAGTTCTAGTCTATCACTTTTCACAAAATCTATTACATTAGTTGGTGGTTCAACAAAAAACAATTTATTGATCTTCTGAACATACTTCTTCCTGCTGCTTCAAAAACTTGGTTATCCATTTCTAGGCTCCTTTTTGCTATTTGGTGAGGAATCATATTCCCCTGCCTGAAAGTGTGCTGAAGAGTAACCCTCTGCTAGTGCATTAATGACCTGCAATCATTAACAGTTTTATTAAATAATTTATTACCTACCTGTAAGGTCTGGATTACCTTCGAGCACTCTGTCTCTATTTCAAGTGGGAAGAGTTTTCACTCCTTTGCTATCCTTAGATCCTATCGTAGAGCTTTTAATTCTGCTGCCAGTGAACCATTTACATGTGTTGGTTTTGTAAAACCAACTACCCAACTACCATTTGCATTTCTGAAAATACTACTTAAACCATAATTTTGGTTATAGCTACGAAAACTGGCATCAATGTGCAGTTTGAACCAACCCTGAGAGATTTGAACCAATTAATTTTTATTGGTAATTTGGGAGGGTGAATAGAGATTTTTCATAAGCACTTTAAATTCTATGGCCTTTTGCATGATTTGATAACCATTGATCTAGTTGGTAGTGCTATTGTAATTGTTATTATTTCTATTAATCCAAAAGTGCCAAATGATGAAGAGAAAATAAGTGTTCTATTTTAGAAATTCACGATTAAGAGGAAAGTTAAGGTCCTTTATTTGGATAAGCAAGTGTTTCCCATTTTGATTAATATGGTGGTGCCATTGAAGGTCGACCTAAAATTTGTTGATAGCTTCGCATTCTAGGAAGATATACTCAATAGATTCTTCATAACGACTTTTATAGATAGGACAGTTAGGGTTAATGTTTAGTTCAATCTATGAAAGGTATTTCTGCAAGGGATTTGATTGTGAAGGCATTGCCATAGGAAAAATTTGATTTTATTAGGATAGTCCAATTTTCAAATCCAGTCAAAGTCTAAGTTAGTGTTATTAGGAGATTCCAGAAGCGTATGACAAGATTTGATAGTAAAAACCCCTTTAGCGGTGAGAAACCAAATAGTTAAGCCATTTGAGGGAACTTTAAGACGGACTTTTATTTTAGTGATAGTATGTCCGGAGGAAGAGAGAGGGTTAAGCTCTCTAAATTTCAATTGGAACCATCAAAGATATCTCTAATATTTGTTGATATATCCTTGGCGGAAGGGGGGACTATTACATGATTCTTTAGATTACCAAAATTTGGGATCCAATTAATCTCCCATAATTTAAGATTGGATTGAAAGTGGGGGGACCATATAATGCCATTGGAGCAGATTTACCAACCTTTCCAAATACTTTTTCAGACGAAGAAAGATCTACTCATAGAGAAACTATTACAATAGTAAGAGATGATAAGTTTGGCCCATGGAATTAATGCATTTGTGAGAAATCTCCAACTTAGGCTAGCTAGAGTGAGATTTTTATTTGTGATAATTCAAAAGATCATCACTCATTTTTATATTAAATTCTGTATTTTTGGGGCCTTAAAAACCTCTCTTAGTACCACCTCAATTTTCATGTGAAGTCCGGACGCGTAGCCGGAAAGCATAAATATTAAAATATGTAAAAAAATGTTTTAACTGTAAAATGAATAAAATTTGACTTCGATTAACATTTTGGGTAAACGGACCTGGACCCGTGATTTGACGGTCCCGGATGGTTCGTAGGAAAATATGATACTTGGGCGTATGACCGGAATCAGATGCCGAGGTTTCAAGCACGAAAAATAAATTTTTAAAGGAAATTATTTTCAGAAACTGTTTAAAGAAATTTGAAATGAAATTTTCTTAGAACATGAAGGTATTCGGCCCGTATTTTGGTTCCGGCGTCTGGTACAGGTCTTATATATGATTTAAGATATTTATGTGGAATTTGGTGAAAAACGAATGTCATTTGACGTAATTCGGACTTAAATTGCAAAAAATGATGTTTGAAGAATTTTTGAGAAAATTTCATCGATCTTGAGGTCTAATTTGATGTTCATGATATTATTTTGATGATTTGATTAACGAATAAATCCATAGGATGTTTTTTAGGTTTTGTGTGCACTTGGTTTAGAGTTTCGAAGGCTCGGGTGAGTTTCGGGTAGGTCCCGGGATGTCTTAGGCTTAAAAACATGGATGTCGCAGGTTCAGAGAAGTGCAAACCTAAGAACCCGCAGTGCGGACCGCAGTAGCTTTTGTGCTGTCGGAACCGGTGACTGTGCGGCCACAGTCCATTTTGTGCGGTCCGCATAAGTCCACTAGTCCGACTTCGGAAGCTCATATCTTTTGATCTACGAGAAATTTGAGGATGATTCAAAAACAAAAGTTGTAGTCTTTGAATCTAGTTTTCTGAAAAATATTTTAATAGGCATTTGGACATATATAGAGAAAGTTATGGCTAAAATACTAAGACCTGTCACTTAGGGAAGCCTATGCGGCCGCAGTATATTTTGTGCGGTCCGCACATGGAATCTGGGAGTAGTATATTTGGACTGAATTTTCAGTTAATTTTTAATTTTTAAACCCCAAAAACATAAGAGGCGATTTTTCAAACAACCGTTTTTCTCCAAATAAATTGTAAGTAGAACTAATATCTTTTAACATCATTTCAACTTCTTTTCATGGAGGAAATTGAGTATTTTGGGTAGAACTTAGATTTTTAAAAAAATTGGGGAATTGGACCTCGATTGAGGTCCGATTCCAAACCAAATTATATATTTTAGTTCGTGGGGGAATGGGTAATCTGGTTTTCGTTCGGACCTCGGGTTTTGACCGCGTGGGCCCAGGGGCAATTTTGACTTTTTGGATAAAACTTTGAAAAATTTATTTTCATGCATTTAATTGATTTATTTAGCATTTATTGATGTAATTAAGTAACTTTTGTCTAGATACAAGAAAATTGACGGTGGAATCAAGGGGTAAAGCTAAAATTGAAACTTGAGTTGGTGTTCGAGGCATCCAGGTAAGTGTTTGGTCTAACCTTAGCTTAAGGGATTAGGAGTCGAGCCCTCTTTGCTATGTGGTAATTTTTAAGTACGACGTATAAGCGTGGTGATGAGTATCTATACGTTGGTGTCTAGTATGACCGTGAGTCTTTATATGGTGAATATCTTGATTTCGTTGTAATTTTCATGCCTTGGTGATGATTTCTATTTGTTGTTAAACGTTTGTGGAAGGAAGCATTGGCTCAAGCTATATTACGAATTGTGAAAGTAAATGAGTTAATTCAAACTGTTGGAGCATTAGCTCAAGTGGTAAAGTGAGTTATGAAGTAAAGGTGAATAAGAGAAAGTAGTCATTAAATTGTTCCGTTGCTGGAATTTTGTTGCTATATTAGTTATCTCCTTTGCCGAGATGTTGATATTCTTGATGTTGCTCCCTTGCCGGGAATTATTTGTTATATATGTTCCCTTGCTGGGATTCCTATTATAATCTTATTTATTCCCTTGCCCCCATTGTTTGTGATTATTGTTTGGATGAGGACGAGTGTTAAAGCACAAAGGGTAATGCCGTGCATTGCTTGTTATTGTGAGGAAAGAGTGTAAAGCACGAAGGGTGATACCGTGCATTGCTTGTTTCGGTGAGGAAAGAATGTAAAGCACAAACGGTGATGCCGTGTATTTTTTGTTATTGTGAGGAAAGAGTGTAAAGCACGAAGGCTGATGTTGTGTCGCACAATGTACCATTTCGTGCCGATGCTATTGATTATATAGCGAGGAAAGAGAGTAAAATCACGAAGGGTGATTCCGTGCACACTTCTATTATATAATTGCTTTGGTCAGGACGAGAGTAAAAGCATGAAGGGTGATGCCGTACATTCATTGATTTCTGTTTTTTATTGATATCCGAGTTATGTGTTTCTTCGTTAATTGATGTCTCTCTATTCGTAGTTGTTATCTCCCCCACAGCATGCTCCCCCACCCATATTGACAGGTTATCTCTATATTTATTTTCTGCTGTATATATATTTGAACTGCACAAGTTTATTTGATAGTCTAGTCGTAGCCTCGTCACTACTTCGCCAAGGTTAGGCTAGACACTTACCAGCACATATGGTTGGTTGTGGTGATACTACACTTTACAGTGTGTGCAGATCTGATCGTTGTCGACTCAATGCTACACAAATGTAGGGAGAGCGGGTTGCTACAGCTTTTACCCAAATAGTGGTTCGATCCAAATTTCCACAAGGAGCTTGGAATGGAGGTGTATTGTCTGTTTAGCCTAGACTTGCGTTTGAAATTCTTATTGCACTCCTAACATTTTTGGGTTTTCTTTGCATTAACTTCTACTATTATGAACTAAAATTGAATACTATTATGCTAAAGGAATATTGTTTGGTTGTAACTAATAGGAAGAAAGGCACTACAGTCATGGCACCTCCTAGGTGGTTAATTAATGGGTAGAGACTACTGAGAATAGATTGACATATTTGGGATTTATGTTATAACTGTTGTACAATTGTACTCACTTTCACACCTCTCGATAGAGAAAGTGATTTTTCCCAATTGACTCTCTTGAAACCAATGGGGTGGCCCAATTAGACCAAGCAAATAGGGTTCAAGTAGGGTGATTACTTTCTTGAAATTTAACCCGTTAATTGAAACTACTATTTCTCATGGATCCATCCCAATTTCTTGTTGCGTCAATTTTAGGGTCACTTTCTCAAGAAGAGTCAAAACCCACTAAGCTATGATTAATGTTTGCAATCACCAATCCTTAATTTATGCATAAAATTGACCTAAACAACAAATACCCAATAACAATCTATCATTTGAAAGAAACACCCGTCAATTACCTACACTAAGGTTGAGCCACAACCCTAGCAATGGGTTTAGCTACACATAATTGAAGAAGAAATAGAAGGAGAAATAGACATAAAAATTAATTACTAAGATTAAGCTACAAGAATCTATGGAGAAATTAATACTAAAATGCCAAAATAGGCTAAAGCTTCCGTCCTCACGAGCGCAGCTCCGTTTAGTCACGAAAAACTTAAAAAACTACACTAAAAATGGTAAAATGTTCTATTTATAGTGGGCTGGAAAAACTGGACAAAATTGCCCATGCGGGGTCAGTGCGGGCTGCACGTTTCCAATCACGGCTGTGCTGGCTCTTTGGCTTCAATTTCTATCTTCTCTGAAGTGTTTGGCACAGACCGGATTAAAGTTTGGCACGGTCGCGTGAGGGTCTGGCGCGGGCCGCTAAATGGTGACCACGGCCGCATGAATCAACTTTGCTAAAATCTCCATCTTCTCTGAACCTTGTGACGGGGGCCGAACATTTCTAACCCCGGCCGCGTGAACTGGATGCGGGCTGCACATTTCTAACCGCGACCGCGTTATGCTAGACCTGGTCATACTCTTTTCTGAACCTTGTGATGCGGGCCTCATACCATAATAATGCGCCGCACGAGCTAGACGCGGGCCTCACATTTCCAACCGCGGCCGCGTTATGCTAGACTTGATAGTGCTCTTCTCTAAAACTCCTAGTGCGGCTGCATGCACAATTGTGTGGTCTGTACTAGGCTCCTCGTTCCACCCCTTCACTTGGCCTTTGACACCTGAGCAGGTTTAACTCCATTTTTAGCCAATCTTTTACACTTCGTCACTTGGTTCTCAAACCTAAAATCACATCTTGTAAGCATTTTGGGGCTATTTTGTAGTAAATTACATTCAAAGCATAGGCAAGTAGGGGCATAAAACACGTTAAAATCCTACTTATCAACTCCCCTAAACTTAAACTCTTGCTTTTCCTCAAGCAAACAAAATAAGGCCCCCCTTAAAGAAAATATCCAAGTAATTCCAGCTATCATGTGGTAACCTCAACAAACATCAATTGGGACTAACAACTGCCCTCAATACGAATGCATCATCAACACATTTGGACTTTAAAAACTTGTGGATCAAGCGTGACACAAGAGCATCAAGAGTTGACACATTGTGGAACCTAAACTCATACATCCTCAACTCTCCCTAAGCAAACCTCTCCTTTTAGAGTATTGACCCACAAACCGAGGTTGATGGACCTTCACTCATCTATCTCAAGAAGAAATTCACAATTCCGACATCAAGTAACATATGCTTGCCCCTTATGTAAGTATCACTAATGTTGGTTCCTTTCAACTCAAGATCATGTAGGGCTTTTATGGAGTCATTGTGAAGGCTTTTGGGTAAGGGTAGGATATGTTCGTGTTCCAGTGAGTACAATCTTCCCTTAAGCACTTCTATTGATTTATTTTGGCACACTTTCTTGACTTATTTGAGTATTTCACTTCTTTTCACGGGTTAGAGGGACACACTGTCACTCTTTCTCATGCAATTCAAAACATTTCTCCTTTTTCTGCTTGTTTCAGCCTTTTTCACCTTTGTTTTTCTTGAATCCTCCCCCCTTTTTCAATTTGGATTTCCTTTTTGTAATTTTTCTTCTCTCTTTTTCATTGCCTTCCTTTCTTTTTCTTTGTACCTTACTCCATTTTGTTTCACTGGTTGTTCACCCAAACTTAGACATTTTTCATTAGTCAAGGAAAGATTTGGGTTCCAAGAGAGGGTATAATCAAGAATGGGTATAGGCGTATAGCATTGGTTCTCGAAAGAAAATGGTTCAAGGCTCAAAAGGGTTATCTAGGGATCATTTCATTGTTAGGCCATGGACTTGTTTGACTTAGCATTTTGTTCAAGGAGAGCCTATAATCACCTTCTCAAGTCAAATTTCACCTAGGATTTCGCCTCAACGAACATTCAGGGAAGTTCTAGACTATTGGCTCATGACTTGGACTCACGATTCGAGTTCTCACCTCACACACTCAAGAATTTCTAAAGACATTGAGTTGAGGGTCCACAACGACCTTAGTCTCGATTCAAGCTCATAATGGTCCAAAATGACCACATGATGACTGTTTGGTCAACACAAGAGTCTCAAGGCCACGACTTTCACCATCCTAATCACAACATTATGTCTTTGATCATGGGATCAAAGACAAATATTTTAGGCCCAAGCGAAGCCTTGCTTGAGGTACGCTTAACTACGAAATATCAAAATCAAAAGAGAAAGAATTTTTTTTTTCAAAAACAGACTCAAATCCTTAAGAAGGTTGTCACGCTATCTATCATTAGGAGGAGCCACCCGATTTGCAATATATTTTACCCTTGGAAAGAGCCGTGGCATTAAGAAAACCAAGAGTTTATTAAAAGCACCAAAACAAAATAGAAGGCTACGAGCCTATCTATGATGTTAAGAACGAGATAAATTTTTACGAATATAGAAAAATCAAATGAATATATACAATGGGGGAGTAGAATATACGACGAGTGATGACTATACATAAAGTAACTTTATATACTGACCACGATAAAAAGTACGAGAAAAGTAACTAAAATGTAAAGTTATGTACAGAACAACTAGAAAATCAAATTAAAAACATAAAAAGAGTATCTAATATATACAATCATCTGACTAGATAAACAGTAGAGTGCACCCCCATGAATTAGAGCTGGCATTGTCCAAAATGCCAACTACCAATATAAGAATAAAGTATCAAGAGAAAGGATATAGAGGGCTCCCTAGGCCTGGTCCATAGGCATGGTATCATCGGTGGTACCCCAATCAGCTATATGGGTGGGAACCTCAGACTGGTCCCCGGCCTGCTGCTGCTCTGCTGCTGGGACAGGGTCCTACTGTTGAACCAGCTAACTATCGGGTGTATCACTGAAGGGGGTCTCCTGAATCTCGACAAGATGAATCACTAGACCCTCAGTACTAGGGAGCTTCCTGTTCTTCCGCGGAGGCCTGGATACCTGCTCCTGCTGTAGCTCTTGCACTGACGCTGCTGCTGAAGGGGTTGACTCCCCAAATAACATGTCTAAAGACATTTGATCCGCCAATAGCTTGTTCACATCTGATTGAAGCACCTGCACAGAATCCTTGGATGGTCGTGTCTTCCTCATATTTTTGTGCTCCCGTGCGAGCTCTTTTAGAGCTATACCATGGGACTCTACTGTCCTAGTCGAGGCAGCCTGAGTCTCTATAATCTTCTCCAGGTTGGCCATGAGCTTCTTCAATGTTTCCTCAAGAGACTGAGGAATATGGACTGTGGCTAGGGCAGAATGGGTCTCAACTGAAGTGGCCAATGTGGACAACATGGATATCGAAGCTGACATCCAGTTGTTTAAACTGGCGAAGGTCTTTGCTAAGTGCTGACCTGTCACAGGGTGGGTCTGGGAAGATGGGACTGATGGGCCAACTGAAGAACTAGGACGCGCAGAGGAAGATGGCACATCATATGAGACAGAGACAACTGGAATGGAGGGGAGCGCAGTAGAAGGCTCGATAGTGGACTCTACCGCAACTGGCTCCTCAGACTGGCTAGTCGGGGCAGAGGTGGATGCCTTGTGCTTTTCTTCCTTTGGGTTGTCCGGACCCTGCATGTTGAACCATGAGAACGGGGACACTGGGCGCACCTATCACATCGTATGACTTTTTCTTCACCTTCAAGTGCTTGAAATACATCGTGAAAGTGTTGGGATATGGGTAATTCCAAGTGTTGTCCACCCCCATTGAAGTGATTGCCCTGTACATTATATTTCCCATATTGATAGGGAAGCCAGCCACGATGGACGCAATCAGCACGGCTCGGGGGAGTGGGATAGTCTGGTCATGAGAAGTAGGGTCAAGCCTGATGCATACAAGCGCGAGCCACCCTCTAGCCTCGAAATTCAAGTTCTTCCTCAAAATCTTCACCCTGACTGTATCCAATCTGGAACTACACCTGGATGAGCCAAATATTCAGCCAACCATGGCCGAACTTCCTCCTTCAGCTCCAATTTCTCTATGTATTGGGTATCATATTCATCATTGAAACCCAAATATCTATTCAATGCCTTTCCCGATAACACTATAGTTTTGTCACGTACTTTGGTCACAGTGGAGTCATTTTTTGTATAGGCTACACTGCAATAGAACTCCTTGACCATGTTCTCGTTTGCATCAACCAAATCATCTCTAAAATGCTCCCACCAGAATCTGGTGTGAAATTTCCTGTGCACATTGGAAAGTATGGGTAATAAGTCTTGGGTCATTATGCTCCTCTCCAAAATCAATTTCTGTTTTGGCCACATCTCTCGAAATTTGTGGAAGGCCACTTGATTGACAAAACGGTCCTCCCACACCTCTGCTTTTCTTGTTCTTTCTACACCAGCAACCTCGGGCACCCCCACCTAGGACCTCTGTTAGATAATACGCTTAACGCTAGAGGGGGGGGTGAATAGCGTTATAATAAAATTTAGCGTAAACTTGCGGAAATTAAAATTTGCAGGAAATAATTAAGTGCGTTAAATAAACAAATGGAAAGAACGCACCGATGTATTCTGGTTCACCACAACACGTGGCTAGTCCAGTCCCCGAGAGACTCTCTCGAGATTTTCCACTAACTTGTCAAGCTTACGGGTGCTCAACAAACCTTTACAACTTAAGGACACAAGCCTTAACACCTTTGCTCGGAGATACAACACTCAAAGACTTCAACCAAGGAAACACAAGTTCCTTACAACAAGAGAATCACAATTCTCTTACAAGTGTACAAAACACTAAACACTCAAACAAAACACTCCTTAATGAGTAGATATGAGTAAAAGAAGTAAGCTCAAGATCACAACAACTTTGGACAAGACTTTGGCTCTCAAAAGCTTTATGAAATGAATATAAAATGATAAACAATAGTATGCAAGCTTATAGCAATAGAATGATCAGTTGTTGTGTATTGTTGTGTTTAAAACACTGAAATGAAGCTGTATTTATAGTTGAAAAACTTGGCATTACCGTTGCCTAATTGCCAATTAAGAGTTGCTGATTTTACTCTGTGACAATCGATTGTCAGGAAGCCACAATCGATTGTTTGCCAATCGTTCCAAAAATCAATCCCAGATTTTACGCTTAACAATCGATTGTCCAAGATCAACAATCGATTATTGGCAACGTTTAAAAAATCATTTCCATATTTTACGTAAAACAATCGATTATACCAAATCAATAATCGATTATTCAGCAACGTTCAAAAAATCCCTTTTCAGATTTTAATTACAACAATCGATTGTACAAAATCAACAATCGATTATTCAGCAACGTTCAAAAAATCTTTTTCAAATTTTAATATCGACAATCGATTGTACAAAATCAACAATCGATTACCTGACGGTATTGAAAACTTTACAACAACGGTCAGCTTCACAATCGATTGTGCAATGTTAACAATCGATTTTTATCAGACTTTGAAAATCATTTTAGACACTGCCTCGTGACAATCGATTGTTATATACTCACAATCGATTATTTAATAACTTTGAAAAAGTCTGGAAGACACTGCCTCAACACAATCGATTGTCATATGTTCACAATCGATTATTTTGTGACTTTTAAAAATCTGATGGACACTGTCTCTTCACAATCAATTGTCATTAGGTTCACAATCGATTATTCTGAGTTTTGAAAAACTTTGATGGACACTGCCTCCTCACAATCGATTGTCATAAGGTTCACAATCGATTGTCATGCAGGTTTTGAAAAACCTGATGCTCACTGCCTTAACACAATCGATTGTCATTAGTTCACAATCGATTGTCATGCAGTCTTGGCTTAACATAATCGATTATCATAAGTACATAATCGATTATCTTAGTCCACTTTTTAGAGGCATGTTTAAAAATCATTTTGACTGAAGTAAATATGCATGATTTAAAATCATTTAGCATTAAATTAAATATGCATGATTTTGTAAAAAATGGTTTTACGAGAGAAGCCATGTCATGAGTCAAGTTGTCGGATCAAGATCACAATTAAGAACGACTCATTTAAACTATAGAACTTTGTCTTGTGCTTGAATCTCGTTATCCACCAATTGTGCGCTTGTACTTGAACTTCGTCATATATCAATTTGCGCTTGTTTGTCATTCATCAAAACCTACACATAAGAACACACGTTTTAGTATAAGGCCTTGAGAACGTGTTTCCAACAATTTCCCCCTTTTTGATAATGGCAAACTTTAAGCGGGATATGCAACTTAAACAATTTATAATGACGATTCAAGACAAGTAAAGATATGCAATAAGTATGCGATTAGTTCCCCCTTAATATATGAATTCCCCCTCAATTTAAGCTTATGAATATTGAGAGTGCATACCCGTTATCTTCCCCCTTTTGCCATTAGCAAAAATAATATAAGAAGATGCCAAAGATGTAAATAAAACTTGTTTATTTATTGGAAAGAAAATGTGATTACTTTAAGAGAGTACAGTAACTCAAGTAATAGCAGAACAATCGATTATTGATACGAGATAATCGATTATTTAGACGACAGAGACCGATTTTTCTGAAGAAGACTTGATTATTGCGCGTCATGCTTTATAATTCCCCCTACCTTTAGGGCGATACATGCAAAAATTCGTTAGACGTCTCCGACGCTCAAGTTAGAAATCATGTAAGATAAAAAGATGCAATGCATGACTTAGATCAACGTGGAGTCGAGAATCCCGAGTTCACTACGAATTCTGAAGAAGGACTCTTTCTCTAAGGGCTTAGTAAAGATGTCGGCCAATTGGTCTTTGGTTTCAACAAATTCGATTTCGATATCGCCCTTGAGAACGTGATCTCTTATAAAATGATGTGTCCTAGGGTGTTCTTAAGAGTGTTTCGGGTACTTACCTTTTCTCCGACGTCGCCAATTACCTGTTCGAGAGGGTGATCTTTGATTGTCCTCCACTCGTTAGGCGTTTTCGTTTCATTCTCCAATTGTGGCGCTTCCTCCGTTGGTTGTTTCAAAGATTCGTCTTGATTTTCTTTAGGTGTTTCCTCTTGTATTTTGTGTTTCAAGCTGTCTAAGATACCTGCAAGATCAAAACCAGTATCCTTTCTCGCCAAGCGAGCATTATTTTCGGCAAATACAACATGAGGGGATTCCTCCACAGTTTTGGTTCTTTTATTAAAGACCTTATATGCTTTGCTACGTGAAGAATAACCAATGAAAATTCCCTCATCGGACTTAGCATCAAATTCCAATTGATCTTTGCCATTGTTATGAATAAAACATTTACAACCGAATACTCTAAAATGGGAGATATTTGGTTTCCTTCCCTTGTAGAGTTCATAAGGGGTCTTCATGAGTATTGGCCTTATGACTACTCTATTTAAGATGTAGCTTGCGGTACTCACGGCATCCGCCCAAAAATGTTTGGGAATCTTAGCCTCTTCGAGCATGGTTCTAGCCATCTCTTCGAGACACCTATTTTTCCTTTCCACCACCCCATTTTGTTGTGGTGTACGTGGAGCGGAAAAGGTATGCTCGATACCGAGTTCGTCACAAAAGTCCGCAAAGAGATTGTGATCAAACTCTCCCCCATGATCACTTCTAATTGAAGTGACGGTTGTTTCCTTCTCGTTTTGAACACGCTTAAGAAAATATTTAAAATTCTGAAAAGCATCACTTTTATTGGCAAGAAATAAAGTCCAAGTAAATCTAGAATAATCATCAACAATCACAAAAGCATAACGATTTCTTCCTAGACTTTCAATGCGAGATGGTCCAAATAAATCCATGTGAAGCAATTGTAATGGTCTAGAAGTTGAAACAATATTTTTGGATTTGAAAGATGCTTTTGTTTGCTTCCCTTTTTGACAAGAATCACAGATAGAGTCATTTTCAAATTTCAAATTGGGAAGGCCGATAACTAAGTTTTGAGAAATCAAGTTGTTCAAAAGATGCATGTTGATATGTGCTACTCTACGATGCCATAACCAAGTATCATCCTCTTTACTCATAAGACAATCAACATATTCGGGTGAGGAATTTGCAAGATCAACCATATAAATATTATCCACTCTAAAACCACGAAGGATAATTTTAAAATCACTACGTCTAAACACTAAGCATTCATCCGAATCAAATAGGGCAAGATTTCCCTTGTCACATAATTGACTTATGCTCAAGAGATTATGCTTTAAGCCTTTCACAAGTAATATATGCTTAATAGAGGAATTTTCATCCTTACCAACCGATCCGATGCCAATAATCTTTCCTTTTTTGTTATCCCCAAAAATCACACTTCCTCCTTCTTTGTGTTCTAGTTGAAGGAATTTGGATTCGTCTCCCGTCATATGTTTGGAGCATCCACTATCAAGGTACCATAGTACACTTGATTCCTTCAAACACACCTACAAAACAAATTAATGTGTTTTAGGTACCTATGCCATTTTGGGTCCTTGAGGGTTAGGCATATCATAATGATGCGATTGAGTGATATGTCTATGTCGTGTAAAACATGCAGGGGCAATATGACCAATGCGTCTACAATAATGACAAGTCACGTTGGGGTTATGCATCCTTCTAGGTTCATAGTAACTTGATGGACGAAAATGAATTACTCTATTTTCATTATGACTATTGCACATTTCATGAGAACCATTTCTCCTACTATTAGTTCTAAAATGAGCAGCGTTTCTAGAGTAATGGTCATGTCTAGATGTTTTAAGAGGTTCAAAACTCCTTCTAGTGTTTGGCCTAGAATATGCATCATTTCTAGGGTAGTCATTTCTAGGTGGTAAGTCATTTCTAGGTCTTCTAAAATGTTCAACATTTGTTCTAGCATGCATATTTTTTCTAGGATTGCTATTTTCTACGATAAGAATTTGTTTTATTAATCCTAGGTTGAGCCTTAGGTGGTTGGGGTTTGGCTTCAACCTTTTCTTTAGGCTCATTCTTAAAACCTATGCCATGCTTGGTTGACTTCAAATTAACAAGGACCTCATTCAAGTTTTTGTGGGAAGAATTAAACTTATCTAAGGTACCTTTAAGTCTATCTACCTCATTTTCGAGATGCATGCAAGAAGAGCAATTTTTAATAGAACTTTCGGGCTTGTCGGTGCTTCTTTTTTCGAAAAATTTGTTTTCCTCTTTCAGCTTCTCATTTTCTAAAACCAGTTTTTCTAACTCCTTTTCTTTCAAAGAAAGCTGTTTTTGAAAATCTTTTTCTTTTAGAGAAGCATTTTCTTTTATGCTCTTGACAGTTTTTGAATCTTTAATAAATTCAGTATATAGCTCATCAAAAGCAGTTCGCATTTCTTCAAGAGTAAAGAAGTTTTTAGAAGAGATTTGACATACCTCATCTTGCTTGTCTTCTTGCGCCATAAGACAAAGGTTTGCGGCTTCGTCTTCTTCTTCTTCGCTTGACTCATTTCCGGAGTCTCCTCCCCAAGAAATGTATGCACGTTGCTTCTTAAAAGGTTTCTTCTCCTTTTTGATGTTTGGGCAATTTGATTTGATGTGCCCGGTTTCACCGCATTCATAGCACTTTATTTGCTCGCCTTGCTTTTTGCCCTTTCGTTCATATTCCTTTCGCATGAACTTTTGAAATCTTTTGATAACGAGTCCAAACTCGTTGTCTCCGTCCTCATCAACTTGAGGTTGACTTGTGCTTGCCTTAAGCGCTATTCTTTGCCTCCTTTGATCATCAACAAGAGGGTTAAGTATTGTATATTCATAAGTCTTAAGGTTGCCTCTTAATGCGTCGATTGTGACATTTGAGACGCCAATGGATTCTTGAATTGCGTCGGCCTTTGATCGGCATGCCGGAGTGAGACTTCTAAGAATTTTTCGAACAAGTTCTCTATCCGTGAATGTCTTCTTGAGGGCATGTAGGTTATTTACGATTATTGAAAATCGTTCGAACATTTCATCCACCTTTTCACCTTCCTTCATGTGAAATAATTCATAAGCATGGGTTAGGAAATCAGTTTTAGCTTCCCTTACGTGGTCCGTACCTTCGTACGTAATTTCCAGCTTGTCCCACATTTCCTTTGCCGTTGTGCAACACGATATTTTCCTGTAATCGTCAGCATTTACAGCACAATATAATAAATTAATTGCTTTAGCATTATTTTGAACCTTTCGGATATCATCCGCGTCATATTCTTCTTCGGACTTGGGAACCCATTCGTTTTCAACCTTTTTGGTTGGAATTTGATTTCCTTTTGTTATCACCTTCCAGAGATGAAAGTTGTTTGCTTGAACGAAAATTTTCATCCTCTCCTTCCAGTACGTGTAGTTTGTACCGTTGAATAGAGGTGGTCGTGTGGAGCATTGTCCTTCATCAATTCCTGCAAAAGAGTCACGAGTAGAAGCCATGGATGGTTCTCTCAAACTGTTAAGTCTTCAGAGAGTTGGGCTCTGATACCAATTGTTAGATAATACGCTTAACGCTAGAGGGGGGGGGGTGAATAGCGTTATAATAAAATTTAGCGTAAACTTGCGGAAATTAAAATTTGCAGGAAATAATTAAGTGCGTTAAATAAACAAAAGGAAAGAACACATCGATGTATTCTGGTTCACCACAACACGTGGCTAGTCCAGTCCCCGGGAGACTCTCTCGAGATTTTCCACTAACTTGTCAAGCTTACGGGTGCTCAACAAACCTTTACAACTTAAGGACACAAGCCTTAACACCTTTGCTCGGAGATACAACACTCCAAGACTTCAACCAAGGAAACACAAGTTCCTTACAACAAGAGAATCACAATTCTCTTACAAGTGTACAAAACACTAAACACTCAAACAAAACACTCCTTAATGAGTAGATATGAGTAAAAGAAGTAAGTTCAAGATCACAACAACTTTGGACAAGACTTTGGCTCTCAAAAGCTTTATGAAATGAATATAAAATAATAAACAATAGTATGCAAGCTTATAGCAATAGAATGATCAGTTGTTGTGTATTGTTGTGTTTAAAACACTGAAATGAAGCTGTATTTATAGTTAAAAAACTTAGCATTACCGTTGCCTAATTGCCAATTAAGAGTTGCTGATTTTACTCTGTGACAATCGATTGTCAGGAAGCCACAATCGATTGTTTGCCAATCGTTCCAAAAATCAATCCCAGATTTTACGCTTAACAATCGATTGTCGAAGATCAACAATCGATTATTGGCAACGTTCAAAAAATCATTTCCAGATTTTACGTAAAACAATCGATTATACCAAATCAATAATCGATTATTCAGCAACGTTCAAAAAATCCTTTTTCAGATTTTAATTACAACAATCGATTGTACAAAATCAACAATCGATTATTCAGCAACGTTCAAAAAATCTTTTTCAGATTTTAATATCAACAATCGATTGTACAAAATCAACAATCGATTACGTAACGGTATTGAAAACTTTACGACAACGGTCAGCTTCACAATCGATTGTGCAATGCTAACAATCGATTATTTATCAGACTTTGAAAATCATTTTAGACACTGCCTCGTGACAATCGATTGTTATATACTCACAATCGATTATTTAATAACTTTGAAAAAGTCTGGAAGACACTGCCTCAACACAATCGATTGTCATATGTTCATAATCGATTATTTTGTGACTTTTAAAAATCTGATGGACACTGTCTCTTCACAATCGATTGTCATTAGGTTCACAATCGATTATTTTGAGTTTTGAAAAACTTTGATGGACACTGCCTCCTCACAATCGATTGTCATAAGGTTCACAATCGATTGTCATGCAGGTTTTGAAAAACCTGATGCTCACTGCCTTAACACAATCGATTGTCATTAGTTCACAATCGATTGTCATTCAGTCTTGGCTTAACATAATCGATTATCATAAGTACATAATCGATTATCTTAGTCCAGTTTTTAGAGGCATGTTTAAAAATCATTTTGACTGAAGCAAATATGCATGATTTAAAATCATTTATCATTAAATTAAATATGCATGATTTTGTAAAAAATGGTTTTACGAGAGAAGCCATGTCATGAGTCAAGTTGTCGGATCAAGATCACAATTAAGAACGACTCATTTAAACTATAGAACTTTGTCTTTTGCTTGAATCTCGTTATCCACCAATTGTGCGCTTGTACTTGAACTTCGTCATATATCAATTTGCGTTTGTTTGTCATTCATCAAAACCTACACATAAGAACACACGTTTTAGTATAAGGCCTTGAGAACGTGTTTCCAACAACCTCATCATCACTGTTGGTACCACATGCTGCACTCTCCCCAGATATTGAAGCTGTGAGGGAGGTAGAGTTTCGTCTCTACCTGCTGCTGAGCCATCAGACGACTCAGACTGTACAACTAGTAGAGCTTTGGCTAAAGGTGGGGCTGGTACTGAAGGGGCTTGCCTCGAGTCAGCTAAGATGTCCTAAGAGGGCAGGTACTCACTCCCCGACTTGTCGTCAACACTAACTACTTGCTTCCTTGTTTTAAGTTTTAGTTGGGGTGTGAGTTTTGTTTGGTTTCCTTTTCCTCCCCAGGAGGAGTCCCCCCGACCGGGTTGTTTGGTACCATGTCCTCTTAGTTTAACCATTTTCTGCAAGCAAACACGTCTAACTTTGTTAGTTGCAGCATAAGCGGTATACAAAGTGATCAAAATAAGTGCAGAGTAACAGCATGACTAATTGCAGAACACGTCTCAAAACAAGCCATCATGAACCACACATTCTGAGGCGCGGCCGCGCGGAAGGTATCACGGGTCGTGTGATCACAACCGCGGGCCGCACTGACCAATTAACAAAAAACTTACCTACTCTAAATCTCACTAATGCAGGCCGCATAAAAAGAGTGTGCGGCCACGTTGGTCCAGCGCGGACCGCGCAAATACGGACGCGGCCGCACTAGCAATAGCTATCTTTTGAAATCAAGGTCAATAGCGGACCGCGCCAATAATCGTGTGTCCGCGTTAAGGTCATGCGGACCGTAAAAAAATAATCGTGGGCTGCGCTGGGTAAAGGGTTAGGAACGAACTAGGGTTTTACACATTTGCCCATTTTGTTCAAGTTTTACATCCTAATTTGTCCCTACTCGATTACCCACCATAAAATTCATGCACAGCTTTTAAAAGCAACCAATGAACTAACCTAAATAGTTAATTCAAGAAAAAAACGAAAGAACAAATAAGCTACGCTACTGGGAACTGACAAAAATTGAAATGAACCACTAATTAATGATCATTGTGAGAATTTGTTACCAGGAATATGGAGAATCTACTCTTGAAGCAAGCACACAATTAGTCTTAGAGGTGAACAGTGAAAGTTGAGGGTTCTGGCATGCGATTTGGCGAAAAGTTTGAACAGATGCCCTAAGTCCTTATTTATGGAAATTTGTGGGACCTTGTACTTACCCTCTAGCGCAGCCGCGTAAAAATTACCGCGGACCGTGCTGGGTCTTACCTTGTGGCATTGTAGAAAGAAGCCCTCGCAGGCTGCATAAAAATGGATGCGGCCGCGTGAGACCACCGCGTCCCCCACAATTATGACTGCGGCCGCTTGGCAAGCTTTAGAGATCAGTCACCTTAAGCTTCTTTTGTGCGGAGCGCACAATTCATACCGCAGCAACACTAATAATCTTCAGAGACTTTGTATTTCAACGCTTGCTTTGCACTGTTTCAACACAAGTCCTGCAACTTCTCGCAAACAATTAGCTCAAAAATCCTAGTCTACAAAGAAAATCAAAGAGAAAGAAAAATACATGGGTTGCCTCCCAAGAAGCGCCAGATTTAACGTCGTGGCACGACGCATGTTATCACAACATCATTTTAAATGAATGAATGCCCCCACGTGACTCTCATAAAACTTTCCCAGATAATGCTTGACACGATGCCCATTGACCCAAAAAATTTTACCATTCTTGTTCTTGAGATCAAGAGCACAACCAGAAGTCATACATACAACTTCGAATGGCCCACTCCACTTTGACTTAAGCTTTCTCAGGAATAACCTCAACTGAGAGTTGAAAAGAAGAACCATATCACCAACCTTGAATTCCTTCCCTCGGGCATATTTGTCGTGGAGATACTTCATCTTGTCCTTATACAAGTACGAACTGGAGTATGCATGAAATCTAAACTCATCAAGCTCATGAAGTTACTCCATGTTGAGATTTGCTGCGACATGCCATTCCAAGTTCAACTTCCTCAAGTCCCACATGGCTTTGTGCTCCAATTCCACCGGTAAGTGACATGCTTTCCCAAATACCAAACGGTACAGAGACATACCAATTGGTGTCTTATACGTGGTCCGGTAGACCCATAGAGCATCATCTAACTTTTTGGACCAATCGGTCCGATTTGTATTGACTATTTTAGATAGGATGCTCTTTATTTCTCGGTTAGAGACTTCCACGTGGCCGCTGGTTTGAGGATGATAGGCGGTAGTCACTTTTTGATTTACTCCATACTTGGCAAGAAAGAGTCAAAAGCCTTGTTGTAAAAGTGGGACCCTCCATCACAGGCCCTCGACCTTACTCAGTCAATAAAAATCACATAAGCCACTCGGGCAACAATAAACATGATGCTTAGCCCAAAATATTATTTAGAAAATCATTTTAAGTGTTCAAGCATAGTAAACGTGGCTGAGTTTTTGAAAACAGTGAAAATACATGACTGAGTTCAAGTATAAAATCAAAATATTACTTTGGTATAAGTACATTTATCCACCTCAACTAAAGAAAAATTATCTCTCAACAAGACTTATTCAAATTTCTCATACGATTGGTTATGAGCTTGTTTAATGCCATAAAAAGATTCAATTAATTTATAAACTTTATTTTTCTGTCAAGGAAAGACACGGCCTTCAGGTACGTGTGCAGTCCGGACGTATATTCAGAATGCTTTTATGTGAAAATATGATAAAAATATTAATTTGGATTTAAAATTGAATTTAAGTTGACTTTGGTCAATAGTTTGGGTAACCGGATTCAGTCCTGCGATTTGGTGGTCCCGGAGGGTCCGTATGAAAATATGGGACTTGAGCGTATGCCTGAATCAAATTCTGA
Source organism: Nicotiana benthamiana (assembly GCA_034376525.1). Lineage (NCBI taxonomy): Eukaryota > Viridiplantae > Streptophyta > Magnoliopsida > Solanales > Solanaceae > Nicotiana > Nicotiana benthamiana. The sequence continues at coordinate 145,753,465 of CM067327.1, read as the reverse complement.
GGTCCCAAGCCCGAGAAATAAATTTTTGAAAGAAATTGTTTTACTGAAAATATAAGAGTTTTTGGAAATTTAATTTTATATAAAATTTATGGTATTGGGCACGTACTTTAGTTGCGGAGCTTGGTACAGGTTCGATATGACATTTAAGATGAGTTTGTGAAATTTGGTATGAAACATAAATTGTTTGATGTGATTTGGACCCGTAATTGGAAAATTGGATACTTTGAAAATTTTGAGATTTTTCTTAGATTTCATGCTAAATTCGTTATTTAAGATGTTATTTTGGCAATTTGATTGCACGAGCAAGTTCGTATGATATTTTTATACTTGCATGCATGTTTGGTTTAGTGCCCCGAGGGCTCGGATGAGTTTCGAATAGGCATCGGGATGATTCGAACTTAGAAAATCTGGTGTTTTTGCTGTTTGTTGGTGTCCAGGTTTTTGTTCTATGCGATCGCATAAGTAGGTCCACGATAGCATAGATTTCATTTTGGGGGTCATCATTCGTTCTATGTGATCGCATATGTATGTCCGCGTTAGCATAGCGTTAATTCTGGGGGTCATCATTTGTTCTATGCGATCACACAGGTATGCCCACAATAGCATAGAGTTAATTGTGTGGGTCATCATTTGTTCTATGCCACAGCTTACGTATGTCTGTGATATCATAGAGTTAATTCTAGGGTTCACCATTTGTTCTATGCGAACGCATCCAATCGTCTGGGAACGCATAGGTTCCCTGCCTAGTTATTTTAAAACAATAGCAAAACAGGATTTCTTCAAAACTTCATAATTTATTCACTTAAGCTCAAACTTGGGTGATTTTTGAATATGGATTTCACCATAAAATCATAGGTATATGTTCTTAGACTTGTTTTCTTCAATTTCCTTTAAAATTCATTGGATTTCTTGGCCTAAATCATGATTCTTTGTGGTAGAAATTGGAGATTTGGGCGGAGTTAGGATTTTTTGAATAAATTAGAATATATACCTCGTTTTGGGATCAGATTCCAGAACTAATTGCATGTCCAGGCTCGTGGGTGAATGGATGATCGGGTTTTAGTCTGAACCTCGTGTTTTGATCAAGCGGACTTGGGGTCGATTTTTGACTTTTTGGGGAAAATGATAAAAAATCTATAATTAAGCATTGGGTATAAATTATTTAGCATTTATTGATGTTATTAAATTAATCTCGGCTAGATACAAGTAATGTGGAGGCAAATTCTAAAGGAAAAAGAGATGTTCGAGGCTTGAGTTGGCCGTGGAAGTTTGAGGTAAGTGTTTGGTCTAACCTTAGCTTGAGGGATTAGGAGTTGTGTCTTATCTACTATGTGCTAGTTGTGGAGTACGACGTATAGCCATGGTGACGAGTATCTATACATTGGTATCAAACATGCACGCGAGTCTTGTATTGTAATTGTTATGACTCTGTTGTGGTTTATTATGCTTCATATGAAGATTATCATTATTGTTCCCTTGTCGAGATGTTGTTGTGGTATTATTGTTCCTTTGTCGGGAGGTCATTGTCATATTATTGTTCATTTTCTGGGATATTTGTTGTGATATTATTGTTCCCTTGCCATGATGTTATTGTAATATTATTGTTTCCTTGCCGGGATGTTGTTATTATGCTATTTTTCCCTTGGCAGTATTCTTTTATGATTGGTGTTGATAAATGAAATGGGAGCGGGTTGCACGCCTGCAATGGTAATACATGAAACGGGAGCATGTTGCACGCCTGCAATGGTAATATATGAAATGGGAGAGGGTTGTACATCTACAACGGTAATATATGAAATGGGAGCGGGTTGCACGCATTTAATGATACTATATGAAATGGGATCGGGTTGCACCCCTGCAATAGTATTACATGTGTACTTATTTCTTATTTCCTTATCTTTTGCCTGTAATTGATTTATGGTGCTCCTTATATTTTCCTACTGTTATTCTGTTATTACATGTTACTCCCTGCAACATGTTTTCCCCGCTCAACTTTAGCTGTAATTATCTGCTTTTATTTTCTATTATATATGCGATAATTGCATAGGTTTATTTGGTAGTCTCGTCCTAGCCTCTTCACTAAAATGCCGAGGTTAGGCTAGGTACTTACCAGCACATGGGGTTGGTTGTGCTGATACTACACTCTGTACTGTGTGCAAATACTGATACCGTGGTGTTTGGATCGCAGTAAAGGTGTTATCTTCAGTCCATTCAGGCAACCTGAGGTAGTCTTGCAGACGTCCGCGGACCTTGGTGTCTCCTCCTATCTTTTCTCTTTTTGTTTCTACTTATTCAAAGACATACTTATGTATTTCCATTCAGACCTTATTTGTAGTATTCTTAGATAGACCGTGACTTGTGATACCAAATTATGGGTAGTATTGTACTTCAGATTATGTAGCAGTGTTTGGTTGAATTATTAAGTTTTTCGACTTCCACATTTATGGTTATTTAATTTATTTTGCTGTTTAATCTCTTATTATTTTAAATTGTTGAACATGTTTAATAAAAGGAAGGTAACTATATTATAATATTTGGCTTGCTAGCTTCTATGAGTAGGCGCCATCACGACTCCCGAGGGTGAAAAATACTGATCGTGGCCGATAGCTTTTCTATTAGCATTCTAGCAGCAAACTTTTCTAGTAAAGACATCCCTCCGACTTTCAAACCTTCTAGAAATTTTTGATATTCGTTGATTTTCACATACATCTTTTTATCATCTCTCACCTGCCACTGATAAAAATTTTCTACTAAAAAATTTTGTTTAGCGGCATTTTTAGCAGTGAATTTTTTAATTAAGGCCTCCCAGATAGCTTTTGCTTCTTTATAAATGCAATATACATCAAACGGTTCACTAGAAATAGTTTGCAATATAGCATGACGGTATACCTTGGTATCACGTTGCCATGATTTTACTATTTTATTATCAGTGCCTGTACTAGGTTATGTATAAAGTAGTGCATGTGCAACACCATGTACATCAATCAGTGAGAAAACACTTTCTTGCCGACGATTAAAATTTTTATTGCCTAAAATTTCAATAGTTGACACATCCGGAAATGGACTGGCATATGATAATGTACTTGGGACTGGAGCAGTGGAGGTAGCGTCGATATTGGTAGTATCAGTAGTATTTTCAGCATCAGTATTTTTTTCATAGTTTCTTAGATTGTAGGAAAAATAACTATAACACTGCTATAATTTTATTTGTAAGCAGATATGCGAATTGGCTTGAGTTGTATTAAGCATTGTCCTAAAAAATTCTAGTTGGACTGGTTCTCCTAATCGAAGAGCCCCTACCTTACTTGTTCACCGTACTAGACCTCCGCCCTTTCCTTCGGTTCGTGAGAATATTCCAAGGTAAGTAGGTCCATTACCAGCCGGCTCCGGACCGAAAAGACCTAACGGACTAATCCCATTTTAGCATTGTGAAATATTTTTCCAGGATTAAACAAGCTTACCTATGTTTTATTTAGTTGATACAAGAATCAGCATATTTTAAATTACGAATCTAGCTAGTTGGAAGAGAAATAGCAAGTAATGTGTAATGCCAAATAAATATTATAGAAAATAGATATCATGAAGTAAAATATTCTCTCTCTAAGAAAACATTTCTCTCTACAACTTGTCTCTCTAACGGCTCTATTCAAAGCACATTTTGACCACGCTCCACGAGGTGGAGCCGTCGATAGGCCTCCAACCTGCGCCTATGGGTGACCAAAATCAAACTAAAGGGGAGATTAATCAAAAAAATGAGAATTTCCTAGGAAAACATTCGTATGCTACTATGATTTCTTCTCCATCAAGGTCCTCCCAAAAATCCATCCACCAAGAGAAAGAGAAAGTGATAGCAAGACAAACAACACATAATGGTATGTCTGCTATTATATTCAAAGCTTATATTACTATGATATCATCGTTGAATCGTGTAAGTACACTATTGTGAGTAGGTTTCTTAGGCCACACTCGCAAGTTGACCAAATTAGGTCGAGATTCAAAGAAATTGTCTCTTTGGAAGTGTCAGCAAGAATTGGAATTTTTGACAACCATAATGTTTTTATTGATCTATTTAATGAGGAAGAGAAAAAAATTGTATGTTTTCCAATGGGTCATTGAAATTGATGGGATGCAAATGTGGTTGTAGAAATAGTCTCCGGACTTTAAACCGAAGGAGGATCTGTTGGTTGCCCTGTATGGTTCTTCTACCAGGCTTACCCTTCCATATGCACGATTGGCACTATATAAAGTAGTTAATGAGCTCAAATGCACTCCATTAGCCCTTGATGCTGCTACGATGGGGCGAACAAGACCAAGTATGGCCAAAATCTGACATAAGGTCGGTTTGCTTAAACCTCTATCACAGAGTTTCTTTGTGGGTCAAGAATATGAGGAATCTCCTATAAAAGAATTCACACAAAAATCAGAGAATGAAGGGGAGGAATCGTCTTATGTGCGGATTGAGGTGTTTGATAGATATAGATGCTTCCGAAAGTTTACTTTTTTCAGGAAAGCTAAATTCTTTTAGTCTTCCAGGGGGATCGATCTTAACTAACTGACATTGCAGAAAAATAGGACACTACATGATCAACTGTAGGGTCTTAGAAAAGGAAAAGGCTGGAGAAAAAAAAGAAGATAGGAGAAGGGAACAGGGCATAGATACTCAATTGGACACATGAATTGAAGCAAGCAAACAACCAATCAATAACAACAGGGAGGACCAAAAATCTCCAAGCTTGGAGAATGATCATAATCAACAAAAAGAGAAAGAAAATTCCAAGATTGTGAAGCAAGGCAGGAAGAAGAACAAGAAAAAGAAGACCAAAAAATAAAAGTAAGGTGTTATTCAAACCTGCTCAGAGCAACATCAAAGGAAAATAAATGGATGGCTGTATAGCAAAGCAGAATGAATTCTCGAAGCAAGCCATAGAGGAAAACATACTAACCCATATTAATGATGATAAAATTCTTCAACAAGATCAAGGCACATAGCTCAACAATAAGAAAGTACAACTAAATGATATGAGCTTGATACAGAAGAGGAGCAACAAATAAAGAACAACCACAAGTAAAATAATAGTCAGGAAGACAGAATCGAGGAAAAAGAAACCCTTCAACAATACTACTGTGACTCCAATTCATCAACTATTCCTACTGAAATAAGGAGCTGGTCTGGCTTACAATTGGTCATGGACCAATATAGGAACAAGGAAGATAGCAACAACTCTAACCTGAAGGATGACAATAATGATAGTCATAAAATGCTATAGTCATAAGGAAATGAGAAAAAGAGGAATTGGATACCCAAAGTTAAAGTAAAGAAGAGCAACAAATGACAAGAAGAGGATGAAGTGAGACTAGGAAAAGTAGCAAAACAAAAAAACAAGACTTAACCTTCTATGAGAATGATCCAAAAGGAGGATATCACCCCTAATTGTTTAAATGATTAGTGCCCTATTTTAGAATATTGGGTGGAGGGGGGTAGATCTAAAAAACCATTAGGCTAAACAAATTGATTAATCTTAACAACACTCAATTTGTGGCTATCTTAAAACCCTTTAGTACTAAGGAGAAAGTAGATGGCTACAAAAAAAATTCTTGGATATCAACATTGTTTGTTCAACAACAATGGACAAATTTGGTGTTTTAGGAATGCTTACAAACCTCACTAAGATTATTACAGTTAGTGACCAACATGTTACTATCAAAATGTACAAATCTATTGGAAAATGAGACATTTGAATTATTGCAATATATGCTAAATGCAAATCAAACAACAAAAAAGATATTAGTATGCTCTTGAATAGGACAACCTAGCAGGGGATGTCCTTTGATGCATAGGGGGAGATTTTAATGTCATATTGGATCCTACTGAGAAACTAGGGTGTAAGCCACACAGAATGCATAGAAGCTTGGAGCTTCAAACATGTATGGACAATTGTGGGGTTATTAATATTGGGTGCGGTGTCTCATACTATACCTGGTGTAACAATAGAAGGCCTGGGAAGGGAATTTGGAGAAGGTTAGACAGAATATTTGTTAATTACTTGTGGGATCAGCTCTTTCAAAGATGCTCTATTGGGCACCTAACTAGGACTGGGTCTGATCATAGGCATTTTCTGATGAAGAACTTGAAGGGAAGTCATCATCACATTAAATACTTTAGATTTCTGAATTGTCGGGTGAACCAAGATGGATTCTTTGACATTGTCAAGGAAGTTTGGGGATTCGGTAGATAATCCAATGTGGATCTTACAATTCAAGCTCAAGGCACTTATTAAGAGATTGAGTCAATGGACCGGGAATGATATATGGGACATTAATGAGCTGTCATAAAATGGGATAAGAATGTTCAATAGTTAGAAGATACTGACATTGAGAATAACACTGAAAAGAGTAGAGAGGATGTCAACAAGGCTCATGCTCAATATATCGAATGGCTTAGTCTTCAAGACTCTGCTCATACAGAAATCTCCTGCAAAATGGTTTGAAGAAAGGGATAACATTACTAGTTACTTCCATTCCATCCTTAAGGAAAGAAGAGGAAGGTAACAGAAACCAATAACAGAAAAGGAAATTGGATCAAGAGGGATGAGAAGATAGCTAGGAAAGCTGTTAAACACTTTCAATCTCTCTTCAACCTTGCTCCACATACTATCAAAACACTTCAATTTTTGATTGCATTCCTTCTTGTATCTCGAGGGATGACAATGATATGTTGAGCAAGACTCCAAATGATAAAGAAATCAAAAAAGTTGCTTTTGGCCTAAGCCCTCATAGCACTTCAGGCCCGGGTGACTTCAATGGTACCTTTTTCCGAGTTGACATCATCCAAAAGAAGATAACTCTCTTTGTGACTAAATTATATTCTCATACTTGTTTGGTCTTAATTCCTAAAGTTGATAGTCCTGCTACTTTTGCTGAGTTTAGACCTATTAGTCTCTTAAATTTTACTAAAAAGATTATTTCTAAAATTATTTCTATTAGAGTTAATACTCTTTTGTACAAATTAGTTTCTTTGAATCAAAGTGAATTCGTAAAAGATAGATTGATTTCTGAGAATGTCCTACTAGCTCAAAAAATTATTTACTATATTGCTCATATTAACAAAGGTGGTAATATGGTGACTAAACTTGAAATGTCTAAAGCATATGATAGAATGTCCTCGGAGTTTATTTATGATGTTTTAAGAAAACTTGGATTCTCGGATAGTTGGATTCTGATCCATAATCTTATCTGTAATGTGTGGTACTATGCCATTGTTAATGATACTAGACATGGTTTCTTCTCATCCTCTCAAGGGCTTAAACAAAGAGATCCATTGTCTCCAATTTTTTTCATAGTAGTTGTTGAGGTCATGTCTAGTTCCCTCAACTGTCTTCATAGGAATCCTAAATTAATTTATTTCTCTATGCCTGCTAATGTTCCAAAGATTAACCTCCTACCTATGCTGATGATATTGTTATTATGCAATGGTGGTTCTACCTCTGTTAAATTGGCCGTGAACAATATCCATAACTATGGAAGAAGCTCAGGTCAACTTGTTAATTGGGATAAAAGCTACTTCTTAATTGCTCTTAATACTGCTGTAACCTGAATTAAAAGGATTAGAAATTGTTCAGGTTTTATGGACAAGGCTTTCCCTTTACCTACCTAGGTTGTCCCTTTTATGTGGGAAGAAAATAAATTGATTATTTTGATAGCATGATTAGTAAGGTTGTTAAAATACTTAATGGATGACAAAGTAAATTTCTCTTTTATGGTGGTAAAGCTATTCTTATTAAAAGTGTGCTTCAATCTATCCTTATTTATACTTTATTTGCAATGTCTTTCCCTAAAGGTATGTTTAGATTGATTGAAAAATATTTTGCCAACTTTATATGGGGTAACCCTGTTGATCATGAAAAAATATCATTAGAGTTTCTGGAAACATCCTGCTCTTCCTATTAAGGAAATGGGCATTTGATTCAGCAGAATGAAGGATGTTAGCAACATGTTAGCCATGCAAAGATGGAGGAGTATCAAGTCCACATCATCTCTTCGGGCTAAGTTTATCAGAAACAAATAAAGTGTGAGGTCATATTTGGTCTCAAAGAAATTGGCTCCAAGTAACTCTGATGCTTGGAACCATGTTCTCAAAATGAGGCATATTGCAAGAAGCATATGGTTTAGCAGGTAAACTCTAGGTCTAGTAGTTTCTGGTGGGATAATATGATGACCGGATAGGTCATCCTATGAATTAAAATCAAATTGTATGTTTCGAGGCCTTAGAAATCTCATTTTATCCCTCCTTACTTTGTGTGCGCAGTTCGGACATACTTTCATAAAGCTTTTGTGTTGAATGTTGACAACATTAAGAATTTTTTATTAAAACTTCATTTGAGTTGACTTTGGTCAAATTTTGTAGTAAACGGACCCTTATTCATATTTTGAAGTCCCGGTGAGTTCATATCAAATATGAAAATTGCGTGTATGCCTGGAATTGGAATCGGAGGTCCCTAGCTCCAGCTATGAATTTTTGTTTAAAATTGAGAGCCTGAAAATTTAATGGTTTTAAGAAAATTCTTAATTTTTGATGTTGTTAGTATCACGTTAGTATTTTAGTTCCAGATCTTGATACATGTTCAATATAATATTTAAGACTTGTCTGTTAAATTTGATGAAAAATAGAATTGGTCTGACATGATTTTAATGTTCGGTTGAGAAAATAGAAATTTCAAAGTATTCTTGAGAATTTCCTTTGGGTTGGTGCTAAATTCATGGTTCTAGGTGTTATTTTGGCGATTTAATCGCGAGAGCAAGTTCGTATTATGTTTATGACTTCTTTGCATGTTTGGTTTGGATCCTGGAGGGGTCGGGTGAGTTCCTGATAGGCTACAGAGTGATTTGAACTTGAAAAAATTTGCTGGTGAAATTGAACAGGTTGCATAACTCTAATCTCGTATTTGTGAGATTAGGCATAGCGATTGCGGCCTCTGAGGGGTCTGCATTTGCGAGCTTATTCTCGCATTTGCAAGGAGAAGTTGGGCTAGCAGTGTTCGCAATTGCGAAGGGAGTCTGGGAATGGCAGGGATCACAATTGCGATCAATTGGTAGCAATTGCGGAAGGTCAGGCTCACATTAGCGAGACATTCTTCGCATCTAGATAAAAGTAGGACTAGGTAGACCTTCACATTTGCGATAGGCTCTTCGCATTTGCGGGGCTTATATTTGTGAACCCTAGATCACAAATACGACACCCACAACTGATCAAAAATGACTTTTAGACGGGATTTTTCTTTCATTCTTCAAATTTGCAAAACCTAGAACACAAGAGGCTATTATTCAAAGATTTCTTCTCCCCAAATCACAAGTAAGTTATTCTTAACTAGTTCTTTCAATCTTTCACTTTATTTATAAGATTTCAACCTAGAGTCCAAGGTTTTCATGGTGTAATTAGGAATTTTTGGGTAGAAATTAGGGATTTCAAAATTTGGGGAATTAGACCTCAAATTAAGGTCGGATTCTAAAACCAATTGTACATCCAGACTCAGGGTGAATAGATAATCAGATTTTGTTCTGAATTTCAAGTATAGGTCCAAGCGGGCATTTTTGATGAATTTTTCAATAATGACCTAAATTGAGTCCTTTGTTATCGTGGCTTATTCTTAAGGGTTATATTGAAATGTTTGGCTATTAATTTGCTAGATATTGTTGGTTTGGAGGCATTTTTGAAAGGCAAAGTTGTGATTGAGTTGTGTGTGGCCTGTGGTTCTAGGTAAATGACTTGTCTAACCTTGTGTAAGGAAATTCTCCTTTGAATTTGGTACTATTTGATATATGAGCGCTGTGTACATGAGGTGACGAGTGTGTACACTGGCTATTTTTTGAAAAACCCCATTTTTATTAAGAAAATATGTATTTTCCTTTAATTAAGTAACACTAGTATATGTAATTATCCTATTTAGTTTAGGAAAGCATACTTACGAGCCTTAATTGGCTTAATTGTCTATCTAAACACTATGCAGCATGTTTTAGTGTAATATCTTGTTATTCTTTGACTCAAACTTAGCCTAATTTGTGGTTTTCTTGCTACAACTGTTATCTTTGTTTGTTGAGCTGCATATTACTATAGGAATACAGAATAGTATTCTGGGAGATCTCCCAACACTGGATATTTACCTTGGGACTACGAATGGTATTCCGGGAGATCCCTCTGTACATTTATGTTTGGGACTACGGGACGGTATCCTGGGAGATACCCTGTTGCTATTATTGAATTATGAGCTGTTGGTTTTCATTGAATTCTATTCCTGTTTGATTTCCATATTTAGTTTTTACTGTAATATTCTTTTTGTCTTATTTTGTTATATTTATACCAGTAGGTCCTTGACCGGATCTCGTTACTACTCGACCGAGGTTAGGCTTGGCTTTTACTAGGTACCATTGTGATGTGCTCATCCCTTTCATACACACGTTTTTTCGTGTGCAGATCCGGGTACTAGCTATCATCCTTGTGTCTAGTTGTGTAGTTGCTGCTTCAGGAGACTTCAAGGTACATCTGCCCGCGTTCACAGACCTCGAATTCCCCTTCTATCCCCAATGTTCATTTTCTTCTTTTCCGTATAAATGATGTATAGAACAATTAGGACTTCTTAGATGCTTGTGACATTGTGACATTTCGGGTTTTAGGAAAGATGATTATTGTAAATGTCAAGTGGCACTATTTTTTCTTATTTATTTTATCTTTTAGATGTTATTCTTGTGTTTTCATTTTATTTTCGTAATATTAGACTTACCTAGTCATAGAGACTAAGGTTCATCACGACAGTTCACAGAGGGAGAAATCGTGTCGTGACAAGCTTGTATCAAAGCTCTAGGTTCATAGGAGTCGTGAGTCACAAGATGGTTTAACAGAGTCTCTTGGACTGGTACGGAGATGTCTGTACTTATCTTCAGGAGGCTATGGAACTGTTAGGAAAATTTCCACTTCATTGTATTCCTTGTCGTGTGAGATTATGACTTCGAAATTCTAAACTTCTATCTTCTATACTCTCATAGATGGTGACGGCACGTGCTATTGGAGAAGACCAGGCACTCAGGCCCCCTGCTGGAGCCGCCCGAGGTCGGGGCCGGGGTAGAGGCCGAGAACGTGCACGTGGTGAAATTAGAGCACATGTGCGAGCTGTTACAGAGGAAACACCAATAGCTCCAGCCAGAGCACAATCACCGGATACGCCTAATACTACTACTCTTGCTCTCCAGGAGACCTTTCCACAGTTCATGAGCATGTACAACACTCTAGCTCAGGCAGGGTTGATTCCCCATGCTGCAGCCACATGTTAAGCCGAGGGAGGAGCACACACTCACTCTGCCCGCACTCCATAGCAACGGGTTTAGGTAGATCAGATCCAAAAGGTTATGCCGGTACCGCCTGTAGCCCCAGTTTAGTCCAAGGGTAGGGCAGCATCTTCAGAGGAGGAGGAGCAGAGGCTTGAGAGGTACAAGAAGTACGAGCCTCCTACATTCTATGTTCTAGCATCATAGGATGATCTGGGATTTTTGTAGGAGTTCCACCATATCCTCCACAATATGGGCATAGCAGAGTCGAGTGGGGTTCCTTTCACTACCTTCCAGCTTCGAGGGGCAGCCTATCAGTGATGGGGTACTTATGAGTTGGACAGTTCGGTTGAACTTCCATTATATGGACTCAGTTCTCGGACATTATTTTGAGAGAGTATGTCCATTAGAGCCTCAGAGACACATGGGGAACGAAGTTGAGCAGTTGCGCCAGGGTACTATAACTGTTTCAGAGTGTACAGTTCATTCAGTGATTTGGCTAGACATACACCAGCCTTGGTTTGTACAGTTTCAGAGAGAGTACGTCTTTTTATTGAGGGACTCATTCCCAGCATCAGTACTAGCATGACCTGGGAGTTAGAGATGGATATTATGTATCAGCAGGTGGTGAGTATTGCTAGGAGAGTGGAGGACATGCTTGCTCGGGATAGGGAGGAGAGAGAGGCCAAGAGGTCTTGAGAGTTGGGCTATTATTTTGGTGCTCGTGCCCCACCTACAATTCATCATGGTAGGGTTTATGTGAGTCGCCTCGTTCATTCAGCTCTTCCAGTAGCCAGTGGTACTCCAGCTCCTCCTATACCTCAGGAGCCTTATTATGCATCTCCAATATCTAGCGTGCCTCCTACAAGGGGTGCTTTCAATCACCAGTATAGCAGACCTAGTTCAAGTCAGCCATTGCCGCCTCATCCTCCCAAAGCTTATTTTTAGTGTGGCAACACTCTCCATATGGTGAGGGATTTCCCCAGACATAGGAGGGGTGCACCACCATAGACTTCTCAGCCACAACATGCTCTACAGGGTTCCGAGGCTATGATTACAACACCAGCTGCCACTCCACCTGCTCAACCAGTTAGAGGTGGAGGTTAGGGAGGTAGAGGACACCCTAGAGGGAGAGGACATGCCAGACACTATGCCCTTTTTTCTCGTACAAAGGTCGTTGCTTCTGATTCTGTCATTACAGATATAGTTCCAATTTGTCATAGAGATGCATCAGTTCTATTTGATTTGGGCTCCACTTATTCCTATGTGTCCACTTATTTTGCCCCGTATTTTGGCGTATTTTGGGATTCCTTGAGTTCCAATATTTATGTGTCTACTTCTGTGGGAGATTCTCTTATTGTGGACCGTGTTTATCAGTCGTGTTTGATTACTATTAGTGGTTTTAAGACCAGAGTCGATTTGTTGTTTCTCAGCATCGTAGATTTTATGTCATTGTGGGCAGGGACTGGTTGTCCCCCCATTATGTTATTTTTGATTTTTGCGCCAAGACCGTGATATGCCAATTTTACCATGATTTGAGTGGAGGGGTACCTTAGATTAAATCCCTACCAGAGTTATTTTATTTCTTAAGACTCAACGAATGGTTGAGAAGGGGTGTGACGAGTATCTAGCTTATGTGTGATATGTAAGTATCGATACACCGACAGTTCATTTAGTCCGGTAGTGAGGAATTATCTTGATCTGTTTCCAACTGATCTCCCGTGCATGCTGCCCGACAGAGATATTGATTTTGGCATTGATTTGTTGCTAGGCACTCAGCCACCTCTATTCCTCCTTATCGTATGGGCCCTCCTGGGTTGAAGGAGTTGAAGGAATAGCTACAGGAATTACTTGATAGGGGTTTCATTCGGCTTAGTAGGTCAGTTTGGGGTGTTCGTGTCTTGTTTGTGAAGAAAAAGGATGATTATATGCATATGTGCATTGATTATCGCCAGTTGATCAAAGTTGTAGTAAAGAATCGTGATGACATCCAAATCCATTACTAAAAAGTAAATGGACACGGTCGCATGCAATATAATTTACCCAACTATGAGTCACAGTCGAATCCCACAGAAAACAATGTGTAGGCGATTAGGAATATAAGAAAATTATCGCTTATTATGCAATGCCTAACAATAATAATTTGGTTTAAAAAGTGTTTATACCTAAGTGCTGAAACGCAAACTATCCTAGAAAGCAAGTAAAATGATCAATGTTTACAAGTATGAATGCATCAAGAATTATACTCAAGTAACGATCCAATGTATTTCACGATTTTATAAATATGAGCGAATTTATGTTAATTAGCCACGAGTAATAATTCTTAATTAGCTTCTTCCGAAGACTAACAAGACTTCCTAATTGAATTATCCCTAAAACAATTAAGAGATTAAGCACTCCCCGATATGGCTACAAGTAGTTCAATCCTATCCCTAGGTTGAATCTATAAAATGATGGTTAACGCCTCAAGTTCTTGTTAACTAATCTTTCCCAATCCCAAATTATCAATTCCAATATTAACTCGGAGTTAATGGGCGGTTCCTATTATTAGCTAATCCCTTTGCAAAACTTAATGAACAAGAATAAATAAACAAACAATAACTCACTACATAAAAGGATAAAGATCACTCAATACATAAGCACAACAAGGTATTTAATCCACACATTAAATATGAAATTTTCATAAACAAGATTCAAGTGTTGAACAAAATACTACACACTTAGATATACAATACAAAGTAAGGAAAAGAAGAAATAAATATAAATGGGTAAGAAAATCTTAACCATAAGCTTCAAATCTTCAAGACCAAAGAGTGTGTGCAAAGCCCTACCTTCCAAAACTTGTTCTCTTTAGCCCTAAAACTGAAAATAAGCCAAAGATATGCCAAATATCCTTTACAAGTGAGTTGGTTTGGGTATTAAAGGATTTGGGGTCAAAAATGTAAAATTCCAAAACTACCCAATTTTCACGCCATGTTTCTACATCGCATTCGCGATCATACCTTCGTGTTGGCGAAGGTTTGCTAGCCTCAGTTGTCGTGTTCGAGTTTGGGCCTTTGCATTCACGAAGGTTTGGTTTCTGATACTTCACGTTTGTGTATGGTCCTTCGCATTTGGGTTCTGAATCTACGCATTCGCGATTGGTATTTTGTGTTCGCGAAAGTTTAGCTTTCATGCTCCTTTGCGTTCGCGTTATGCCTTCGCTTCTCGAAGAGAAAGTAACTGGAATGATTCATTTTCTCCATTATAGCTTATTTTTGACTTGTTTTCACTTGGTTTCCTCAGCATTATTTCTAAATCACATACAACCTGTAAAATAGAGGTAAATGACATTAAACACACGATTTTATCACTCGCACACAGCAAAAATATAGGTTTAAAGATAAGATAAGTTGGTAAAATACCAACTTATCAAACCCCACAACTTAAACTATTGTTTGTCCTCAAAAGCAATGAAAGCGACAAAATCTCTTCCCAAGTAGTTAACTCATCAATACATCCATATCATGCCAAGCCAAAAAGGTTTACTATAAGCACAAAAACATGACTTCAATTAGTACCAACAATTACTCCAAAGCATATAAATTACCAAGCACTTCTCGTGAACTGCATTACACTTCAAGTTCTCAAACACTAATGCAAATCAAAGTAGCAATCAAGTCATGACATTAAAGCTTCAAAATTTTCATCTCTATCACAATCAACTTTCTTTGGTCATTCCTTCCAAATGAAAATGGGATTAAATTCACAACTCAATCCATGTGCCCTCACATTTAAGAGAGGATCCCACACATATAAATCTTAATTCAAAACAAAAATGGGATATAAAATGGAAAGAATTAACTCTCTCTCAAAAAGATGTTCAAATGCATACCAATAGTACTATAGGCTTGCCCTTTATGTATATCTCCACTAATGTAGACAACTTGATTCAAAATCAATTAGGACTTAAAGGGTTGTAGTTTAGGATTTTGGTTAAGGTAGGGCACAATTTTGGTTAGAGTGACTCCAAACCTCCTCAAGCACTACAAAGTTTACAATTAAGGTCCACTTCTTTCAAAATCATTTCCATCTTTTCTTCACTTTTTATTCCACACCTAGTCTTCCCTTTATTCATGACTTCTTATCATTTTATTCTATTTTTTTTCTTTTCAAAATCAAGGAAGGTTTCATTTTTTTTTCTTTTTTTTCTCTACTTTCCACCTTTTTAAACGACTTCCATATCACAACTTTTCCAACCTTCAACCCCAAACTTGGTTTTTAGCCTATGTTTACACTCTCAATGAACTTAGAGAGATAGAGTGCCAAAATCTAGATCAATAAAGAACAAAGGAATAAAGTTTGTCTCATGATTGTCAAAGAACAAGGTTAAAAGCTCAAAATGGATTGACTAGGGAAACTATTCAAGGGTAGAACATTTATGGCACAATGGCGGTCCAAGAAAGCTCTAATATCATTTTTCAAACCAAGTTAGTCTATCATTTCGCCTTGAAGCACATTCCAGGCAAGTTCTAGACTACAAGTAATGCAAAAGAACTCACAATAAATCTCACCACACATGGCACATGAACACTCAAGTTGAATACAAATCCAAAATCCAATTAAAACCAATGACTCAAAGAGGTTACATATTGCATAGAAAGTTATTTAGTGAATTAAAGAGCCAAAATTTGAGTCTAAAACTCATGACACCTTTACTTCAATTATTTTCTTTTTCAACAACCAAAAATTCATATGTCGGGGTTTAGATCATGTTGTTACCAAGCAAGCCACAACTTGGCCAACGAGCACAAACCCCAACTCAAACCATTTATTTTCCTAAATTAATATAAACTATATTTAACTACAAGACTAACTCCCTTATGAAAGGTGTCTATCTATCCATCATCGGGAAACATCGACAAAATTTTCTAAAATTACCCAGTTCAAGAAGAAAATTGGCATCCTTGGAAAAAGAACCGTAGTATAAAGAAAATCAAGGATATCGCCACTAAAATAAGACATACTATATAAGAAAAAAATAAATTAAGAAGCTAATAAAATTTTTATAAAAAAAAGAAGCTAATAAACATCAAGTACGTAAAAAAAATTAAGAAGCTAATAAACATACTAATATAACACATCACATCAAAAAACACTAACAACAAAATGAAAACAACTACAATACCAGTCTGTCGTATATCCACAATTATACCAGAACCACTGTTATACAAGAACAACAGTTATACAAAAAGCCACCCCCAACTAAAGATATTGAAATGTCTCCAATGCAACTAAACATGATGTAGTAAAATGGTGGAAAGTGCTCCCTGAATACCGCATCATTTGGAACTAGGGGAGATGGAAAATTTGAGCTCCAAATCTCCTTCATCCTCATCCCCCGATTCATCTGACCCACAAAATGTGCTCAGATTTTGCATCATCTTGGAAAGCAGTTTGCTCTTCTTCTTCTCGTGCTCTTTGAACTTTCTCTGCCTCTTTTCAATCTTTCCTTTCCGGCTACTCATGTTCTCTAACCTGGTGTTAATGGCCTCCATCTTGCCCGTAATATTTTTTGCTCTTTGACCAAATCTTCCGTGGAGGGTGGGGCAGCAGTCTGAATAGATGTGTCAGCCCCAGGTGGGCTTGTGGGAAGGCCAACTATAAGCTACCTAACACGCGTATCTACTCCATATATCTAGTTGGACAAGTGGCACATAGTGTGAGAATCAGAGTGGAGTGGTCCAATGGGGTCAAAGGACCCTAATGAAGGTGTAAACGATCTAAAGATATCAGTGGTGGCCTCGGAGAACTGCCAAATAAAGAGGAAGCAAATATCAATTCTCCTCTTTTTCTATTTGTCAATGGGTCCCCTTTTCAGCAAGGGATGGATCATCGGCTTTCTTGGACTTTTCTCAACACCATTGGGCCGTGTAGGAACCCTAGCATCATAGCAAAGTCTAGTGATCAAGGATGGAAAGAACAGGATTATGGGCCACCCTTGAGTGGATTCCTCAATTTCTCGGACAAAGTGTTCCCCCGCATTAACAGGGAGTCCATCCATGATAGCAGCAATTATCAGTGCCTTGTCAGGTGTCACATCAGTGTCATTTGTAAAGGATGACACTCTTGAACAAATAATGGAGAGCCGTGTCTTTGCCTCAGCCATGAAATCGTGAGAATCAACTCCCTTGTGCACTGTCAGCCACTTCGGAGTAACCCTATCATGTATTTTATCTACTAGTCATTAGTTCCCCTTGCTCTGTCTGCGTCTATGTAGAGCTTGTTATCAGCATTGTGGAGGCCATAAACACCATTTATTATCTCAGGGTTGAAGTGAACTTGAACGCCCCGCACGGTAGTAACAAAGGCACCTTGGAAATCAGTCATCAAGGCGTTTTCATAGAATTCCAGAATTATTGTGTGGTTAGCGTGATTGGGTAGCTCGGCAAAACAAATCACCTGCTCCCTATCAAGCACATGTAGAAGCCCAGCATTTTAAATTCAACCTTTTCCAAGTTTATGCCTCATTAATGGTCTTGGACAAGAGTTCATCGTATCTTCGCTCACTTGCTCCAGATAGAAACCGTTCATGATCAAAGGCTTCCTCTTGTCCAGGACCAAAGACATGTTCTTGTGCAATTTCGTTATGATTTGGATCCATTTTAAGCCCAAAGAAACTACAAAATAGGCCAACAATGTTAAAAGCTCATACATACACTTAAAAAAATGTATTAAGAAGTATTTAGACCAAAGAAATGGGCAAAAAAGGTCCCGGGTAGAGCTATGCGAAGCTGCTGCTTTTTACCATCTTTGGGACTGCCGACGATTCCTCTTCCCGTTCGCGAGCAGACGGCCGCATTCGCAAATAGCAAAAAAAATTCCCAAAAATATACCTTTGCATTCAAGAGGAGTTCATCGCATTCGCGAAGGCCTAAATTTTCTGCCCCACTGTTTTGCCTTCTCGTTCGCGAGAAGACCCTCGCATCCGCAAAGGTCATCTTCCTGGCCCAGCACAATTTTTTTCTTTCAGGATTTTCTTCAAACAGTTAGGGTTCCCACTTCTCTTTGTTCATTTACAGAAACTTTTATCCACATATCATACCCAAAATTTTCATAAAAACAAGCATTCACTCTCAACCAATCTCACCCAGCAAGCAAAGAGTAATTTCAAGCATAAATTTACAAATTAATGCTCAAAACTTGCGCCCTAAGGACCAACAACCATGTACTTTCTTCCATTGTCTCGCACCAAGAAAGAGAAGAAAAAGATTTAAGGGGAGAGCTAATAAATCACATACCTTGAGATTTGAGATGGAAAATTAGCAAAAGACTTGAAGATTTTGGATGATTTGATTTTTGGGGGCTTAAGGGGAAGAGGAATTGTTGTTTCAGCAGAGGGGATGAATTTTCATTCCAGTAGCCTTTTACATTTTAAACTTACCCGACACTATGTGTTCACGATGGAGGTACGCGCACGCAAAGCGTAAACTTTGCTGAAGGCTGTGAACGCGGTTTAGAAACATGCAAACGCGAAGGTTTACAATTTTCTAATCCTTCATAAACGCGAGGTCTGTACGAAAACTCAAACAGTAACTTTTTCCTACACTTCAACAGTTCTGGCAGCTATTGGTTTTTGCTTTCCAAACCACTCCGACCTGCTCAAATCAACTCCAAAAAATCTAAAACTAGGCAGATTTGTTACAAATAATATAGTAAGCTATTGTAAAAAGGAAAATTTCACAAATGACCAAATATGTTTAAAAATGATGGGTTTCCTCCCACCAAGTGCCGCATTTAATGTCGTGGCATGACGCAAGTCAACTTTACCACTTTTCTCGCCCTTTGGAAGATATGAGCTGGGAACCTAGCTTGGAATCAAGCTTGTGAAAATGAGCAATGGGAGGTGGTAAGTTGATGATCAAGTCAATCCTTAAATTCTTCATTTTGCACTTCTTGGCTTTCATGTGAGGAATATCATTTTGCTTTCTTGTTTCCTCAAATTGTAAGATATATGGTTGTTGTCTTTCCTCCTAGCAATCCCTCAATGTTTCGTGTAGTTAAATTTCCATATCACCATACAATCCCAATGCTGAAAAATGCTTGGAATGTGACTTCAAACCTTCAATTTGT
The DNA here is from genome assembly GCA_034376525.1 of Nicotiana benthamiana. NCBI lineage: Eukaryota > Viridiplantae > Streptophyta > Magnoliopsida > Solanales > Solanaceae > Nicotiana > Nicotiana benthamiana. The sequence continues at coordinate 145,734,037 of CM067327.1, read as the reverse complement.
AATGTTTCTCGAAATTTGACATCCTCTTCTTTCCCAGGACTAGAGTCAATCTTAACCAAATTTCCATTTACACCGGTTGACTCTAAGTCCATATTTTTCTTGGCATCATTAACACTCATGGAGTCGGTTGGTGGATGTTCACTTCTTGATTCCTTGAAGTAAATCTCACTTTCTTCCTCGGAATTGGACTCTTATTGGCTTCCTTCCACACTCTCAAGTTGGTGGGCATAGTGAGCCTCAACAAATATTTTCATTTGCTCTTCTAAAGTGTGGATATGTTCATCATTGTAAGCCAAGCCTTGTTTAAAGTCCTCGAAAGCAAATTTGTGCTTCTCCTCATTTTCAAGAATGGTCTCCAACATGAGCATCATTTTCTCATTTTGAGCATTTGAGAGATCTTCTTTGTTTTGATCAAGTACTAAAAGAGAATTTTCAACTTCAATCCTAGGGAAGATTCTTGGCTATCAGTAACTTCTGGGGATTTTTGGACCTCTAAAGCTTCAAGTATTTCACCCATTTGTGAGTGTAACCTTTCAAGTGCCAAGTCATTTTAGAGACTATTTTCCAAAAGCTTCTCCAAGGCACTTTGTTATTTGTTTCCTCCTTCAAGTAAGCACTCCAAAATGAGCTTGAACTCTCCATTTCAGCCATGCTCAACTTCTTCTACTTCCATAGCCCTATAATTTTCATCACAAAAAGTAGAATCATCATATCAGGGGCTTGGGGAAGGAAAGGACAACTAAGCACAATCATCCCAATGACCATTTTGAAAACCACACATATAAAAAATACTCCACTCATGGGTTTGAGATCGTACACACAATCCACCCCCGGGAGAATTTAAACAATTTTGCCACGAGTGTGTCCTCCATAATAAGGACAAGGGTCATCAAAGTATGAACAACTACCATCCAACCGATTATTATTAAATCGTGCTATTTTTCAAAATAAGAAAATAAACAAGGAAAAAACAAGAAAAATAGACCAAGGTAAGAAAAATAATTACACAATTATTCACAAGTTTGGACCAAAGCACTTACGCTTATTTCTCAAACAACCTATTACGCCAAATTATTCCCCGGAAATGGCGCTAATTCTGATGACATCAAAATCCACTAAAAAAAGTAAATGGACATGGTCACACGCAATATAATTTACCCAACTATCAGTCGGGGTAGAATCCCACAGAGAACAACGTGTAGGCGATTAGGAATGTAAGAAAATTATCGCTCATCGTGCAATACCAACCAATAAGAATTTGGTTTAAAAAGTTTTTATACCTAAGTTTGAAAATATAAACTATCTTAGAAAGCAAGTAAAATTATCAGTGGATACAAGTATGAATGCATAAAAAAGAATACTCAAGTAACGTTCCAATGTATTTCACGATTTTAAAAATATGAGGGAGTTTATGTTATTTAGCCATGGGTAATAATTCTTAATTAGCTTCTTTCAAAGATAAATAAGACTTACTAATTGAATTATCCCTAAAACAATTAAGAGATTAAGCACTTCAAGATATGGCCACAAGTAGTTCAATCCTATCCCTAGGTTGAATCGGTAAAATGAGGGTTAACACCTCAAGTTATTGTTAATTAATTTTTCCCAACCCGAAATTATCTTTTCCAAAATTAATTCGGAGTTAATGGGCGAGTCCTAGGGTTATATAATCTCTTTGGAAACATTAAAGAACAAGAATAATTAAAGAAACAAAAACTCACTTCATAAAAGGATAAAAATAATTCAAACATAAGCACAATAAGGCATTTTATCCATACTTTAAACATGAATATATTCATAAACAAGATTCAAGTGTTGAATAACATGCTACACACTTAGATATACAATACCAAGCAAGAAAATGAAGAAATAAACATAAATGGGTAAGAAAATCTTAACCACAAGCTTAAAATCTTCAAGACCAAAGTGTGTGTGCAAATCCCTAGCTTCCAAAACTTGTTCTCTCTAGCCCTAATAACTGAAAACAACCCAAAGATATGCCTAAGATCCTTTACAAATGAGTTGGTTTGGGTATCAAAGGATTTGGGGTAAAAAAATGTGAAATTCCAGAACTGCCCAATTTTCACGCCCAGTTTCTTCATTGCGTTCGCCATCATACCTTCGCGTTCGAGAAGGTTTTCTAGCCTCAATCATCACATTCGCATTTGGGCCTTCGCGTTCTCTAAGATTTGGTTTCTAATACTTCGCGTTCGCATTTGGTCCTTCGTGGTCGCGAAGTTTTGGGTTCTGAATCAATGTGTTCAGAATAGGTTTTTGCATTCCCAAAAGTTTAGCTTTCCTGCACCTTCGCATTCGCGTTGTGCCTTCGCGTTCGTGAAGAGCAAATAACTAGAAGGATTTATTTTGTCCATTTTAGCTCCTTTTTGACTTATTTTCACTTGGTTTCTTCACCGTTACTTCTAAATCACATACAAACTTTAAAAAGGAGGTAAATAACATTAAACACGCAATTTTATCACTCGAACATAGGAAAAATATAGGTTTAAAGATAAGATAAGTTGGTAAAATACCAACTTATTAAACCAGTATCCTTTGCCTCCTATTGATGACCTATTTGATCTGTAATAGGGTTCTCGAGTATTTTCCAAGATTGATTTGCGTTTACGTTATCTTCAGTTGAAGAATCGGAAGCCAAATATGCCGAAGACTACTTTTAGGACATGGTATAGTCATTACGAGTTCCTTGTTATGTTATTTGGGCTAACAAATGCCCCAACATCATTTATGCATGTTATTCATAGTGTATTTTAGGCTTATCTTTATACATTCGTCACTTTCCTTATCAATGACATTCTGGTATACTCCTGAAGTGGGGAAGATTATGAGAAGCATCTAAGGACTGTGATTCAGACCTTGAAATAGAAGAAGTTATATGCAAAGTTCTCAAAATGTGAGTTCTGGTTAGATTTTGTGGCATTTCTGGGTCATGTAGTGTCGAGTGAAATAATCAAAGTGGATTCAAAGAATATGGAAGCAGTGCAGAGCAGAATCAGACTTTCCTCAGCTACAGAGATCTAGAGGTTTCTTGGTTTGGTGGGTTATTAGCATTGATTTGTGAAGGGATTCTTATCTATTGCAGCACCTATTACTAGGCTGACCCAGAAGGGTGCTCCGTTCAAGTAGATGGAAGAGTGTGAGGGAGCTTTGAGAAGCTTAAGATAGTATTGACTACAACCCCAATATTGGTATTGTCGTCGAGTTCGGTATCTTATACAGTTTATTGTGATACATCGTGAATTGGCCTCGACGAGTTGATGTAGGACCATTGGGTGATTTCCTACGCGTCTAGAAAGATTAAGGTGCATGAAAAGAACTATCTTTTTACGACTTTGAGCTAGCATTTCTTGTTCATTCCTTGAAGATGGAGGCATTATTTGTAGGGTGTCCCTTGTGAGATCTACACTGGTCACCGAACTTTGCAGCATATGTTCAGGCAGAAGGATCTTAATTTGCATTAGAAGAGGTGATTAGAGCTGCTTAAGGCTTATGATATCACTATTTTATATCTCCCGGGGTAGGCCAAAGTGGTGGTCGATGCTTTGAGTCGTTGGGCAGAGAGTTTGGGGAGTTTGACTTATCAATTTGTGAGATTGGATATTTTTTAGCCTAGTTGATTTTAGGCTTGTGTGGTCTCTCATTCTTCTCTTTATGATCGTATCAGGGAGCGTTAGTATGATGACCTCTGTCTGCTTTTCCTTAAGGACACGGTCTAGCACCGCGATGCTAAGGTGGTCACTATTGGGAATGATGGTGCATTGATGGTGTCTATATGTGCTTAATGTGGATGGTTTTTGTGAGTTGATTCTTCAGGAGGCTCACAGCTCGCAGTACTCTATTTGTCCTGGTGTCACGAAAGTGTATCAGGACATGAGGCAACATTATTGCTTGGTAGGATAAAGAAAGACATAGTGGAGTATGTTGCTCGGTGTCTAAATTTCCAGTAGCTAATGTATGAGCATTAGCGACCAAGTGGAATGCTTCATAAGTTAGAGATTCTGGAGCGAAAATGGGAGCGGATCACTATGAATCTCGTTGTTGGACTCCTACGGACTCAGTGGAATTTTGATGCAGTTTGGGTGATTGTGGATAGAATGACCATGTGAGCATATTTCCTTCCTATGATGACTACCTATTCTTCTTAGTAACTGGCTCGATTTTATATCTGAGAGATTGTCAAACTTCATGGAATGCCTATATCTATCATCTCTGACCTGGGGATGCAGTTTACATGATAGTTATGGAGAGCCATACAGCATGATTTAGGTATTCGGGTTGAGTTGAGCAGAATATTTCATCCTCTGAAGGACGGGCAGTTCGACCACTATTCAGATTCTTTATGATATGCTCCATGCATGTGTGCTGGAGTTTGAAGGTTATTGAGATCGGTTCTTTCCACTTGTGGAGTTTGCCTACAACAACAGTTATCAGTCCAACATTCATATGCCACCATATGAAGCTCTGTATGGTAGGCGGTGTCTCTCCCCAATCAGTTGATTCGAGCTGGGCGAGGCTAAATTATTGGGCACAAACTTGGTTTAGGATGCCTTAGAGAAGGTGAAGGTGATTTAAGATAGACTTTGCACGACCCTGTCTGGATAGAAGAGTTATGCGGACCGAATGGTTCGCGATATTTTATATATGGTTGGGGAACGTGTCTTGCTTCAGGTTTCTAATATGAAGGGTGTTATGATATTTGAAAGAACAGCAAGCTGAGCCCAAGGTTTATTGGTCCATTTGAGGTATTGCGGCGAGTTGGGCAAGTCACTTATGAGCTTGCCTTGCCTCCCAGAATAGCAAGATTTCATCCGGCATTCCATAATTCTATGCTTTGAAAGTATCACGGTGATCCATCTCACGTGTTTGTATTTCAATTCGATCCAGCTGAAAAAGTGTCTATCTTATGTTGAGGATTTAGTGGTTATTTTGGACAGGCAGGTTGGAAGTTGCGATCAAAGAACATTGCATCATTAAAGGTTTAGTGGCGGGTCAGTCGGTCAAGAAGGCAACTTGGGAGACCGAGTCGAACATGCGGAGTAGATATCCTCACCTTTTTACTAGCCCGTGTATTTTTCTATGTCCGTACGAAGACGAACGGTAATTTTAGATGTGGAGAATGTGATCACCCAATAGGTTATCTTATGAATTAAAACCAAATTCTGCGTTTCAAGGCCTCAAAACCTCATTTTATCCCTTCTCGATTTATGTGCACAGTCGAGGCATGTTTACAAAAAGATATTCTATTGAAAGTTGACACAAATAAGAATTTTCGATTAAAAACCTCATTTGAGGTTACTTTGGTCAACATATTTAGTAAACTGACACGGGTTCATGTTTTGATAGTCCCGATGGGTCTGTATCAAAATATGGGACCTAGACTTATGCCCGGAATCGGAATTGGAGGTCCCTAGCTCGTGTTATGAATTTTTGTTGAAAATTGAGAGCCTAAAAATTTAGTGGTTTTAAGAAAATTCATAATGTTTGATCTTGTTGGTATCGGGTCCGTATTTTTATTCCAGAGTTCGGTACATGTTCAATATAATTTTAAGACTTGCCTTTGAAATTTGATAAAAACGGAATTGGTTTGACGTGATTCAAACGTCCGGTTGAGAAAATAGAAACTTTAAAGTGATCTTGAGAATTTCATTTAAATTGGTGCTAAATTCATGATTCTAGATGTTATTTTTGCGACTTGATCGTGCAAGCAAGTCTGTATGATGATTTAAGACTTGTGTGCATGTTTGGTTTGGAGCTCCGAGAGATCGAGTGAGTTTCGGATATGCTGCGTAGTGATTTGAACTTGAAAAAATTTGTTGGTCCTAAACAGATTGCAGGCCTTTAAGCTCTTATTTGCGAGATCAGCCATCGCAAATGCGACCTCTGAGGGGTCCGCATTTGCGAGCTAATTCTCGTATTTGCGAGGAGAACCTAGGCCAGCAGTGTTCGCAATTACAAACTTTTCATCATAATTGAATGTGATGGACCAATCCATAGTCATTGGCAATCAATATAAGTAGGATCAAGTTTTCTGGGATCTCTCTGAGAATGGAAATAAACTAACAAGACTGTGTGGAACCTGGTAAGGAAGTCTAGACCAAAAGTGTAATTCATCAACAAGGTATGGAATTCTAATATTCCTTTTAAAATGTCCTTCTTAGTTTGGAGATTATGGAATGGTAAACTCATTTTGATGATCTGATTGCTAAGTTCAGCAAACAAATTGTTTCTAAATGTTATTGTTGCCTAAACCCCTCTACTAATAACATGAATCATGCATTTACAGATGGACAAGCTGGTAGTTATATTTGGAAACAGTTTGAAAATGCTCTTGGTATCCAACATAACCCCCACCACGTTAGATAACATGCTTAACACTCGAGGTACCTCTAAGGCCACCAATGATGTGCATAAAGTAGTGCTAAATATTACTCCTTTTGTCATCTGCTGGTTCTTATGGAGAGACTTCTATGTGTGCAGGTATGGAGATCACAAAAACTTCAACATGTACAAATTGCACCATCAAATCTCTTGGAGTATAGAGACTGCAATCAATACAGCCTATCCCAAATGCAAACTCAGAATTCCATGAAATAGCTTCTATGAAATATTGACAATATTACAACCTGTCCACAAATGCATGGTGGTCTAACAGAGAAAACTAGATAGGGGCAAGGTTAACATCAAAATTGACGGGAGCTATCTCTAAGGAGAAGGAAAATCAAGGTTAGGAGGATCTCTTAGAGATGAGAATGGTGATATTTTCATGACCTTTTCTATACTATTCAATGCAAAAATTACAATATTGCAGAAGCACGGGCAACATGGATTGGTGCCAACTGGTGAGTGCAAAATGGATCCGCACAAGTCACCCTCGAGATGTACTCTCTTTATATTGCAGCTATTCTTTGTAAAGAGATCACAACTAACTACAAGCTCAGCCAAATCACTAACAGGATTAGAGACATTCTTAACACTTTCGAAATTCAGATTATGCACTATTATGGAGAGGCAAATCGCCTTGTTAATTGTGTAGCTAAAACTGCAGTAAAACTAGCAGGCTGCATTCTTCTACATTAGCCAACAACTGCATACTGAAGCTAAGGGACCTCTTTTGCTGGATAAAGAACCTCATATAAGGAACAAATATAATAAGGCCAATTTTTTTGTTAGCTAGGTGTGTTTTGTAATTCGAGGAGGTTGATCTATTTATAATCGCCTACGCCTCATCTTTTAAAGGATTTTGTCACGATCCGGCCAGTCGTCTCATAAGTTACCGCTCTATTTTTTCAAATTTTGCTTCTGTATTCTTTGTAATTCGTGTTTTGTGGTATCAGGTTGATCGGTCGAGTCCGGAATAACTTTGGTAAGGTTTGAGACACTTAGTCTCTTTTAAGGAAGTTTAAGTTGGGAAAGTTAATCGGATGTTGACTTATGTGATAGAGGGCTCGGATGTGAGGTTTGATGGTTCATTTAGCTTCGGTAGGTGATTTAAGACTTAGGAGCGTCATCGGAATGAGTTTTGGAGGTGTGGAGTAGTCTAGGTTTGAATTGGTGAAGTTGATATTTTGGCGATTTCCAGTTGATAGGCGAGATTTTGATATATGGGTCCTAATGGAATTCCAAGAGTTACAGTAGCTTTGTTATGTTATTTGGGATGTAGGTGTAAAATTTCAGGTCATTTGGACGTGGTTTGGTTGGGTTTTTATCAAAAGCGTATTTCGAAAGTTTTTAGAAAACTTAGGCTTGAATCCCATGTATTTGGGTTGATTTGATGTCATTTGAAGTGTTTTGATGATTGAAACAAGTTTGAATAAGGTTTTAGGATGTGTTGGTGTCGTTGGTTGAGGTCCCAGGAGCCTCGGGTGAGTTTCGGGTGGTCATTCGAACCATTTTGGAGTTTGGAAAATTGCAAAAACTGCAGGTTCAGCAGTTGCATTATTTTACTCTTTGCGTTCGCGAGTGAGCCCTCGCATTTGCAAAGAGTTAGAAGAGGTTGATGGGGGGGTTTTCCTTTGCGTTCATGAAAGGGCTTCGCATTCGCGGAGGGTTGGCAAGTGGTGCATCACGTTCGCGACATGAGCCTCTCGATCGCGTAGAGGTCAACTAGGTGGAATCCAATTTGCCCATTGCGTTTGCGATGGTTAGGATGTGTTCCCGAAGGGTGTTCATGTTAAAGCATCGCGTTCAAGATGGGGTATCGCATTCGTGAAGGATAATTTTTGGTCAACGTAATTTTGTGCTACGCGAATGCGAGGGGTTGACTGGGTTTGCGAAGAAGGAGAGTCAGGCCTGGGTAGAATGTTTTAATTCATTGTATCCGCGATTTGAGGGCTCAATTCCTCCATAATTGATAATTTTTGGAGATTTTTGAAGGGTATGAAGAGGGATTCAAGGGGAATCAATTTGAGGTAAGATTTTTGGACTTACTCGATTCTATTGGGAAATCTACCTAGAAAATCATGAAAGATAGTCCTAAAATTTAAGGACTAGGGCTTGGAAAATTGGACTTTTGATTTGGGATTTGAAAGGACCATTTGGGGTCAGATTTAAGAACTTTTGGTATGTATGAACTCGTGGGGAGATGAGAAATCTATTGATGTAAAAAATTTTGAATTTCGAGATCTGGACCCGGTTTGGTTTTGGTAATTTCGAGATTTGTGCCCTTTATTGATTGTTTTTGCTTGGGCTTTGTTCCCTTAGTATATTTTGATGCCCTCATGCTGATGCTGGATAGATTCGACACGCGTAGAGGCTAATTCGAGGAGAAAAGGCGTCGCGAGCTAGAGATTTAGCCGTTCGAGGTGACTAATGATTGTAAATAATGTTCTCAGGGTTTGAAACCTATATCGCACATAGTAGTGCTATATTGAGGTGAAACGCACACTGGATGACGAGCCTGGGGTCGTGCACTATTGTGGATTGTGACTTAGTCCGTCCAGGTTGATGATTTTACCGCATAACAGACTGAAATTTATTTGCTATCATCATGATTTGGGTTGATTGCCATATTTGGGCTTCGTGCCAACTATTTGAACTCCTTCAGGGTTTTTTGTTACTATTTCCTCACTATTTTTGACTTATTACTTAAACTCAGTCATATTATTTTCCACTGTTTTACTACTTAGCCATTTTTACTCAGTTTTGAGACTTAAAATGATATTTTAAATGATGCTTTAGGCTGAGAGATACTGTTTTACTAATGCCAGAGGGGCTTGTTATAATTTTCGGACTGAGTAAGACCGAAGGCCTAGTTGTGAGGATACACTGATATTGATGTGAAGCTGAGAGCCTAATATACATATACACCACGAGGTGGCTTTAGGGGTGTTCATGGTTCGGTTTGGATCGGTTTTTCCCTAACAAGAAACCAAACCAAGTATGTCGATTTTCAAATATTAGAACCAAACCAAACTAGGTAAGTCGGGTTTTTCTCGATTCGATATGTCGGTTTTTCGGTTATTTGTCGATTTTTTCTTAAATATAAGACATACACTACCAAATACACATTTCGGCAATCACATTTTCAATGTAACACTATCAAATCTATTACCCTTTGAGAAATCTATTATTTACCAAGATATATTGATTTATAATTGAATCAAATAGTGATGAATTATTTAAGGGCTCAATTAAAAATATATTATTTTTAATATGAAATAGAACTACCAGTTAAACTGGAATTAAAGATAAAGAACTGTATTAAAAGTGCAAACGATTAATATTTACAATAAAAAATTTAAAACTTTGTATAAAAGTATACATATATGTAGGTGTAATAGTAAATTTAAAATAGCTACTCCTATATTCGGTTTGGTTAGGTTTTTTTAAACAAAACCAAACCAAACCAAATTTAATCGGTTTCTAAATTTCAAAACCAAAACCAAACCAAACCAAAATGTATTGGGTTTTTTGGTCGGTTTGGTTTGTTTTGGTTCAGGTTTTCAAATTTTTATGAACACCCCTAGGTGGCTTGATTGATATAAGGCCGAGGGCCTATATTTGATGCCACGAGATGGCTTGATATTGCACTTGGGTCGTAAGGGCTCCTCCTGGAGTCTATACACCCCCAGTGAGTGCGGTACCCATTGTGATTTGAGATTGAGACCGAGGGGCTGGTATTGTTTCTGATATTGAGCCCGAGGGGCTAGCACTGATCTGAGATGTGGCCAGATGGGCAGATTTGTTGATACTATGCTCTGTCAATTACTTGTTTTACTGGTTAAAAGAGGATTTTATTTGGTTTTTAGTGGTTTACTGGTTTTAGGTGATTTTTACTTCTTCATTATAGAATACCTTGTGTTTTTACGTATTTTCTTACTTTAAGTCATTATTTACATTTGTTACTCACTGATTTGCAGTACTCACTTTACTCTATGCACCTTGTGTGCAGATTTAGGTGCATCTAGTCCCGCTCACGGATGCTGATTCATTCCAGCTTCAAGCGTATTTCGAGGAGTCTTTAGGTAGTTGTTGTCGTTCGCAGCGTGGGGATCCTCTCTATCTATTTCTTTTATGTTCTTAGTTCAGTATTAAAAAAATAAACTCTGTAGTTACATTTGAGGATTTGGTATTGTTAGATACTCGTGACTTGTGACGCCCCGGTTAGGGCTGTGTCGGGTTGGATTTTCCGCATTGTTATTGATATTTTCCACTATGTGGTGTATTTAAATCATGTTTAGATTATTTTTATGTTGGTTAATTACTTTAAAAGAAGAATTGAGTTGATATGGATGTCCTTGGTTTCACAAGAGGCGCCATCATAACCGGGTTTGGGCTCTGGGTCATGACAAGTTGGTATCAGAGCCTAGGTTACATACGTCTCATGAGTCATGAGCAGGCTTAATAAAGTCTCGCGGATCGGTACAGAGACGTCTATATTTATCCTTGAGAGCTTGTAGAACCTTAACTCCCAGTATTGATTTTGTTCCGGTTGTAAGGGATTTCCCTGATGTATTTCCTACAGACCTACCCGGCATGCGACCGAACAGGGATATTGATTTTGGTATTGACCTGGTGCCAGGCACTCAGTCTATTTCTATTCTGTCGAATCGTATGGCACCAGCGGGTTTGAAGGAATTAAAGGAGCTACTTCAGGAACTCTTAGATAAGGGGTTCATTCAGCCTAGTGTGTCACCTTGGGGTGCGCCAATTCTATTTGTGAAGAAGAAGGATGGCACAATGAGAATGTGCATTGTATATGCAATTGAACAAGTCAACAATTAAGAACAAGTATCCTATGTCTCGCATTGATGATTTATTGGACCATCTTCAAAGAGAGAGGGTGTTCTCCAAGAGTGATCTCCGTTCAGGTTATCACCAATTGAAATCAGGGATTCGAATATTCTTATGATGGTCATCCGGACCAGATGTGGTCATTATGAAATCTTGGTAATGCCTTTTGGGCTGACCAATGCCCCAGAAGTGTTCATGCATCTGATGAACATAATATTGACTTATTTGTCATTTTTTTCATTGATGATATCTTGGTATATTCATGTAGTTGGGAGGAGCACGCGGAGCATTTGAGGTTTGTGTTGCAAAGATTGAGGAAGGAGAAGCTTTATGCAAAGTTCTCCAAGTGTGAGTATTAGCTCAATTCAGTGGCATTCTTGGGACACGTGGTGTCTAGTGAGGGTATTCAGGATGATCCAAAGAAGATAGAGGTAGTGCAGGGTTGGCCCAGATCGTCCTCAGCTACTGAGATTCGCAGTTTTCTTGGTTTGGCAGGCTATTCTCGCTGGTTGCTTTAGGGATTCTCATCTATCACATCGCCCTTGACCATGTTGACTCAGAAGGGTGCTTCATTTGTATGGTCGGACGAGTGTGAGGAGAGCTTTCAGAAGCTAAGACAGCTTTGACCACGGCTCCATTGTTGGTTTTGCCATCAGTTTCAGGTTCATATACCATGTATTGTGATTCTTCAAGAGTTGGTATTGGTTGTGTATTGATGTATAAGGGTAGAGTTATTGCTTATGCTTCACGTCAGTTGAATCCCCATGAGAAGAACTACCATGTTCATTATTTGGAGTTGGCTACCAGAGTTCATTCATTGAAGATTTGGAGGCACTACTTGTATGGCGTATCTTGTGAGGTTTTCAGTGATTATCACAATCTTCAACATTTTTTCAAGTAAAAGGATCTTAATTTGAGGCAGCGGAGATGGTTAGAGTTTCTTAATGATTATGATATCACTATATTTATCATCCGGGAAAGGCCAACATGGTGGCCGATGCTTTGAGCCGGAAGGTGGTGAGTATGGGGAGTTTGGCATATATCCCAGTTAGGGAGAGATCTCTTGTGGTTGATGTTTAGACTTTGGCCAATCAGTTTTTGAGGTTGGATATTTTGGAGCCCAGTCGGGTATTAGGTTGTATGGTTTCTCAATCTTCCTTATATGAGCGCATCAGAGAGCACCGATATAATGATACGCACTTGCTTGTCCTCAAGGACACAGTTCAGCCTGAGGATGCTAGAGATGTGACCATTGGTGATGATGGGGCATTGAGGATGCAGGGCCTGATTTGCGTGCCCAATTTGGATAGGCTTCGGGAGTTGATCCCGGAGGAGGCCCATAGCTCGGGGTATTCCATTCATTTGTGTGTCACGAAGATGTATCAGGATTTGAGGCAGCACTATTGGTTGAGGTGAATGTAGAAAGATATTATGGGATTTGTAGCCCGGTGTCTCAATTGTCAGCAAGTGAAATATGAGCATCAGAGACCGGGTGTCTTTCTTCAGCAGATGGTTATTCCTGAGTGGAAGTGGGAGAGGATCACTATGGACTTTGTTTTTGGACTTCCACGGACTTTGAAGAAGTTCGGTGCTATTTGGGTGACTGTGGATTGGCTTACCATGTCCGAGCACTTCATTCCTATTTGTACTACTTATTCTTCAGAGCGGTTAATAGAGATATATATCAGGGAGATTGTTTTGTTTCATAGTGTCCCAGTTTCTATCATTTCAGATCGGGGCACTCAATTTACTTCCAAGTTTTTGGAAGTATGTTCAGCGGGACTTAGGTACTCATGTGGAGTTGAGCACAGCTTTTCACCCTCAAACGGAAGGTCAGTCCGAGCGCACTATTCAGATATTGGAGGATATGTTTCGCGCTTGTGTTATTGATATCGGAGGGTCGTGGGATCATTTCTACCGCTCGCCACGTTTTCTGATAACAATAGCTACTAGTTGAGTACTCTGATAGCTCCATATGAGGCTTTGTATGGGAGACGGTGTAGATCTCCAGTTGGTTGGTTTGAGCCCAGCGAGGCTAGGCTATTGGGAACTGATTTGGTACAGTATGCGTTAGAGAAGGTGAAGATGATTCGGGAGAGGCTTCGTACAAGCCCAGTCGAGGAAAAAGAGTTATGCTGATAGGAACATTCGAGATGTGTCATACATGGTTGGCAAGAAGGTTCTATTGAAGGCTTCACCCATGAAGGGTGTTATGAGATTTGGTAAGAAAGGGAAGTTGAGTCCACGGTTCATCGGATCATTTGAGGTACTTTGGAGGATTGGGGAGGTGGTTTATGAGTTTGCCTTGCCACCCAATTTGTCAAGCGTGCATCCAGTATTTCATGTCTCTATGCTCCGGAAGTATATTGGGGATTCATCTAATGTTCTGGATTTCAGCATGGTTCAGTTGGAGGTCACTGACTTATAAGGACGAACGTTTGTTTAAGTTGTGTAGGATGTAACGACTCGACCAGTCGTCTCATGAGTTACCTCTTTGTTTTTCCCATTTCTGCTTCTTTATGCTTTGTTATTCGTGCTTTATGGTATTGGGTTGGTCGGATCGAGTCCGAAATAATTTTGGTAAGGTTTAATACACTTAGTCTCTTTTAAGGAAGTTTAAGTTGGAAAAGTCAATCGTATATTGACTTATGTGTTAGAGGGATAGGATGTGAATTCCGATGGTTCAGTTAGCTTCGCTAGGTTATTTATGACATAGGAGCGTGATCAGAATGAGCTTTGTAGGTGTGCAGTAGTTTTAGGCTTGAATTGGCGAAGTTGATATTTTGGCGATTTTCGGTTGATATGTGAGATTTTGATATAGGGGTCGGAATAGAATTCCTAGATTTCTAGTAGCTTCATTGTTCATTTGGGATGTGTGTGTAAAATTTCAGACCATTTGGACGTGGTTTAGTTGGGTTTTTTATCAAAAACGTATTTCGGAAATTTTTAGAAAATTTAGACTTGGATCCGATATGTTTGGGTTGATGTGATGTCATATGAAGTGTTTTGATGATTGGAACAAGTTTGAATAAGGTTTTAGGATGTGTTGGTGACTTTTGTTGAGGTCCCGCCGGCCTCGGGTGAGTTTCAGGTGGTCATTCGCACAATTTTTTTTTAGTTTGGAAAATTGCAGAAAATGCAGGTTCGGTAGTTGCAGGATTTTACTTTTCGCGTTCGAGAGTGGGCCTTCGCGTTCGCAAAGAGTCAGAAGAGGTTGAGGGGGGTTTTTTCCTTGGCGTTCGCGAAAGGGCTTCGCGTTCGCGGAGGGTTGGCAAGTGGTGCATCACGTTCGCAACAGGAGCCTCGCAATCGCGTAGAAGTCAGCTAGGTGGAGTCCAATTTGCATCGCGTTCGTGATAGTTAGGACGCGTTCGCGAAGGGTGTTCATGTTAAAGAATTGCGTTCGCGAAGGATAATTTTTAGTCAATGTAAGTTTGTAATACGCAAATGCGAGGGGTTGACCGCGTTCACGAAGAAGGAGAGCCATGCCTGGGTAGTATTTTTTTAATTCGTTTCATTCGCGATTTGAGGACTCATTTCCTCCATAATTGATCATTTTGGGAGCTTTTTGAAGGGGATTGAAGAGGGATTCAAGGGTAATCGATTTGAAGTAATATTTTTAGACATAATACTTGATTCTATTGTGAAATCTACCTAGAAAATCATGAAAGATAAGCCTAAAATTTAAGAACTAGGGCTTGGGAAATTGGACTTTTGATTGGGATTTGAAGGACCATTTGGGGTCAGATTTAAAAACTTTTGGTATGCGTCAACTTGTGGGGAGACGAGGAATCTATTGATGTGAAAATTTTTAAATTTTGATACGTGGGTTCGAGGGTCGGGTTTTTGTAATTTCGGGATTTGTGCCCTTTATTGATTGTTTTCGCTTGGCTTTGTTCTCTTATCATATTTTGATGCCCTCGTTCTGATTTGGATAGATTCGACGCGCGTGGAGGCCAATTCGAGGGGCAAAGGCGTCGCGAGCTAGAGATTTAGCTGGTTCGATGTGAGTAATGATTGTAAATGATGTTCTGAGGGTCTGAAACCCCAAATTGTACATAGTAGTGCTATATTGAGGTGAGACACACGCTGGATGATGGGCGCGGGGTTGTGCACTATTGAGGATTGTGACTTGGTCCATCCCGGTTGATGATTTTACCGCGTATCAGGCTGAAATTTATTTGCTATCATCATAATTTGGGCTGATTGCTATATTTGGACTTCGTGCCAACTATTTGAACTCTTTCAGGGATTTTTATTACTGTTTCCTCACTGTTTTTGACTTATAACTTGAACTCCGTCATGTTGTTTTCCACTATTTTACTACTCAACCATTTTTACTCACTTTTGAGACTTAAAATGATATTTTAAATAATGCTTTGGGCTGAGAGATACAATTTTACTAATTCCCGAGGTACTTGTGATTATTTCGGACTGAGTAACGCCGAAGACCTAGTTTTGAGGATACACTGATGCTGATGTGAGGCCGAGGGCCTGAGATACATATATGCTACGAGGTGGCTTGATTGATATGAGGCTGAGGGCCTAGATTTGATGCCACGAGATGGATTGATATTGTGCTTGTGCCCTAGGGGCCCCTCCCCGAGTTTGTACACCTCCAGTGAGCACGGGTACTCATTGTGATGTGAGATTGAGCCCGAGGGGCTAATATTGTTTCTGAGATTAAGCTTGAGGGGTTGGCAATGATCTGAGATGTGGCCTGAGGGGCGGATTTGTTGATACTATGCCCGAGGGGCGAAATTTTACTTGCTTACTTTATCTCAATAATCTATCAATTACATGTTTTACTGGTTAAAAGAGAATTTACTTGGTTTTTACTGGTTTTACTGATTTTAAGTAATTTTTACTGCTTCATTATATAATGCCGTGTGTTTCTACATATTTTCTTACTTTGAACCGTTATTTATATTTGTTAATCACTGAGTTGGAGTACTCACTTTACTCCCTGCACCCTGTGTGCATATTCAGGCGCATCTAGTCCCGCTCCCCAGTGCTGATTCATTCCAACTTCGGGCGGATTTCCAGGAGTCTTTAGGTAGTTGTTGGCATTCGCAGCGTGGAGCTCCTCTCTATCTATTTCTTTTACGTTCTTAGTTCAGTATTAAAAAAATAAACTCTATAGTTACATTTGAGGATTTGGTATTGTTAGATGCTCGTGACTTGTGACACCCCCGTTAAGGTTGTGTCGGGTTGGATTTTCCGCTCTGTTATTGATATTTTCCGTTGTGTGGTATATTTAGATCATGTTTAGATTATTTTTATGTTGGTTAACTACTTTAAAACAAGAATTTGGTTGAATTGGTTGGCCTTGTTTTCACGAGAAACGCCATCATAATCGGGTCCGGGGTCTTGATCGTGACATGTGTGCTCTATACTTGTGTTGTATCAACAAACTATATTTTTGCTAATACAACACTTCCAAGTATATCTGAGAAATATTATAAAAAATCAAATATGATAGAAAAGGGAACTAGAAGGAAAAGAGAGGGACAAATAAGAGGGAAAGAAGATAGAGGTATTTCTTTTCTTGTTAACTGTTAATGATAAAAATAAGAGGTTGACCGTGGTTATTTATAGCCTCATTTGCATGAAACTTTATTTTGCATAGCAAAAACATGGCAGAGGATTTATCACTTTTTACATTCTTTTGCACTTATCATAGGCTTCTAGAATGATGACATTTGTCATTTAGGCTTTGAAATATAGCAACCGTTTTTCCTCAATTGTATCAATAGTATCAAAGTCACCTATCATTCTTTATGGCTTGTGGCAGAGTTAAAGTTACCCAGTGTGGAGCCGATAATAACGAATGATAAGCGTGGTAATTTATTATGATCCATTATAAAATATAAGAATTAATACCTGCATCGATATTACAGAACAACAAAAGTAATGTCATGTGAAGCAGCACTATTTCGCTCTGAAAAAGATTTGTTGGTCAAAAGTTCAAATCGCTCAATCTTTAAGAATAGCTTATCAATACGATGGAAGTGGCTAAGTGAAGTACGTTTGACACTGAAAAGGAACAAAGTAAACCTGGGAATAATAATCCATGAAAACTTAAGTGATCAATGCTTGTATTACGTAATGAGGCATCTGTAACGTATGTTATTACGTCAATAACTCATCAGTTGATTTAAAATTTTAAACTTATAATTAATCTTCATATTTTTTGTCTTTTTTGTTGGAAATTCGTGGCTTTCCTTCAAAGTGTATTGACTTGTCTCTAAACCTTTTTCTGGTCATGTCACCGTCTCTTTTATTCCACTCATATATTCCCTATCAACCCCTTCACTTTCTTTTCTAAAAGTTTACATACTTTTCTAATTACTTGTGCTTTAGTGCTTTCTTACTTTTCTTTTTCAATTAGGAATACTTGATATCAAGATGCACCCCTAAATTTCTTTAATTTTCATTTGGCTTTAGGGATGGTAACGGGGGCGGGAAAGTTGCGGGGCGAGTTCAGTGTTAACCCGTAAAAAACTCATCCAACCCGCCTCGTCCAGCAAAGCAATTTTTTGTTTGTTTTCAACTCGCTCGCTGCAACTGCCTTGCTTAAACTTTCTTCAACTTTTTGTTGGGAATAAATCCCCTACCAAAATAATAATCACGGTAATAAAAACAGAATAATAATGTAGCACCGAAATACGGTAATTAACAAGAATAAAATAGTAACAATGACACCAAGATTTTTATGTGGAAAACCCTTCTGAATAAGGGAAAAAACTACGGCCCTGAGAGGAGCAACTGATATCCCTATAGTAAGGAATTTTTACACTTTGTAGGTCCGAGTAAAATACACCAAAGATCACTACAACACTCAAAAGAAATAACTCTCTTTTGATATTCCACCTCACTACAATATCGCTCACTCTCTATTTCCCTCACAGACTATTTTCTTATACCCTGTCCGTGAAACCTTACTCTTTTTCTCTCTTTCTGTTGGTGCATAGAAATGAGAGTTGAAGCTCTCATTTTATAGCCAAAACTTCACTCTCTAAAGCCTACAATATTTGACAATTTACATACACTTTTCACAATTCAACAATTTGGCTACCAACCCAAAGAAATTCAATAAAGTTGGCTACCAAACCAAACTAATTCAACAAAATTGGCTACCTAACCAAACCAAGTCAACAAGGTTGGCTACCAAACCAAAGAAAACTTTTAGTAGGCACATGCCTAATACTTATTCAATGAGATGGACATCATCAATCTCCCCCTTCAGTCTCATTCATCTAGAGGAGGTAGCACTATCTTTTAGTTTGAGTGCATGCCGACAAGTTCTTTGCATAGCTCGAACTTGTTCCTTGGTACCACCTTGGTCAGCATATCTGCGGGATTCTCACTTGTAGAAATCTTCAAGACTTTTAGAGATTTATCATCTACCATTTCTCGAATCCAATGATATCTCACGTCAATGTGTTTGGTCCTTGCATGGTACATAGAGTTCTTGCTAAGGTCTATTGCACTTTGACTATCACAATATACGATATACTCCTTTTGATGCAAGCCAAGCTCTTGAAGGAACCGTTTGAGCCATATCATCTCCTTGCCAGTTTAGCGGTAATGTACTCTGCTTCAGTTGTAGAGAGTGCGACACACTTCTGCAACCTCGACTGCCATGATATAGCTCCCCCTGAAAATGTAAACAAATATCCAGTAGTGGATATTCTATTATCAATGTCACCTGCCATATCAGCCTCCGTATAGCCCTTCAATCCGATACTCCAAAGCATAAACAATCTCCCGTGGTACCTCTCAGGTACCTGTGTATCCCCTTGACTGCTTCCCAATGTTCCTTTCCAGGATTTTCAAGAAACCTGCTGACAACACCAACTGGGTGAGCAATATCAGGTCTAGTACACACCATTCCTTACATCAAGCTTCCGACTGCTGAAGAATAAGGAACTCTAGCCATGTTGCCTTTCTCCTCCTCTGTTGTAGGACACATCTTTTTGCTCAATGTTAGATGACTAGCAAGAGGTGTGCTGATTGGCTTAGCATTCTTCATGTTGAAGCGTTCTAGTACACGTTCAATGTACTTCTCCTGAGATAGCCACAACTTTCTACTTGTTCTCTATCGAACTATCTTCATCTGTAGAATTTGTTGTGCTGGGCTCAAGTCCTTCATATCAAATGACTTGGACAGATCTCCCTTCAACTTGCTATCAACCCCTTGTCTTTTCCTTTCTTCTGTTCGAAGCCTTTAACCACCAATCGAGCTTTGTATCTGATCAGCTTGCCATTTCCATCTTTCTTGAGTTTAAAGACCCATTTGCATTTGAGTGGTCTTTTACCCTTTGGAAGTTCAACCAGCTTGTACGTGCCATTTTTTTGTAGAGATTCCAGCTCTTCTTGCATGGCTTTCATCCACTGGTTCTTTTCTGGATGGGACAGCACCTCCTTAAGACTTTATGGATCCCCCTCATCACTGATGAGGACATACTCTGTGGAAGGGTACCTGCATGACTCTACCCTTGGCCTCTCCGATCTCCTCAGAGGTTAAGGTTGTTCTTCTTCCTGAGTGGGGTGCTCCACTTCCTCGACACCTTCATCAAGTTTCTCCCCCTAATCAATAACCTCACCAGGTTGCTCCCCCATTATTCGCCTTTTCTAACATATCAACAGCAGTTCCAACTTCACTTTCTCTGAAGACTACATCTCTACTTCTGATGACCTTTTTCTTTACAGGATCCCACAATCTGCACCCCAAATCTTCATCTCTGTATCCGATAAATATGCAGGGAACAGATTTATCATCCAGCTTTGTTCTCTGCTCTTTAGGTACATGTGCAAAAGCTCTGCAACCGAACACCTTCAGATGCGAGTAGGACACCTCCTTATTGGTCCAAACTCTCTCTGGGATGTCAAACACCAATAGAACTGATGGACTCCTATTGATCAGGTAACAGGTTGTTTGAACTGCTTCACCCCAGAATGACTTAGGCAGTTTAGCCATTCTGAGCATGCTTCTCACCTTCTCCACAATAGTGCGATTCATCCTCTCTGCTACACCATTGTGCTGTGGGGTTCTAGGAACTGTCTTTTCATGTCTGATCTCACGACTTGAACAGTACTCTTCAAATTCCCTTGAAGTGTACTCACCCCCATTGTCACTTCGTAGACGCTTTAGCATTTGACCTGTCTCCCTTTCTACTAGAGCATGAAACTTCTGGAAAACTTGAAACACCTTTGGCATAATAAATAAGTGGTTTCTTGGCAAGAATCTGCAATCCCTTCTCGCTCATATGACCCGTTCTTTTATGCCACAAATTTGCAGAAATCTCATCTTGTGCCGCATTCAATTCACCTTGGCATATTTCTACATTTGTCCTGTACAACGTGCCACGAGCAACTCTTTTTGCAATCACCAATGATCCCTTGGTGAGTCTCCACTTTTGATTTGCAAAATAGTTCTCGTATCCATCTCAGTCCAAAGCAATCCCCAAAATCAAGTTCATCCGCAAATCAGGTACATGCTGCACATCCTTTAGAACCAATGTGCATCCGATATTTGTCTTGATACAAATGTCACCAATCCCCACAATCTTTGAGTAACTCGTGTTACCCATTCTCACTGTGCCGAAATGACCTGCTACATATCTGCAAAAAAGATCTCTTACTGGTGTGGCATGGTAAGATGCCGTTGTGTCAACCACCCATTCCGACTCTGCACCTGACAGGTGCATGCATTCCTCTTCCTCATTTATAAAGAGGACAACATTGTCATTGTTTTGCACTATGGCAGCTGTGTTGTCGTCATTCTTCTGGCCACTAGTTTCACCTTTGCCCTTCTTTGGATTTGGGCAATCTCTTTTGATGTGACCTGGTTGATCACAGTTGTAGAAATTTCTGGCTTTTGATTTGGATCGATTCGTTGACTTTCCACGAGCTCCGGATATATCATAGTTGCTCGAACTCATTTGATAACTCCTGCCTCTACCTTCTGTGATAAGAGCTTGTCCTTGATTTTCATGCTTCTTTCTCATCTTCTCATTGAGTAAAAGAGCCGATGTGACATCTTTCAACTCAATAGTAGTCTTACCGTGCAGGATGGTTGTTGTCAATTATCGTACGAAGATGGTAACGAGTTCATAGCAAGATGGATTTATCTTCCTCCTCGATTTTTACTCCGAGGTTGGCAACCTGTGTGATTATTCCGTTAAACACATTTAAATGCGACAAATAATTCATACATTCAACCATGTGTAGGGCGTATAACTGCTTCTTCAGGTACAATTTATTTGTCAGCATTTTGGACATGTATAGGCTTTCCAATCTTGTCCAAATTCCACGTGCTGTGTCATCATCAATGATGTTATTTACCACATCATCCGATAAGTGCAACCTGATTGCACTAGCAGCTCTTTCATCCAAGTCAGCCAAATCCTCAGCTTTCATGGTATCAGGCTTTTTGGCATCAGCAACTAGTACCTTGTGTAATCCTAGTTGGATGAGCAGATCCCCCATCCTTCTTTGTCATGTTGAAAAACCTTTATCTCCGTTGAATTTAGCTACCTCGTACTTTACTCCGGACATTTTTATTTTACACCGAGTATAGTACTACCGACAGTGAATAGTATTTTAGTGAACGAGCAGAACCTGTGCTCTGGTACCAGTTGTTGGGAATGAATCCCCTACCAAAATAATAATCACGGTAATAAAAGCGGAATAATAATGTAGCACCGAGATACGGTAATTAACAAGAATAAAAGAGTAACAGTGACACCAAGATTTTTACGTGGAAAACCCTTCTAAATAAGGGAAAAAACCACGGCCCAGAGAGGAGCAACTGATATCACTATAATAAGGAATTTTTACACTTTGTAGGTCCGAGTAAAATACTCCAAAGACCACTACAACACTAAAAAGAAATAACCCTCTTTTGATATTCCACCTCACTACAATATCGCTCACTCTCTATTTTCCTCACATAATATTTTCTTATACCCTGTCTGTGAAACCTTACTCTTTTTCTCTCTTTCTGTTGGTGCATAGAAATGAGAGTTGAAACTCTCCTTTTATAGCCAAAGCTTCACTCTCTAAAGCCTATAATATTTGACAATTTACATACACTTTTCATAATTCAACAAAGTTGGCTACCAACCCAAAGAAATTCAACAAAGTTGGGTACCAAACCAAACTAATTCAACAAAGTTGGCTACCTAACCAAACCAAGCCAACAAGGTTGGCTACCAAACCAAAGAAAACTTTTATTAGGCACATGCCTAATACTTCTTATTCACTGAGATGGACATCATCACTTTTTTTCTCCTTTTTGCATTAATCAGTAGATATTTTTTCTCGCATGAGAAGAGATTGATCTTACTTTTTAAAATGATATTTAAAAATAAACTGTAGAAAACTTATGGACTACAATTTACAAAGTTTGCGATATATCCTGTAATCTTAGTGATTAGCATTGAAATTAAGTTGTATTCTAATAGTTAAATAATCTACGTTGGTCAACTTTTCCTATGTTGTGTTACAACAAAATCTTAGAATGTCTTGGATTGCTAGTCGTAGGACTAACGATTTTTACCTACATGTGTTGTTTGAACAATATTTCGAAATAAACTCTTAGAAATAAGCTTTTGCTAAGTTTTTGGATTGTTATTGTGTTAAGAATTTTGCCATCGTGAAGGAAAAAAACTTCCGATAAGTGTCAAGCTATGTACCTTTTTGGAAAGATTCAAATTTAACTATTTGACGAATCGACAAGATCTCCTCAACCCGTCCCGCCCCTGCTTACATTTAGTTAAGAGATGTTTGAACTCGCCCCGCATCGCATCCGCGTATTCCATAACCCGCACCGCACGGCCCCGCACCCGCACCATCCCATTGACACCCTACTTGACTTCTCGCATTTCTACAATTTACACATTTTCTTCCATATCTTCAGCATTATAATGCATTGATAGTTATGCGATGAATAATAATACTTGAATGATTGACATGCGATGAATAATATTTCATGGATTCTTTTGGGGTGATGGGGGTATCAAGACCAAAATCTACTTTTATCTTAATGTAACCATGCAAATAGCTTTCAAAATGAATGGTCCTAAATTTTTTTCTCCGCCTTCTATATTGGCAGAACTTCAAGTTTAACAAGTGTTACCTCTTCTGCTCATGGAGTAAGTGGGGGTCAAAAGTTAAAAAACACCCCAAAATTTGTCATATTTCTACAATTTTTTGACTTTTACGCTAAATTGTTATATAGCAAACGTTTATAAAGTTGTCAAAAGATATTCACACTTTAAAATGTGGCAAAATAGTTAAAAAATAATCATATAAACTTTAGAAAGTTTTCAAACACCAAGTCGAACTATTGCAAGTGAAGTCCAGGATTTTTTCGTGGATATCGCAAGTAAGATGGTTTTTTTCTGTTATTGCACGTTGCGTCATTCTTATCTCTGAGTATTGGCACTAATATTTTCGTGTTTCTAGATCTTTATTATTACACACTTCACCATTTGCTTCCGTTGCATATTATTTTGTTATTGTTATTATTTGTTTATTCCTTCCTTTCCATTGTTTCTGAGCAGAGTCTATCGAAGATATTATCGCTACTTTCATAAGATAGCGGTTATCAACATACAGATTACCTTCAACAAAACCCAGTAGTGGATGAAGGCAGCGGTAATGTCTGCATATCTATTACCTTCTCCAAACCCATTAGTGAAATTTCACTGAGTTTGTTGGATTGTTGTTCTTGTGGTGGTCTGTTGGATGTTCAGACGTGCCCTCAACAACCTGGCAGCTCCTCGGTCTCCGCTTCTGGGGGCGGCTTCCAGCTATGTGGGGGCGGCTTCCAGCTATGTGTTGTACGGCTCCTGCGAAGTGAATGAAGGGAAGCTCTTCGAGCTTCTGGGTGAGCTTACGCTTAATCGCAGCCCCACTATAACAGTCTCAAAGATGATAACCAAAGGTAATAAGATCTGAAAGAGTATGAAAGCGAAAACGCTTAACTTTATTTTAAACCGGTTTAACAGACGGACAAACATCCTGTCAATAGCTAAATTGTACATTGGTCCAATGTTTATAGCAAAAAAAACTACGTAAATATATTACATAGCCAGCCATTTTCCTCTTTACTGAAGACAGTTCAAGAATGGAAGACAAAGGGCCTCCGCCGACAACTACAAAACTAGAATACATGGAGATGCTGGCTGCTATACCAGCTTAACCTCCTCGGACGAGTCTTCTCAAGTCCTCATTCTCCTTGTTCAAAAGATCGATACGAGATTGAAGAATGTTGATCATTGCCTGAGCTCTCATCACTTCAATCTTCAGCGTCTCCCTTTCCATGGACACGTTTAGTATCTCGTTCTCTAAATTGCTAATGAACTTCAAGTAACCTGGTGGAACAGATTTTTCGAGATTGGAGGAGTCGAAAGTAGGGGGATTAGAAGGTTGGCTTTCTTTAGGTTCAAGGGGCTCTAACAAAGGGAATGCTAAGAGAGAAGGGGGGGAGTAATTTGTCGTCATCATCGTTGTTGGTGGATCCTGTTGGCTAGTAGTTGAATCTTCAGAACCGTTTGCATGGCTAGAGCTAGGATCTTCGCGCTTGGATCTTTTGCTTTGAGCTAAAGAGAGGGGTTCTGGATCTTCTGGTGATCTCTCCCTCTTGCAAATAAATGGAATAGGTTGGGGCTCGAGCAGGTTCTGACTTTGGCGAGAAGGAGCCTTATGTCGAGCATCCTGTTATGAACAGCCAACAGTTAATAGGGCATCTGAACTTACCAATAATATACAAGTATTTATCAGAAAAAATAAATCCAAACAACAGTTCCATGTCAAGAACTTACATTCATCACTGTGAGGACGTTTCCTTCGCAAGTAAGATACTCATTAAATTCATACATATCATCAACCACTAATAACCAGGAAAAACATGGGAAAATTCTCTTGAACAGAATTTAAGAGACCGATACATTGACAGGAATTGCGAACTCCTTTTCGTTTACTGGTGCAGTTCACTTCCGAGGCTCCAGGTATGTAATGTCAATTAAACAAAGCTCCATCAAACCAACTACCCATATACTAAAACCATAATAATTTATCTTTCTTCTCAACAAAAAAAAAAGGCAAAACATCATTCCACCTACAATTATAATCGTCACTAAACAAACTCGCATCCCACCAGCGACCATGGTAGCAAATAAAGCATCATATTTTTTCAAGTTGAAGTCCATCTCCTCGGGTTAGCGATGATTATCGAGTGATAGCACTTAACGCGAGCACCTAAGTGTCAATGCATCATAGTGATCAATAAAGTGGGGGCAAACATTGGAGACAAAAAACACTACATAATTTCTCCCTATCTACCAGAGCCTTGGTAGTTACCCGGTACTTGTGTTAGTGGGAAGTAGCAGACACTGGAGCATTGCAGAGGTGTACGCATGTTGGCCCCAACACCACTCTTACATAAAAATACTTAAGTGGAAAGAGAGTAGCGATGGTATCCTATGGTATTGCCACTAGACTAAGTGTAAAGCAAAAAGCTTACAAAGAAATAAATAAACAAATAAATCTAACCCTTGATGTATATTCTCGTCTTTCAATACTTAGAGTTTACTTCCTTCTACTTTTTCTATGCACATCAATGCACATGTTCTCATTTAAAGATGCAAAGTAGCTAATCAATCTGTATTCCCCTAATACTAAAATAATGCTACCTAACTCAAAAATAGTCTGCTAAAATCTTCCAAAATCGCTATAATTTGAAATGAAGAACAACTTACTTCCTTCTACTTTTTCTCTTCCCATGCATATCAATGCACACCGCGTTCTCATTCATATGCTAGGTAGCTAATCGATCTGTATTCCCCTAACACTAAAATGATGCAACCTAACTTAAAAATAGTCGGCTAAAATCTTCCATGATCGCCATAATTTGAAATGAAGAACAAATCAACATGTCCAACAAAATCGGTCGGAGGATTTTATCCACTAAGACTTCTCCTAACACAAAGACGAGGAAAGAAAACAAAAAACAAAAAATTGATAGGTCACACATTGACAACTCTTCATTGATAGATCTAGCATAGTCCTCGCGAGAAAGGCAGTAAAGTCTTCTTCTTTCCTTTCGTGGTGCAGGGTATTGAGAACTAGAAACTAGCTAGTTCTACTCCCCATGCAGCAATTTATTACCCATATTAGAACTGCACTTACCTGTGATAAACGGAATCTGGAGAAATAAATGTGATATCCACGTAAACTGAAATTGCATATTTATTTAAAAAGTTTGACTTAGGCACAAAAACAAGATGAGAAACTAACAAATCAAAAAACTATCTATATTTGTCTTCCCTTGAAGTTTGGAACTAGCCTGAATCGTGCACTCCACGTCAGGAACACAGCTTGAAACCCTTGCTTCTAAGTTTCATGTGTAGCTCACTGCATTAAATAGGCAGGCCGGTAGATTGCTCCCTAGTCCTTATAAAGACGCTTATACTTGGGAAGCAAAGAAGCAAGGAGATTGGACATATATAGGGTCTCTATGCCAATGTGACGACTCCGAATACACGATTATGTGGAGCCAGACTAAATGGTTATAACAACAACAACAACAACAACAACTACCCAGTATACTCCCACCAGGTGGGGTTAAATGGTTATAGAGAATGGAAAATAACCACCCTGCGACTTGTGCATCTCACCAGACAAAAACGGAGCTAAAATAAAACCTCAGCGAAGCCAGCTGCCTTCAGTTTCTACATGGGCCAATAAAAGATTACGACAAATAACTTAGATCACGACTAAAAACTTAACATCAGATGGATGAAAACATTTAATGGAGCAAACAACTATCACACTCTAACAGAGACCCATGTTTCCGACAAACAGTCATACATGGAGAATGGAGAATGGAGAATGAAGAGTAACTAAAAAAACAGGAGACATTCTTAAAGAAGCTAAAAGGGTTTGAGTTTCCTAAGAATAGTCATACAACGAGAAAGAAGACAAACCAAAAGCAGAAAATATTCTTGCAATTAAAAACATTGCATCAGCATGTAACGACAATAGCATTCGTAATTTCCTATAATAGTA
The DNA here is from genome assembly GCA_034376525.1 of Nicotiana benthamiana. NCBI lineage: Eukaryota > Viridiplantae > Streptophyta > Magnoliopsida > Solanales > Solanaceae > Nicotiana > Nicotiana benthamiana. Next base: position 145,706,707 of record CM067327.1, on the reverse strand, counting down.
AGTTGCATTTATCTGCATTAATAGCAGCGGCAGAAAGAGCGACAATATGCAAAGATTTGCATTAAATGCATAGATTCGGCATATTGAAGAGATCAGGAAGATATGAACCTGGTCAAGGTCATTTCCCTCAACTCGCGCTTCGTCACCATTGGCCACGTCATCCTCTGTCTCTCCTCCGGGAACCAGCAGAGCTGTATCATCATCCCATTCCTCCTCGATAAATGGCGCGTATCTGTCGCCATTCGGAGGTCCTAATCCGCTTTTTTGGAAGATTCTACAAAGTACAAAAGCATCCTTTTTCCTCGCAAACAAACAAAAACACATTAAGATTTGAAACTTCAATACAAAGTAGTTAACTCCACAATCTATGCATTTTCTGAATGCAAATTTGCACCTGCACAACTCCAGCCCTTTCCAATTCTTCATCAGTAAGTCTGTACTCATGCATCACCCAATTAGTTCTCTTACCATCGGGAGCTCGACCACTATGGAAAACAAGTGTTTTCTTCATTCCAATGGTTTGAGACTTGTGGCGAACAGGGCGATCCTTCCCAGTAGCTTTCCAGTAGCCCTTGCCAGTGGCTCGGTTAAGCCGAGATCCATTCCCATACTTCCGATCTACAGGGCTGAAAAAGTACCACTCTAGATCTCTGGTTTTCAGCGACGAATATTCTGTTCAGAAAAAAACAAAAGGCAACTCATCAAAATTAATGACTACTAAATTCAAGAGAAGAAAGTGTCTACAAAAAACGAGAAACGGACAACACATCCAAACAAATACAGCACAACTTTTACAACAACCGACAAAGAAGAAACACATTCTTATACAGCAGCATTACTTTTAGGGACACCAATCGAAAGTCAGAATGCACAAATCTTCCAGAAGACTAAGAGCACTACACTGCTTCTCTAATCAAAAAATTCTTTGTCAGGTTTTGCGTAAACATTCGAATTCTCTCTGACGTCTTCAAACGGATAACAGATTTAAACCCGGTACATGTATAAGCTTTATGAGAGAGTAAGAAGTCCTCTAACAATGAGTCAGCAATTCCTTCTCAGACCCTTCTGCTTTAAAACATTGGTGAAGAAAGTATTGTAACCATATACTAAAAATTCATTATTTATAATAAAACAATCTTAGACACATATTTTCTTACTTAAACTCAATCTTTATGGTAAAATAATCATAAAAGCACATTATTCTTACTAAAAACTCAATCTTTATGGTAAAATAATCATAAAAGCACATTATTCTTACTAAAAACTCAATCATTATGGTAAAAACAATCATAAAGACACATTTTTCTCACTAAAAATTCAATCTTTGTGGTAAACCAATCTTAAAGATGCACTTTTTCTTACTAAAAATTCAATCTTTATGGTAAACCAATCTTAAAAAAATATTTTTTTCTTACTTAAAACTCAATCTTTATGGTAAATCAATCTTAAGGATAGCATTTATCTTACTTATCAAAATAAAGAATAACGCTTTCAAGCTCCATTTTTCCAATAAACTGAAATTAATTCATCCCAGAAAAACACAGAATAAACCACAAAGAGATTGGATGTTTTCACTTACAAAACTAAGCAAACATCTCAAAAAAACAAACTCAATCTCGTACACAACAAGAGATGAACAAAAAAGCAAAAAAAAAAAAAAACAACAAGAGATGACAAATTTTTTAATTAAAAAAACCCATAAACATGATTAAAAATCAATCTGAAAAAGTAAACCTGCAAGTTCCCAAGGCTCAGATTTGTAAACATCAATTTCAGAAACAGCCTGAAACCGAAATGGCTTCGCACAAGCTTTTCTCCTTAGGTAGTACCTAACCAACTCCTCATCCGTTGGATGGAACCTGAAACCGGGCGCTAACGACGTCGGCGGCGGAGCCACTGCCCTCTTCGGCGTCGCCGTCGTAACAGGTACTGCCGCTGGGACTATAACAAGTGCTCCTTCTTGCTCCATTTTTTGGCCGGAAAATCAAGAACCAAAAAAAAACACAAGAAAATGATAATTAAGGTTTCTATTTAAGAAACCCACCACAGAAATAACAGATACATAAGAAGGGGGCAAAAGGGTGTTAGGTTTTGAGAAGATTAGAAGTGAAGCAAAGCTTAAAAGAGAGAGAGGTGGGGGTTGGGGGGTTGGGGGGTGGGGTGTGTGTGTTGATAACTTGCTTGAGAAAAGTGAAAATAATGGGTAAGTTAAGAAGAAGGGCTAAGGCTATTGCCCATCTGTTAAGGAAGCGAAGATAGGAATGGATGCTTGCTTGACACGGAAATCGAAAATCCAAGAAAAGCCATTCATGGGGGTAAAGCAAGGAGGGGCGGGGTTAGGGAGGGGTTTTGGGGGGGGGGGGGTTAATCCCATAAAAGCAAGTATGACTTATAGTGAGCAGATGCTTAGCTGTTTGTTTTGTTTTCTTCTCTCTTTTTTTCCTTTTTCCTTTTATAATCTATATAACGAGAATTTATAATAAGATTGACTAATTTTACGTTGATGAGTTCATTACTCAAATAATTACGGAATTATCTTTTAAAGTTATTTTTTTCTCGTAACAATAAAATTATTAAAATATATCTATCGAGTTCAAAAGATTGCTCGACTAGATTTTTCAAATTTTGAATTACCAAATATCTAATTTACCCTCTAAATTATAAATATTTATCTTCTTTTTATTATTTTTAAACTTTTTAATATTGTGATTTTTTCCTTTTTAATATATATTATTGACTTATAGAATAAATTACTCTCTTCATTTCATATTAAATGAGCTACTTTCCTTTTTAGTTTGTTCCAAAACAAATGACACATTTTTAAATTTAAAAATAATTCAACTTTAAACTCTTAATTTTACGATTTTTGCCCTTAATGAGAAGCTTTTATAGCAATACATTTTAAGACTACAAGTTTCAAAAGTCTTTTTTTTTCTTAAACGCCGTATCGAGTCAAACTACCTCAAATAATATGAAATGGATGGAATAATATTATTTATAAATTTAAAAATAAAAAGTATTTAAGCATATATAATGCTCGAATAATAAAATAACAAGCATAGTAAAAAAATTAATTAGAATAATTTATTAGTAATAATAATTTTGGTATTAACAATAAAAATTTAAAAATTTATTTACACAATTCAAAATGAAGGAATAAAGGTTGTAAAATATATATTACATACACGTAACATAAAATAATTATTTAAACAAGGTTATTTTTATAATATACATTATATGTTCTTGAAAATTATGCTTAATTATATTATTATGTTTCTACCAACTTTGCAACAACACAAAGCTATGTCACCGAAAAGTAAGAGAAATTATCTGTATAAGGTAAAATATATTATGTTAAGTCGTGCATGGAATATATATAATATAATTGAGTATAATTTCAAGAATATATAATGTATATTAAAAAATACTTTTATTTAAATAATTAGTTTATATTACGTGCATGGAATATATATTTTACAACCTTTATTTTCTTTCATTCTAAATCATGTAAATAAATTTTTAAATTTTTATTGTTAATAAGAAATTTGTTATTACTAATAGATTATTCTAATTGATATTTTTACTATGCTCATTATTTTATTATTCCAGCATTATATATGCTTAAATATTTTTTATTTTTTTAATTATAAATAATAGAAAAAATGTATAAGTACCCCCTAACCTATACACGGCCCAACTACACACTTTTTCTTTGCGAAAATCCTATTACTCTCCTAAACTTATTTTAAATGTAATTATTTACACCATTAACACTGACAACCAAACTCTTGACAAGTGATGAGCTACACGCGCCCCTACATATATTTGTAGTAATTTTTTTTATTCTTTCTTCTTTTTCTTACCCTTTTTTCTTAATTCTTATTATTCTCATTTTTTGGTTATTTCATTCTCTTTATTTTGTTTTGGTCATCGACGACATAAAATGGTGGTCGTCAAAAATCCAAAAACACCATTTTTTCGGCAAATTTTTTTTCCGACGACAGATTTTTATTCTGATCTAAGTATATATATATATATATATATATATATATATATATATATATATATATATATATATATATATATAAAATTTATGTGTGGAATGAAGAGCAAAAGAAATAAAAATGAATATTGCTGAGAAAAACCAATTAAAATTTTAATACATCTTTTTTTTAATTTATGTGGGAAGGTTTTCCGATGCTGAATCCCCCCCCCCACCAAATATTAATGTATTTTGCTTTGCTTATGAATAGATCTTTTTAAGAGTTTAGTTTATGTATGAAAAGAAGAAATGAAAGAAAAATGGTTAGATAAAATCGCCGGTGAATGAATATCCGCCGGATTTAGAGAAGAAACGAAAAAAAAAGACAAAAAAAAAGGAAAAGAAAGAGGAAAAAAGTAAGAAAAATGATAAAAAAAAATAAAAAATAATCTGAGTATCGTTTTTTTCCTTCTTCTCACTCTCCATTAGGAGAGTGAAATATATAAACTATATCACGTTAGCGTTAAGGGTGTAAATAATTCCATTTAAAAATAAGTTTAGGGGGGTAATAGAATTTCCGTGAAGAAAAAGTATGTAGTTGAGAATACGGGTATAAGTCAGAGGGGTACTTGTGCATTTTCCCTAAATAATATTTAGTTATTCTATAGGTAAGTCCATAATATAAATTAAAAGAGAAAAAGTTATAATATTAGAAAGTTTAAAAATAATACAAAGAAAATAAATGTTTATAATTTAGATAGTAAAATAGGTATTTGGTAATCTAAAATTTAAAAAATCTAGTTGAGTAATATTCTGAGTGAAATAGACATAGTTCAGTAATTCTGTTGTTACAAATGAAAGAAAAGTGACTTTAAGAGATAATTTGAAATAGTTAAATGACCATTTGAATAATAGATTCTACATTGATTGTTAATCTATCTCAATTTTCTTCTTTATTCTTATTTGAGATTAGTAATATGAGCAAGTTCTAACAACCAAAATTATTAATTGAGATTGAAGCCTAGTAATTCCCGTATATCGAATGAGTTTATACGATCATCACCAAGGCTATTTTATTTTTTGCACTAAATTCAAATTTGGTGAAAGACATAGTATTTTTTTGCTCTAATATAACATTAATTCTTGCACTATTATAGAGCATGAATAGTATTACATCAAATTTGATGCAACATTATTCATCACTCTAAATTTTAATTTAATATTATTTATTCAGTCTTTTTACTCTTTTGGACTTTTAATTTATCATATATTGTATATATAATTGATTTTTATATTAAATTTTTTATAATTTTAATTTTATATCCTATTTTTTGATATATTAATTTTTCTATATATTATATTTATATAAAATTATAAGTTAATTTTATTATTATTATACTTATATAAAAAAATATAAGCATTATTTAAAAGTAAAAAATGCAAATGTAAGATATCTAATGTTGCTAAAATTGAAAAGTGACACCTAAATTTTAAAAAAGAAAATTAATAATACATAAAATAGAAATACATTATAATTAAAGTACATAAAAGGAAGATATATTAAAATTAAAATTACATTAAAAACATAAAACATAAGTTTTCCAATGAAACACGAATCATGTCAAAAATATATGTTTTATAAGAACATCATGAAAGTTTTTTCCAAAATGCTTTTAGAGAGAGAAGCTCTGCCTTCTCTCTAAGCCTACTGCTTCATCTTCTCTACTGCTTCTGTGTAGGTGAATTAATCTACACTGAAGGGTGATATGGCGAGAGGGAGAGGCCGACCTAAGAAAGTTTTAGTACCAATTTATGCTCACAACAATGTTCCCCCAAAATCTGATACCATTGTACCACAATCGACTGATACTGTTCCATTGCAATCAACTGCAGATACTGGTCCATTGCCTCATGCAATTGCTGTAGTGCAACTATCTGGAGTTTCTGATCTATCCACTGGTAAGGATGGGGATAATCTAAAATCTGTTACTGTTACATTGGTTTCTGATAGTTTGACTCAATCGGGGAAGCTTCCTGTTCAAAATGCAAATCTACCCCCCCCCCCCTTCCTATTAAGGATGTTCAAGAGGAGATACGGAATGTCCCCATGCAGAATACTGTCCAACCACCAGTTCCAGAGGAGACTACTACAGCACCCACGGGATGGGCAAATCTCTTCCAGAAGAATAGATTTGCATCAAATGGTATGGTATTGGAATATATCCCCCAACTATACTTGATGGTAAGCCTGTTGGTCAATTGATGAAGGAGGATGTAGAGGAAGAAGAACGAAAATGGAAGAGTGCTCTAGTAATTTTTGTGTTTGGGAATGGACCAGGTTTTAATGCAATGAAACGATTTATTAACCTTCACTGGTCACATGTCCCAGAACCAGATTTATTTTATCATGAAGAGGGTTATTATGTGGCCAAATTCCACACTATAGAAGATGCTAAGGAAGTGATGTGTGCTGGACCATATACTATTGCTAATAGACCCATGATTTTGAAACAATGGTCTGCTGATTTTGATTTTACTGCTGAGTTTCCTAGTGAAATTCCTTTGTGGGTGAAGTTCCCTAATCTTCCAATGTCCTGCTGGGGTATTAAATCCTTAAGTAGGATTGCCAGTGTTCTTGGTAAACCTATTTTTGCTGATGAATGTACTACTAAGCAGACTAGGATTTCTTTTGCTCGTATGCTCATTGAGGTCAATGTTTCCAAAGTACTACCAACTGAGGTTGAACTTATAGATCCAAATGGTAAGAGATTTGTTCAGGATGTCTCTTATGATTGGAAGCCAGCATATTGTGAAAAGTGTCTTATGGTTGGTCATAATTGCTTAGCTGTCCACAAACCTCCTCCTAATCACAAGCCTAAAACTGTTCAGCAATGGAGACCTAAAGTGATAAATGAAGTTCCTATGCAGCCTCAAGATAACCCCAAACAGCAGATTATACCTGATTAGATGGTACTTCCTGCAGTAATTACTGATAATGTAGGTAACAATGAAGGTTTCATACATGTGGATAAGGGTAAACAGACTCATTCTCCAGTGTTTAACCTTTCAAACTTTCCCCCACTATCCCCTATGGTGCTGAGTAATAGATTTCAAAGTATGTCAGAGAGTAGAACTGGACACCCTCCTGATAAAGGGGGTCCTAGCTATACTCAATGAAGTTGTTAGTTTGGAATATTAGAGGTGTAAATAAGAGGTATAAACAAAAGGAAGCTAAGGCATATATTAGACAAAATAACTTTAATATTGTTAGTTTAGTAGAAACAAAGGTCAAAGAACAGAATGCAGGGAGAATAAGTAACAGTTTAGTACCTGGCTGGAAGTTGATGGCTAACTATAAGAACTCCCCTAATGGTAGAATCTGGATTTTATGGGATGATCAGAAGATTAATGTCACTGGTATACTAGAAGGTGATCAATTTCTTCATTGTATCCAGACTCTTGCAGGAGATCTGGTTTGTTTCCTCACTGTAGTCTATGGTTATAATGGTTTGGACCAAAGGAAGGTATTGTGGCAACATATTCAAAATCTTGCTATTGGTATAAATGATCCTTGGCTGGTTGCAGGTGATTTCAATGCAGTCTTGTCTATTAATGATAGACAATCATGTAACCAGGTTACTCAAGCTGAAATTCAAGATTTCTCCCAATGTATTCATACTGCTGAACTTGCTGAATTGCCTTGGAAAGGGTCCTTTTTCACATGGTCTAATAAACAAACTGGCTCAGATAGAGTGTGTAGCAGATTGGATAGAATGTTTGGTAATTATGAATGGATGTTTAAGTGGAGTCATGTACAGACTGTATATGACCCTCCTCTAATATCTGATCATAATCCAATGGTTCTTACTGTTTATGAAGATCACAGGATCAGGAAATCCCCTTTCAGATTTTATAATGCATGGACTAATCACAAAGATTTTCAGTACATTATCAAAGATCATTGGAAAGAAGATACTGATCGCTGTACTCTCAGGGATGTTTGGATCAAGCTCAAGGCACTCAAACCTGCTCTTAAAGCTGTAAATGTTAGAGAATTTAAGAACATCACCCAAAGAATTGAGGATAGTAGGAGGGAGTTGATGGATACTCAAAATCAGATGAGCTTACAATTTACTGATGAATTACAGATTAAAGAAAAGGATTTGATCTTGAAGCTGGAGAAATGGTCAATGATTGAAGATAATATTCTACAACAGAAGTCCAGAGCCAGATGGATTCAATTGGGAGACTCAAATAATAAGTATTTTCATGCTTTACTGAAAGAAAGAAATCATTACAACAGTATAACAGAATTGTTCACAGCAGATGGTATCAGAATTACTAATCCAGATGCAATTAAAGATGAGATCAAGACTTTTTTCAAATCTTTGATGGGTACATCTACTTCCTCCTTACCAGCAATTAACAGGTATTATATGGATAATGGTCCTAAACTCTCATATAACCAGATGCAACAGTTAACTGCTGATGTTACTTCAGATGAAATTGTAAACAGCCTAAAATCCATAGGTGATCACAAAGCCCCAGGTATTGATGGATTTAATGCTACTTTTTTCAAACAAACATGGAATATTACTGGTAATCAGATTATAAAGGCTGTTAAGGACTTCTTCCAGAATAGTAGAATGTATAAACCTGTCAACTGTGCCTCACTCACCTTGATTCCTAAAGTGCCTAATCCTAAGTCAGTGAAGGAATACAGACCAATTGCATGTTGTTCAGTTCTCTACAAGATAATCTCCAAGATACTAGCCAATAGATTGCAGAAATGCATTGCTAGTATCATTAGTGATTCACAGGCAGGTTTCATACCAGGCAGGAAAGTGGCAGATAACATCATCCTAGCACATGAGCTGATCAAACATTATAACAGATCTCATGTCTCTCCTAGGTGTATGGTCAAGATAGACTTACAAAAGGCATATGATTCTGTAGAGTGGATTTTTCTACAGCAAGTCATGGAAGCCTTACACTTTCCAGGCAGATTTATAAGATGGACTATGGAATATGTTCAAACAGTGAGCTATACTATAATGGTCAATGGGGAAACCACTGAACCCTTCCCAGCAGCTAAAGGCTTGAGACAGGGTGATCCAATCTCTCCATTCTTATTTGCTATAGTGATGGAATACCTTAGTAGAGGCCTTGTGGAGCTAAAGAAAGATCCTGATTTCCTTTTCCATCCTGGCTGCAAAAAACTCAGTATTACTCATGTGAGCTTTGCTGATGATTTATTACTCTTTGCAAAAGGTGACTTGAAGGCTGTCATTACCATGTTTAGATACTTCTCCCACTTTACTAAGGCTTCTGGAATGACTGCAAACCTTAGTAATAGTTCTGTCTACTTTGGAGGTGTTGCTGCTGAAGTTCAACAACAGATTGTTAATCATCTTGGATATGTTTATGGTGAGCTTCCTTTTAAATATCTGGGAGTTCCCCTAACTACCAAGAAAATGTCATTAATTCAATGGCAACCTTTGGTAGATAGGGTCACTGCTAGGATTACTTCCTGGACTGCTAGGAAGTTATCTTATGTAGGTAGAGTGCAGCTGGTCCAGTCAGTCCTCTTTGGCATTCAAGCTTATTGGGCTCAGATTTTTCTCATTCCTTCCAAAATTATAAAGATGCTGAATGCAGTTTGTAGATCTTATATCTGGACAGGTTCAGCTATTATAACAAAAAAATCATATGTAGCCTGGGAAAGGATCTGCTTACCTAAATCTGCTGGTGGATTGAATATCATGAACCTGCAAATGTGGAACAAAGCTGCCATCACAAAGTTAGGGTGGGATTCGTCCAAAAAGAAGGATGTGTTATGGGTAAAATGGATTCATGCAGTTTATATAAAACAACAACAGTTGCAGTCCTTAATCATTCCTAACCAAGCTAGTTGGATGGTTAGGAAGATTATAACTGCTACTGTTGCATTGCAACAGTATAATTTGGTGCACCAGTCTGCTTGTTCTATAAGGCAGCTGTATTTACTACAGATTGGCCAATTACCAAGGGTTGTATGGAAGAACCTAACTATCCAAAACCATGCTAGACCAAAGGCTGTTTTCAACCTTTGGCTGATAGTACAGGACAGATTGCCTACAAAAGACAGAATGGAACAGTGGAAGCTCAAGATGGATACAACATGTGAATTATGTCATCTAGATAAGGAAACAAGAGATCACTTGTTTTTCTCTTGTCCCTTTACTGCAGTAATAAGGTGTCAAATTTTTCAGTGTTTCAACATTCCTTATGTCACTCACCAGAATTGGGAGGAGCAATTACAATGGATCATTCTCAAGTCCAAAGGAAAAACTGGTCGTGCTCATCTGATCAAGTTGATTTTTGCTGAAATGCTCTACCACATTTGGTTAGAAAGAAACTCAAGAGTGTTTAACAACACATCCTGTTCCAGTGGCCAGATTCTTAGACAACTAGCATATATATGCCATGCTCGGAGTCCTCTTAGAGTTTAGTCTTCAATTTAGACTAGTATTTCAGTTTGTAGTAGATTAGTGTTTTGCTACCTGGGGATAGTCAGCTGTATTTGCTGCCTATAGCTTTGTAAAGAACTCATTTGGTGATTAGTACAAAGATTTTAATTACCAAAAAAAAAACACGAATCATGTCGAAAAGATGTTGAACGTCTATTCGGAATTTTGCAATTGCATTTTGCAATTATTGCAGGTCCGTCACGTTTTTGGAGAAAAAAGGTCCTACATGATATAATGACCACATGCATTGTACAACACAACATGATAATTGAGGACGAGCAAGATCTTAATGCACCAATTGAAGATGCATGTGAATGTCCAATTCCTACGATAGAAATGGTAGTGGATGAAGATTACCGATTTTGAATAATTTTTAGCTCGACACAAAAAAATTAAGGATAAAGATGTGCATTTTGCACTTCGTAATGCATTAATTAACATTTGTGGGAGAATAGATGCGAAACTTAAATATTTATGTAGTACTTAAATTAAATTTGACTATGATGTAATATTTATTTAATTATCTATTATCAATGATTTCACTTTCAGTTAATTTATCCTTTAAAATAATTTGCAATAAATGATTATATAAGTGGTGAATGTGAATTATATATATAATGAATATGAAAAAAAGAAAAGAGATAGTATTAGTTTGAAGAAAATAAAAAATGAAAAGTAAATAGAAGATAATAATATAACATAGAAGAGAGAAGATTTGGTGTAAAAATGATGTAATAATTAGAATAAATTTAATATTATACTATTTTGATGTGAAATCTGGTGCAAGAATTAATGCTAGCCTTGGAGACGGCCTAAATAATGATATTTATCGTTTATTATATATATTCTTTAAGGTTATTGCGCACCCATTTAAGATAGACATCAACCAAATTTGAAAAAATATAAGTAGGCTTATCAGCTAGTTTGACATTAAGAATATTTATTTCTATTATATTTGCGGAGATGAGGATGCTCAGGTGGATGTGCGGGCTCACCAGGTTAGATAAGATTAAGAATGAAGTTATTCGAGAGAAGGTGGGGGTGGCCCCGGTGGATGAGAAGATGCGAGAAGCGAGGCTGAGGTGGTTCGGGCATGTGCGGAGGAGAAGTCCTGATGCCCCGGTGAGGAGTTATGAGCGGCTGGCAATTGTCGGCGTTCGGCGAGGCAGAGGGAGGCCTAAGAGGTATTGGGGAGAGGTGATTAGGCATGACATGGCTAGAATGCGGGTTTACGAGGACATGACCCTTGATAGGAAAGTCTGGAGGTCTAGTATCAGGGTTGTAGGATAGGGGCTCCTAGAGTTTTTCGTACTCCTCACCCGGGGTTGGGCGAGGCTTGGCAGGGCTATCCATAGATGATTTTTGTTCTGGATTGAGTCTCCCTTATGGTAGTTATTTATGGTAGTTACTGTATGATATTATTGCATGCTCTTTTATTTATGTTTCTTATGTTTAGATAATTATTTACGTTATTTCTGCTAGAGTTACTAATGCTCTTTTGTTTTTGTTTTTGTTTTTGTGTTTGTGTTTGTTTTTCCTTTCATTCACTGAGCCGAGGGTAGATTGGAAACAACCTCTCTTCCCTTTCGGGTAGGGGTAAGGCTCGTCTACATATTACCCTCCCCAGACCCCACTTTGTGGGACTATATTGGGTAGTTGTTATTGTTGTTGTATATTTGGTTGAGTCTCTAATGAAATTAGTTTGGTCGATATTATACTAGTATGTAGTAAGATTCTTGCACATCCCTTCGTAAAAGAAATTTTAAAAATGCTTAAAAGTCGATGAACTAATTACGTCTTTTTGGCTAATATCCTTTTACGGTTGGGGTGTTCAAAACCGATTCGAAATCGAAAGTCGATCCAAATCGAAGCTTAACGGCTTACTGGTAACGGCTTAACGGCTTAACGGACGGGGAACGGATTGAATTTTTTTATTAACGGCTTATCGGTTTGGGGATGGATTATTCAATTTTCTTAACGGCTAATCCGTTAACCCGTTAAGAATATAAATATTATATATATATATATATATATATATATATATATATATATATATATATATATATATATATATACTTTATTTTTATTTATATATATTAAATATAAAAAAACTAAAACCCTTGAAAATGATTAACAAAAGTTTATTTCTACTTCTAAGCATTTTTAATCTCGGGATCTAGAAATTTTTTGGTTCTATTTTTAATTTAGTTTTGGTTGTAATCCTTCTGTTTGGCAATATGCAGGAGATGGTAAAGCTAATTTGCTAATTACGGGAATCAAATTGAGTGGCTCTGGCAAAGAAAATTGAATGCACCATATTACCTCTAAAATATTATTTTTTATGTCGATTCATTATTTCTAAGACGAGGAGAATAAGAGATATTTAGTAAACATGTATGTTAGGCCGATAAGCTGCCCAATAACCGCCCTATAAGAGTTAACCCGTTACCAATCCGCCCAATATCTTATCGGGTGGCTAACGGATTAATACATTTAAAAGACGATAACCGTTAAGCCAAACCGTTAAGAGTAAAAAGCCGCCCAATCCGCCCAATAAGCACCCCTATTTTACGGTTATTGAATATAAATAATTATGATTACAGGCTAAAAATAATTTTTGTCCAAATCCTTAACTTCTTCTAAACTATATTTTTGTCGTTTATTTTGATAAAGATGTAATTTTAAATAACTTTAACAGAATATTACGCATTTTCTCAAAAGTTACAAACACTTCTAATCAATCATAAGAATATTTGTTGAAAATACTTTTTTCTCCTAATTAAATATTTTAATCAATATTTAAAATTTAAATAAAATTATTCCTTGTGTTCTAAAACATCAAGGTTTTTAAAACACATCCAATTCGTCAAAGCTGAGATAGCATAACAATACTATTATGTTAAGTGTATATATATATATATATATATATATATATATATATATATATATATATATATATATATATATATATATATATATATATATATATATATATATATATATATATATATATATATTTATATATATATATATATATAACCATTACACTAAAAAATAATTTTGATGTTACCATTATCATACTTGAAGTTTTATTTTTTATCATATGCCTAAGAGGGAAATAGAAAATAAATTAGCATAAATGGAAATAGTATATTGTTGTTTGCGGTTTTTTTTTTCTTTTGTTTTTTTAATCTGGTGTTCGTATTTATATTGAGTCTTTAATTAATGTATGTTGACATTGTGCATGTAAGATATATTAACAAGAAAAATCTTTCTATTAATTTTTTTAAAATTCAAATCTAACATATTTCGTTAAAGATAGAAGAAATTTTTTCCGTCTCACCGCAACCATTGATGATGCGGAAAAAGGTCAAAATTGTCTTTAGACTATTCACTTAAGTTTAAAAATACCATCCGTCTATCTATTTTGTAAAAATTGCTCTCACCGTTAAAATTCTTGCTCATTCATGCCCCTAGCATTAGCTTTTCGGCTCACTCATATACTAAAAACTAAGAGCCGTGTTTCAATTAAGAAAAAAATTTATTATTTATTATGTGTTAATTTCCTATTGGCTTAAATTAAAACCTCACCCCATATCAATTTATTAGCCTACTCCGTCTTAGATTTTCACCCTTCAACACCCACGGATCTCCCTCTCTATCTCAAATTTTTTGTCCTTAATTTAATTTTTAAATTAATATTTTTTATTAAATTAATTTTAACCCTTCAACACCTACGGACCTCGACCTTTTTCTTCTTCATTGGCTCATCATAGTTTGAACATCGGATCATGTCCATAAATTAAGCTATTGTATGAGGATGCTCTTCAGGTTATATCAACACAACTAATTTTAAAAAGAGATGGTTATATCAAGAGAAATATTTAAAATCATATGCCTGGGAATATGAGAGAATACGACTTATTGGTGAATGTTCCGGTAATAAACACTTGATTGAGCTTATTTTATGAAGCAGTAAAGTATAGTAAGAAAGATTGATGATGAATGATATCTCTCTGATGGAAAAAATAGGAGTATTGATGTGTACATTTAATATACAAAGAAATATGAAGAGAAAGGTGATTAATTATACGAGAGAATTTTGTTTGCTTAGGAAAAAAATGGATGTACGTGAGTTCTAGTTGGTGGAATAATTTTTAAAAGAAAGAGGAGAAAGAAATGGAGGAAAAAGGTCTTAGAATATGGGCGAGTTTATTTTAATTTAGGTGAGTTTTAAGTTAGGCCAATGGGACGATGACACATGAAAATTAATTAAGTTTTTCTTGTTGCCCAATGAAAGTTGTATGACGTAAAATATTGGTGATAAAAACTTTTTGTAAGCTAATACTTTAATGACGTTTGTAGTGATTATTCAAACAGAGTGCAAGGTAAAAAAAAGGATGAGAAGAATAAGAAAATATGAACACACATATGCTAGAGGGGGGAGGGTGGAGAGGGTGGGGGAGAGATTTTTTGAGATTGAGGATATTATTATATCAATTCTAATAGTCTTGGGGCAGTTTTGATCTTTTCTCATTATGATACATGAAAATTAACTAAATATTTTTTTTATCTAATATAGTTAAGCTGAATTGATAACGGTGAAGATAATTTTTTTAAAGTAAATAAACAGAAAGTATTAATATACCAACTCCAATAATTTAAGGATAATGTTGACCCTTTTTCGTTGATGATGCGGTTTTCAACTCTTTCACTTCTTTTCCTACTAATTGTTTGCTTCTCCTTTTTGTTTTGTTTCCCACCATTGTCTTTTTTTTTTGTTTTGTTTACTTTTGGAAGAAGCCTCTAGCTGGCTTCACAAAGTGACATTTTTCAAGCTCCCCCTCCCCTCACCCCCAGAACAAAAAAACATCTCATTTGGTTGGGAGAGGGACAGGTTAAGGTATTTACTACTATTATAGTTGTTAAGTTGGGTTGGGGCTCTTTTTAGAGTTTTAAGCGAAATTAAGAGGACATAGGATAATTTTCCTTTTTTCGAAAAAATTTCATTTTTAATTGAAATTCATAAAAAGTATTTTCCAAAACTTTCAATCAATTATTCATAAAATTTCAAAAGCAACCTAAAGTTATATTTATGTCCAAACATAACTCTAATTTATAAATACCATTTTCAGTTGATTTTTTTTTTTACTTTGTTTTCTTAAATTTTACAATTCTTATGTCCAAACGTCCACTAAATATGTTGAGTTTGGAAAGCAAAAATCTATTCACAATTTTGCGCAAATAGAATGGAATGTTAGGATTACAACACATTCTTGGAATGAGATACGTATAGCAATTTTGGTAAAATCACACCAATTATTTTGCCTTTTCTGGATCTTTTGTAAACAAAAAGTTTGTAAGGAAATCATTTATATTAGATTCTGAACCAAAATTAAGTTATTATTTTATATACGATCACTCACTTAATAAATAGCTATATGCTAAAATTCTGAAAAGTCTCTTTTTTGTCGAGAACTTTAGAAGTAGTTTAGGTTAATGATTTTCAAGGAAAAAGAAAGAAACATAATGCTCTCAGCGTAAGTTAGTATAACCTACGTCGGTGTGTCAATGGCAAGGGCGAGAGGCAAAGGCGGTGGCCAAGCAAGGGGACGAGGCCGGCCATGGAAGATCCCGACTGATAATCTCGACAGTACAACTGAAACCACTGATGACTTGAAGGAAGATGAACTGAGAACAATGCATGCAAACAAAGGGACTACAGCTAAAATCCAATCAGAAGCTTCAGAAGGTAGCCAAGAGATCCAACTAAGTGTAAATCCAGTTTTGATAGAACGAAATCGTGGTGGGAAATCAACTATAATGACTGCGAACAACACCCAGCCAACAGGCAATAGAACAATAATAGTAGCAAAAGAGAACAAAGAAGGACCACGGGTTGAGGAGAAATTAGCTTGGTCGAGATTATTTGCGAAGAATAGAGCAGCAGAAAATTCTATGGAACTGACCTATATTCCACCAGAAGTAGTAGATGGCCAAGTAACTATGCAATTAGATAAAGAAGAGATAGATAGAGAAACAAAGAAATGGAAAGGAGCCCTAATTGCATATGTATTAGTTGAGCTACCATGCTATAACGTAATGAAGAGGTACATAGAAATCAATTGGAATACAATCCCAGATCCAGATCTGTACTTGCATGATGATGGCTATTATATTATCAGATTTAAAACATTGGAGGATTTGAATGAAATTATGTTAGTTCGACCATCCACATCAATAGCAGGCCTATTATTCTTAAACAATGGACAACTGATTTTGATTTTAAGAAGGAATTCCCCACTAAAATTCCTTTATGGATTAGATTACCTAAACTTCCACTGAATTGCTGGGGGGAAAACTCACTAAGCAGAATAGCAAGCTCAATTGGTACGCCTATGTACGCAGATGAGTGTATTGCTAAACAGCGGAGGGTATCCTATGTCAAGTTGTTAATAGAGGTGGATGTGTCAAAGCCTTTGACGGATGAAGTAAAGGTTGAAGATCCAAATGAAAACACCTTCTTGCAGCCAATCTATCACGATTGGAAACCTAAATTTTGTGAAGCATGTCAGGGCATTGGGCACAATTGCAAGGAAGTAGGGAAAAGACAGAAACAATATGGTGAGCCTATGAATGAAAAGAGAAAGCCGAGGAAGATAACACAACAATGGGTGACTAAGAGAAGGGGAAAACACAGAAAGTAGATGAAGAAACTATGTTGAAACCAGACCTAACCAAGCAACAGCAGCATATGGCCACAAAAGGAATGGAAGCAGGACAAAGTTCTGGGGTGATCAAGATGTCAGTGTCACATGAAGAACAAACACCTAAGGTCATGAGCAAATGTGAAGAGTTGGAGAGAGTAAACTCAGAGTTTAATGATATAAATTTTCCAGTGCTTGGATCAGTTCCTCTGAGGAATGGAGTCCAAATACTAAGTAGAGAGGGGAATGGTGCTCACACAGAACCTCCTGATATAGGAGGTAAGGCAAAAGGATCTTTATGAATTGGCTAGTGTGGAATATAAGAGGATTGAATAAGAGATAGAAGCAGAAAGAATTGAAGAAACTCCTCAAAACAAAAAAAAAATAGGTATAGCTGCTATTGTTGAAACAAGGGTCAAGGACAACAAAGCTGGAATAGTTACTAGAAACATAACCATGGGGGTGGAACAGTTTGCATAAATATTCATCTGCTAGAAATGGGAGGATTTGGGTAATAGGGGATACAAATAACTTTTAGGTAGTTAGAATTAAGGAGACTGCACAGCTGATGCACTATGAAGTTATAGGTAATGGAATTGACTGCTTGGTAACTTTTATATATGGGTTCAATACAATTGAGCAAAGAAGAGGGCTATGGGATGATTTGAAAATAATAGCCCAAGGCATTGCCAAACCTTGGCTAGTGATAGGAGACTTTAATGCAATTTTGAGTCCAACTAATAGGGATCAAGGTAATCAAGTTCAACAAGCTGATGTTCAGGACCTCAATGATTGCCTTCAGTCAACTAACCTTAATAAAGTGATGTGGAAAGGAGACTATTATACTTGGACAAATAAGCAAAGAGAGGGAGACAGAATCCAAAGTAGAATTGATAGGGCTTTTGGAAATTATGATTGGATGATGAGGTGGGGCAATATAGTAATGGAGTATGAGTTACCAGGAATATCTGACCATGCAACAATGTTGCTGAACATGGGAGAGAGGCAGAATACTACTAAGTGTCCATTTAGGTTTTTCAATGTCTGGGCTGATCATGGAGATTTGATAAAATAGTAAAAGAGACTTGGGTGCAGCACAAAGACCCTTGGATCATGAGGGGAATATGGAGGAAAATGAAAATATTAAGAACCGGGCTAAAGGTGTTGAATAATAGGGAATTCAGGAATGCTGAACAAAAAATGGAAGAAGCAAGGAATGGACTCAAAAGAGTACAGAGACAGATGCAAAAGAACTATACTTATCCTATGCAAGAACAAAAGAGAAATGCACTATAAAGCCTGGAAAAGTGGTCAATGATTGAAGAGAGTATTATGAAGCAGAAGGCTAGAGCAAAATGGATAAAGCTAGGAGATTCAAACACTAAGTATTCCTCAGCAGTAATGAAAGAAAGGAAGTATAGGACACAAATAAAGAAGTTGACAACCTTGGAGGGAAGAAAGTTAACAAACCAGATGAGGTTAAAGAGGAGAAAATAATCGTCTATAAAAGCCTAATGGGTACATCAGCTACAAGACTTACCATAGTTAATAGAATCATAATGAAGAAAAGGGTCAATCCTGACTCAAGAACAAAGACTAATGTTATGCCAAGATGTTAGTAAGCATGAAGTGTTTGAGGGACTAAAAGAAATAGGGGATGATAAAGCTCCAGAGATTGATGGATTTAATGTTGTGTTTTTCAAATAAGCATGGCACATAATTGGAAATGAAGTGACTACAGCAATACAAGACTTCTTCTCAACATGGAGATTGTATAGAGCTATTAATTGTACTGCCATCACCTTGATTCCCAAGGTTGATAATCCAGAAACAATCAGAGAATTTAGACCAATAGCATGTTGCACAGTGATATATAAACTGATTTCAAAGATCTTGGCTACAAGAATGCAAAAGGTAATTGGATGGATTATATGTGAAGCACAAGCTGGCTTTGTCCCAGGCAGGAAAATATGTGATAATATTATTCTGGCCCATGAGTTAATAAAGGGGTACACAAGGAAACATATATCACCCAGATGTATGATAAAGATAGATATACAAAAGGCCTATGATTCAGTTGAATGGAGATATTTGGAGAAGAATATGAGGATTCTAGGTTTCCCAGGAAGATTTATAGCATGAGTGATGGAATGAGTTACAACAGTGAATTATACTATCATGGTGAATGGAGAACCAACTGATCCTTTCAATTCTGAGAATGGGCTTAGACAAGGAGATCCTATGTCTCCATTTCTATTTGCAATAGCAATGGAGTATCTAAGTCGAATTCTTCTGGACATTACAGAGAGGAAATATTATCATTATCATCCCAGATGTGGCAAGTTAAAACTAACACATTTATGTTTTACAGATGATCTTTTAATATTTTCTAGAGGAGATGTTGAATCAGTAACTGAGGTGCAGCAAAGCTATAATCAGTTCTCAGAGGCATCAAGTATACAGGCTAACATTGGGAAAAACTCCATTTATTTTGGAGGGGTGAAACAACAAGTCCAAGAGAAGATACTACAGACAATGGGTTTTACAAGAGGAATGTTACTTTTCAAGTACCTGGGAGTTCCACTATAAACAAAAGAGCTAACAGTGATACAATGCCAGCCCCTCATGGATAAAATTGTAGCAAGGATTACTCCATGGACAACAAAAAAACTGTCATATGCAGGAAGAAGCCAACTGATAAGCAGTGTGCTGTTTGGAGTCCAGTCCTATTGGGCCCAATTGTTCATACTACCATCAAAGGTTCTGAAAGCTGTAGAGAGTTTCTGTAGAAGCTATCTGTGGACAGCAAATAATATCATTACAAAGAAGGCACTAATCAACTGGGAAAAAGTTTGTTGCCCTAAGAGTAGTGGAGGATTGAACCTTACTAACATGAAGCTCTGGAATAAGGCAACTATAATTGAACTCTACTGGAATTTAGCTGAGAAAGAGGATAGAATGTGGATAAGATGGATTCATATATATTATATAAAAGGCAAACAGATGGAACAAGTACAAGTACCACAGCAAGCAAGCTGGATGGTGAGGAAAATAATAGAGGCAAAACATATAGTGGAGCAGAACAATGTACACCTCAGCAGGGAGAGAGGAAGTATCAAGCATATATATCTTCAGTTGCTAGGTGATCATCCAAGAATGCCATGGAAATTCTTGATGTTTGGTAATCCTGCAAGGCCAAAAGCTAAATTCACAGTCTGGTTACAGATGCAGAATAGATTGCTTACTGCAGACAGATTAAGCAAATGGGGAATGCAAGTTGAAACCAAATGCTACTTATGTCAGATAGAAAAAAAAACAAGAGATCACCTCTTTATGGAGTGTGAGTATACAAAAGCAGTGATGCACAAGCTGATGCAATGGACTCAGAGCCAAAACATGGTGTCAACTACCTGGGAACAACATGTGAATGAGGTGATCAGGAGAACGAAAGGGAATACAAAAGAAGTGCAACTCTTTAAGATGATATATTCTGAAATTGTATATAGTATATGGATAGAGAGAAACAAAAGAATGTTTGAGAAAACAAGTATAGGATGGGATAAGATAGCTAAAGAGGTAGCTTGTGTTTGCTTTGTAAGAGCTCCTCCTAGACTACTGAATATAGTTCAAAGCTTTAGATTTTAAAGTATGGGAAGAGTAGTGCTTTATGTAAATATAATAGTCTAGCTGTGTGTAGCTAGCTATAGAATTTGTAAAGTTCTATCGGTGATTAATAAAATAGTTAATTACCAAAAAAAAGAGACATATTTAGAAGTATTGAGCGTTTATTATATACTAGCAGCAAGCAACTTCTCATAATTTAAAACACATTGATATAGTACTATTAATAAGTAAATATCTAGAGTCTTTCACAATATATTTGTATTTGATATATGTTCAGTATCTTATTTAAATATTTTTTTAATAATAGTAGAGAATGAATCAGTTTGTATGAACACCGATTATGCCATAAGTATCTATTATTTCTCAATGTCGTATACATGTCAAACAATTATGTCCGTCAAGATAATAGACAAAAAAAATCGCCTAATATTTTTCGTCTTTATACCCTATTCCGAAATTTTTAGTTAATATATTGATCAACCGCAAATAATCTATATTTATATTTATATTGTATTAAAAGCACGAAAATCCTTAGTGAAATGTCATTCACTTTTTTTATCCTTTTAAAATACCTTTCATAATGGATAAAATTGTAATTCAAGTACTTTCCCAATATTAGGACATTGAAATCAATTAAAACTTTGCATATTAAGTCTTGGGATTGTTACATATACATCCCATATAACAAACTTTATAATCACTCATGTTTAAGGTTAGTATTTATTACATTTAAGTATACCATGTTTCAATTTATGTACCAAAATTTACTTTTAAGATTTAATTATCAATGATTTATTAGGGGCTTGATTTGTGGAACAAAATATTTCCGTATCTTCTCTCCCCACTTTTTTCTCTTTCTTCCAACCGATTTTTACTACATTTAATTATACCACATTTATTTTTGTCCACTTCTCTTGCTTGATTTGTGGAACACGTTAATATACAGCTCACATTTTTAATTCCTTTCTAATTCTTTATACTCTTAATTCTTTTCGTCTCCCCTCCATATTTTCTCTTAGAATTTATTACTATTTATCGTATATTCATTCATGAAATTGTATTCAGATTCTTGTCGTCACATTACTAATTCCAAACGCCAAAGACTCGAATTTTGTCTTCTTCCATGCAAGAAACCTAGATCAAATGCGTTAAATACAGCTTATGTACAAATAAAACCTCTTGGAATTCCTCTAATTCAAAAAACTACTGGTTCTTCCTGTGATACTATACATCTCCAACCCTATGAACCATACTCTATTGGTCGTAACTGCAGCCTCTGTGATTTCATATTTGAAGACTGTCGAGTCAGTAATGTTCATTTCCAGATTCTTTTCGACCCCTTGAACAATAAATTGTACTTGTCGGACGGGTTATTTTTTAGTTCAAGTAATTCTAGGGTTTCGCTGAATGGGGTGTTTGTTAATGGGGTTAGAGTTGCAAAAGGCGAGGTTGTGGATATCTATGTTGGTGATGAAGTTTCGCTTGTCTGTGGAAGTCAATGGACCTGTTGTATGGGTTTACGTTAGGATTTTGTTTGCAAAAGGATGTCTTTGTTCAGGAGGTTGTTGATAGAAATATAGTTGGAGATAATGATGTTACACCCACAGATTGTGTTCAAATTGGATATGCAATTGATTAACTACAAATAACTACAATTAACTACAAAATTGATATAACTACAAATATTGTAATTAATTGCTTAGCTTTCATGAATATGAACTACAATGTTTTGTCTTTATCTACAACCTTTTGTCTTTATCTATTATGTCGATAACACATAATAGAGCCGGTGAGGTCTTTATCTATTATGTCGATAACACATAATTGGTTGTCTTTATCTTTATCTACAACCAAAATTCTTCCTTGTGAGGTCTCCCTGGCTGCCTTATATCTCCAGCTGGTGGCTTTATTACATAATCCAAAATATGTTGTGGAACATCCAATTTCGCTTCATCAGGAAGAGGATTAACTGGCAATTCATATGTAAGAAGAAGGCTCTTTGTTGTGTAATACGGTGAGCAATAGTTATCCGGCCTTTCATTCCTATGCCCTAATGATGCCAAAGCATGTGCACATGGAAGTTCATCAAGTTGGAATTGTCCACAGCTACATTTCTTATTTTCTAAACATACAATGTACCGCTTCACACCATCTAACACAGTGTGTATATGATCTGTTGAAGCCCTCACCTACAATTCAAGATCAAAAAGAAAATAATAAGGTGTCAATAAGTTAACTATGTTAGCAACAATCAGTTAACTACAAATCAGCTACAAACAAACTGCATATAAACGTTAACTACATTTACCCACATTTGACTACATTTTAAAAACTCACTGGAAACACTGCATATAACCTTAACTACATTTACCTACATTTGACTAAATTTTAAAAATTCACTGAAAACACTTCATATAACCTTAACTACATTTAACTACATTTGACTACATTTGACTACATTATAAAAACTCACTGGAAACACTTCATATAACCTTAACTATATTTAACTACATTGACTACATTATAAAAACTCACTGGAAACACTGCATATAACCTTAACTACATTTATCTACATTTGACTACATTTTAAAAATTCACTGGAAACACTTCATATAACCTCAACTACATTTAACTACATTTGACTACATTATAAAAACTCACTGGAAACACTTCATATAACCTTATCTACATTTAACTACATTTGACTACATTATAAAAACTCACTAGAAAACACTGCATATAACCTTAACTACATTTAACTACATTTGACTACATTATAAAAACTCACTGGAAACACTGCATATAACCTTAACTACATTTACCTACATTTAACTACATTTTAAAAATTCGATGGAAACACTTCATATAACCTTAACTATATTTAACTACAATTGACTACATTTGACTACATTTTAAAAACTCACTGGAAACAAATTCAACAGCTACTACTTTTTTTGTTTTTTTTTTCCTGCACCAAACAAGAATATATTACCTTTAGTTTCTGGGATAATGTATTGTTATCTTCCAATTCTTTGTTGAATTTGTGCCCAAGTAATGTGAAAGAACACTCTAGTGAAATATATGAAACGATCAATATGAAATGGACTGCTTTTTCTCCCAAGTTCTTTTTTTCCTTCTGTGAAATAATATTCAATGCTATCTTTATAATAAAGTAGATGGTTTCTTTCAGATATTCGTTTCTAGTTTTAGTGTTCCTGCCCTTGGAAAGAAATCTAAAGAGGGAAGGCCTACACACTATGAGCATTTGATCACTTTAATTGTGTACAGAGAAAAAAAGTTATGCTTTTAAATGTTAATGATGATTCAGGTCAATTAAATTTATCCCTGATTCTTTCTTCATGGAAATTTTTATATTTCATGCTATCAGTAAATTTGAATAAACCTTTACACTGGACTCCTCTTGAAATTTAAACATAGATATAATTACTATGCAAGGGTTATAGTCTCGGAACTGAATGTAAAATGTTTTTTGAACTTGCTTGCCACTACGTCACTTTTCCAGTCTACGTAAAATAATAGCTGCCAAAATATCCATTTGTTTTTTGTCTAGTTTAGGAACAGTGCAAACCAATCAGATTGATTTAGGAGAAACAGTTGACTATCACGGAAGAGAGTACAAGAACTATAAAATATGAGAAAATTTGAGAGAATCTGGAGGAATGAGAGTATGATCACGGAAGAACTATGAAACTGGCTATCACTGAATAACAAGAACATCTGATTTTCAATGGAGGAATGAGAGTATGATTTCGGTTCAGTTTAGAGGAGAGATTCGGTTCAGTTTAGAGGAGAGATTAGGAGCATTTAAGATTTTACCTTAACTGATTTAGCATTTATTTGGTAGAAAATCAAAGATTAATTAGAAGCCATAAATATAGGCGTTATTTTAGGCTACAATTTATTTAAAATAGATTTTAGCCTTAATTATCTGGCGTTAATTAAGGATGGAACATCAGCAAATAATCCGTTTGGTATATATTTTGTAACAAAAACATGGGATATGAGGGTAATAACCAAACAAGGCACAATAATAGTAATAAGGTTTGCTATGTAGGATGTATAGGTAAAAATCCCTTAAGTCTTTCCTTATTAAACAAAGTAAGGAAAAAAACATAAGTATTTTACCGTATGTACATTATACTAATTGAAAATAGATGAGAACATTTTATTCGGTGCTTTAAATTGATATTTAATTAATGAAAGTATGACGACATGAAATCACATATTAAATTAACCTTTTTTTAATACAATAGCGTCAGCATTAAATTGTTTTAGCATGGAACAATCAAATGTGCATTTAAAAAATTCTTATTTTACTCATATAATATAATAAATCCATGTTCAATGAAACAATCAAAATAATTATTTGAGAGCATATTTAATCATATTACATCGTAAAAGCCTAAATCTATATTATAAAAACACAAAACCTCTACGAGAAATGTTGATTGATTTTTTATTCTATAAAAAGAAATTTTATATTTAATAGAAATATAATTTAAATATTTTAGTGAATAAGGTTTTTAAAATCAATTAAATTTATACTTATTGAATCTTTTTTATTTAAACTATATGGGAAGTATAATTTAGAACTTTAAAATGAATTATATATTAAAAGAAAATGTCTAAGTTAATATGTACATACACACCCAGTGAATTTCAATAACTTTTCATAGTAATTTATCGTCCTCTTTAATTGTTATTATGTTTTAGTAATGCTTTCTTTGCCGTGTGCGTTTTGACAAAATTATGTAAATCATACCTTTTTTTTAATCTCAGCAAAACCTTACCACTTGAATAACATTGAAACCTTTAAAAGGAGATAAATTAAGAAGGCAAAAGGGTTGCTCATACGGTAAGCAATATTCACTTCCAGTTAAAAGTTGTGAGTTCAAATCTCCCCAAAAGCAATATGAGAAGTTTTTTGAGAGAAGGATATCGAAGGTATATTTGAAAACAACCTTTCTACTCTAGGGTAGGGGTAAGGTCTGCGTACACATTATGCCTTTTTGCATAAACTTGAGAATAACTTTTGAACAATATTTTTAGAAAAGTTTTTAATTCACCAAGGCTATGTATTTTTACTGAAACTAAAAAGAAAGTATAATAACTGGTAAAATTGAGCTGACAAAACAAAAAAATTAGAACAAAATTTAAGGTAAATATATTGAATAATATTGAGTAACAAAAAAATTTCTTTATTGAGTTAGCTATATAGGATTAATATTGAATTATTTTCAAAAATTTATACTTTATTTTATAATTTTAAAAAAATTCAAAAATATATATGTAATTTTCTTAGCAAAAATTACTTATTAAGATAGGAAATACGTGCATACATTAAAACTAATTTATTAAATGTACGTAGGCAGGATGGAAAATTCGACCCTTACTCGCTTTGTATAGGATAAGTTAAAAATGGAAAAGGTTCCAAATTTATGCAGAATCAAAAAGGATATATTATCAACCAAAAAAAATGTTATAGGTGTCCAGAAGCAACTTCTTGAGCACCACAGTACGTACTATCATTACCACCTAGATAAAGTTGATTGTGTTAGATATATAGACTTATATCTACATATATATGAATAATATATGGATTAATTATATGTTATGTGCTATCTTTTGGTTTGGCCTAAATTGGTGGTCTTATGGACATTATTAAGGGGCCCAATATATTGTCATATAAAGTGTAGGACTAATGTGTAGATACCCAAAAGGATAACCTTAGTTAATGATGGGCTAACTAAGGTAACATACATGTAACCATGGTTACATGCTAATGACTTTTGAGTTTTATAACTCATATGTTATAAGAGGGGGGTTATGGTTCCCATAAGAATGCAAGACATTCTCTTCTTCCTCCCATTGAAACTAGAGAGCATTTTGGTCTTGCATATCAAGTGGAAAACCAATCCTCAATTTTTGGTCTTGGATATATTCTTGTGAAAGCAAAAACTTCAAGACAATCTTAAAGGAAGGATCAAGGAGCTTCTCAAAGGCACACCTTGGACAATCTTCAAGAAGGACTAAAGATTTCCACTTATGGATTCAGGTACGCTTCCGCTTATGTTGTTATTCCAAGTAATTCGATATGAAGGCTAAAGTGTTTTATTTGGATTCATTCCAACAATTGGTATCAGAGCCTCCTTCATATTTGGATTATTTGGAAGTTCATGAAATCCATGTTATATAAATGTTCATGTTTAAATTAAGATAGAATTTTGATTATGAAATTCTAGTACCATGATATAGCATGATTTCATGAATGTTATGTTGTTGATGAACTTTGGTATATTGATATCTTGCTATTACAAGATGAATTGAAATAATGAAATTTGTAAATTTTTTGGTTGTTGAACAACATGATTCTTTGTTTAAGTTTCTTGTTGAAAACAACATTAAGTTGTTGGACAGAATAGTGAGATAATCGATTATCTTAACAGATAATCGACTATCTTGAAAAGTACCAAAAATTTTGCAAAACGGTAGCATAGAATAATCGATTATTCCCCTCGAATAATCGATTATCTGGAATTTTTCAGCAAAATTGAAAATTTCAGAGAGCCAAGATAATCGATTATCCTAAAAGGATAATCGATTATCCTAGTTTTTCAGCAAATTTTGAGATTCCAGAAGGCCCAGATAATCGATTATCAGGCTCAGATAATCGATTATCTGGCCATAAATTGCAGAACCGTTTTATTTTCTGGCAGTTTAATGAGGACATAATGTAAGAAACGTTTTTCATAATTAATGAAATGTTTTACGTATTAAGTTTTCCGATTTTTTAATTGTACATTAATAATATGTCAATTAATATTCAGTTTTTAATTGTTAATATTTTGTACATTAATATTCAGTTTTAATATTAATTGTTTTTTAGTCCATCATGCTTCAGATTTTGGTATTGTCCAATTAAGACTGAAACAATTAATATTCAGATTTTACATGTCAAAACATGTAAATTTTCAATCAAGATTCAATATATGGCTTAAAGAACTATATGATTTAGCATCTAATATTTTAAATTAGTCAATTGAAGCATTATGTTGCCAAAGTAACCTCTTTTGTGTAGATTGATTAATCTTGAAATATAAGATGACTGTGGATGTTAGTATTCCATGCGTTTAACACTGGCCCAAAGGAAGGTTGTTATTTGGCAGGAATTCGAACATGCTTGTGGTGATAAATATGTGACAATTATTCGGTTTTCCATGTGAATATTAAGTCGGCCCAAAGGAAGGCTTGATATTTGACAGGAGTTTATTTTCAATATTTGATTACTACACCAAGAGTACCACTTACAAGTTGATTTTCTGTCCAAAGACTAAAATCAATGTTGTGCTAGGTATCTTGTAATGGGATTTGCCTATTTTGAATTTATAAACTAAAGTTAAAGTTCAAGTATTGTAAGCATGTATTAAGTTATCCTTGTTCTATATTCAGTGAATTCTTCAGCTGCTTCGATATCTGCAAATATAAACAGCATCCCTGTGCTTAACGGCACAAACTTTAAGGAATGGAAAGAGAACATTATGATCGTTCTCGGTTGCATGGATCTAGACCTTGCACTTCGGATTGAGCAACTTGATTCTCTTGAGGATACATCTTCTTCTGATGAAAAGAAGGAGATGGAGAAGTGGGAACGCTCAACTCGCATGAGTCTAATGATCATGAAACGTGCAATTCCAGAATCATTCAGGGGCACTATGAATGATGAAAATAATGCCAAAGTTTTCCTTGAAAACCTTGAAAAGCGTTTTGCACAAAACGAAAAGGCAGAAACAAGTACTCTTTTGAGTAAACTTGTTTCCATGAGGTATAAAGGCAAGGGAAACATAAGGGAGTACATTTTGGAAATGTCTCATCTTGCTTCGAAACTAAAGTCACTCAAGCTGGAATTACCTGAGGAACTGCTTGTGTACTTAGTTTTGATCTCTCTTCCTGCACACTTTAGTCAGTTTAAGGTCAGTTACAACTGCCTGAAGGAGAAATGGACTCTTAATGAGCTCATTTCGCATTGTGTGCAAGAGGAGGAAAGGATAAAGCAAGATAAGACAGAAAGTGCTCATATGGCATCCTCTTCTAAAGATAATAAGAAGAGGAAAGGTAAGGAAGTTGCGGTTGCAAGGCCCCAGAAGAAGCAAAATAAGGAACCTAAGGTTGAAACTACAGAATTAGGTTGCTTCTTCTGTAAGGGGACTAATCACATGAAGAAAGATTGTACCAAGTACCACGCTTGGCGTGCGAAAAAAAGGTACATCTCTTTCTCTTGTTTGTTCTGAAGTTAATTTAATTTCGGTACCTAAGGATACTTGGTGGGTAGATTCGGCTGCTACTACTCACATAAGTATATCTATGCAGGGTTGCCTGAACTGCCGAAAACCAAATGATGGTGAAAGATACATCTATGTGGGTGACGGCAAAAAGGTGCAAAGAGGCTATTGGCAAATTTAGGCTGTTGTTTAAGACTGGTTTTTATTTAGATTTGAATGAGACTTTCGTTGTACCGTCTTTTAGACGGAATTTAATTTCTGTTCCCAAATTGGACATATCCGGTTATTCATGTTCATTTGGTGACAATAAAGTTAGTCTCTTTCAAAATTCAAATCTTATCGGTATTGGTCTTTTATCAACATATGATAGCCTATATTTGGTTGATATAATAACCTCACATAATGAAACTTTGCATACAAGTTCAAGTGGTACCAAAAGAAAATTAACTAATGAGAATTCGTTATCTTTCTGGCACAAACGTTTGGGTCACATATCCATTCAAAGAATTCAGAAATTCGTGTCAGATGGAATTCTTGATTCTCTTGATTCCTCAAATTCGGATATTTGTGTTGAGTGTATCAAGGGAAAACAAACAAACAAGACGAGATTAGGTGCTAAGAGAGCTTCGGATGTCTTAGAATTGATACATACGGATATTTGTGGGTCATTCCCTACTCCTTGTAGGAATGGTCAACAATACTTTATCACATTCATAGACGATTACTCTCGTTATGGGTACCTATATTTTATTCATGAAAAGTCCCAATCCATAGACGTGTTCAAATCATATAAGGCTGAAGTTGAAAATCAACTAAGAAAAAGGATTAAATCCGTTAGATTTGACCGTGGTGGTGAATACTATGGTAGATATGATGGTTCAGGTGAACAACGTCCAGGGCCATTTGCTAAATTCCTAGATGAGTGTGGGATCGTCCCTCAGTATACTATGCCAGGCAGTCCTACAATGAATGGTGTAGCTAAGAGACGAAATCGGACCCTTAAGGATATGGTAAGAAGTATGATTTGTCGTACTACTTTGCCAGACTCACTCTGGGGAGAAGCATTAAAAACCGCAGCTTATATTCTTAATAGAGTTCCAACTAAAGCTACAATCAAAACCCCATATGAACTTTGGACTGGGAATAAACCCAGTATTAAGCACTTACACATTTGGGGTTGTCCAGCTGAGGCAAGGCCTTATAGGCCGAAAGAAAAGAAACTGGATGCTAAACGGTTAGTAGCTATTTTGTTGGATACTCTGAAAGATCCAGGGGGTTTAAGTTTTATGATCCCACTTCTAGAACTATTTTTGAGACGGGTAATGCTAGGTTTTTTGAGGATATTGAGTTTGGGGGATGGGGAGATAAAGTTATTAGAGATTTTGTCTTTGAGGAAGAACATGTGTCTTTCCCTCAAGTTGTTGATCTTGGTCAGGGTTTTCTCATTCCTGACACGGATCACACAACTCCAGTTCAAGAGAATCACGAAAATCTCCCCAATCAAGTTCCTGATATTACTAATGAAAATCAAACTCAACAACCTCAAGAAACTGAAGTGCCATTAAGGAGATCCACTAGAGAGAGGAGAAATGCAATTCCGGATGATTATGTTGTATTTCTCCAAGAACAAGAAAGTGATATTGGAGTTGAGGAAGATGATCCAATCAACTTCCGTCAAGTCATTAAGGGTTCTAACTCTCAAATGGCTGACTGTTACGTATTATTTCCATTGTTTAGTCTCTTCTTTGATAGGATATTAGATTAGTCAGCAATCCAAGTTCCAGCTGGTTCTCAAACTTCAGAGGTGAGCTTGGAAGCAACCTGTTATCTATCGATAGGCGAGAACAGACTGCTATTGACTGCTTCGCCTATCTATTCTATTATGGCCGGCTTGGAGACATCAGAGGAAGACCATCATCTCTATCCGGGTACGATCATAGCTTCATTCATTCGTTGAAATGCAACACAACAAGGGGGTCGTTAGACCGTAGCTTGCGCGAAGGAAGAAGCTAATCAATCAGAATTGAGACAGGGAGGAGAGGCGAGTGGATTGATGCCATGAATGATGAGATGAAGTCTATGAGCGATAACGGCGTTTTGGAGCTTGTTACATTGCCCGAAGGTATTAAACCGATTGGTTGTAAATGGATATTTAAAACCAAGAGGGATTCAGGGGGCAATGTCATTAAGTATAAAGCTCGTCTTATCGCAAAAGGATACACTCAAAAGGAAGGCATTGACTATAAAGAGACTTTCTCTCCAGTTTCATCGAACGACTCTTTCAGGACTATAATGGCACTAGTAGCACATTTTGATCTTGAACTTCATCAGATGGATGTTAAGACAGCGTTTCTCAATGGTGACATTGAGGAAACAATTTATATGGTGCAACCTGAAAACTTTGTTTCGGGAGACTCAAAGAAAAGGGTTTGCAAATTAAAGAAATCCATCTATGGGCTCAAGCAGGCTTCCCGTCAATGGTATTATAAGTTTCATGCAGTCATTACATCTTTTGGTTTTGAATCGAATATTGCTGATGACTGTATATACCATAAGTTCAGTGGGAGTAAGTATATTTTTCTGGTTTTATATGTCGATGACATACTTCTTGCCTGTAATGATATAGCATTATTGCATGAAACTAAGAAATTTCTTTCAAAGAAATTTGAAATGAAAGATCTTGGTGATGCCTCTTTTGTATTAGGAATTCAGATACAACGAGATCGCTCCAAAGGTGTTCTCGGTCTGTCACAAAAGGGCTATATCGATAAGGTTCTTAAAAGATTTGGCATGTAGGATTGTAAACCAGGCAACACCCCTGTTGCTAAGGGAGACAAGTTTAGTCTCAAACAATGCCCAAATAATAATTTTGAAACTTCGGAAATGGAGAAGACACCTTATGCTTCGGCTGTAGGTAGTCTGATGTATGCTCAGGTATGTACACGACCTGATATAGCATACATTGTTAGGATGCTAGGCAGATATCTAAGCAATCCGGGAATGGACCATTGGAAAGCAGCAAAAAGGGTCATGAGGTACTTACAGAGAACAAAGGATTACATGCTTACATATCGGAGATCGGACCAGCTTGAGATCATCGGGTATACCGACTCCGATTTTGCTGGATGTCAGGATAGTCTGAAGTCTACATCAGGCTATATTTACATGCTTGCTGAAGGTGCTATCTCTTGGAGAAGCATCAAGCAAACTTTTACGGCCACTTCCACTATGGAAGCGGAATTCATGGCATGTTATGAAGCATCCAATGAGGCATTATGGCTGCGGAATTTTGTTAGTGGACTGCGCATAGTTGACAGCATTAAAAAGCCACTTAGGCTATTATGCGACAACAGATCAGCAGTCCTTTATGCTAACAACAACAGTAGTTTGACGAAAGCAAAACATATGGACGTCAAATTTCGGGTTGTTAAAGAAAGAGTACAGAATGGACAAATGTGCATAGAGCACATAAGTACAAACTCCATGATTGTGGATCCGCTCACTAAGGGATTGACACCAAAAGTATTTCATGAGCATATTGCTTGCATGGGTGTCAAATCAGTTAAGGATTATGAATTTTAGTGGGAGTTTGTATTATACAATTATATATTGTCCATTACATTCAGTAATTCAGTTTTAAGTATATATCTGCAGATATTCAGTTTTAAAGTTTTATGTACTCTTAAGGTTTATGATTGATCTCAATAAAGAGAACCAGTTGGAAATAGACATTCTATTTCAGACCACACTTTATGTTATTTTCATGCTATACATCTATACTTGATCCATGTCGTTTGTTATATTGATATACGTGATCTATGTTGGTTCTAGTTACGCAAGAGTAACAAAGAGCTCTTAGATCCTATGTTGGTATGATTGATGGACCGGATTGTTCATGACAATTTTATTGTGATAGCAATTCTGAGCTCATAAGGTTATAATGTAACATATAATGCTAAGGTTTGTACATATGTATGAGTATCTCGTCCAAGTGAGAGATTGTTAGATATATGGACTTATATCTACATACATATGAACAATATATGGATTAATTATATGTTATGTGCTATCTTTTGGTTTGGCCTAAATTGGTGGTCTTATGGACATTGTTAAGGGGGCCAATATATTGTCATATAAAGTGTAGGACTAATGTGTAGATACCCAAAAGGGTAACCTTAGTTAATGATGGGCTAACTAAGGTTACATACATGTAACCATGGTTACATGCTTATGACTTTTGAGTTTCATAACTCATATGTTATAAGAGGGGGGTTATGGTTCCCATAAGAATGCAAGACATTCTCTTCTTCCTCCCATTGAAACTAGAGAGCATTTTGGTCTTGCATATCAAGTGGAAAACCAATCCTCAATTTTTGGTCTTGGATATATTCTTGTGAAAGGAAAAACTTCTAGACAATCTTAAAGGAAGGATCAAGGAGCTTCTCAAAGGCACACCTTGGACATCTTCAAGAAGGACTAAAGATTTCCACTTATGAATTCAGGTACGCTTCCGCTTATGTTGTTATTCCAAGTCATTCGATATGAAGGCTAAAGTGTTTTATTTGAATTCATTCCAACAGAGATCGTATAATATTTGCATGCAAGTTGTCAAAACGATATAAGAAAATATTCATTCTAATTAGCTCATAATTTGTTTTTCTTGTTTAATGAGTACCCCACAGATATATGGCTTTCATGTGCTATCTTTTTCTGTGCGTATGACGATTTTTTTCTTTTGAAGAAATGACGTAATTTGTCAGTTTTGAATATGAAATTGTATAATAAGTATTTATTTATTCATAATTATTATGTCTTGTGTTCAAACTTTGATTATGAAATTGTCTTTAGTAAATAATGTTTTATCTCAATAAATGAAACATTTCGATGAGAATCCATATTAATCGAATCTGAAAATCTAAAATTGGAAAAATATATATTTTCGTTTGCTCTTCAACAAACAAAAAGGGAAAAAGCGAAGAGAGAAATGTGTAGTATAGGGAGTCCAGTACGGTAAAGATATTTACCGAAACAAGACAATCCAACCATATAAATTACAAAAAATAAATGGTTACGAGGGCCCAATTCACCTCAAAATCATGTGAGAATACGGCCATTTTTGTTGTTTCACACTGTCAAAATAACCAACCATAATCAATGGTGCACATAGTCCATTTTCAGTTAGCTGGCACCATGATTTCATTTCTACTTTTTTTTTCCTTGCAAACACTTTCTCCTATAAGTTTTGGAGTATGGATAAAATTATTTTTATATAATTTACAAATTATATGTTTAAACTATGAAAATATTAATTAATATTTGCACAAAGATAAATTACCTATATTATATATCTAGGGGTACAGTATTTTATCGAACCCTACGTGAATATGGGATACTCTACCATTTACGAGAAGTTTTATTGTGTATTTCACATAACTTACATTAGTTGTATGATACTTCTTTTTATCTCACAAATTAGTGAACCACAATCTTACACTTCTGGGTCGAGAAAAATGTAGATCCACAATCGAGTTTCAGGGCCATTATAACACTACAAACTACATTACTTTGAAGGGATGAAATAACCATTGACCTGAGCGCACTTTATTCATGTTAATTTTAGGCAAAGAATACAATATCAATTTATTTCAAGCATGCTATATCTGACACTATCATAATCCTTTACCGAACAAATAACTCAATAATCTAGACTCTTAAAAGGAAATTTCGACTTCAATCAGAAAGATAGTCAAATATCCTTGAGAGTCCCTTTATACAGATCCAACAATTCAAATAACAAATCCACATAATCAAGCTATAACAAATTTCCCTCCCTCGGGAGTCGTGATGGCGCCTGCTGACAGGAGCTAGGCAAGCCGACTTAATCACCTTTTTTCAAAATTCACGATAGTAACATAAAACCTTGTATTTAAAATATTAAAGCGAAAGACTCAACTTTAAAGAGACTATATAAAATTTCCGATGTTAACACAACACGCTACCCCAAACCTGGTGCCACATAGCTCACGAACTTCTAAGAGTTTACTAAATAAAATGTTTAGAATGAAATGATAAGAGCTTGTCCCGAAATACAAGGGATAACCAATAAAAAAGGAGACGCTAGGCCCGCGGACGCCTGCAAGGCTACCTCTGTATCTCACTCTGGAGTGAAGGCCTGCTCCCGATCTACTGCTGCTGTCCAAAAGTTGCTCCAACAAAGCGATCTGTGCAAAAGAGCATAGAAGTGTAGCATCAACACAACCGACCCCATGTGCTGGTAAGTGCCTGGCCTAATCCCGACGAAGTAGTGACGAGGCTAGGACTAGACTACCAATCAAACCTGAGCAGTTCAATATATATGTATGCCATAGAGTAGAGCACAAAAGAATTTAAAGGGTCAAAAGGAAAAGGGAGGGGAGCATGCTGTAGGGGCTATAACAGTGCATACAATACAATCAATAAGTAAGGAATGAAACTGTACAACTTCAATATCAATGAGAATAAGAAAATCAACAGTTGCACGGCACCACCTTTCGTGCTTTTACTCTCGTTCTCACCAAATCAATCGTATAAAATACACAGCATCACCATTTGTGATTTACCTCACAAAATGATGGCACAGAATGATCCTTCGTGCGTAAACACTCATATCATGGCACAGAATGTCCCTTCGTGTATTAGTAATCATATTATGGCACGGAATGTTCCTTCGTGCATTAGTATTCATATTATGGCACGGAATGTTCCTTCATGCATTAATATTCATATCATGGCATGGAATGTTCCTTTGTGCATTAGTATTCATATCATAAATGTGCACGGCATCACCTTTCGTGCTTTATCGCTCTTCCTCACCCAACAATAATCACAACAATGGGTCGAGGGAATAGACAAACAAAAATAGGAATCCCGGCCAGGGAACAATGTCAACAATCAAACAACAAAACATCCCAGCAAAGGAATAACCGTTAACTCATTAGCTTTCTTTCATTTCTTACCTCATATCTCACTTTATCACTTGAGCCAATGCTCCAAATAATTCATAATCCCATATATCTTCTTAATTCATATCACAACCGAGCCAATTCTCCACGAAATCAAATGATCATAATGTTGCAATATATAGAAATCTTCAATTTAACATGGAATTCACAACAAAATCATGATAATCACATTTCAAGGGCTCACGGTCATGCTAGACACTAATGTATAGATACTCATCACCATGCCTATACACCGTACTCGACAATTAGCAAGTATCAAACAAGACTCAACTCCTATTCCCTCAAGCTAAGGTTAGACCGAACACTTACCTC
This sequence comes from Nicotiana benthamiana, assembly GCA_034376525.1. Lineage (NCBI taxonomy): Eukaryota > Viridiplantae > Streptophyta > Magnoliopsida > Solanales > Solanaceae > Nicotiana > Nicotiana benthamiana. Next base: position 145,670,272 of record CM067327.1, on the reverse strand, counting down.
GATGTTTTGAACTCACTCAAGCCTCAATTACAGCTTTACCCCTCGATTCCTCCACCAAACTGCTCGAATCTAGTCATAAATTTCTTAAATACATCAACAAATGCTAAGCGAAACAATTTGAATGCATAAAAATTGGGTTTCCAAAAGTTTTGCCCAAAAAGTCAAAAATGTCCCCGGGCCCGCGTGGTCAAAACTAGAGGTTCGAACCAAGACCTATTTACCCATTCCTCCATGAACTCAAATATATGATTTTTTTTGAAACCAAACTTCGAATTGAGGTTTAAAACCCCCAATTTTTTTGGAAAACCTAGGTTCTACCCAATATACCCAAATTTTCCCATTAAAAATCTTTGATTTGACGTTGAATAATGCTAAAAGGTGTTAAGGAGTGAAGAAAAGAAGTTAGAAACCACTCACCAATCGTTTCGAAGAAGAAGAATTGCTTAGAAAATCGCCTCTTATGTTTTGAGTTTTTGAAAAGTGGGAAAATAACTGAAAAATCCCGCATATTTATACTCTCTGAACCTCCAGCGCGGACCGCGCAAGGACGACCACGGCCATGCGGCTCACACCGCGGAGCGTGCTAAGGCGGTTCCGATCGCACTGGTGGAACAGAAGGTCACTGGTTGTCTGGAGTTTGCAACGTGGACCGCGCGAGGATGACCGCGGCCACGCGCTCACACCACGGGCCATGCTAAGGCGGACGCGACCGAGCGGCTCACACCATGGACCGTGATAAGGCAGACGCGGGCTCGCAAGAGCCTGCAGCTTTTTCCCTGACCTGAAATATCTTGTGTTTTTCTACTCGAAACTCATCCGAGCCCTCGGGGATCCAAACCAAACATACACACCACTTCAAAAACATCCTACGGACTAACTCGTGCGATCAAATCGCCAAAATTACATCATATACATAGAATCAAGACCCAAAGCTTAAGATTTCTTTCAATTCTTACATGAAACACAAATTTTCAATGTTAAATGAGAAATACGTCAAATGACGTCCGTTTTAAACCAAACTTTACAGAAAGTGCTTAAATCACATATGAGACTTGTACCGAGTGTTGGAACCAAAATACGAGTTCGATACCATAGTCTTTTAATCAATTCGTTTTCTAATTTCTTTAGTCATTTTCAGGAAATACTTTCACATAAAAATTCATTTATGGACTTGGGGCCTCGAAATTCGATTCCGGGCATACACCAAAGTCCCATATTTTCCTACGGATCCTCCGAGACCGTCAAATCACGGGTCCGGGTACGTTTACCCAAAATGTTGACCAGAGTCAACTTTAATCATATTAACATCCAAATTCATCATTTTTTCACATAGAATTCATATTTAAGCTTTCCAGTTACGCGCCCAAACTGCGCACGCATATCGAGGCGACCCTCAATGAGGTTTTCAAGGCCTCGAAGATACGAAATGAGTAAAGAAGTACCTGAGGCGAGAAATGGATGAGGATAACGACTCCGCATATCGGACTCGGACTCCCAGGTCGATGTATCAGGCCGCTGACCTCTACACTGAACACGCGCAGAAGGAAAACTTTTTGACCTCAACAATCGAACCTGCCAGTCTAAAATAGCCACCGGATCCTCCTCATATGACAGGTCTTTGCCTAGCTGGACGGTGCTGAAATCTAACATGTGGGCTGGATCGGCGTGATACCTCTGAAGCATGGATACGTGAAACACCGGATGCATGACTGACAAGCTAGGCGTCAAGGCAATTTCATAAGCCACCTCTCCCACACGACCGATAATATCAAATAGGCCAATAAACCTAGGGCTAAGTTTGCCCTTCTTCCCAAATCTCATCACGCCCTTCATAGGCGACACTCACCAACCATGAAAGCCACATCTCGATCCTTGCGATCTGCATAACTCTTCTGTCTTCACTGAGCTGTCCGAAGCCTATCCTGAATGGTCTTGACCTTGTCCAAGGCCTCCTGAACTAAGTCTGTACCCAATAACCTAGCCTCTCCTAGCTCAAACCATCCGACTGGAGACCGACATCGCTTACCATACAACGCCTCATAAGGAGCCATCTGAATGCTGGAATGGTAGCTGTTGTTGTAGGCGAACTCTGCTAATGGTAAAAACTGGTCCCACGAGACTCCAAAATCAATGACACAGGCTCGGAGCATATTCTCCAATATCTGAATAGTCCGCTCGGACTGCCCGTCCGTCTGAGGATGAAATGTTGTGCTCAACTCCACCTGGCTGCCCAACTCTCATTGAATGGCTCTCCAAAAGCGCGAGGTAAACTGTGTACCATGGTCCAAAATGATAGATACTGGCAATCCATGAAGGCGAACAATCTCTCTGATATAGACTTTAGCTAACCTCTCGTATGAATAAGGGGCTGCAACAGGAACAAAATGTGCTGACTTGGTCAGTCTATCAATAATGACCCAAACTGCATCAAACTTCTTCAGGGTTAACAGGAGTCCAGTAACAAAATCCATAATAATCCTGTCCCACTTCCACTCGGGAAGCTCAATCCTCTAAAATAGTCCACCAGGCTTCTGATGCTCATACTTAACCTGTTGATAGTTTAAACATCGAGCCACATATACAATAATATCTTTCTACATTCTGCGCACTAATAGTGCTGCCTCAGATCCTGATACATCTTCGCGGCTCCAGGGTGAATAGAATGCCGAGAACTATGGACCTCCGCTAAGATCAACTATCGAATCCCATCAACATTGGGCACAAAAACTCGCCCCTGCAATATCAATACACCATCTTCACCCAAGGTCACCTTCTTGGCACCTCTACGCTGTACCGTGTCTCTCAGGACACATAAATGGGGATCATCAAACGGCCGCTCATGGATACGCTCCAACAATGAAGAGCGAGCGTCCATGCAAGCTAACACTTGGCTAGGCTCAGAAACATCCAACCTCACGAATCGATTGGCCAAGGCCTGAACATCCAAGGCAAGCGGTCTCTGGCTGACCGGTATATAGGCAAGACTACCCATGCTGGATGACTTCCTACTCAACATTCGGCCACTACATTGGCCTTCCCCGGGTGATACAACATAGTAACATCATAATCTTTCAACAACTCTAACCACCTTCTATGCCTCAAATTCAACTCCTTCTGCTTGAATAGATACTGAAGACTCTTATGATCAGTGTACACCTCACACGTCACGCCATACAGATAATGCCTCCAAATTTTCAATGCATGAACAATGGCTGCCAACACGAAATCATGAATCAGATAATTTTTCTCGTGAATTTTCAGCTGCCTCGAAGCATTGGCAATGACTCTGCCATCCTGCATCAATACTGCACCAAGCCCAACACGGGAAGCATCACAATAAGCTATATAAGGCCCTGAACCTATGGGCAAAACCAATACCGGTGCTGTAGTCAAAACTGCCTTGAGCTTCTGAAAGTTCTCCTCACACTCATCTGACCATCTGAACTGAGTACACTTCTGGGTCAACCTAGTCATTGGGGCTGCAATGGACGAGAACCCCTCCACGAACCGACGATAGTAGCCTGCTAACCCCAAGAAACTCTAATTCTCGGTAGCTGAAGCTGGTCGAGACCAGTTCTTGACTGCGTCAATCTTGTTCGAGTCCACCTGAATACCCTATGCCGAAACAACATGACCCAGAAACGTGATCAAACTTAACCAAAACTCACACATCTAGAACTTAGCATATAATAGGCTATCTTTCAGAGTCTCAAGAACCACCCTGAGGTGCTCTCGTGCTCCTCCTGGCTACGAGAGTACACCAAAATATCATCAATAAAGACTATCACGAACATGTCCAAATATGGTCTGAACACTTGGTTCATTAACTCCATGAAAGTTGCTGGGGAATTGGTCAACCTAAATGACATGATTAGGAACTCATAATGCCAGTACCGAGTGAGGAAAGTTGTCGTAGGGACATCGGATTCCCTAGTCCTCAACTGATGGTAGCTAGATCTCAAGTATATTTTTGAAAACACCCTTGCACCCTGAAGTTGGTCAAACAAATCGTCAATTCTCAGCAACGGATACTTGTTCTTTATCGTAATTTTGTTCAATTGCCGGTAATCAATGCACATCCTCATCGAACCATCCTTTTTCTTCACAAATAACACTTGCGCATCTTAAGGCAAAACGCTGGGTCTAATGAAATCCTTCTCAAGCAAATCCTGCAACTGATCTTTTAACTTTTCCAACTCTGGCGGGGCTATGCAATACGGCGGTATAGAAATGGGCTGAGTTCCCGGAGCCAAATCGATACAAAAGTCGATATCTCTATCGGGCGGCATACCCAACGGGTCTGAAGGGAAACCTCAGAAACTCCCAAACCCAGGTACCGCATCAATAGATGGGACCTCTACGCTAAAGTCGCGAACGTATGCCAAATGAGCTAGACATCCTTTCTCGACCATATGTCGAGCCTTCACATATGATATAACACTGTGGGTGGCGTGACCTGGGGTCTCTCTCAACTCCAAATTGGGCAAATTTGGTAAAGCCAAGGTCACGGTCTTGGTGTGGCAATACAAGATAGCATGATACTGGGACAACCAATCCATCCCTAATATGCGTCGAAATCCTCCATGTCTAAGAGCAATAAATCAACATGGGTCTCGAGACCCTCAAACAGTACTACACAGGAACGATGAACTCAGTCGACCACTATAGAATCACCCATCAGTGTATATACATAAATAGGAATACTCAAAGTATCACTAGGCATGACCAAGTATGGTGCAAAATAGGATGACACATACGAATATGTAGACCCAGGGTCAAATAGCACTGAAGAATCCCTATCACAGACCGGAATAGTATCTGTAATAACCGCATCTGAAGATTCAACCTCTGGCCCGGCTTGAAAAGCATAACACTGGGGCTGGGCCCCTCCTCCCTGAACCGCACCTCTAGAACGATCAGCTGCTGGCTGGAATCTACCTCTGGTGGTCCGAGCTCCACCTTTATGATCTCTACCTCCACCTCTATGGCCTCTACCCCCGCCTCTGGCTGGCTGGGCGGCCTGTGGAACACCTGGTGCCTAAATCATAGGACGAGGATCTTGGTGCTGGGAATTGCTCGAGCCTCGGGGGAAAAATCTGACAATGTGGCTCGGATCACCACAAGCGTAACAAGCCCTCGACTGCTGAGGCTGATGACCTCGTCGACCTGAATGTCCGCCCTAAAAACTCTGAAGCGGTGGGGCACTGATGGTGCACTAGAGAGCAGCTGGTCAGAATAATACGATTGAGAACCATTATTATCTAAAGTACCATGAGAGACCTATAGAGCTGACTGAAAGGGCCTAGGATGATGGCCTCTACTATTAAAATCTCTACCTCCAAACAAGGTACCACTGAATCTGCTTGAATGACGGGACCTCCTATCCGACCCATGACCAACTCCCTTTGATAGGGCTATCTCAACTCGGCGGTCCGCATTGGCCGCCTCCTGAAAACTGATCTCACTCCCAGCTCCCATAGCCATCTAGAGACGAATCAGCTGAATCAAACCATCAATAAACCTCCGCACCCTCTCTCTTTCTTGGTGGGGAGTATGCCAATAACATGGTGAGCTAGATCAATGAACCGGGTCTCGTACTCTGTAATTGTCATGGAGCCCTGCTGAAGGCGCTCAAATTACCTGTGAAGAGCCTCTCGATGAGTAATAGGGATAAACTTCTCCAAGAACAATTCTGCAAACTGGTCCTAAGTCAGAGATGGCGACCCTGTTGGTTTGGCTAAACAATAGTCCCTCCACCAAGTCTTGGCGGATCCAGATAGACGAAAGGTGGCAAAGTGGACCCCATTAGTCTCCACAATACCCATAGTCCGAAGAACCTCATGGAAGCTATATAAGAAATCCTGGGGGTCCTCTGAAGAAGCACCGTTGAAGGTGGTAGTGAAGATATTGGTGAACCTATCCAGCCTCCACAAAGCATCTGCGGACATAGCCACTCCATTTCTGGTCTGAGCCACTGCACCCTGCTGAACTGCCACAGCTGGCTGAACCTCTGGAACTTGAGCCTGGGGAGCTACCTTCTTCGGAGTATGTGTAGTAGGAGTCTAAAATCCCCCCATTCTGAGAGGTGGTTGGTGCTACTGAAAGCAAACCTGCTCAAGTGACGCTCTCCATAAGGCCTACCAATCTGACCAAAGCATCCTGAAGAACTGGGGTGGCTATGAACCCCTATGGAACCTGAGCTAGGCCCACTGGAATTGCTGGAGCTGGGGCTGGATCCTCCTCGTCGAAATCAACCTGAGGATCTGCCATTGGTGCTGCTACTCGGGGCTGAGCTCTGCCCCTACCTTCGCCCCTGGCACGGCCTCGACCTCACCCTCTGCCTCTAGAAGAGGCTGCCTGGGGCTCGGATTGTTGATCAAAAGATGAGGAAGCGCGTGTTCTCGCTATCTGCGAAGAACAGAGTAGAAAGACAATCAGTATTTGAGTAACAGAATCGAAGAACAAATGTGAAATTCTCCTAACTCGGTAGCCTCTGGGGGATAAATAAAGACGTCTCCGTAAATCCCTCAGACTCTACTAAGTTTGTCTGGGAGTTGTGAGACCTATGTAACCTAGGGTTCAGATACGAACTTCTCACGACCTAAATTTCCCACCCTCGGGAGTCGTGATGGCGCTTACTAACAGGAGCTAGGCAAGCCGACTTAATCACCCTTTTTCAATATTCACGATAGTAACATAAAACCTTGAATTTAAAATATTAAAGAGGAAGACTCAACTTTAACGAGACTATATAAAATTTCCAAAGTTAATACAACATGCTACCTCAAAACTTTGTGTCACATAGCTCGAATTTCTAAGAGTTTACTAAATACAATGTTTAGAATAAAATGATAAGAGTTTGTCCCGAAATATAAGGGATAACCACAAAAAAAGGAGACGTCGGGCCTGCGAATGCTTGCAAGGCTACCTCAGTATCTCTCTCTGGACTGAAGGCCTACTCCCGATCTGCTGTTGTTGTCTAAAAGCTACTCCAAGACAGTGATCTGTGCAAAAAAGCACAGAAGTGTATCATCAACACAACCAACCCCATGTGCTAGTATGTGCTTGGCCTAACCCCGGTGAAGTAGTGACAAGGCTAGGACCGGACTACCAATCAAACCTGAGCAGTTCAATATATGCCATAGAGTAGAGCACAAAAGAATTTAAGGGGTCCAAAGGAAAAGGGAGGGGAGCATGCTGTAGGGAATAATGCAGATAATACAATCAATAAGTAAGGAATGAAACTGTACAACTTCAGTATCAACAAGAATAAGAAAATCAATAGTTGCACGGCACCACCCTTCGTGCTTTTACTCTCGTTCTCACCAAATCAATCATATAAAATAGGCGGCATCACCCTTTGTGCTTTACCTCACAAAATGATGGCACGGAATGATCCTTCGTGCGTAAACACTAATATTAAAGCATGTAATGTCCCTTTGTGTATTTGTAATCATATTATGGCACGGAATGTTCCTTCGTGCATTAGTATTCATATTATGGCACGGAATGTTCCTTCGTGCATTAGTATTCATATCATGGCATGGAATGTTCCTTCGTGCATTAGTATTCATATCACAAACGTGCATGACATCATCCTTCATGCTTTTCCACTTTTCCTCACCCAAAAACAATCACAACAATAGGGCAATGGAATAGACAAACAAAAATAGGAATCCCGGCAAGGGAACAATGTCAACAATAAAACAGTAAAACATCCTGACAAGGGAATAACCATTAACTCATTATCTTTCTTTAATTTCTTACCTCATATCTCACTTTACCACTTGAGCCAATGCTCCAAAGAATTTATAATCTCATATACCTTCTCAATTCGTATCACAACCGAGCTAATGCTCCAAGAAATCAAATGATCATAATATTTTTCGCATGTTCTTCGCAATATTTAGAAATCCTCAATTTAACATGGAATTCACAACTAAATCACAATAATCATATTTCAAGGACTCACGATCATGCTAGACACCAATGTATAGATACTCGTCACCATGGCTATATACCATACTCGACAATTAGCAAGTAGTAAACAAGACTCAACTCCTATTCCCTCAAGCTAAGGTTAGACCGAACACTTACCTCAATGTTTTGAACTCACTCAAGTCTCAACAGCTTTACCCTTGATTCCTCCACCAATTTTCCATCTTAAGTACTAAATACGTCAAATGGCGTCCGTTTTCAATCAAACTTTACAGAAAGTGCTTAAATCACATATGAGACTTGTACCGGGCATCGAAACCAAAATACGAGCCCGATACCATAGTCTTTTAATCAATTTCATTTTCAATTTCTTTAGTAATTTTCAGGAATAAATTTCACATAAAAATTTATTTCTCGGACTTGGGGCTGCAGAATTTGATTTCGCGCATACGCCCAAGTCCCATATTTTCTTACGGACTCTCCAGGACCGTCAATTACGGATCCGGGTCCGTTTACCCAAAATATTGACCTGTGTCAACTTTAATCATATTAATATCCAAATTTATCATTTTCTTTCACATAGAATTCATATTTATGCTTTCCGGTTACGCGCCCGGACTGCGCAATCAGATCGAGTCGACCTTTAATGAGGTTTTCAAGGCCTCGAAGATACGGAATGAATAAAGAAACAGGTGATGACCCTTTGGGTCGTCACAAACATATTCCACATTTCCAACCAAAACTAGCGCTAGAATAAACAACTTTTGAAATACACTCGATGATAAATACTTGATTACAAACATGGTGACATCCTACTCAACTGTAGGGAGACCTAAACAAGATATCGCTAAACTGTGTAGGCATATTAAGCATGAGATTGAAAGAGAATAAGTGAGACTCCTACAAAGAACGACCAATTTTCTCACATTTTCCAGATTCAAACTTCAAAATAGATTGATATGGTGTCCATGGGATTGACGAATACCTGAAATGAATGGAAAAGGGGAGGCAGGATCAGTAGCAATTAACAACAGCAGTAAAATAGTTCCCCAGCCCTAGATCTGCACTACGAACAATGTGTAGCAAAAAAAATCGATCAACACTTTGAGACAAGCCTTTTAAACACCACACTTAAACCATTTCAGTCCCACTTAGGTCGTGGATCACTCCCGGAATTGAAGCTAAAAAAAAACTTGCCGAAATAGCTAATAGAATAGTAGGTCTTCTATAAAAAATGTTGCTGTTTCAATTTTTCTTTGAATTTTCCTTAAAAACCCTCTAAAAGCTCAATAGAACAGTAAACTTCTATGGATTTGTTTGATATTTTTTCTGGATTTTATTAACTAAAGTCCTCTATTTTAGATTGAGTTTTTATGCTTTTATAGGCTAAATACTATGGGCAATCTTCATATTTTATTTTACCCATTTAGTCCCTGATTTTATGAGTTGTTAGCCAAGTGATAGTATCAAATATTCAAATCCAACCCCTGCTAGAAGCTTCTTAAATAGTTAGCACAAGATTCTCTAAGTAGTCTACCTAATTTACCCTTCAATGCCCCTAAATTTTGTATTCTATTGACTAGCTATGGGTCAAATTGACCCTGGGCTGATCCATAGGCAATTAGCCCAAGATTTGGGCTTAAAAGTGTACCCCCGAGCCCACAAACAATTTAAACTCATTTTTCTGGATTAAAATGAAAGCAGGAAACCATTTTAGCCAGCTTTTCATGAAGTCTAATTAGTGTAACTATACTTAATAAAATAAAATTAAATTGCTAACGCATCAAAAATGAAATACTAAAAAAAATATGGAACTTAGACAATTGAAAATACGTTGGATACTCTATCATTTCAAAGTTATTTATACCAAGAATTAAACAAAAATTTCATTACCCATTTCATCATGGTTAAACTAAATGAGGCTTTAAGTAAACTTAAACTCAATAGATTGTTGTGAGATAACCTAGGCTATGAGTATGCCTGTGATTTGAAGGAGAGAAGAGGAGATGAATTCATAAAAGAAAATCACAAGGAAATAAAGAAAACGTACCTAATTGAGCAGAATCGAACCTCATACTCGATTATTGGCTTCGTCCCCAATAACGACACCCATTTGTTCTTAGAAAAAACAAATAGACGAACTCGCACGAAGGGCAATAATTTAACTATAAGAGAAAGTTCAAATGATCTAGAGGTAACTAAAAAATACAGGCATTTGTGGGTTCAATGCTAAAATTGTTATGGATTAAATTATAAGAAATTTTTGAAATAAAAAATGAATAAGTAGCGTTATTGAGGGACGAAACCAATCAAACTTGGAAAAAAAGAAAACCCTCATGCATCAGTTGTGGTCTGGACTTCTGAACCCTAGATCTATTATTCGAAAGTATTTGAGAGAAACTGAAGAGAGAGTAGTGGAGAGGAGGTGGTGGGGGTTCAGAGGAGTGATTTTGGTGAGGTTTGGTAGTGGCGCCGCTACCGGAGAAACTGTGGCGGCGCTAGAGTTCATACTTCAAATCAATATTTGAGGAAATTTGGGTAGGTTTTGAGGGAAGCTGGCTGTTGACTTGAGATGAGGAGGCAAAGGAAGGGCTATGGTGTTAATCTCACGGAGATTGAACATTGACCGCTGCCGTAGGTGATTTTCAGTGGTGGCAGGCGGTGGCTCAGAGGCAGAGTGTGAGAGACGGTTCATGTGGAGTTCTGAGAGGGGCTGGGGGAGCGTTAGGACACTATTATATCACAAATACCCCACTTCCTAGCTGCTAGATTATGTATCCTAGACGGCTAGGATCAATTCTAAGTAAACGATGTCGTTTCGGTGTAACAGGGGTTGGACTGGGTGAGGAGTGGGTTTGGGCCGGGTAAACAGGCATTTGGACGGGTTTTGGGTGGTTTCTTTGACTTGGGCTGGCCCAGACTTGGGTCTTCAACCCTTTTTTCATTTTAAATAAAATAAAAAACTATTTTCCTTTTTCTTTATTATATTTTCCATTTCAAAATTTAATTAAAATTTAGTTTAAATACTAGGACCTAATTAAACCTAAATGGTACTTACCACACTTAATTAAAAAACAAATTGAAAGAAAAACCCCCAAAATCAAAGTTATAATTAAAACAGTGCACATCAAACTATATTTTTGTGATATTTATTTTTTATAAATGACTAATTATTTAATTAGTCCTATAGAAAAAGCATGTATTTTTTAAATATTTTTCATTAATTAAAATAAAATAAACATGCACTAACAAATGCAAACAATTAACAGAAAATGCACGACAAACCTCAAAATTGAAAATAATGAAAAGAAAATATTTTATTTTGAAATTGTGGGAGTAATCTCATAGGGTAAATATTACGTGCTCACAGGTGCCATTCTTTGCTCGGAAACGCGAAGAGTTTTCGTACAAAGATAAAGTGAGCGGATACGAGTGATTTTTGCCCGCTTGAATACTCCGTAGGAAGCACTTTTGAAAGATTTGACCGCACCTTGCTTGTAAGGTTGCGTACATATCCTTGGCTAAAAGGAATCATGTAAGTGTAGTTCGGGAATATTTGGTAGCTGGGACTACAATGGAGCTGTACCGTTCCTGCTGCTACTACTTACTAGATCCCCTTATTAAACCATAAAAGAATCTAGACTAAACTATGATCTACGGATTATAAGAGAACCAATCTATATCTTCAAACTTCCTTTTGATCCTTGTTGCCTCACTGACTTGTATTCTTCCAGTGAAATTCCTTTTTGCCGACTTTGTGTTCCAATATGTTTCCTTTTCTCCATGTGGATGCCTGACTGCTGAACTAGAATTGTGTTCCCCTATTGTCTAAGTGGGCTCCTGATTGCCGAAACTTTGAATTATATTCCCTTGTTCTCCCGGTGGGCTCCTGATTAACAAGACTTTGAACTATGTTCCCTTGTTCTCCAGACGGGCTCCTGACTGCTGAAACTTGAGCTGTATTCCCTTGTTCTCTAGTGGTCTCTTAATTACCAACTTTGAACGGTGGTCCCTTTATTCTCCAGGTGGGCTCCTGATTGCCGGGAGTTTGAATTGTATTCCCTTGTTTTACATATGGGCTCCTGATTACTGACACTTTGAATTATGCTCCCTTGTTTTCCAGGTAGGCTCCTGATTGCCGAAACTTGAATTATATTCCCCTTTTCTCCAGGTGGGGCTCCTGATTACTGAAGCTTTGAATTATATTCCCTTCTTCTCCAGGCGGGCTCCTGACTGCTGAAACTTGAGTTGTATTCCCTTGTTCTCCAGATGGGCTCCTGATTACCAAACTTTGAATGGTGCTCCCTTTATTCTCCAAGTGGGCTCCTGATTTCTGAAACTTGAATTGTGTTTCCTTGTTCTCCAGGTGGGCGCCTGATTATCGACACTTGAATTGTATTCCCTTGTTCTCCAGGTGGGTTCCTGATTACCAAAACTTGAATTGTGTTCCCTTGTTCTCCAGGTGGCGCCTGATTACCTAAACTTGAATTGTATTCCCTTGTTCTCCAGGTGGGCTCCTGATGACCAAAACTTGAACTGTATTCCCTTGTTCTCCAGGTGGCTCCTGATTGCCATAAACTTGAATTGTGTTCCCTCGTTCTCCAGGTAGGTGCCTGATTGCTGAAAATTTGAATTGTACTCCCTTGTTCTCCAGGTGGGTGCCTGACAGCTGAAACTTTGAATTATGTTCCCTTGTTCTCCAGGTGGGCTCCTGATTGCCAAGACTTTGAATTATATTCCCTTGTTCTCCAGGTGTCTACTTGATTTCAAAAATTGAAGTATATTCCCTTGTTTTCCAGCTGAGTACCTGATTTCAACAAAATTAGGCAAAACAAAGAAAATTTCCTGCCCCAGTTTTGTAGTTGGGTACACATGTGAGTGTTAAACTGAATCATGTTGCCAAATATTCTACGAATTTGAAAGCTGGATCCCATTATCCAGGAGGGTCCTGACAACTCTTAGTTAAATGACAGTTTTAAAAGTTGAACTATATTTTCTAAAGAATGTAACTTCCCCTAAAATTGGTTATCTATGAAAGTATTAAAGTTATTACTTCCACTATGTCTTCTTGTCTAAGAAAATATTAAGGCTACGTCCTATTATCCAGGAGGGTCCTGATAACTCTAAATCAAGTCTCATCATACTTCCCTAAGACAGAACTTACGCTAATCTTGTTTTCAAATGGAAATATTAAAGCTAAGTCCCATTATTCAGGAGGGTCCTGACCACTCTTAGTTAAATGCCCATTTTACATCTAATTTATGTCTGCTAGCGACCGCCAATTAAACTACATCCCATTATCCAGGAGGGTCCTGACAATCCAATGTCAAATTTCATCCTAAGAGTGACAATTCTTTACGGCTGAATTGTACTACCCTACAACAAAACTTGCGCTAAATATTGTTATCTAGTGGAGATCTTAAAGCTGAGTCACATTATTCAGGAGGGTCCTGAAAACTTCCGATTGAATCCTTTCTTGAAACATGTGAACTTTGAGACCAACTTATACTCCTTTCGGGTTCATTCATGCTATATTTTGCTAATTATTTTTAAACTAGGTTCCATTCTCCAGGAGGGTCCTGACAACTCCTACATGAATCCTATCTCTAGAACAAAATTGAAGCCGACTTATATTCTTTGAGGAACATTTATGCTAGATTATGGTACCCGTGACTGTTTTGGATTTTAAACTAAGTCCCTTTTTCCAGGAGGGTCCTGACAACTATTGATTGAATCCTATTTCAAACATGCAAACCTTTAAGTTCACTTATGCTCTTTTTGCTTTTCCCGATTATTTTGAACTTTAACTTGGTCACATTTTCCAGGAGGGTTCTGAAATTTACAGTCATACCTATTTGGTGCTTGCTTTTCCCCTACGAAGGATTTCTCCGAGACATACAAAATTTTCCTGCCCCTGTTTCAATCAAAGAAGGATCTTGTCAATTTAAAATGTGGTGGTTAGCTTGCGACATTCTTGCTGAAAATGGCCTCTTTGCTGTCATGATTCGTTATGGCCAGCTTTCCCGAACTGACTATGAACCGCCTGATTTTCTGGCTGACCCTTGAACCCTATGGCCTTAGATGAACTGAGTGTCTTGTACCCACACCATTGTGTTAAGTTCCTGACCCTTCTATTGGAATTTTTGCATCTTTCCTGAAATTACCGAATCAGTCCACTGAAGAAGCTTTTAGTGATTTGTTATATCCCACCTTACATCATGCTTTCTTTGGTATATTCTGGCTACACTGTGCTTTGCAATTTGGAAGCTGGTAATAAGCTTTGAAATTCTTTCTTACCTTCTCAAAAAAAAATTGACCTTGAAAACATCTTAGAGAAGTGGAAACCCGAAAGAAAATGAAATGCAATGACTCTGAGTTGTTTTAGGGTAAAAAGAATCCAAAATTGGATGATTCCTAAAAGGGGGAAAGAGAAGAGAATTATCTGTGGGGAACAACTTGTACCAATGATCATAACATACACTTCGGCTTAGTCGCCCTGTTCTGTCCAACCAATTGGCTTTCAGTCGCCATGCCTTATTGCCTCGGATTTCTGCAACTCAATTTCTTCAACCAAACCTTGACCTTGCTCATCCTGCGGTGTTCCAAATAGGTTTTTACCAGCAGACCTCTTCCATTTGTTCATCTCTCAACTCACTCTCGCCTTAAAGTGCCCGTGAGGGTTTTCACCAATAAGACTCTCTCATTTCGATTTTCCCTCAACTCCCGTCGCCTTATGGTTCCCGTGAGGGTTTTCACCAGTAAGACTCTCTTATTTTATTTTTCCTGCTTGTACCGGAGTGTTGCCCTTAGCATGAATCACCTCTAATTTTTCGACTTGGCATCTCTTGAAGACCGATTAGAAGGTCTTTCTTTGGAGCGTAACGTGGGATTTTGGATAGGGTTAGAAAGAAAGGGTATTAAAGGCTCAACACAATTCATATTGGTTCAAAATTACACTTTTCAAAATCATATTTCTTACAACAACCACAACTTTTTCCCCGGTTTCTTGCTTGGGGACATTTGGATTTTTATTTTGATGCGACCGAACCGTGAGGTTGCCTACGTATCCTTAAAAGGAATCAGGTCGAACGTAGTTCATGATAGAAATTGCTTTGTTGTTGTGATATTTCTTTGTTTTCTTCTTTTCTTTTCTTTCTTCCCATTATTTTGATGTTTTGTTGTTTGTTTTCTCTTTTCTTTTCTTTTTCTTTTTCTCTTTTTTTTCTTTTTTACTCTCTTTTTTGTCCTTCTCCTTTTATTCTCTTTTGTCTTGCTCTTCCCTTTACTCGTCTCTCACGCTTGCACTTTTGATTTTACTACTGATTCCAAAAGAGGGGTTTGAAAGAAAATAATTAAAGCTCAAAAGGGGTAACAAAGGATAAAGTGTTTAGATATCAGAACAAAATATCTTCGTCATTCCAATCTCTGAAACATGCCAAGTACAAACAAATACAATTTAACCAAAGAAAATCATACATAGTATCTCTTAACTGAATCGGAATTGACGGCTATTTCTACACACTTGCCTTTTACATCTGTTAAATACAAGGCCCCATTGGACAATACTCTTGAGACGATGAACAACCCTTGCCAATTTGGGGCGAATTTACCTTTGCCTCCGCCTGATAAGGGATGATACGTCTCAATACCAACTGACCCACTTCAAACCTCTATGGGTGTACCTTCTTGTTATATGTTGTGGCCATTCTCTGTTGATACAACTGGCCATGGCACACTGCTGCTAGTCTTTTCTTGTCAATCAAACTCAATTGCTCCAGGCAGGTTTTGACCCACTCGTCATCATCAATTTTTTCTTCGGCAATAATCCGAAGGGATGGGATTTCAACCTCTACCGGTATCACTGCTTTTGTGCCATACACCAACAAATATGGAGTTTCCCCTACTGAAGTGCGAACAGTAGTGCGATAACCCAACAATGGGAAGGGCAGTTTCTCGTTACATTGCCGATATGGTATGAGCTTCAAATCTCATATTTCATATTCCCCTTAAATCTGGTGTACCAGAAGGTCCGAGTCCCCCAAGACCAAGACTTCCTGGACACCCATGTCTACAGCTAACCTCAGACCCAAAATCCAAGCCTCATATTCTACCATATTGTTAGTGAAATAGAGACAAAGCTGAGCTGTAACGGGGTTATAGTGCCCCGTTTTAGAAATGAGTACTGCTCCTATCCTAACGCCTTTCATGTTGGCGGCCCCATTGAAGAATAGTTTCCGTCCTAGCTTCTCACCTTGTTCCACTTCATCAATATGCATCTCCTCCTTATCCGGGAAGTACGTCTTTAGAGGTTCATATTCTTCGTCCACCGGGTTCTTCGCCAGATGATCCGCCAATGCCTGTGCTTTCATTATAGTCTGAGTTACATACTCAAGTAAAAGAAAATATAGATTAAAGTGACAACCACGAATAAATTCATGCCTCTAAAGCTCCAGGGGTCTGCGGGACATCATTCGGTCTCGCCGCAAGCCTGCGTGGTAAATCCCCTTAGAGGTGGTGGAGGTATTTCATCACTTGACTAACAAAGGTCATTGCGGTGGAAAACAATATGGATATGATCATATCTTCATAGTTGCTACACTTTACTATAATGTAATCAGCGATCCTCCGGACCCTTTCCCTTATAACACCATTTTCTTGCAACAATTGCCCGATTTGCTTGGCCCTGGATTCTAAATTTTGTTTGACTACCCGATTCATTTCTTGAAGTTGATGCAAATCTCTATCTAGCTGTGCTATTGCTACGTAGCAGTGCTCTCTTTCAGCCTTGAAGTCCTTTACCTATTTGACCATTTAGTTTTCAACAATGATGACCCTTTTCCTCAATCCCACAACCTTGTCGTCGCACCTTTCTTTCAACTATTCAATCATGCGTGCTCATTCTTCTGCATTTTTGGCCAATTGCTTTCGGCCCCTGGCGAGCTCACCCTCTGTGGCTGTTTTCATTTTTTAAATTTGGTCTTGATAGGCTTCATTTTCTTTTTCTAGTCTTTTCTTTTCTCCCTCGTCTGCCGCGGCTTGCAAACCATTCTCAAATTGAAGGTCTTTGACTTATTTTTCCAACTTTCCTTTTGGGATCTAGTATTCATTTTCCTTGGCTAACCAATCCCACTGTTCTTGTGATGCCTCAGAAAATTCTTGAGATGTGGTCTTTTGGACGGCCTTCTGAACTCCACTTTCCTTTTATACCAAGAGAGGTACCCCGGTGCAAATTCACCTTTAGACAGGTCACGTACTCGAGTGTTCACCGTCAAGTACTGGCATTTGCTCCAAATTTGGCGGACTGCTTCTTCATGAAACTAACTACTGGGACCAATCTCGACCACGTGGCGACTAAGGTTTTCATCCCTGGGAACCATTTAGCATCTCCCTAACTGTCTTAGCATCCAGTATAGGGTACAACGTTGGATGCTCCTGAGACCCATCAAAAAGAAATGAGGCTCGGTAGCTGGCATATGTACAATTTCATCGATGGGGAGAACCCAAACATCCACTCATTTGACTTGCACCTATAGCACGGAGATATGATACCCATTCTATGACCCCCTCTAGCAATCTAAACCCATCAACTCTGGTAATAGTATTCCTCTATGCAGCTTTTTTCCGACGACCCATAACTCATGAATTGAGGACGATGGCACATGTGTTCAATCATCGACATCTATAACAACGAGTTGCATCCTTCAAAGAAGTCTTCTCCGGCTTTACAAGCTATGAAGGCGCAGAAGAAAAAATCATGATTTATTTGACTCAAAACTAAACAAAGCTGATATTTTTTCAGATTTTCAATTTCAAGAGTACGAGTCCTGATTTGCAAACACGCCTTTCAACACTTCCGGGGAAGATTTTAAGGCTGTGCTTGCTACCGATAAAAAATTTAAAAAAGAATCCAGGGCGGCTGTTCTTGCAAAAGTAGCCTTCCGGCGCCCTTTTGGGGACATTCGGCTAATTTTGACAAGAATTACCATATATATTTATCACAAACAAAATTTGGTTCTTTTGAGACTATTTTTGCAGTATAAAGTTAGGCCAGATGGGGGTTGCCTACGTATCTCATGCCATGTGAGAATATCGGCGTAGTTCTGGAAATTTTGACAAAGTTGAAAACCAATTTTTCTTTTTTTCTTGAAAACAATAACAACCTTTTTTCTTTTATTCTTTTCCAAAACTTGGCAGAATTTCAATATTGATTTGGGACATCGGTTTTTCGAAACAGGCAATTAACTCCCTTATCCCTCACAATGCTATTTTCTTTGCTAAATTCTCCCTTTTTATTCAAAGCTGGTCAGCATACAAATTCGAAATAGATGCACAAGTAGCACGCAAGATGCATCAAGATGGTCTGTTATTTTGGGTACCCCTATCCTAGAGGGACCAAACCCCTGTATTGAGTCCCATAAGTCAAATGTATGATGCAAATAAGCGTTCCTACTAGGGATCCGGTATGAAGTTAAGTTATTATAGGTTCAAAGCCTGGGTATATGTTCTAGACTGTGTACCCGAGCGGACAACTCAAGTCGAGGAGGGGGCTACGTACCAGGAACCAAAAGGTCGTCCGGCTTAGTAACTTGTCCGAGCCTTTTTCTTATTTCAAGGTATGACACTAACAGAATAGGGAGTCTCGACCAGCGAGCATATCCCCGAAGATGAGAAGATAAGTATTTCAGAGTAATTTATTTACAGTTCAAATAATATCAAAGCGTTAAAAAGCAACACTTAGCACATTCGACTCAAACATGTAACAAAACTAGATAATAAAGCCAAATATAACAATTACTTTAAGCTCAAATTCTTGAATCCTAAACCAGTAATTCTGGGGTTTTGTCCCCAGTAGAGTCGCCATAGCTGTCACACCTCTTTTTTTACACTACACCACGTGAAGGGCATAGATAAGAGAGTTTTCCAATTAAAGGACAATCGAAACGGAATTCTATTATTAAAAGATTCAAAGTTTCCACTTGGGATAATTAATGGTGTCCCAAGTCACCGATTTAAATCCCGAATCGAGAAAAATTGTTGACTCTGTATTATAGTCTTCAAACACGAAAATTCGGGTAAGAAATTTCTGCTAATCCGGGAGAAGGTGTTAGGCACTCTCGAGTTCCGTGGTTCTAGCACTGTCACTCAATTGTTATATTCAACTTAATTATCTGATTTTAGTGCATGTTTAGCCTATGTGAAGGGCATAGATAAGAGAGTTTTCCAATTAAAGGACAATCGAAACGGAATTCTATTATTAAAAGATTCAAAGTTTCCACTTGGGATAATTAATGGTGTCCCAAGTCACCGATTTAAATCCCGAATCGAGAAAAATTGTTGACTCTGTATTATAGTCTTCAAACACGAAAATTCGGGTAAGAAATTTCTGCTAATCCGGGAGAAGGTGTTAGGCACTCTCGAGTTCCGTGGTTCTAGCACTGTCACTCAATTGTTATATTCAACTTAATTATCTGATTTTAGTGCATGTTTAGCCTATGATTCAATGTTAATTCTTATTGCAACGCTTTTAAAATACGTCTCGAACCACGTCACATAAATGCACCCGCGGTCTTCAACATATTTTGACATTGTTGAGATTCATATTTAGGTCATATAAATGTGCACCCGAATTTAGAAAGGTAGATTTTTAACTAACGTGCCTAAAGCAATTACGCGTTTTAATTTTGCGAGGGGCCATGAGGGCGCGCCTAGGATTTCTAAGGGTTGAAGTACTGACTAAATGAGGGCCATGCACTTTGGGGTTTTATTCGGCACTACGCACCTCAAGTCCAATTTTAAAAAGGGAATTCGAAATCAAATTCTTAAGAACCATAGCTACATTTACTAAGTATGTCATACTTCAACTAATCATCTACAAGTCCTTATTTTGGAGCCAAGAGGGCCATGGGTCATTGTTACTAAAATAATTAACTAAGGAACACAATGGGCTACAGCTTGCCTAAACAAATGGCGTCTCATTAATTAGCAACCATAAAGTGAAGGGCCTAATTTATTAGCTTGACTAGGGGAACCTCACAAATTAACATGGGCTGACTTAAGACCCAACACTTTCCAATTGATAATAAGAATACATCTGCAGCGGAATATTTCCAGTAAATAAGCAAAACTTTGTTCGAACCTTTAATGCCAAAATCGAGTTTTATGGCCATTATGACACTACAAACTATATTACTTTGAAGGGATGAAACAACCAATGACCTGAACACATTTTATTCATGTTTGTTTCAGGCAAAGAATACAATATCAATTCATTTCAAGCATGCCATATCTGACATTATCATAATCCTTTACCGAATGAATAACTCACTAATCTAGACTCTTAAAAGTAAATGTTGACTACAATTAGAAAGATAGTCAAACATCCTTGAGAGTCCCTTTATACAGATCCATCAATTCAAAAAAAAAAACAAATCCACAAAAATCAAGTTATAACATATTCCACATTTCTAACCAAAATTAGCACTAGAATAAACAACTTTACAATTACGCTCGATGATAAATCCTTGATTACAAACATGGTGACATCCTACTCAACTGTAAGAGACCTAAATAAGATATCTCTAAACTAAGTAGGATATTAAGTATGAGATTGAAAGAGAATAAGCGAGACTCCTACCAACAACTACCAATTTGTTCACATTTTCTAGATTCAAATTGAAAAATACATTGAGATGGTGTCTATGGGGTTGAAAAATACATGAAATGAAAGGAAAAGGGGGAAGCAGGATCATCAGTAATTAACAACAACAATAAAATAGTTTCCCAGCCCCAGCTCTGAACCAGGAATAGTGTGTAGCAAAAACAATCAATCAACACTTTGAGACAAGCCCTTTAAACACCACACTTAAACCATTTCAGCCCCACTAAGGTCGTGGTTCACTCCAAGGAATTGAATCTAAAAAAAAGTTGCCAAAATAGCTAATGGAATAGTAGGTCTTCTATAAAAAAATGTTGCTGTTTCGATTTTTTCAGAATTTTTCTTAAGAACCTCTAAAAACTCAATAGAACAGTAAATTTCTATGGATTTTTTTGATATTTTTTCTGGATTTTATTAACTAAATTTTAGCTCGAGTTTTTATTATTTTATTGGCTAAACACTAGGGCAACCTTTAGATTTTATTTTACCCCTTTAGTCCCTGATTTTATGATTTTTTAGCCATGTCATAGTATCAAAATTGAAAAACCAACCCCCTGATAGAAGCTTCTTAAACAGTTAGCACAACATTCTCTAAGTAGTCTACCGAATTTACCTTTCATTGCCCATGAATTTTACATTCTATTGACTAGTTGTGGGTCAAATTGACCCTGGGCTAACACATAGGAAATTAGCCCAAGATTTGGGCTTAAAAGTGTACCCCCGAGCCACAACAATTTATACTCAATTTTTTTGGATTAAAATGAAAGCAGGAAACCATTTGAGCCAGCTTTTCATGAAGTCTAATTGGTGTAACTACACTTAATAAACTAAAATTAAACTGCTAACACATCAAAAAATAAATACTAAAAAATTGTGGAACTTAGACAATTGAAAATACGCGAGACACTCTATTATTTCAAAGTTATTTATACCAAGAATTAAACATAAACTACATTACTCAATTCTTCACGATTAAACTAAACGAGGCTTTAAGTAAACTTAAACTCAACAGATTTCTGTGAGATAACCTAGGCTATGAGTACGCATGTGACTTGAAGGAGAGAAGATGAGATGAATTTATAGAAGAACATCACAAGGAAATAAAGAAAACTTACCTAATTAGCAGAATGGAACCCTGGACTCTATCATTGGCTTCGTCCCCAATAACGGCATCCATTTGTTCTTAGCAAAAACAAATAAGTAACGTTATTGAGGGACGAAACCAATCAAACTTGGAAAAAAAGAAACCCTCATGCATCAGTCGTGGTCTGGGCTTCTGAACCCTAGATCTATTATTTGAACAATTTAGGGGATGTTTGAGAGAGACTGAATAGATTAGTGGAGAGGAGGTGGTGGGGGTTCATGGGTGTGATTTTGACGGGGTTTGGTAGTGGCGCCGCCACCGGAGAAACTGTGGCGGCGCTAGGGTTCATACTTCAAATTAATATTTGAGGAATTTGGGTAGGTTTTGAGGGAAGCTAGCTGTGGATTTGAGTTGAGGAGGTAAATCAGGGGCTATGGTGTTAATCTCACGGCTATTGAACGCCGGCCACCACTGTAGGTGATTTTCGGCGGCGGCATGTGGTGGCTCAGGGGCGGAGTGTGAGAGATGGTTCATGGGTGGTTATGAGGGGGAGGGGAGCGCTAGGACACTATTATATCACAAATACCCCACTTCTTAGCCGTTAGATTATGTATCCTAGACGACTGGATCAATTCTAAGTAAACGGTGTCGTTTGGGTGTAGCAGGGGCTGGACCGAGTGAGGAAGTGGGTTTGGGCCGGGTAAATGGGTATTTAGATGGGTTTTCGGTGGTTTCTTTGACTTGGGCTGGCCCAGACTTGGGTCTTCAGCCCTTTTTTATTTTAAATAAAATAAAAAACTATTTTCCTTTTTCTTTATTATATTTTCCATTTCAAAATTTAATTAAAATTTAGATTAAATCCTAGGACCTAATTAAACCTAATTGGTACTTACCACACTTAATTAAAAAAATAAATTGAAAGAAAAAACCCCCAAAATCAAAGTTATAATTAAAACGGTGCACATCAAACTATATTTTTGTGATTTTCTTTTTTCTTTTATTTTATAAAATGACTAATTATTTAATTAATTCTAAAATGTTAAACTGAATCTAAAGAAAATGCATGTATTTTTTTAATATTTTCTATTGATTAAAATAAAATAAACACGCACTACCAAATGAACAATTAACAAAAAATGCCATGACAAACCTCAAAATTGTAAATAATGGAAAGAAAATATTTTATTTTAAAATTGCGGGAGTAATTTTATAGGGCAAAAATCACGTGCTCACACTATGCCATATGAAATATTTTGCTCCTATTTTTCAATATGTAATTTGCCTAAAGTGCTGAAACTAGACGCATAATACAATTGGAATTCGAATCTAAAACAAAGCATGAAAGGGTAAGACAAATTATTAATACAACAATAACAACATGTTCAGTGAGGTAAATTTATCCTTATTTTATGAAGATAGAGATGTTGTTTTCAAAAGAATTTCAATTTAAAAAAAGCATATAAGAGAAGAATACAAGTAAAGAGAAACAATAATCTGAACGCCCTCCTCCTAAAACAAAAAAGATAATCGAAGCAAAAGAAATGATATGTAGTATTAAAAGATCTAAGAATAAGAAATGAGAATACACTAATATTACAAATATAGAAAAACAATACATATACGAAAAAGAATTAAGCTCGACTACTCAATTGGACAAACACTACTAATATTATAAATTATTGGTTATTATACTCATTTTCTTTTAATCCTAACTATTTATCATTAGTTAAATAAAAGAACTTCTACTTTAAGAGAGTTTTGGATTTCATAACTGAAAATGGCATTTGCATGATCTTTTGCAAGTTCTCTTTTTCCCCGGGGGAGTGGGGGTAGGAGCAGTGACATAGACATGATTTCTATGAAGAAGGTTAAAAAGAATTATAGCTTGTGGGTATTGAAACTATGATCTTAGGAAAATTTTGAACCCTTTGATCACTAAGTTACAATTTTAGATTGTATTAAGAGATTTAAAATTTAATATATAAAAATAAAAAATATATTATACCTTATATATACAATGTAATATTTCGACAAAAGAGATTTAAGTGAATCCCCTTCTATCCCTGGGTGGGAGGGAGGTAGAAGTGGGGGTGGGAGGAATATTTTAGTCAAAGTGACATGTGCATGAATGCAACTATGCAAGGGGCCGAAAGATGCATAAGCTAAAAACAATAAATGCAAATGTGTATTTTAAAATGTTTGGGGGATAGGAATAAAATATAATGGATAGTAAAGTGTGAGTAAGAATGAAATAAAGGGCACTGGTACGTGTGTGACTCTGTGTGTGTGAATAATACTAATAAAGTAAAGAAGTAAAGAAGTACAAGTAAAGCAATCTCTATTTGCCCGTCCGTTAAGAAACCTCTTCTTCTTTATTACTCTCACATTCTGCTTTGGCCTCCTGTTACATTAATTGTTACACATGCCAAACCCAAAATTAATACTTCCTTCGATTTAAAATAAATATTTTTAAATATATTTATACAAATTAAAAAATTTACTTTTAATATTGATTAACAATAAAATTGATTATATTAACTTTTACTATCTCACATAAATATTCCTAACACATATTCCAACATTATTTACTCCACAATATAGGAAAAAAATAATTAATTTATTTTTAAAATTCGAAAAATCACCTATTTTAGACCGAGGGACTAATATCTTTTCTTGATTTTTCATAGCTGCATTGATGTTCGAAAAACTTATATTTTTAGTCGTTTAAAAAATAATAGTTAAAATTTTGTTTTTTTTGTATATGTGTATTATATGAATTTTCTTTTCCGTATGTTATATACTTTTTAACTAGCGATTTCAATTAATTTCAATCGACCAAACCAAATTTATATTTTACCCTAGAAGTTCTGGAAAAATTTGTATTCCCTCACATAATACATTAAAAAGAAAATAACTTTTTACCATAAATTCTTTTATGTCTAAAGACTGGAACCATATACCTCTAATTAAGGTCAATTTTACTGACGGCCATTCAACTATATTTTAATTTTATTAAAGTCACTTAATTATTTGTTGTCATAGAAAAATAACAAACTTTATCATTGTTACTTAAAAGTCATTTTGGCTCAAACTCTTCCATAAATATGACATGATATAAATTTTAATAAGAAAAAAATAAATACCACATAAGCTTAAATGGGTCATACCCACTACATTCAGTTTTCCCTTAAAGTAATTAATAAATCAAGTGGATTTCGGGGGAGGGGGGAGGGGGGTCGGGGGAGGAGAAGAACCGCACACCCCTAATAAAATTAGGACTTGTGATTTTTTAATTTGGGGTTTTGATCGTACTGATACAATCTTTCTTTGTCTAAACAATTGCAATAAGTTTGTCTGTAATTGCATATCTATTAAAAATTTTCGTTATGCACTTTAATTACATGTGTTGCTTACTAAGCAGATTATTTGTACATTGATGCTTCTTAAAAGCAACATGTGAAATTTATAGAATAATAGTTTGTAAATGTATATTCTTATCTATGATGAAAGATAGACCTAAAGTGAGGGCCGTGGAGATAATATTTCTCAAATGTCGATCATCGTGACAATTATGTATGCTTGAAAAAGCATTTTTCATTCTCCGAATAAATGAAAATGGATTTTTGGTGACCCAAAAGGTGTGCTTGATGCTCTCCTTCCTATTCCATATGCTAAGTGGTCTTTCCTTTTCTTGCTAGATGACTACTATGGTTTTCTCTTCTGGTTCTAAATCATTCAATAACCTGAGTGTTGTAACTTTCTTGTTTTTGGCTTAGCCTTATTATTCTTGTATGCTTATGATACGTTAATATATTATGTAAGATGGATACAATACTATTTTTACTTCACTAGAAAATTACAAAAATGACTCGAATGGAGCATACAAACAAGAGAATAATTTTTTTAGTACAAAATAATATGGGCATTGTATAACAGAAAAGGCAAGAATATTGTAGTATAGGATAATAATTTTAAACTAATATAAAAATTAATATTTCTTATAGAAATTATTTGAGTTATGGGTTAAATCATATTAAGGGATAAATGGATCTAAAGTGGGTGTGATATATTCAAGCTTATGTGTGTTTTTTTGGGATTTTTTTCATTAAACTTTATACCACGTCATATTTATGGTAGGGATTTGAGCCAAGATGACTTTTGAGTGACAATGATAAAGTTTAGTTATTTTTAAGTGACAAAAAACAGTTGAATAATTTTAGTGAAATTGAAAGATAGTTGAATGGCCATCAGTGAAATTAACCCCTTTAATTAAGCATGAAAGATTTTCTACGAAGAAAAGGTATTACTCCTTATTCAATTCCTTCTATAGGCAGCTTTCCAAGTTCACCTACGTCAACATATATGCTACATGGATAATACTCCGAAATCTTATGTGCTTTAATAACGTAACTAACTCTGGATCATTGATTGAGTCATTCATTTCGTTCCTTCTCACCTTTCTTTAAACGTAAACTATTGATCTTTCTGCCCTTTAGTTGTGTGCATACTTAGCTTATCTTAGTGCCCACACATTAAAAATACATACAACCCATATGATCTTGAACATCATCTTTGATTTTTTCCTTCCCGTTCATTAGCCATGATATGTGCCACTTTATTATAGAGTGCATGCAATGTTGTTATGATAGTGTTGTTACAAGATCATTTCCTCTTTAGGTCACTGTGCTTAGGTTGAAGCCTTCTTCCTTATTTTCTCAGTCAGTCTTTTGTTGTAGTACTTAGGGTAGATCCTCTGACTTTTGTAAAGCTGCAAGCTTATTACATTGTATATTTGGCAATATTTTTAATGTTCTTCCTCGCGTATAATTATCCTTAGTTACTTACCTCTACTCCCTTGCGCTTGTAGTGTTGCTTCTGAAAAGATATTTTTTCTGTCTTCTCAGTGTCACTCTTTTTTATTTCCATAACACTCATACGATAAATTTAACTACTCCAACTTCTATCTGAATATTTCTCAAGGATCACGATGTCATAGCTACGAGGTTGAATTCACCATATTAGGTTTTACTATGTTTATCTTGGACGATCTGCTGATTTGTTTGTATCCTCCTGTTTAGCCATAAATAGGCCCTTCCTGAATCAACTACTAATTACTCATTGGCCCCTTCTCATATCAATATCCCGCAAAATTTTTCTTGTGTTATTTCTTCTGTCTTAACTTACTGTAATGACCCGACCTGTCGGTTTGAGAATTTGTAATTCGCTCGCTAGTTCTTGGGCATGGGTAGCCCCGTATGATGTATTATATCTTATGTAAATCCTCGATTTTGGTTTTCAGGATAATCGGAATAGATTTGAAAAAAACACTTCTTATTTTGAAAACTTAAGTTGAAATAAGTGACCAGGGTGGTGAATTATATGTAAACGACTCCGGGATTGAATTATGATGATTCCAATAGCTCAGTATGGTAATTTTGGATTTAGGAGTGTATTTGAAGATTTATTTCAAGGTGTATAACTAAATTAGGCTTGAAATGACGAAAATAGAAAATTTAAGTTTGGAAGTTTGACCGGGGTTGACTTTTAGATATCGGGTCGGAATCCAGTTCTACAAATTTTCATAGCCTTTTTATGTTATTTATGACTTGTGTGTAAAATTTGAGGTCAATCGGACTTGATTTGATGAGTTTTGCATCGAATATACAAGCTGGAAGTTCTTACTTTCATAAGACTTGAATTGGAGAGTGAATTGTAGTTTTAGCATTGTTTGATGGGATTCGAAGGGTGGAATAAGTCTGTATGATGTTTTAGGATTGGTTGGTATGTTTGGTTGAGATCCCGGGGACGTCAGGTGTGTTTTGGGTGAGTTTTGAGCGAGTTCGAACATTTAGGAGCTTAGAAAATGGATTTGATGCTTACATCATCGCTGGGGACATAAGTCTTACTGCTGAGGAGGAAGTTTTTTCTGTGGTCCGTGGTGGTCTTACCGCTGAGGCAGAGGTTTTCTCACGGTATGGGGTCATGAATAATTCACAAGTTGTTGGTCCAACTTCAAATGCCTATATCTTTTGGTATACGAGGAATTTTGAGATGATTCAAAAACAAAAGTTGTAGATCTTGGAATCTAGTTTTGCAGAAACATATTATAATAGGCATTTAGATATTTGTAGCGAAGGTTATGGCCAAAATACTAAAGCCTGTCATTGCAGTCAACATCCACTGCGGTCAACGGTGGATTTACCGCGGTCAGCGATGCTCCACCACGGTCAGTGGCGATTTTCCGCGGTCAGCGGTGGGGGAATTCAGAAGGTACATTATAAATATGAGTTTTGGGATTTTATTTCATTTTTGGACCTAGGGAGCTTGATTTGTGGTGATTTTTTTGAAGTTTTTTCAAGAAATTCATCGAGGTAAGTGATTCTAACTCGAATTTGGCTAAAATACATGAATCTATCAATGAACTTATCATCTGATTAGTGATTTGGGGTAAAAATTTGGAGAAAATTTTAGAAACTTTAAAAAATGAATTTTAATATTCGAATGTCGATTTGGAGGGATTTGAGTAAAATTGGTATTGTAGGACTCGTTGTTGGATGGGATTTCATATTCCATGACTTTTGTCGAGTTCCGAGACGTGGGTCCCATGTGCAAATTTTGGGTGCAATTTTGTATTTTCAATGGAAGCTATAGAATTTCTACCCAAGGGTAAGGGTAAGGTCTGCGTACACACTACCCTCCCCAGACCCCACTAAGTGGGATTATACTGGGTTGTTGTTGTTGTTGTTGCAATGGAAATTATAGAATTTCATATGGAATTAATTACTATATTTTGTATTGATTAAATTGAATTATTTTGACTAGATTCGAGATGTTTAGAGACCGATTTGCGAGGAAATGGCATAGAAGAATAAATAATTACACAGTTTGAGGTAAGTAACAACTATAAATCTTGTCTTGAGGGTATGAAACCCCGGACATTGGGTCGTATGACTATTTTGGAGGTGACGCACATGCTAGGTGATGGGCGTGTGGGCGTGCACAGTTGGAGATTGTGACTTGGTCCATCCCGTAACGACTATAAAGTTGTGTATTTGACTGAAACTATATGATACTTATGTATTTTAGAAATAGTTTCTATAAATTGGCTTGAATGACAAATTTGGGCGTTGTGCCAGAGCTGTTTAGACCCTTAGAGTTTTTCTTATTATCCTCTCACTATTTTGATTGAAAATCTATACTCAGTCATGCTATGCTTACTGATTTCACAATTCAGCCGTTATTACTCTGTTGTTGATACATATAAGATGTTTCTTTGAGCTGACCACCCCGTTTTATTGATAGCCCAAGTGGCTTGAAAGGTTTACGATTTAGTTAGGCTGAGGGACTGATTTGTGAGAATACTTATGGGATCGGGCTGCATGCTATAACATGTTATTTCTTATTTATGATTGAGTGAGGCTTGGGTCCTGATTAATTTATGCCACGAGGTGGCTTTTTACAATGCTTGGACTGAAGGAGCCCCTCCGGAGTATGTACACACCTCCATTAAGTGCAAGTACCTACTGAGTGAGTGCCGAGTGCTTAAGGTTGGAATGAATGAAAGGACATAGAGACTGTTATTCTCCGAGAATGCATTGACTTTATCATTGTTGCATCTCAACTTTTATATATCATTTTTTTGAAAATTCATGAACGATATTATTTACTGCTTCGTCAACTTGATATGAAATTATTATTTGGGCCTAATTTACTGAAATTGAGGCATGCTTAATGCTATTTGAAAGCTATTGATATAACTGTATTTGTTTAGCTCATCACTACTTCTCAGTTCCTTATTTATTAGTGTTACTTACTGAGTTGGTGTACTCATGTTTCTCATGTTATCCGATATACCTCGTGTACAGATCTAGACACTTCTGTCTACGACGGTTTCTGATTGAGGAGTCAGACTTAGGAGACTATTAAGGTAGCTACATGGCGTTCGCTAGCCTTGACTCTCCTTTCCTTTCATGTTGTACTGTTCTATATTTCTAGATAGTGTTTTATTAGTTGGATGTTGTTATCATTTAGATGCTTATGCACTCAGTGACACCTGATTTGGAGAATGGATTATTTAGTACTTTTGGAGTTATTTTCTGTTGTAAAAGGTTTTTATTTACTATTAACTACTTCCACCTTAATTTTTAGAGTTCTATTGTGTTGAGATGTTGAGTTGAGGCTTGCCTAGTACCATGTTAGGTGCCATCACAACCGGGTTGGTTTTGGGATCGTGACACTTACCTTTCGCACTGGCTCCTTATTGATCAATAACATCCCGAGCAGGAACGTTGACTTCCATTCCTTGACGCTGTACTTGCACAATATTCTTGAATCATAACCTATTTGTAGTATTTAGATAAGTAAAATCTCATCCCTTTCTTATTTTGTAGCATTCTTCTTTTACTATTCTGTAGTTACTAGAACTACTTAATTCTGACTAAATGCCAAATCGCTCCATATTCCTCCCTTAGGGGAGTACTAAGATTTAGTGTTACAACGAGCTACCTGTAGATGTTTTATCTCTTCCTCTTAGGCGTCTTTTCACATCATCGATGATCCTTACTTGCCTTGTGGTAATCCTTCTGTACGAAGGATAAAAAATTTCCTTACTCGCGAGGGTGACACTTAGTATAACTGGCACATACAGTCCCTTAAGCTTAACTTTGCTTATATTGCTTGTTTTAGGGAATGTATTCCTGAATGAATTTTAAAGGTTATTATTCTATTGTCTGTTCTATTATCACTGGAATTCAATCTCTAAATTTCTCACGATGCCGACTATTATGAAATTACTCGGTCCTTATTTCATGTTTAGTTTATTTTGTTCACTAGTCCATATTTATTTCTGTTACTCTAGCGTCTAACTTTTACTTCTGACAATCACGTTAGAGTCATGAAGTTTTTTCTCGAAATGAGGATATGACTTTATGACCTGTACTCTTTTGTTGCCTCAAAGCTGTCACTTGTCATATTTTCTTTCACTTGACTATAAACTATGTAATATTGTCATCTTTTTGATCTACCGTTATTATCCATGTATCAAATTTTACTTATAATGCTTCATTAACTCTCTTCTTATTTCCTGCTAACATCTATGTCTATCACCTTATTCTGAAAACTCAACAACGACATTCTTTTGCTTTTAACTCCCCTTGGTCCATCCATTGGCTCTTCGAATTGCCTAATATTCTTTCTCTACTAGGGATGAGAGCCACACTAAAGTAATATTCATCCCTTCAAGTCTTCTAGTGCCTATCTTTGTAGTACTCATATCTAACTGTATTATTTTAGAGTGCGTCATCTAAGTGTCTCACAAGGAGATCTATTAGCACATTTGCAATATCCTTCGGAAATGTCAACTAACGCAAACAATCTATCCACCATTTTGTGTCACTCTAACCCCAGCCGGATCCTTATATCCATTCTTCTCTTATACTGCTTTGTTAGCCCCCATAAGGAATAAATGAGATAGGTGTGGCAGATTGTACGTACCTCTGTTATTGTTGAAGGTAACTCGAAATGTTTATATTTCTTTGCCTGAATTGTAAATACCAATAATCGTATTAACTGGGTGCCTCGTATCCTTCTTCACGTTGCTTCTTTTACTTGTTGAAACTTGTATCTACCTAATGAATCTCTCATTGCCTTTCACCATATGGGTGGATAGATATTCCTACCTTAAAGCTCCTTATCAAGAAACTTACATGTCATAGTACATATGTTTTGCTGAAGACCTTACATTTACCTATCATAAGCATCATAAAAAACGAGTTCTTCTTACTCAACTATTCCACTGCCACATACAACCTCTTACCAGCTGTCGTTTTTTAGATGTAGGTATTGTCTTATTACGAATAAAATAGAGTTTAGGAGTTGAAATTCTTACAACGGAGCTCTACCGCACGATCTAGAGTAAGAAGAAGGAGTGACAGTCCTAAGTGCCCTGTAGCTTCCTACTTATAAGTGTAGTGTATAACATACCCATAAACAAGACTCTACTAGAAATAATTTGTAGACTCCCTAGAATAGAACTGTTCTGATACCACTTTTGTCAATCATATAGCCATAGAAGACTCATGCATAAGTTAAAATTGAACCCAAGTCATAGACAAATGATTGAATTTTTAGCAGATTGTATCATAGATATTCCATAGCGTCTACGAAGGGGTAAAGTAACAACTAATACCATGATCTGCAGATCGGAAGATAAATAGACTAGATAAAGGTTGATCATAGGGAAGAGAAAACTAAAGAGTTAAATCAACTAAGTAATCAGGAGTCTGATTATTAGACGCAGAAAATTATAGACATTGTGATTGAGAACATTGCAGGATTATTCTTAATATCAGAGGTATAAGAGAGATAGTACAATAGCCATATTCTATAATGGCTCTATGATAAAGCAGTTAGAAGAATGCCAACCTCATGAGAAGTTAGTACGAAGCTCCCACCGAATTGTGTATGCACCAGAGATGAAAATATTATTATAGAGCTTCAACTCGTGGACAAGAATTATACCTATGTGGAAGGAATGTCATGAAAGAGATAAAAGATATTATACGAGATTTTACGGTAAGTAAGGTAAAGGTGAATAACGTACGAGATACTCACATGTAAAAGCTTATGTATAGTCCGTATTTCCTATAGAAGGCTAGAAGCACATGGATTCAGTATCAAGGAATGATAGTGGCAGTACCAGCCGTCAGTGGCATATCTTACAGCCCATGGTTTCTATGTACTGAGAGGTCTAGTCAAGAGAGTAAAGAAGAGTTAGAGATGATATGATATCTTGATTGATGTATCAGTATGACATAAGAAAATATATGGTGCAAGCAAGTTAAAGGAATGTTGCGAGTAGCATAAATAGATATGTGTAGGTTGCAAGCTAAAGTATGATAATACGACAAGATTCTAGGAAGATAGGAGTAAGGATAAAGAAAGGGCGAGTGAGAAAGTGACGAGAATGGATAAGTCTTTAGGATTAAAGCCCATGAAAACAAGAGATGATTTCTCTAAGTTAAAAAAAGCTTAGCATAGCCTGAGCAAACTCAAACGAGTCTAAGACTAGTAGCAATGTGGCTTATTTAAGAGAGTTTTGGGGCTAGGTCATCACCTAAATGGGCCCCCACACTCATTAAGGTTAAAAACCTTTTGAAAGCACTTAAGGAAATGCTTATGTATCTACAAAGTGAGGAAATAAAGCTTTAGCAAGTATCATACAAATTTTGGCATGGAAACATGAGTTACTTCATCAAATAATACAAGAGTACAAAGTAATAAATGGAATTCAAGGATTTATATGATCCCTTACAATGTTTAGCAACGTGAGAATCGCGATTCTAGGGGATTATGATACTACCTTTCTCAAGAACATGATATAGATTTTCTCCACTTTACTCCGTTGTTATGTGTGGTTGCAATTGACGTGTGTTAGAGGAATTGTCAAAAGAATCAGCTCATGTATTTAAGGCTATACCTTCTTTCCTTTTTGCATGATCCATACGATACAAACGAAACGAGAAAATACACAACTTTCATAGATGACTCTATTCATAGAAATGTTAGAGATGCTTATGTTCTTGATTCCCCATATATCATATTATTCTATCGTCTTTTCGTGGATCTTAGAAAATACGTAACTTGATAAAGTTTACTTCATGATATTAATCAAAGACATGGTGGTCTTATGATATTTTGAAATATTTTATTGACGTACTTCTCATGCATTGCATTCATTTATACATGTACATTTATCTATGACCAGATGGCGCTATATACGTGTATATGTGCGTGTGTGTGTGTGTGTATATATGTGTGTATATACGTGTGTGTGTATGATATGGGAAAAGGTACACACACCACCATCTGATTAGCTGGTGTACGTTGATGATTTTGCCCACAATGGCCGAGATGATATGACGGTTTTCCCTTATAGGCTTGATGGTGTTATGTATGCATATACCTATGCATGGTATGCCATTTATACGATATGCATGACATTATACATATTAATAATTCACAGAGTTATTCAGACTTACATGTTGAGTTTTTACTCTATGTTTCTTTCATGTCTATTGTTTACTGATTTTTATTCCTTACATACAGGATATATTATTTGTACTGACGTCTCTTTTGCCCCGGGATTCTGTTTTATGTCTGCAGGTCCCGATAGACAGGTCAAGAGTCTTCCAAGTAGGCTATCAGCTCAGCGGAAGATATTGGTGCGCTCCATTTGCGCCGAAGTTGCTTATTTGGTCAGTATGATTAGTACATGTATTGATTGGTATGACAGGGCCTTGTCCAAACCTTTATGATATTATTTACACTTAGAGGCTTGTAAATATATGTTATGTATACTAATACTTATATGGCCTTGTCGACCTATGTTCAGTTTACGAGTGATCATTTTGATCTTATAGGCCAGTATGTCATACGTATAACTTTGTGTTCCCTCATGCTTTACTCCAGTTCATTTACCTATTATAGAATAATATAAAATCTACGTTATATTGGTACTCGGTTGAGTAAGGGACCAGGAACCCATCGCGACCCGTCGATTTGGATCTGACAACCTCTCCACATTTTTTAATTCTTTTCATCTAATAACACATTAGCCCGATTCAGTTAAAAAAATCCTTTTACAAAATTTACTACTTATTCAATTCAGAAATAAAAATAGCGAATCTAAAATAAAAATAGTAATGATGATAAAAATAATAATTGTTACAATAATTAGCAAAAACATTTCCCTATTATATACTAGTGAGTACACGCTCGATATAGAATTGCTGGAAATGTGATCTTTTTTATGCTCCTAATAATTAGCATCATCGCTAAGATTATATATGTCATTTGAAATAAGAATGGTAAATTAAATTTACCAAAAATATTCAAGTTAGAGATAATTTTCCAATCATCTTGTTGTTATCCGTAAATTGGTAAGAGAGTCAATTTTCCACAAAAAGAAAGAAAATTAAGCGGAATTTAGACTAAATAGGATGCTTTATGTACACATTTTGTTGTTATTAAAGAGGAAAATGAAAAGAAAAATACGTAACAAGCAGGTTGAGTTCTTTTATTATTTGTTCTGAAGCTTTTCATTTTAGTTTGATTGTTTAATAATTATTTGTTGTCTCCAACAAAAAACTCGTTAATTTGATTTTATTTGTCTGTTTATATTAGTCATTTAAATATATCTTGACCAAAAGAGACACCTACAAATTGTTTATCTCAAATCCTCAAACTATATCCCAAAGCTAATAAGGAACAATAATTTTTGAAATATAAATCATCACTTCACTATTTTACACAAATAAATAAATGATTTTTTGGATTTTTATTTATTTACTGGTAAGTCTCAATGTTTTACTAGCAATGAAAAATTATGTCGAAAACAAAACATAAAATTTTAAAACGGCAGTTTAGTGTATCACGCGTGCTTGTAAGGTCTGGGGAAGGACCGTACCCTTAATGGTATGATATAAGTAGTCTACTTTGATGCAAGTATTAATGATTGATTTTATTATTCGAACTTATAACCTATTGCCATCATTTGTCAAAATGTGAAAAAGCAAAAGGTCAGTAAAACAAAATAACGGAGTCTTTGAAAGACAAAAGGTATTACATGAATAGCACAAGTCACATGAAGACAATTTCACTGTTGCTCCAAATATTTACTTTAATATTTCTGAAGCCTTAAAATCTTTAAAGAAAAGAGATGGTAATTTCTAGACGTATTTCAAGTGGCTAATATAATTCAACTTTCTCCCAAAAAAAAAAAAAAATCTGGTATGACAAGTTCCCCTAAATTATTTTCATTGAAAGGTGATAACACGATAATATAGGATCCCACCACTTTGCAAAACCTTTCAAGAAAGCACAACTATAAAAGCTAGATGCATCTAACATAAGAAAAAGAACAAAAGAAAGAAATCGAAAGCTTCACAAAGAATAAACAATCAAACAAATCCTTAAGCTAGTGATACTCCTACAAAATTAATGAATAAATAAATAAATAAGTTATGCGTATAAAATAGTTACAACAAGTTATTTATAATATTTATAAATAAAATTTTCATATGCTTATTAACAGTGGCGGAGCCCCCTTATAAGAAGAGATGTCAAATAATATCCTTTTGCGTAAAAAATTTATTGTGTAGTTAGGTAAAAAATAAATTACACACATACACGGATATTATGTATTGATTCCCCTTAATTTTCTAGTATTTTTATTTTTATATATTTTGACATCACATAAACAAAAATTCTAGCTGCACCAGCGCTAATTAACTAGTAATATAGTAAAACTCGTAACTCCTACTATAACAGGTTATCGGCTTATATAACATGGATTTGTTAAATTTTGTATTTGTCAATAATGCTTTTCGTGAGCTGATGATTTATCGAAAACAAACTCTCCACTTTATATTAGGTAGGGATAAGATTTACGTATATTCTACCTGCCCTTTATTTGTGATCAAACAGAATGTGTATAACTTAAATATATAAAATAATTATGGAGCAAAATACAAAACAAGAAATGTGAGCAAAAGGGAAATTTATGAGATAAAAAGGGGTTTGATTAAACATAATAGAAAAATAGGGGTCCTTTTCGGCAGAACATGGTTAAGTCAATAATAAAGTAAAGAACATAGCATCTTGGATAAGCAACTTTTCTTGTCCACGTCTTCTCTTCTTGCTCAAGCAAACAAGATGAGAAAGGTACATTGACTATTATTTTTAGTGTTTATTTTTTGCCCCTCAAAGAGTTTATTTTGTGGATCCACACTAAATAATTATATTACAGTCCTACCCTTTGACTGGTCCAAATTTGGTTGCCATGTCCCTCAAGTAACATCAGCCTTAAAATATAGATATAATAATGGTTAATTATTATGACAGTGGGAAGATCCTTTGCCAAACACTTTTTTTTTTTGTTGGAGAAATCAATAATTGTAAATAAAATTGGGCAACAAGTGATCTATTTAGATAAAGATTTAAAGATTTTTCCTTTTAATTTTAAAAGAATCTGAAACCTAACGTCTAACAATTACCAATAAAGCAACAAACGACATGTGAAGGGAAATGTGATAGTAATATTGGTACAAGCATCTCTACTAAGATTTCAAATTAAAATTTCCGAACCCAAATGTTTATTCTCTTTTAAAATTTAAAATTATAAAATTCATTTGTTTTAAAAAAAATATTTCACTTCAATTTATTCAGTCATATCTTATTTAGAGCATAACAACTAACTCGATGTGACGATCCGACCCATCGTCTTATGGTTACCACTCCGTTTCCCCATTTATTGCTTTTTTATAGTTCATTATCAACCGGATGGATTGATTGATTTTTGGAAGGAAATGGGACACATCGTCTCTTTAAGGAAGGCTTAGTTCGGAAAAATCAACCGGATGTTGACTTATGTGTTAGAGGGTTCGGATATGAATTTCGATGATTCGGTTAGCTTCGGGGGATGAATTGTGACTTAGGAGTGTGATCGGAAGTGATTTTGGAGGCCCGGTGTAGAATTAGACTTCAATTGGCGAAGTTAGTATTTTGGCGAATTCCGGTTGGTAGGTGAGATTTTGATCCGAGAGTCGAAATGCAAAATTTCAGGTCATTCAGAAGTGTTTTGGTTGGGTTTTTGATCAAATGCGTGTTCTGAATGTTTTAGAAGAACTTAGGCTTGAATCCGATGTAATTTGATGGTTTTGGTGTTGTTTGTGGTGTTTTGATGATTGGTGCAAGTTCGAATGATATTTTAGGATGGGTTAGCACTTTTGGTTCAGGTCCCCGGGGCCTCTGATGTGTTTCGGATGGCTAAACGGGAACTTTCAGACTTGGAAATACAGCAGATGTTGGAGGCCTCACAAATGCGAGGAAAGAGTTCGCATTTGTGATCTCGCATTTGCGAAAAGGCTGGACTGAGGCAAGGTTCGCATTTGCGACCTTGGCAGGGCCCACAATTGCGAGCTAGATGTCGCATTTGCGACCTTGGCAGGAGAGGCTCACGTTCGCACTTCCGAAGGTTTTGTCGCATTTGCGAACCAGGTGTCGCAAATGCGACATCTGAGAGTTGTGTCCAGTTATAAAAAAAATTCAAACTTAGCCCGTTTCCTTCACTTCCCACTTGGCATTGGGCCATATTTGAGGGCTTTTGGATGGAAATTGAAGAGGGTTTCTACTGGGATTGATTGGAGGTGATTTCTATGGACTAAAAACATGATTTAATTGAAGAATAAACCTAGAAATTCATGAAAACTTAGCAAAAAAGGGAAGAACTAGGGCTTGAAAGTTGATATTTCAAATTGGGTTTTGAGGACCATTTGAGCTCGGATTTGAGAGTTTTTGATATATATAAACTCGTCGCGAGATAAGAAATCTGTTAGTGTAAAATTTTTTGGAATTCGAGAAGTGGGCCCTGTCACACCTCCTTTTTTACACAGCTACCCCGAAGGGTAGCTGTATAAGGGAGTTTTTCCATTTAAAGTAATATTATTTGAAATGTGATTATTTATTTATTTTATCAGAGTCGCCACTTGGGACAAATTTGGCTTTTGGTGTCCCAAGTCACCGGTTTATTCTGAATCCCAAATCAAGGAAATTTTTGACTTTCCAAGTAAAGTCTGCGAACCAGGAATTCTTAAGTAAGGAACTCTTTTAGTCCGAGGGAAGGTATTAGGTACCCCCGGATCCCGTAATTCTAGCAAGGTCTCTTAAACTCTTATAATTGGCTAAAAATGTGATTTTAATACATGACATATTGTGCAATTTTAGAATTATTTACCACTTTAAATTAGTAATTTTTAGGAAATTGAACATCGTTTAAAACATGTTTTTGGATCACGTCACAAGAAATGCACCCGGAACCTCGACACATTTTATCCAATGTTTTGGGATTTGGATTTGGGTCACATGAAATGCACACCCGTATTTAGGAAGGTAATATTATTAAAACGTGCCTAAAGCGGTTAACGTGTTATTAACTTCTCGGGATGCCGTGAAAATTTGCTAACCGACTCGTCCCAAGTTTTACTTATTTTAATATAAACATTTAAAGAGGGCCACACAATTTGTGAATTTCGTTTGGCACGGCACGCCTCGATTTATT
This sequence comes from Nicotiana benthamiana, assembly GCA_034376525.1. Classification (NCBI taxonomy): domain Eukaryota; kingdom Viridiplantae; phylum Streptophyta; class Magnoliopsida; order Solanales; family Solanaceae; genus Nicotiana; species Nicotiana benthamiana. Next base: position 145,631,479 of record CM067327.1, on the reverse strand, counting down.
TTAAAGGCCATCCCAAAATGAACTATCATTCTCTAGTAGGGAATGTCTCTAAAAGAGCTTAATTGATTATTTATTAACTATTATTAAAGCATTCAAGAAAACTTAGGCCTCAAGATCAAGTCCAAACCTAAACAAGGGACCTTCATCATTGAAAACCCCCTTAATTCAGGTCTTCCACCTATCTTGAAAGGCCCAAGACCTACAATTCAATTTTTAAAGTAAATAGCTTCAATAATGAACTCAGGCTTCCAACATATCGGGTCTCGAAACCAGCCCAATAGAAAGAAAGTCCATTCGACTTTGTTTGTAAAGCTTGGGCCTTAGAAGTAGCCCAAAGTGAGAGCACACGGCAGCTTGGACTCAGGATCGAGTCTCCATAGGCTCTCAACTTGGAAATATTAACTGGCTTAGTGGGCTGATAATATTAGAGCCTATTCTTATGCGAATGGGCCAATGCTAAACTTAGTTCTTACGGCCCAAACCGTCCAGGAAGTAATATCAAACATGATGTTCATGGAGTTAAAGATTTGGTTCTTCAATTCAAGGAGTTTACTGTTAAATCAAATCACAAATGGGCAATACAACAGTGGTATGCATATTTACAACTGAATCCGGACCTTATGCTCATTTTCAGGTCATATGTATACTAACGCCTTAATATATTTGTTTATGAATATTTTATTCTCTAGAATAAAACCAAGTTCAACCTCATTTTTAGAACTGATTCAGCTATCATGGCAATAAAATCCATTATATTACTGCACAGTATCCAAATGCATATGGCTTGCACAATGTTTCAAATGCATTATACACAATATCCAACAATAAAATTTGGTAAATTTTGACTAACAGGGCTTGTAAAACTAATTTATACCACTAAAACAAACAACTAGAAACCTGTCATAGTTCACAATCCACAATTATTACAATGAGAATTTAATTAAGTCATAAAACTATTTGGAATACATTAAATCAATAAATCATTAAAAGGAAAAACCAACAGAACAACCAATGTATCACATTCATTCCATTCCCAACTGGAGAGCTACATTAGAACAGATTCAGGATGTGTACCTGGAATTCGAGTAACAATAAGAAGAAGGTGAGATCAACAGCACTAAACGAGCAACAGTTAAAACCAAACAATGGGAGCAATTTCAGACCCAAAACATCACAGCAATCTCCAGGAGTAATTGGCAAAGAATGAACACCAATAAGCAAGCAAACACAAATCTGTTGGATCAAAATGCACTCGAAATACACCTAGGATTCTCCGAATTTAACCAAACCAGATCTGAACAATACTCAAGCTATTTTTGATTATTGGAGCTGGGAATTGCAATGAAACAGTATTTTTGAAAGCCAAATTTCAGATGTTCAAAAACTCAATTTTGTGTGTAATTGTCAATTTTCCCAAAACTCCCCCTTTTTTAAAAACAAGGCAATAGGCATGCCTTATATAGGCGAATTTAGGGCAACCTTCAGATTCAATTTTACATCCTTAGTCCCTCCTTATTTTTCAGATTTTAGCTTATTGGTCCCTTAAATCTTGACTTGTTGGTTAAGTTATATCAATTAAAACCTGAATTTCAGATTGAGACCCCATCTAGAAGATTCTAGTGGGTTCCAATGTTTGTTACTGCATTGTTCTTTTATTGGAGTACCCCAATTACCCTTAAAACCTCTGAAGTTTACCTAAGTCTACCATCTAGGTTTGGGCCATGTGACCCACCTCCAAAAGAACTACTGATTTAAAGGATTAGTTCACCAAAAACCAAATTCCCAAATTTCAAAAATCAGATCAACAATTTTACCAAAAAAACAAGAGAACTGAAATTAAACTTGGGGAAATGTCTAAGCTAAGCTATTTCAATAATAAGGATCCTGAAACTAATTTCACAAATGAACGAGCAAATGACAGAAACAATTGAACATTAAAAGCTAAACAAACACAATTAACTCATGCAAAGCAGTAAAGTTAATCTAATATCATGAATATGATCAAACTATATAACTACAATCTAAAAAAAGGAAGCCCTCTGACCAGGATGTAAATCAGTCACTAGAATAAAATAACAAAGGAAAACATTAAGAAAAGAAGAAGAAGAACACAAAATAAAACTAATGAAAATAAAGGAAAATAGAAAACAAGGTAGAATGAAGCACCTACTTAAAACTTGGGCTCTGGTCGGCAAAATCTTGGAATTGCTTGGACCACAACCGTCCTTAATAAGATGGCTAAGGACTATTATAATCCAAAAAACAGGAAACCTCCAATCTCGAGAAGTTAGGGTTCCACGCCAGATTTTCAAACTAATATACGAGCCATTAGACTATGATTCGAGGCAAAGGACTTATAGATCCGGGGTGAGGGAGTCTAAGGGAACCTAGGGTGTTAATTGGGAAGTGATTGGCGTCGCCATCGCCGTAGGTGGCGAAGCAGCCATGGTTTCAAATTAAAGTTTGATGGGATTGGCCAATATTCGAAGGATACTGAAAGCGGGGATGAAGAGAGGAGATTGAGAGGGTGATATGGTGTTTTTTTGGTGGTCGTCTGAGCTTCGCCGCTGGAGGAGGCGATTTACGGCCCGCGGCGAACGTCGGAGGCGGTTGGATTAGGGTTTGGACAGTTCAGACAGGGTACGAGGTCTGGTCTGGGGTGGGGGAAGGCTGGAACAGTTATATACGCGTTACACCTTAGGTTATGTATCGTTAGATCTAATAGAATGGATTGTTGTGATTAAAAAGGCTCCAAACGACGTCGTTTCAATTTGCACGGGGCTGGACCATGTGAGTTATGGGTTTAGGCCTGCGTGAGATAGGTATAAAGGGAGGAATTGGTTTGGGCTGCAATTTAGCATTGGCCCAATATCTGGCCAGCCTGATTTTGTATCTCTTTTCTTTTAATTCTTTTTATTTATCTTTTATTTATTTATTTATTGTTTCAACGTTAAAAATCAAACTAAAATTAAACCTAATAATTAATTCAACCTACCTAATTAAACTAAAATTAAACTAATATCACTTCAAAGGAAATTAATAAACCTTAAACTAAAATTAAAATCAAACCAAACAAATTAAAGTTTCTTTATGATTTTTAGGTTTTGTAAAAGCCTAATTACTAATTAGTCTTAAAAACAATGTAAAAATTAATACCAGATGCTCATGCAATTTTTGTATTTTTATGACTTATCATGCACGCACGAATAAAAGTACACACAAAAGTACGCAATTAAATCCTAAAAATAAATAATAAAAGGAAAAATCCTAATTCTAAGAATTCTGTAAGAGTAATTTTAGCGAGGCAAAAATAACGTGCTCACAGCTGCCCCTCTTTTCTTGGAGACAGGAAGGGTTTTCGGGCAAAGATAGATGAGCGAACATGAGGGCTTTTTGTCTGCTTGATACTCCATGAGAAGTATTTTTTTTAAAAACACCTGACCAAACACTGCTTCAGAGGTTGCCTACATATCCTTGGCTATAAAGAAATCAGGTCAGTGTAGTTCTGGAGTGCTTAGTAGCTGGGACAACCGGAGGTGTGTTTCGCTGCTGATGCTGATGCTACTATTTTCTGAACCCCTTATTACACTAAAAGGGAAATCAAAAGCTAAGCTAGCTATGCCTATCAACTATGAGTTACAAGATTCCTATCTATAAATTTCTTGAAACTTGATTTTGAGTCTCAGCTGGATTTGCTCCGGACTTGATATGAATCTTGATGCTCGTAAGCTGTAGGTGACGGCTCCTTCTTCAGCATTTTAGCGGAGAGGGCCATGCGGAACTTGTGATTTTGAATCAAATTTGAGTAGACCACATCTTTCTTCTTCAATCACTCTGGATTTGTTTCTTTTCCTTATTTTCTTTGTTCTAGATTGAGACTCATTCTTTTGGTTGCCTTAAATCCTGTGTCTTGAGTAAAGACCTGTCCAGACACCAATAACAAGCAAACAAACGAAATTTTCTGCCCCAGTTTTCTCTAGGAGAATTTCGTGAGTTATTTGCAAATCGAGTTTAAGCCATTTCTTTATTGAAAATAGTAAGCTCGGATTGTGTATCATTTGGAAAGATTTCCAGGTTATGCTGGTAGTTGGCCGGGTTATGCCGGGAAAGAAAAAGGGTCCCTGCTGGGGATAAGAGGAGGATCCACAGGTTATCTGGGGACAGGAATAAAGGTTCCGTGCTGGGGATGAAAGGGAAAATCCTCGGGTTATGCCGGAATGAAATGAAAAAGATTCCTGGGTTATGCCAGGGGGATCAAGGGTTATGCCGGGATGAATGGAAAAGGTTCCTGGGTTACGCTAGGGGGATCCACGGGTTATGCCGTGATAGGAAGAGAAGGCTCCTAGGTTATGCCAGGGGGATCCATGGGTTATGCCGAGATAGGAAGAAAAAGCTCCTAGGTTTATGCCAGGGGATCCACGGGTTATGCTAGGATATGAAAAAAAAGCTCCTGGGTTATGGCAAAGGGATCCACGGGTTATGCCGGGATAGGAAGAAAAAGGTTCATGGGTTATGCCAGGGGGATCCACGGGTTATGCCGGGATAGGAAGAAAAAGGCTCCTGGGTTATGCCATGGGGATCCACGGGTTATGCCGGGATAGGAAGAAAAGGGCTCATGAGTTATGCCAGGGGGATCTACGAGTTATGCCGAGATAGGAAGAAAAGGGCTCATGCGTTATGCCAGGGGGTCCACGGGTTATGCCGGGATAGGAAGAAAAGGGCTCCTGGGTTATGCCAGGGGAATCCACGGGTTATCCCGGGATAGGACGAAAAAGAAATGACCCCCAGGTTATGCTGGGGCGAAACTAGGGAGCATGGTCCTATGTTTGGAAGGATGGATTTAGGGATTGGAGGCTTCATGCTACCATTATTTCGGATTCTCCTTTTCTTATTTCCTCTTTTATTAAAACTGCAGGAAATGATTTGTAGGAAACTTCCCTTTCGGGTTGATTGTTGTTGTGAAGCCGCTCCTATCTCCTGCATTATTTTAGTTGCATTTTCCTTTTGCACGATTGCTTTGGATTGTGACTGTTTCAGATTTTCAAACAAAGCAAAATCGTTAGTTTGAAATGGTAGTTGGTTTTGTGGCCTTGATTGCTTGATCCCGGCCCTCATTCTGTTGAGAAGACCTCTGATTTTCCAATTTTTTCATTGTTAGTAGACCATGGGGACTCAACTTTCAGATTTATTTCGCCTTCATAGGCCTTTGATTTCATTACCCCAACTTTCATTTCAGAACCTTTGGGTACCTTGGCTTTTGAAACTTCGCCGAGCCAATTAGCCCAGTGGAACTCGACCTTTTACTTCTTTTTGCCTTTGTGGGCATTTTGACTTCGATTTTATTTCTTTTCAGGCCTTTCTGCTTTCGAAGCATCAGCCATCATGGCCGGTCGGGATCAACTAGATGCGCCCGCTGAGACTCAATATTCAACTTCTGTTAGTTAGAGCCCTGTAAAGCCAGATCTTGCCATCGTTTCTTGGTATTAGTTTCGGGAAACAGAGTTAGGGATTCAAGGCAGAATAAACAAGAAGGAATGAATTTAAAAAGAAGCATCCCTTTTGGGGAGAAAAGGAGGACTTATCTAGGGTGCACACAGACTTCAAATAGACGTGACATGCTTCTTGGGGTGGGTGCCTGACCCGCACAAAACCTCTCCCACTTTTATAAACTCATTGACCCGCATTTCAAAACTAGGGAATCTTGCCAGGACCTTTCAATCGTGAGCAAAATCTTCTTTTTAGTCGATGACGCCCTTTTAAGGGTTTTCGCCAATCGACCTCTCTCATTTCTCTTCTTACCATTGCCAGAAAGTGCTCTTTATGAGTTTTCACTAATCGGACTCGCTCGTTTTTATTTCTCTACTCACTGTCGCCTTATGGTGCACGTAGGTTTTCACCGATAAGATTCTCTCATTTTATTTCTCTCCGTTTTGACTGCATTAAATTCCAACAACAACGTTTCCCATTCTAACACCTTTGCTCATTGATCGGAAGGACTTGGATGGGTTTCAGGGTGAAAAGGGATCTGATTGAAATTACAACTTTTGAGCCATTTCGGTGGGCTCATGGCTGAGCCATTATATCATCTATCCTAGTTTTATTCTTCGGGGGGGGGGGGGGGGATTTTTGTTTTGATGTGACTGAACCCCAGAGAGTGGCTACCTACGTATCCTTTCGGAATCAAGTTTAACGTAGTTCAGGAGTGTTCCTAAACTATTTTTGTTTTGTTTTTCATTTTTCATCACTTTTTTTTCATTTTGTTGTTCACTTTTTTCTTTCTTTTTTTTTCTTTTGTTTTGAATAGCATTTCCAGGTTCCAAAGAGGATGGTCAAAGAAACGTAACCTGTTCAAATGGGTTTACCAAGGTTGACATTGTTTAGGTAGTGGGAATGAAAGCCTTCGTCATCTCAACCGGACTGATGCTACAGGGAGCTTAGACGCAGTACCTTTTTACTGCATCTGCATTCACTGTTGCTTCAGGATCATCCCCTTCGATGTTGCCCAGGTACAACGCTCCTTTCAGCAATATCTTCCTAATAATGTATGGGCCTTTCCAGTTAGGAGCAAATTTTTATTTTGCTTCCTGATGGTGAGGAAGAATGCGCCTTAATACAAGCTGTCCAACCTCAAAATTCCTAAGACGCACTTTCTTGTTATAAGCATGGGCCATCCTTTGTTGGTACAAATGCCTGTGGCAGACCGCGACCATTTGCTTTTCATTAATTAGGGCCAACTGTTCTTGGCGAGTCCTAACCCACTCCGTATCTTCAATCTCAATTTCAACAATGATCCAGAGAGACGGTATTTCCACCTCCGCAGGTATTACTGCCTCAGTTCCGTAGACCAAAAGATAGAGAGTTGCCCCAATTGTTGTGCGCACGGTTGTGCGATACCCCAATAATGAGAAAGGTAGCTTCTCATGCCATTGCTTGGAGTTTTGAATCATCTTTCTCAAAATATTCTTGATATTTTTGTTTGCTGCTTCAACATCACCATTGGCTTTGGGTCGGTAAAGGTGTGGAGTTATAATGTGTTATTTTGAACTGTTCGCATATCTCCCCCATCAATCGGCTGTTCAAATTGGCGGCTTTGTCTATGATGTTAGTGGTTGGGATGCCAAAACGACATATGAGGTTGGAATGCACAAAATCCATCACACCTTTCTTGGTCACCGATTTAAGAGTGACGGCTTCGACCCATTTTGTGACATAATCAATGGCAACCAGTATGAATTTGTGCCCATTTGAGGCTTTTGGCTCAATCGGCTCAATGCCGTCCATGCCCCAAACTGCGAATGGCCAAGGCGCTGACATGGGATGTAGTTATATGGGAGGTGCATGAGTTAAAGCACCGTGCACCTGACATTGATGGCGTTCTTGGACAAAGCTAAAACAATCCCTTTCCATGGTTATCCAATAATAGCCAGCTTGGATGATTTTCTTTGCTAGGACATGCCCACTCATGTGTGGTCTGCAGACTCCCACATGTACCTCGTGCATGATTCATCCAGCCTCTTCAGCGTCAACACATCTTAATTAATTGAGGTCTGGTGTCCTTTTGTACAAAACCTCCCCGCTAAAGAAGAATCCACTTCCCTGCGGTCTGATAATTATGTTTTGGTCACCAGTAGCTTGCTCATGATACTCTTGATTTTTCAGAAACATATTGATATTGTGGTACCACGACTGGATGTTTGGTTCTGCCTCAGCTGCATTACAGTACCCATGCCTTTCCCTGATTTGTATTTCCAAGGGATCGATATAGGCGTTTCCTGGATAAGACAACATCGAGGCCAAAGTAGGCATCGTCTAGTTCATTGTGAAAATGAGGGATGTACCCGAACTCTACTTGAACTGTTTGCTGAGATCTTCTACATGCTGCCGATAAGGGGTGAGTTTGACATCTCGAGTTTCCCACTCCCCTTGGTCTTGCCGGATGATTAGATCTGAATCCCCCGTGATCAATAGTTCCTCGATGTCTTGGTCGATAGCCATGTTCATCCCCATGATACTTGCTTCATATTCGGTTGTATTGTTCGTACAGAAGAACCGAAGCCGAGCCGTGGCTGGGTAGTGTTGACCCGTGGGTGAAACTAAAATTTCTCCAATTCCTACACCTTTTGCAGTTTCCGCTCCATCGAAGAACATTTTCCAAGCAGTGGTGTCCTCGGAAATTACCTCCACTGAATTCACCTCTTCGTCTAGGAAATAAGTATTCAGGGGTTGGTATTCATCATCAACCGGGTTCTCGGCTAAATGGTCCGCTAACACTTGGGCCTTTATTCCTGTGCGAGTGACATAGACTATATCAAACTCGGTGAGCATGATTTGCCATTTTGCCAATCTCCCCATGGGCATTGGTTTCTGAAATATGTACTTCAGAGGACACATCCTGGTTATGAGATAGATGGTGTGGGCTTGTAGGTAATGCCTCAATTTCTAAGTGATTCAAGTTAAGGCACAGTAGGTTCTTTCTAGCAGGGTGTATTTGGTCTCGTAGCTGGTAAACTTGTGCTCAGGTAGTATATTGCCTGTTCTTTCTTTCCAGTGATATCATGCTGCCCAAGAATGCAACCAAAGGAATTTTCCAGGACTGTCAGGTATAGAAATAATGGCCTTCCTGGTTCCGACGGGACCAAGACTGGTGGCTTGGACAGATAATATTTAATTTTATCAAAAGCCTCTTGACACTTATCCGTCCATTTGATCGCTACATATTTCTTTAGCAATTTGAATATAGGCTCGCATTTGGAAGTTAGCTGAGCGATGACGACTAATATAATTCAGTCTTCCCAACAAGCTCATTACATCCTTTTTGGTCTTCGGAGGAGGTAGATCTCGAATAGACTTTATCTTTGTTGGATCTAACTCAATACCCCTCTGGCTGACTATGAACCCAGAAGTTTGCTTCACGTGACCCCGAATGCACATTTGGCTGGGTTCAATTTCAAATCGTACATGCACAGCCATTCAAAGAATTTCCTTACATCCCGCACATGATCATCTTGAGTTTTGGACTTGATAATCACGTCGTCCACATATATTTCTATTTCCTAATGCATCATGTCATAGATGATAGTGGTCATGGCTCTTATATACGTTGCCCCATCGTTCTTGAACTCGAAGGGCATAATCCTGTAGCAATAGGCCCCCAAGGTATGGTAAAGGCAGTTTTCTCGGCATCCCCCTCATCCATCAACACCTGGAGATATCTTGCGTAGCAGTCCACAAATTACTGTATCTCGTGTTTGGCGTAGTTATCAACAAGGATGTGGATATTGGGAAAAGGAAAATTGTCTTTGGGACTTGCCTTGTTCAAATCTCTGTAATCCACATACACTCAGGTTTTCCCATATTTCTTTGGTACTGAAACTACATTGGCCAGCCGTGTGGTATACTGGATCACTCGTATTACTCCTGCCCCCAACTGTTTTGTGATCTCTTCTTTGATCTTATCACTGATACCAGTTTTCAATTTTCTCTGTTTTTGTTGGACTGGAGGGCACTCATGTTAAGTAGGCAACTTATGAACCACTAAACCGATGCTCAGCTCTGGCATATCGTTGTATGACCAAGCAAACACGTCTTTGAATTCAAACAGGAGTTGGATCAGTGCGTCCCGAGTTTTCTCATTTGCGTGGATACTTATTTTAGTTTCCCTACTTTCTTCGGGACCACCCAAGATAACCGGCTCAGTATCATTTAAATTTTGCTTAGGTTTATTTTCGAAATGTTCCAGTTCTCGATTGATTTCCCTAAAAGCCTCTTCTTCATCGTACTCTGGTTCTTGGTTCATTATTTCCCAATTAGGCGGCATATTTGAATCGGGGCACGAGGTCCGCGAGCATGTCATGTTAGTTAAAACCGCATTATTAAAACTAAAAGAAATCGATAAAAGGAAAACATCAAGAATCAGAAAAAATAAAGGAACATATATTGATTTCATTTCTTTGGAATTGGAAGATAACATGGTTTATATTTGGAAAATTAAAAAGACAAAACACCAAATAAAAACATCCGAGTTACACCCTGAAATAACTCGTGATGCAACAAAGATGGCAAATAGGACTACTGGGATTCCCGTCTGATTGGAAATGGCGTAGCCTTCCAATTTTAAAACTTGGCGTCTATTCCCATGTATAGCACCTCAGTGGTGCTCGAGCCTTCTCCTGGCTGAACCATATGGGTTTCATATAGTATTTTTCTCAATTACCCACATATTTCCTTGATTTCTTCAGCTGTAAAGGCCTCATCCTCTTCCTCCTCATTGTACTTTGGCCTTATGAATGTTTTATACAAGTGTGGCAGCGGTTGAGACAGAGTGTTACACTCCATGTTTTCGTACGTGAGAGTACGTCGTAAACCAATTGATGTAAGCTCAGAAATGAGATCATTTTTAAAAGTATATAATGTAAGTTTCATATTTTTATCTTGGAGGTTACAAATCTTTAAGATCATGAATAACAAGTACCAAAAGGGTTGGAAAGCTTAGACACTAAACACAGAAGAAAATATGTTTTGTTGAAAGTCGACAAATTTGGAATGTTATAACATGTACTTTGGGGTGAGACTAGGGTTATTAACATGATAAGAAGGTTATTCTATGGGTTATTTTAGTCGTATGATATTCATTTTCTACATTTTGAAGGCAAGCAAGTTGTGGAACAAGAGTTGTCAAAGGTCATCAGAAGTTACATTCATAAACTTGCTGAAATTTAGGTCAAATATATATGCACTTTTCTCCCAATATACTTGGAATCATGGGATTATGTATATACCAAATTTAATATATATAAGTCTAGTTTCCAACGCATTAAACCGTTCATCCATACGACATTGGAGTAGAGAGATATTCGAGTTTTCACGAGACCACGCAAGCAGCTCCCAATGGGACCCACTTAGTCGGTGGTTGAGCTACTTCAATATATAAATGATTAGGATGACTATTTTTGCTCATTTGTTAACTCCACCTCGTCTACTAACTTCTCCTAACACTTCTAAACATATTCCACAAGGGTTTGAAGTGATTCGAAGGTGATTACACCATATTTCAACATCAAACCTAGTCCTAGTGAAGAACTACACCTCTTTGAGATTGTGTTGTCATTGAGGATTGTTTTGGGCTCTATTTGGATGAAATTCCAAGTTGTTGCTGCTGTCTCAGGTGAGTATAAAAGCCTACAAATTGTGCTTAAGCTTTCCTGTATGTTGGTTACGTTGTTAGGATGATAAACTACTAGATAATACTTGGATTAGCTTAAGTCACTTCTATGGTGTTGTACTGCCATTGAGGGTTATAGTAAGCTGAATATAACTTGGATTTCGACTTAAAGTTACTATAGGAGGTAGTTATATTGTGTTCTTGCATGTGCCTAAGGTTATACTGATGTTGATTAAGTTAAATGGATGGAGTAGACATGAACTAGTAAATAAAGTTACTAATCGAAGATAGTTAGAGTTGTGGATTGTTTCCTTTGTTATAAATATATGGTATAAGGTGGGAATAATTGATGAATGACTTAATTATCATGCTAATTATACTTTTAAGTTAATGTAAGAAGTATGTAAGGGGTAGATGGGTTATACGGATTCCAATTGGAGCTTGGCGCTCGTCGTGAAGTAGTTGTGACTTATTGTTGTTATGTGGTGTCTTGTTATTAACATTTATACGTTGATGGATTTATCTAGTTATTATTTTTGGTATATGGTATTGGTGGAGGCCCTTGTTACAAAGGAAATGCTGCCCAAATTGAAGTAAAACGAGCTACTAGATTAATTTATAGACTTGTCCTTTGCTCAACATTGATTTTGAATCTCCTTATGCTATGATAGATCGAGTTGAATTGTTTGAAGAGTCACTTGGTAGGAGTTAAGGATTCAACATGTTTAAGGTATGTTAATGCTAAGTTCCTTCCTTTGTTTTAGCATGAATTCTGGGAAATTCCTAAGACGTCAAATGTGATATTTTACTATTCTATTACTAGAAAGACCTTCTGTGGAAGGCATTGGGATCATAGCTGAAGTATTTTTATAATGCTGTTAAATTGGTGTTACACTCATTCGGTTAAATAGGGTATTCGACATCAATATATGTCATTTTCTCGGCTTTCTTAACTATATGTATATATATATATATATATATATATATATATATATATATATATATATATATATATATATATATATATATATATATATATATATATATATATATATATATATATATATATATATATATATATATATATATATATATATATATATATATATATATATATATATATATGAATTCTTATTCGTCTTTGGGTTGTGTAACTAATAAATAAATAAATAAATAAATAAAAGAATTTGGTATTTTCAATCAGCCTTTCTTCCTTGTTAAAGTTTATTTTAAAATCTCTGAATTGACATGTCGATTTCCAATAATCTCAAATATACATTTTTTTTATTTAAACTACTAAAACACTCAATTTTTTTGAAATACTTTCTTTTATTAAACATCAAGAAATCAAGTATAAGGACTAAGTGAAGCACCTTAAGCTTTTTATGAACATCTTTATAGTAAAGTTATACTTCTAAAAGTCGAGTTAAGTTTTCAAGATTATTCAAAAGAAAAGAAAGATATGAGGTTCCACGAGACAATTGTATGCAATACGGAGGTGATTATGAGATCATGAGAATAAGAGTACCTATGAGCCAAGATTGGCTAAGTTCTTATTATGTGCATTCAAAGTTCATATCATACATGGCATATTATGCATGGAGTTTGATCTATAATCGAAAGTTAGGTGCCCATTTGCCCGGAAAACTATATATTGTACAGATGGTCATAGGTTGGTAATATGATACCGGTTAGCTACCGGATGAGTCCGCCACTGCTAGCATTTGGTTGGGTTTGTCATGCATTTGCGTCAATATATATGTATTCACGACATACGATTACACGAGCATACCATGCATATTTGATTAGTATGAGGTCGGATGTCGTCCATGGAGGCTATCAAAGTCTCAATGTCAGGTGATATCTATATTATTTTTTTACATGAGATAGTATGATTTTACTTTTTGCCTTACATACTAGTACATTTTTATTCGTACTGATGTATCATTGCCTGGGGACACTGCATCTTTGTTTCGTGCGTGCAGGTCCAGGTAGGGACTTTGATTGACCCCTCTGCTAGGATTTCGAGGTTCAGCTATGAGTTGGTAAGCTCCACCTCTTCCTGGAGCTTTCATTGGATGGTTACTTTTGTTGTAAATTTTGGGAATAGTAGGGGCCTTGTATCGACAATTCTTATGAACACTCTTAGATGCTATTGTGGACATAGTATTCTGGGTTTCTGTTTGTGGCTTCCACTCTCCAGCCCATAGGCTTGGCATGTATATATGTGTGTAGGCATGCATGTCTCCAATAGCAGCCTCGTCGTCCAGCTAGTGCTTTATTATTTTGGCTCGTCTACTTTTGGTTATATAGCTTATTGTTATTCAGGTCATGACCTTAATGGTCCAGGATTAGTATTTCAGATGTTGTGCTGCCCGATTTGTTGGGCCCCGGTTTAGTTAGCTAGTATGTTTAGTGGCTAACTCAGTCAAATATATTATCGAGGGTCAGTCGTGCCTCCCTTAGTGTAGGGCGTGACAAACTCGGTATCAGAGCAGGTCGTATCACAGGGAGTCCACAAGCCGTGTATAGTAGAGTATTGTTTATGGGTGTGTAGTGCACCACACTTATAAGCAGGAGGCTGCAGGGCATTTAGGACTGTCACTCTTTCTTCTTACGCTAGATCGTGTGGTAGAGCTCAGTTATAAGAACTCAATTTCCTAAAATATATCTTATTCATGATACAATGATGCCTATATCCATAAAGACAGATGGTAAGAGATTGAATGTGAACGTGGAAGAGTTTATTAGAGGAACTCGATTTTGCATCATGCTTATAATTCGTAAATGTTAGGCCTTCAGCAAATCATATGTATACTGAGATATGTGAGCCTCTTGATAAGGAGCCCCAAGACATGAATATCTATCCACCCATATGGTAAAGAGAAACGAGAGAATTAGGAGGTGGATATAAGTTTCAATAAGTGAAAGAAATAACATGAAAAAAAGAAGAAGTACGAGGTACCTAAATAATGAAGATTATCAGTATTTTCAATTCAGGTAGAGAAATATACGCATTCTGAATTACTTCCACCAGTAACAAAGTTTTATACAATTGACTACACCTACCTCAATTATTTCCTATGGGAACTGACAAATATAGTTTAAGCGAATAATGTAATATCAGGATCAAGCTAGGGTTAGAGTAACAAAAACTTTGTGGATCGATTGTTATCATTAGCTAACATTTTCGAAGGGTACTGCAAATGTTGTAATAGATCTCCTTCTAAGGCATCCAGATGGTGATCTCTAGAATAGTGCAATTAGATATGAATACTAGAATATTCAGCAATTTCAGAAGATAGGCGACGGAATCCTAAAAGGGATAAAATATTTACCTTAGTATGACTCCGCCCCAGAGCAAGAGAGAGAGAGAGAGAGAGAGAGAGAGAGAGAGAGAGAGAGAGAGAGAGAGAGAGAGAGAGAGAGAGAGAGAGAGAATTTTAGGAATCTCAAGGAGACAGTGAGATAAAGCAAGATGAGCTAATAGTGAAAGAACGTTTTGTTGAAGTTTTTAGAATAAAGTGATAGTTAGAAGTACCAGTCGAATAATAAGAAGAGAGTAACTGAAATATTATGAGTAAGGTATGATAAATGGTATGACAGGATGAAAAGCTCTACAGTCAACTGAAAGGAAAGACAAAAGGTGACATGCCATGATGAAATAAAAGTGTATAAGCCATAAAACAATATCCCTATTTTGAGAAATGAGTTGGTGACTCCGTCATGATTACTAGAAGGAAAAGGTAGACCCCAAAGTAAGAGAAAAAAGTATGGGCTGGTGAACTAGATAAACTAAGCATTAATTGGGAATCGAATGATTTGATAATAGTCTCCATCATAAGAATTTTAGAGATTGCGTTCCGCCGATAATAGAATGGACAACAGAAGAATAACCTTTAAAAGGTCATTCAGTAAGATGTTTCCCTAAGGCAAGCACTGTGAGCAGAGTTAATCATAAGAGACTAACTGTGCCAGTTACACTAGGTGTCGCCTTCATGCGTAAGAAATTTAGTTATTCCTGGTACATAAGATTACCATAAGGCAATTAAAGTTCATTGATGATGTGAGAAGACGCCAAAGATGAATAGATAAAACATCTATAGATAAATCGTCGTAGTACTAAATCTTGGTACTCCCCTAAAAGGGGGAATATGGTATGCTATGACATTAAGTCAGAGTTAAGTGGTTCAAGTAATTATAGAATGGTAAATGAGGAATATGATAAAAAGGAGAGAGGGATGATGTTGCATTTATTAAATTCCTACAGATATGCTGCGATTCCAGAACATTATATAAGCACGACACTGGGGAGAGGTAGTAAAAGTTTCTAGCCAGGATGTTATTGATAAATAAGTGTGAATGGACACTTGATACATCAGGAGATAGTGGCTAGAGGTAAGTTAAGATAAAGAATATATCCCAAGAGAAATTATGCAATATATATATATATATATATATATATATATATATATATATATATATATATATATATATATATATATATATATATATATATATATATATATATATATATATATATATATATATATATATATATATATATATATAGGTGAGAGTAGGTCAACGAGTAATTAGTAGTTGATTCAGGATGAGCCCGATTATTGCTAGACAAGAGGTCACAGATAAATGAATAGGTCATGCAAGATAAATATAGTGAACCGCAACATAGTGAATTCAATCTTGCAGATACGAGCCTCAATATTTAATTTTTCAAAATAAGATTTGAGGTAGTTAAAGGTATCATTTAAGTATTATGAAAATAAGAGAGAATTCCACTAAGGAGACAATACAAATTTGAGCCTAAAAGTAACCCTACAAGTACAAGGGCACAAAGTTATGTAACTAAGGACTATAATAGGCGAGTAAAAACAACAAAAATTTCCTTGTGGTGCATGATATAACAAGCCCGCAACTTTACAAGACCCATAAGGTCTCCCAAAATACTGCAACATCAGACTAGCTGAGGAAATAAGGGAGAAGGTTTCCACCTAAGCATAGCAAGCATATTAGGTATAGGAAATTAGAGTATTCGTGGGCAATAAGACAAGCAGATTATTTATGCAACAAGTATTAGAACGACCAGTAAAAGAAATTGCTTACATTTAAGGACAACTAAGTAGGCAAAAAAGGAAATTTATGGTGCTAGCAAGTTAAAGGAAGGTTGCGAGTGGTATAAATTAATAGGTGTAGGTCAAAAGGTAAAGTATCGTAGAGCAACAAGGTTTTAGGTAGATAGGGTTAAGGATAATAAAAGACAAGTGAGAAGATGATAAGAATAGGTGAATCCACAGGATTAAACCCATCACAACAAGAGAGCTAATAGCTTCTTTAACTTATTGAAAGCTCGCTATAGCCGGAATAAACTTAAAGGAGTCTAAGACTAGGCACATTTAGAAAAGATGGAATGTTGTACTTGTAGTAGAATGATGGTGTAATTGTGATAAATGATAAGAGAATAGTGTTTAGGCCTTTGATTGAGTAATAATTTAAAGATAATGGAGTTCATGAATTGCACAGGATTTGAATAGTCCCATAAGATGAATCATGTTGGGATACTATGAAATATGGTCATTGCAGTGTAGTATTGTCCCTATGTGTATTAAGCAAATCACTTAAGATGTTTCTCAATGAGAAATGAGCCTCAATGATAATGTATTACGTAAAAGGTCTCAAGTTATGAGTGGTAGATTAAGATCAACATTAGGGATGGGATCAACGATGATAGATACAAGATAAAAAAAGTATGAGAGGAGGTTAGGTTGTTATACTTAAGATGAACAATAATGAGGAAGCATTAAAGGACTTATAATTATACATGTAGGATAAGCAGCGAGGGGATAACCTGGAGTTGGGTAACAGACCTCGATAATAATAAAACAAAAGTAAGAGTTATGGTATAGTTTGACCTTCCTAGATGCATCGAAGTCCTAAGGATGGATATTGAGCCTATAAAACAAGATATATCAATAGTTGTAAGTTCAACAAAGTTCCAAGTGAAGAACATCAGTACACCTATAGATTCCTAGGGGGATAACTTGTCATAATTTTGTATATGTTCATAAAATAAGGCTTATAGACTGGCTTAAGGACGGAGGAAAAAGGGAAGGATAGTTTCTAGGCTCTCATACAAGGACACAATTGTACATACTGCATGACATAAACTAACAAATGTTACGATATTGGAAGAATTCCAACCACATGTTATGGCATGAGAAAGAGGCCTAAAGGGGAGAGCCCAAGCGTTTGGATTTATTCACAAACAGTTGCTTAGATGGAAAGGTGAGCATTAAGGTATTAGTAAGAGCTATAGTTTATAAAACTGATAAGCACATCAGTCAACATTCGAGGATTGATGTTCCAAAGGGGGGATGATGTTACATTCCATGTTTTCGTACGTAAGAATACGTCGTAAACTAATTGATGTAAGCTCAGAAATGAGATCATTTTTGAAAGTACACAATGTAATTTTCATATTGTTATCTTGGAGTTTACAAATAATTACGATCATTAAAAAAGAGTACCAAAAGGGTTTGAAAGCTTAGATGCTAAACAAACAGAAGAAGATAAGTTTCGTTGATAGTCGACAAATTTGGAATGTTATAACATGTACTTTGGGGTGAGACTAGGGTTCTTAACATGATAAATAGGTTAGTCTATGATTTATTTTAGTCGTATGATATTCATTTTCTACATTTTGAAGGCAAGCAAGTTGTGGAACAAGAGTTGGCAAAGGTCATCACAAGTTACATTCATAAATTTCCTGAAATTTAGGTCAAATGTATATGCACTTTTATCACAATATACTTGGAATCAGGGGATTATGTATATGGAAAATTTAATATATACGAGTCTAGTTTCCAATGTATTAAACCGTTCATCTATACGACATCGGAGTAGAGAGATATTCGAGTTTTCGTGAGACCATGCAAGCAGCTCCCAATGGGACCCACTTAGTCGGTGGTTGAGCGACTTCAATTTATAAACGATTTGGATGATTATTTTTGCTCATTTTTAACTCAACGTCATCTATAAACTTCTCCTAACCCTTTTAAACAGATTCCACAAGGTTTTGAAGTGACTCCAAGGTGATTACACCATATTTCAACATCAAACCTAGTCCTAGTGAAGAACAACACCTCTTTGAGGTTGTGTTGTCATTGAGGATTTATTTGGGTTGTATTTGGATGAAATTCCAAGTTGTTTCTGCTGTCTAAGGTGAGTCTAACAGCCCACTAATTGTGCTTAAGCTTTCCTGTATGTTTGTTAAGTTGTTAGGATGATAAACTACAAGATAATACATGGATTAGCTTAAGTCACTTCTATGGTGTTTTATTGCCATTAAGGGTTATTGTAAGCTGAATATAACTTGGATTATGACTTAAAGTTACTATAGGAGGTAGGTATATTGTGTTCTTGCATGTGCCTAAGGTTATACTGATGTTGATTAAGTTAAATGGATGGAGTAGACATGAACTAGTAAATAAAGTTACTAATCAAAGATAGTTAGAGTTGTGGATTTTTTATTTGTTATAAATACATGGTATATGGATGGAATCATTGACTAATGACTTCATTATCATGTTAATGATACTTTTAAGTTAATGTAAGAAGTCTGTAAGAGGTAGATGGGTTATACGGATTCCAATTGGAGCTTGGCGCTCGTCGTAAAGTAGTTGTGACTTATTGTTGTTATGTGGTGTCTTGTTATTGACATTTATACGTTGATGGATTTCTCTAGTTCTTATTGTTTGAATATAGTATTGGTGGAGGCCCTTGTTACAAAGGAGATGCTGCCCAAATTTAAGTGAAAAGAGCTACTAGATTAAGTTATAGACTTGGCCTTTGCTCAACACTGATTTTTGAATCTCCTTATGCTATGATAGATCGAGTTGACTTGGTTGAAGAGTCACTTGGGAGGAATTAAGGATTCAACATGTATAAGGTATGTTAAGGCTAAGTTCCATCCTTTGTTTTAGCACGAACTCTAGGAAATTCCTAAGACATCAAATGTGATATTTTACTATTTTATTGCTAGAAAGACCTTCTGTGGAAGGCATTGGGATCATAGCTGAAGTATTTTCATTATGCTATTAAAATTGGTTTTCCACTCATTCGGTTAAATAGGGTATTCGACATCTATATATGTCGTTTTGTCGGCTTTCTTAACTATATGTCTATATATATATGAATTCTTATTCGTCTTTGGGTTGTGTAACTAATAAATAAATAAATAAAAGCATTTAGTACTTTTTTCCTTGTTGAAGTTTATTTTAAAATCTCTAAAGTGAAACGTCGATTTACAATAATCTCAAATATACATTTTTTAATTTAAACTACTAAAACTCTCGATTGTTTTTGAAATACTTTCTTTTATTAAACATCAAGAAATCAGGTATAAGTACAAAGTGAAGCACCTTAAGCTTTTTATGAACATCTTTAGAGTAAAGTTATCTTTCTAAAAGTCGAGTTAAGTTTTCAAGCTTATTCAAAAGAAAAGAAAGATATGAGGTTCCACGAGACAATTGTATGCAATACGGAGGTGATTATGAGATCATGAGAATAAGAGTACGTATGAGCCAAGATTGGCTAAGTTCTTATTATGTGCATTCAAAGTTCATATCATACACGGCATATTATGCATGGACTTCGAGCTATAATCGAAGGTAAGGGGCCTATTTGCCCGGAAAACTATATATTGTTTAGATGGCCACATGTTGGCAATATGATACTGGTTAGCTACCTGAAGAGACCGCCACTTCTAGAGTTTGGTTGGGTATGTCATGCATTTGCATCAATATATATGTATTCACGACATACGATTACACGAGCTTACCATGCATATTTGATTACTATGAGGTCGGATTTCATCCATGGAGGCTATCAGAGTTTCAGTGTCAGGTGATACCTATATTATTTTTTTTACATCAGCTATGTATTGTTCTACTTTCTGCCTTACATACCAGTACATTTTTATTCGTACTGATGTCCTGTTGCCTGGGAACACTACATTTTTGTTTCGTGCGTGCAGGTCCAGGTAGGGACTCTGATCGACCCC
Source organism: Nicotiana benthamiana (assembly GCA_034376525.1). Lineage (NCBI taxonomy): Eukaryota > Viridiplantae > Streptophyta > Magnoliopsida > Solanales > Solanaceae > Nicotiana > Nicotiana benthamiana. Next base: position 145,611,239 of record CM067327.1, on the reverse strand, counting down.
TCTGCTAGGATTTCGAGGTTCAGCTATGAGTTGGTAAGCTCCACCTCGTCATGGAGCTTTCAGAGGATTGTTACTTTTATTGTACAGTTTGGGAATAGTCGGGGCCTTGTCTCAATAATGCTTATGACACTCTTAGAGGCTATTGTGGATATAGTATTCTGGGTTTCTTTTTGCAGCTTCCATTTATATATATGTGTATAGGCATGATATCTCAAATCGCGGCCTCGTCGGCCAGCTAGTACTTTATTATTTTGGCTCCTCTACTTTGGTTATCTGGCTTATTGTTATTCAGGTCATGACCTTAATGGTCTAGGCTTAGTATTTCAGATGTTGTACTTCCTGATTTGTTGGGCCTCGGATTAGTTAGCTAGTATGTTTAGTGGCTATCTCGGTCAAATACAGTATCGAGGGCCAGTCGTGCCTCCCTTAGTTTTGGGCGTGACACAGAGCCCATCCATCATGTTTTCTATGGTTCGCCCATGTTATATCCTCTAGCATCGGGTGAAAGCCTAACCCGAATAACTTTTCTATAGTGAGAAAAGTAATCGGCTCAGCTACCCTTGGAAGGACCTTCCAAGTTTCTTCCCTGGTTTGAATCCATGTTGTATCATTTCTCTAGCCAGTATGATTGAGGCATTAGAGAGGAAAGGCTGGGGACAGGGTTTAACCTCTTTATGCTGATTAGCCACCATAATTTCGAAGGCCTGATAGACTATATGCTCACTACCTTCTTTAGTTTTGAGGGAGGGGATAGAGGGATCCCGATAAATTGACTGCTCATCTTCCCCATTGACCATAATTTCTTGGTCCTCATGTTCAAATTTTATCATTTGATGAAGAGTGGAAGGCACAGCCCCTGCTGCGTGGATCCATGGCCTTCCCAGGGGGTAGTTGTAAGATGTGTCAATATCTAACACTTGAAAGGTACCCTGAAATAAAATGAGCCAATGGTCAAGACCAGATCAATCTCTCTGTGTCCTTTTTGAATTCATCAAAGGCTTGAACACATATATTGTTGGGAAGAATCCTCTATGCCCCGATTTCCATTCGTTGTAATGTTGAAAGTGGGTATATGTCCACCCCAGAGCCTCCATCTACCATTACCCTTTTGACATAATAACCTTCACATTTGACAGCTAAATACAAGGCTTTGTTGTGAGTAGGTCCTTCTGGGGGCAAGTCATTTTTGCTGAATGTGATCTGATTGATAGCAAAGAATCTTTCTGCCATTCTTTCTAATTGTTCCACATAGTTTTGAGCTAGCACGTATGCCTCACTGAGAGTTTTGGCTAGTACCCCATGGTGCTCAGGAGATTCCATCAACAAGGATAGCAAAAAGACTTGTTCAGGGGATTTCCAAAGCTGGTCCACAACTTCATAGTCTGCCATTTTCATCTTCTGAAAGAAAACTTCCACCTCTTCGGCTCTCACTGGTTTCTTGGGTGGGAATCGCTTCTTGGTGGCGCTATTCACTTCTTCCAAGTCAGAGTATTTCTTCATAGGGTAACTTTACTGAGTCTCTCCAGATATATCTTTGCGTTTATATGTCACCACCGTTTCACGATAATTCCAGGGGACTGCAACGGGGTCTGTCATAGGCCTCTAGGGTGCGCGGCTAACAACCACGGGCTCACTTAGCCTTGGTGGATTTTTTGGCCCCCGCACTATATAGCTTCCTTTGGGCACATACATCTGGGTAGTCCTATTCAACTCGAATCTCTTAGGGGGACTCAAAGTCAATTGATTTTCCTGACGACCTCGTGGGACGTAAAGGACAACTTCTTTGATGAGTGTTGTCTCAGTTTTAACCTCAACTTTCTTTTTAATTTCAGGTTGTGTGGCTTTGTTCTTCTTTTCCCCTTCATATTTCTTAGCGAAAGCTCTTGTCTTTCTATCTGCATCAGCAATGTCACTTATGGCCTTCAAAGCCGGGTCGAATTCTTTATCCTCTCAGATCATCCCGATTTTAGGTCCGCTGTTGTGGGCCGAAAACGGGTTGTTAGTCACATTAAGGACATCCTCATCCCTCAACCCTATTTTACTATGCTCTATCAAATCTTCCACAACTCGCTTCAAAGTCCAACAATTTTTGTGTCATGCCCCTCCGCCCATGAGTGATAAGCATACTGGGTGCCCCGTTGGTAGGAAGGCGATTCCAAGTTTTATTTGTTTGGAGGTATGGGCTGTAGCAGACCCAATTGGACAAGTTTTGGGAATAAATTGGAGTAGGACTCCCCGATTTGCGTAAAGTATTGCCTTTTGGGTGGATCACAGGGACGGAAGTTATTTTGAGGAGGAAGAGGATTCTAGTGGTTTTGGTAAGGAGGTTGGTTTCTTGGAGCTTAGTTCCTGTGGCCTGCTACTGCGGTCGTGCAAAAGGTTGAGCGTCCATAACCGCATATGGTTGATGAGAATAAGGCATGTACTGGTAAGGATAATAATGTTGAGGGGTTCTTTCCGAGAATATAGGTCTACGAGCATGCTGTCTTCTCGAGCCCGATGATGCCATCGAGGTTTCTTCTTTCTTGTTTCCCCTTGTGACTTCAAACAATTCTTTACAGTTTCACCAATCTTGATTGCCTCTGCAAAAGGTTTGCCCATGGCCGACATCATGTTTTGGAAGTAATCTGCTTCCTGGGCCTGATGGAAGACAGTAACCATTTCTATTTCATCCATGGAAGGTTTCACCCTTGATGCCTGTTCGGGCCACTTAATAGCATATTCTTTGAAACTTTCCGAAGGCTTCTTCTTCAGATTTTCCAAGGAGTTCCTTTCTGGCACGATGTCGATGTTATATTGAAACTGCCTTACAAAATCTCTGGCAAAATCGTCCCAAATGTGCCATCGTGAGACGTCTTTGTCCGTATACCACTTTGAGGCAATGCCTACTAAGCTTTCTCCGAAGTACGCCATCAACAACTCTTCTTTTCCGCCAGCTCCGCGCAATTGGTTGCAATACTTCTTTTGGTGAGCGATAGGATCACCATGCCCATCATATTTTTCAAACTTTGGAGTTTTGAATCCCATGGGCAAATGCACATGCGGGAACATGCATAGATCAGTATATGACACACACTTCTGCCCACTCAGACCCAGAATGTTTTTGAGGCTCTGTCATAAACTTCTCACCCTTTTCGCCATTTCATCCTGTTCGAGAGTCTTAGGGGTTTTGTAGTGTCCTATTGTGAACTCAAATGGTGGCTGAGGTTAAGTGTACGAGTGGTACTGAGGAGGCTCAGTTTGGTAAGTGGGTGTTTGGAATGTAAAGGCCGAAGGATCAAACGTGGGCAATGCGGGCTGTGTTATGGCCGCACATAGGGGAGCCATAAAAATATTGGGGATTGTTCCGGATTTGAACACCTGGGGGAGAACCTTAGAAGGTTCTCCAAAGAAATTGGCCGGTATGGTGGGCTGTCCCAATTTGATGCTTGGATGACTATTGGGAATATTAAAGGTACCCTGTGATCTAGGGAAGAGCTCGGGGAATCCAGGTATGGCTCTTAGAGGCTCTTTTCCATTTGTCCATGCATCCCACATCTCCATAACCCTAAGGCATAAAATCCTGTTTTCCTCAGCTGCTTCAGACTCTGAGGAGAGATGCCTAAGATTAGGCTATCTTCCGAGAATGGAATTGCTGGCGAGGTCATTTCATACGACATTTCCGTACTTCCTTTTGATCTGGTGAAATACCGAATTGATGCCAGCTTATAAAAAACCAACCACCATTTCCAAAAACCATAAGCTGGAAATGACGGCAACAAACGGTAAGTTTGAGACATGTAATAGATAGGGAACCGCGCGTTGGGGTGTGATGCACCTATACAGTTAAACGAATGTCTATATGTTTGCAATGGTTGCGTGCGTCACCCCGGCTTTTACTTCTATTTTCCTTACTCTTTTTTTCTTGCTTTTATCTCTCTTCATTTATTTTCCTCTCTTGTTCTTCTTTTATTTCTTCCCTCTTTGTTATTCTCCTAGGGTTTTTCTTTTCTTTTCTTTTTTTCTCTTCCCCCTTTTTCCTTTTCTTTTTTCTCTCTTTTAAGGTTACGGTCGAATCCTATGAAGATTGCCTACGTATACTGAGCGTAGTTCATGAAAAATAAATGTGAAAATGATTTGAGATTTTCGAGTTTCATAGATGGAAAATACTTTGATTACAAATACTCAACAGATTATAACATGAACAAAGAAATACAGACTCCAAATTCAAATATTTTTCTTCAAAAGAAAATGCAGACTCGAACAACTTGACAGACTCTAGCGTAGATAAAAGTACAAACTCAATGTGAAAATCATGAATACATTAAAGCTCTTGGTGCCTACAAGACATCGTTTTGTCTGTCGCGGGCCTATATGCGAGATCCCTTTGAAGCCTATCCAAGCCACTCATTATTTGTTTGACAAATATCATTACTGCCGCAAAAAAGGTGGTGCGAGTCATGTCCTCCATGCTTGGAATTTCCTAGTGATGTGATGAGTACTGGTCAGGATCCTCTCTCTAATTTTGCCCGTTTCTTGGAGCAACCGCCCTATCTGATCATTCCTGATTTCCAAAACCTGGCAATCGTGAAGGTGCTGACCTTGTAATTGTTGTATTTCCTCCTCCATTTGGGCCATCAAGTCATAGCAATGTTCCCTGTCGGCTTTAAAGTTGTTGGCTTGTTTTGATACTTCATTCTCGAGTGTGGTCATTTTCCTTCTCAAATTAGTAATGGTTCCCTCATAATTTCTTTTTATTTGTTGCACAAATTGGGCTCTTTCCTCTGTCTTATTTACCCACTGTGACCAGATTTTTGCCATATTCCGTTCAGATTTCTCCAACTCTTCCTGGCACTCTAAGACTTTCTTCTTCATCCGTTTTATCAATCTCTCATCGGACCGACTTCTTTCTTGGTTTTTAGCAGCTATTTTCATTTGTTGGATTTGATCCTTGAGAGCTTCATTCTCTTGGGTCAGCTTCTTTTTGTCACGTTTATCGGTCGCGTCTTGCGAGCTGTTTTCTTACTGGAGATCCTGAACCTGTTTTCCAATGCTCCTATTTGGGCCTTGTATTCCTTCTCTTTAGCTAACCAATCCCATTGCATCTGGGCCCCGTCAGTAAGTTGTTGTACATGCGGCCTCTTGATGGGCCTCTCAGGATTTGAAATCTTTTGCCAAACCAGACCAAGTATTTGGGGTCCACTTTGCCTTTAGCCTAATCCTGCACTATGGTTTTAGGCTCAAAATACCTGCACTTGTTCCATATTTGGCGAATCTTTCCTTTTGGGAATGTAGCTTTTGGGCCTAGTTTGATGACTTATTCACTCATATCTTCATCACCGTGGACGGTTTGGAATTTTCCTAGCTGTCGCAGGACTCAGTAAGAAGCGTAGGGTTGGATGCTTCGAACGCCCATCAAAAAAATATAAGGCACCTCTGCCGATGTGGACACAACCTCGGTAACGGGAAGCCATCCAAAAGCCCATTCAACTTTATCCACAGTCAAAGATCTCAACCATGATAACCAAGCCTCAATCCCCTCGAGAAACTCAATGCCTGTTACTTGGGTCCCAAATTCTTCAATGCAACTCAACCCAGTCCAACCATAGTTCATGTACCCAGTTCAGTGGCAAAGATGCTCTTTCATCCACAGTTTTAGAAACAGATTGCAACCCTGAAAGAACTTTCCCCCCTTCTCGGCATATGGTCAGAGCTCGATAGATTTCAGACATAATTAGCGGAACCATCATGCTGTTGGCTCGCTTGGTTGCAACATCTAGAATTCTTACAAGGTCGATCTCTATATGACCATCTTTCTGGGGATAAACCACAACTCCCAAGAAAGCTACCATGAAAGCTAAGCCCCGTCTTGTCTCCCACTTATATTCGTTTCTGGTATGGGTCAGACCGGTGTTTGGCTCTTTGAAACCTTGGGGGTTGCCGTATCGATGATACAAGAAATGAAGCGTGCAAAACCTTTCTGATATATTTCCATCCCAAGCATCCCGATTAATGCTTAACAAGTTTAGGGACCTGTGGGGAGCACCGGTCTTGGTGCCAATGGATAGCGGCTTCTGAGATTTCCGTTTAATCCCGCATAACCAGCTATTTCTTCCAACGTCAATGTGAGCTTGAAATCAATGAAGCATAACATGTTGCGAGTGGGGTCCCAGAAAGGTATCAAAGCCTCAACTATGTCCAACCTTGGCTTGATTTTTAATAAACCGATGAGGACTCCCAGAACTCTTGTCACTATTTCCTTGCTACCCGTTCCTAAGTCATCCCACCACATATGAAGCTTCAAAGGGATCACTTTAAGGGACGTGAAGGGTTTGGTTTCATCTGTGCTCATCCTGCACATTTATTAAGGGTGATTAAAAAACTGATTGTGACCCGAAGGAAGAAAACAACATCATTTCTTTTTTTTTTGTTCCTTTTTTTTCAAGATGCCTCAATTCTTTATTTTAAAACAAGACATTGGCTTTACAAATACAACCTTTTTGCACTTCGAGGAAGACGATTTTAAGGTTTTACCTTCTAACCGTTGAAAATGATTCAAGGTGGTTGTTCTTGCAAAAACAGTTTTCCAGCGCCCTTTTGGGGACATTCGGCTTATTCTAGACGAGAATGACACCACCTGACTTATTTGAGGCTAAAATCAAAATTATAATTCAAAAGGAAGTCGGACCCGATAGGGGTTGCCTACGCATCCCACATCCGGCGGGAATCAAACTTGCGTAGTTCGGCAAAATGTTATTTCAAAACCAAATTTGTTAAAAAGTCTCTTTTTTTTCTTTTTTTTTGTTTTTCCAAAAATCCGGCAGCATTTCGTTACTATTTTGGGCATTGATTTTTCGAAACCAGTGATTACTCTCATTTAGCCTTAACACTGCTATTTTCTCTCATTATTTGCAAGCCGGTCAACATGCAAATCCAAAGCAAATAAATGCACAAGTAGCACGTAAGATGCATCAGGATGGTCTTTTCATTTCAAGTCACCTTTCTTAGATGGACTTAACCCCTATGTTGAGTCCCCTAAGTTAAATGTACGTGATGCAAACAAACCTTCCTACTAGAGATCCTGCATGAGGTTTCGTTATACTAGTTTTAACCCTGAGTTTATTGTTCTAGACTTGGCTTACCCGAGCTGACAACTCGAGCCGGGGGGGCAGCATACTGGGGATAGAGAAGCTCCGCCGGCTTAGCAACTTATCCGAACCTCGTTCTACATGGGAAGAGACTCTAAATAGAAGAGAAGTCACATGAACTGCACCCTTCTCCATGATGTAGAAGACTCAGAGAGAGGAAGGGTTTCATAGCAGTTTATATATATACAATTCATCCAATATCAAAGCAGTAAAACATTTAGCACATATAGCATGGAACATGTAGGAAAATTAGAAAAGCCAAATATAACAGTTATTCTAAGCTCGAATTCTTTAACCTTGAACCAGAGATTCTGGGTTTGCGTCCTAAGCAGAGTCGCCAGAGCTGTCATACCTCCTTTTTTACACAGCTACCCCGAAGGGTAGCTGTATATGGGATTTTTTCCATTTAAAGTGACATTATTCGAAATGAGATTTTTTATTTATTTCAGAGTCGCCACTTGGGATAAGTTTGGCTTTTGGTTCCCAAGTTACCGATTTATCTTGAATCCCAAATTGAGGAAATTTTTGACTTTTCAAGTGAAGTCTGCGAACTAGAAATTCTTGAGTAAGGAATTCTATTAACCCGAGGGAAGGTGTTAGGCCCCCCCGGATCCCATGGTTCTAACACGGTCGCTTAAACTCTTATAATTGGCTAAAAATCTGAATTTAATACATGACATCCTATGGGGAAATTTTAGCATTATTTACCGTTTTAAATTAGTAATTTTTAGGAAATTGAACGTCGTTTAAAAGATTATTTGGATCACGTCACATGAAATGCACCCGGATCCTCGACACATTTTGTCAAACATTTTGGGATTTGGATTTGGGTCACATGAAATACATACCCATATTTAGGAGGGTAATATTATTAAAACGCGCCTAAAGCAACTAACGTGTTATTCACTTCACGGGAGGCCGTGAAAATTCTCTAAACGGCTCGTCCCAAGTTCTACGTATTTTAATATAAACATTTAAAGAGGGCCACAAAATTTGTGAATTTCATTTGACACGGTGCACATCAATTTATTTTGCCTTCCTAAAACGAACTATCATTCTCTAGTAGGGATTATCTCTAAAAGATCTTAATTGATTATTTATTAACTACTATTAAAGCATTCAAGAAAACTTGTCCCTCAAGATCAAGTCCAAACCTAAACAAGGGGACCTTCATTACTGAAAAACCCCTTAATTAATGTGTGCCACCTATCTTGAAAGGCCCAAGACCTACAATTCAATTTTTACAGTAAATAGCTTCGATAATGAACTCAGGATTCTAGCATATCGGGTCTCGAAAATAGCTCAAATAGAAATAAAGTCCGTTCGACATTTTTTGTAAAGCTTGTCCAAAGCTTGGGCCTTAGAACAAGCCCCAAAGTGAGAGCACACGGTAGCTGGGACTCAGGATCAAGTCTCCATAGGCTCTTAACTTGGCAAAATTAACTGGTTTAGTGGGCTGATAATATTAGAGCCTATTCGTATGCGAATGGGCCAATGCTAAACTTAGGTCTTACAGACCAAACAGTCTAGGCAATAATATCAAACATGATGTACATGAAGTTAAAGACTTGGTTCTTCTATTCAAGAAGTTTACTGTTAAATCAAATCACAAATGGGAAATACAACAGTGGTATGCATAGTTACAACTGAATCCGGACCTTATGCTTATTTTCAGGTCATATGTATACTAAGCCTTAACATATTTGTTTCTGAAAATTTTATTCTCTAGAATAAAACCAAGATCAACCTCATATTTTAGAACTGATTCTACTATCATAGCAGTAAAATCCATTATATTACTGCACAGTATCCAAATGCATATGGCTTGCACTATGTATCAAATGCATTATACACAGTATCCAGCAATAAAATTTGGTAAATTGCGGCTTATAGGGCTTTTAATACTAATTTATACGACTAAAACAAACAACTAGAAACATGTCATAGTTCACAATCCACAATTATTACCATGAGAATTTAATTAAGTCATAAAACTATTTGGAATACAATAAATCAGTAAATCATTTAAAGGAAAAACCAACAGATCAACCAATGTATCACTTTCATTCCATTTCCAACTGGAGAGCTACATTACAACAGATTCAGGATGTGCACCTGGAATTCGAGTAACAATAAGAAGAAGGAGAGATCAGCAGCAGTAAACGAGCAACAGTTAAAACCAAACAATGGGAGCAATTTCAGACCCAAAACATCACATCAATCCCCAGGAGTAATTGGCAATGAATGAACACCAATAGGCAAGCAAACACAAATCTGGTGGATCAAAATGTACTCGAAATACAATTAGGATTCTCGGAACTTGAACCAAACTAGATCTGAATAGTACTCAAGCTATTTTTGATTATTGGAGCTGGGAATTCGATTTAAAAACTAGAATTCAAACTTAATCTAGGAGAATTGCAATGAAACAATATTTTTGAAAGCCAAATATCAGATGTTCAAAAACTTGTAACAATTTTGTGAGTAATTGTCAATTTTCCCAAAACTCCCTTTTTTTTAAAACAAGGCAATAGGCATGCCTTTTGTAGGCAAACTTAGGGCAACCTTCAGATTCAATTTTACGTCCTTAGTCCCTGCTTATTTTTCAGATTTTAGCTCATTGGTTCCTTAAATTTTGACTTGTTGGTCAAGTTATATCAATTAAAACTTGAATTTCAGACTGATACCCCATCTAGAAGATTCTAATGGGTTCCACTGTTAGTTACTGTATTGTTCTTTTATTGGAGTACCCCAATTACCCTTAAAACCTCTGAATTTTACCTAAGTCTCCCAGATAGGTTTGGGCCATGTGACCCAACTCCAATAGAACTATTGATTTAAAGGATTAGTTCATCAAACCCCAAAATCCCTAATTTCAAAAATCAGATCAACAATTTTAACAAACAAAAAAAAAACAAAGAACTGAAATTAAACTTGGGGAAATGTCTAAGCTAAGCTATTTCTATAATAAGGATCCTGAAACTAATTTCACTAATGAACGAGGAAATGACCAGAACAATTGAACATTAAAAGCTAAACAAACATTGTTAACTCATGCAAAGAATTAAAATTTATCTAATAACATGAATAGGAGCAAACTATGTAACTACAATCTAAAAAAAGAAAATCCTATGACCAGGATGCAAATCAATCACAAGAATAAAATAACAAAGGAAAACATTAAGCAAAGAAGAAGAAGGACAAAAAATAAAACTAATGAAAACAAAGGAAAACAGAAAAGAAGGTAGAATGAAGTACCTACTTCAAACTTGCGCTCTGCTCGGCCAAATCTTAGAATTGCTTAGACCACAACCATCCTTAATCATCTGTTTTCATGAGCTAAGGACTTTTATAATCCAAAAGACAGGAAACCTCCAATCTCGAGAAGTCAGGCTTCCAGGCCGGATTTTCAAACTAATATTCGAGCCATTGGACTGTGATTCGAGGCAAAGGACTTACAGATCTGGGGTGAGGGAGGCTAGGGGAAACTAGGACGTTAATTGGGAAGTGATTGGCGTCAGCACCGCCATGGGGGGCAGAGCAACCATGGTTTCAAATCAAAATTCGACGGGATTGGCCAATATTCAAAGGATGCTGATAGCGGGGATGAAGAGAGGAGATTCATAGGGTGATATGGTATTTTTTGGCGGTTATCGGAGCATCGCCGCCGGTTGAGACAATTTCCGGCTGGCGGCGAAGGACTAAGGTGGTGGGATTAGGGTTTGGGCAGTTCAGACATGGTACGAGGTCTGGTCTGGGGTGGGGTGGGGTGGACCTGGAGTAGTTATATACGCGTTACACCGTAGGTTTGGTACTATTAGATCTAATAGATTGGACGGTTGTGATTAAAAAGGCTCCAAACGACGTCGTTTTGATTTGTACGGGGCTGGACCGGGTGAGCTATGGGTTTGGGCCTGAATGAGATGGGCATAAGGGGAGGGATTGGTTTGGACTACAATTTAGAATTGGCCTAATATCAGGCCAGCCTGATTTTGTATCTCTTTTCTTTTAATTCTATTCATTTATCTTTTATTTATTTATTGTTTCAACTTTAAAAATCAAACTAAAGTTAAACCTTAAAATTAATTCAACCTACATAATTAGACTACAATTAAACTAATATCACTTTAAAGGAAATTAATAAACCTAAAACCAAAAAAGTCAAACCAAACAAATCAAAGTTTCTTTATGATTTTTATATTTTGTAAAAGCCTAATTACTAATTAGTCTAAAAAAAACAATGTAAAAATTAAATCCCAAATGCTCATGCAATTATTGTATTTTTATGACTTTTCATTTACGCAAAAATAAAAATATACACAAAGATACGCAATAAAATCCTAAAAATCAAATAATGAAAGGAAAAATTCCAATTCTAAGAATTATGTAAGAGTAATTTTAGCAAGGCAAAAATCACGTGTTCATTGGCTCGGGGCTCGGGGTTTGCTAATTTCGAGATTATTGCTATTTTTTAGATTATTTTCAATTGGTATTGTTCCATTGGGGGCATATTGTGACGTATTTGTTGTGGTTTGATAAGACTCGACGCGCGAGGAGGTTGACGTGAAAGGCAAAGGCATAGCGAGCTAGGATTTTAGCCGGCTTAAGGTGCCTTAACGGATTGTAAATGCTCTCCTGAGGTTTGAAACCCCGAAATTGCATATCGTAGTGCTCTATTGAGGTGATTTTCACGCCGGGTAGCGAGCGTGGGGTAGAGCATTGTTCGGGATTGTGACTTGGTCCGTCCCGTTTGATGAATATACTGCGTATTTAACTAAAATGTAATTATTATTATTATTATTATTATTATTATTATTATAGTTTGAGCTGATAGCTAAGATTGGGCTTCGTGCCAGTTGATTGAATCATTCAGGGATTACTATTACTAGTTTCTTACCATTTCTATGTATTATTGAACTCAGTCTTGGAATTTAGTACTATTCTTCAAACTCATCCATCTTTTCTCAAACTTGAAACTTAAATAATATTTCTAATGAAGTTTGGGCGGAATATTTATATATTATTGTGCCAGAGGTGCTTATGTGATTCTGGGCTGAGCATGGGATCGGGCTGCACTCCGCAACAGTATTATATTGATATTGATATAAGACTGAGGGACTAGTTGATGCCATGATGTGGCTTATATTGCGCTTGGGCCGTAAGGGTCCCTTCCTAGTGTCTGCATACCCCCAGTAAGCGCCATCGATGATAAATATAGGGAGCGGGCTGCACCCCGCAGCGGGTATTAAAGAGTACCAGACTATGTGTTGTATTTCTTATTGCATGTCATTTACTTACTTATCTGTTGTAGCGTTTCCATAATTGTTGTTATTGGTTTACTGATCGAATACTATCTGATTCAGGTTGTTGTATTTATAGAATTACTTTGTGCCTATTTAGGATTTTTTATTGTACAACCTTAATTTATGTTTATTACTCACTGGGTTTACTCCATGCACCTTGCGTGTAGGTGCAGATCCAAGTACATCTGAGGCTGAGTGAGAATTCTCTACCGAGCTGCTTATTCGGGAGCATGAAGGTAGTTGCATGATGTCCGCAGTCTTGATCTTCCTTCTACCTTATTTGCTTTATTTCCACATTTTTTTAGAATGGTATGTAGTAGATTGATACTCAAGTATTAGAGGCTCAGACTTGTGACACCCTTATTAGGGCTGTGTTGGGTTGTACTTCCGCTAATTTATATTATTAAGTCATATTATAGCTGTTTATTCATGTTTAAATTTTTAGAAAGACGAGTTGGGCTTAGTTGGCTGGCCTCATCTTCACGAGAGGCGCCATCACGACCAGTACGAGGTTTGGGCCATGACAAGTTAGTAGCAGAGCCTAGGTTACTTGGTTTCACAAGTCATGAGCAGGTTTAGTAGAGTCTCGTGGATCAGTACAGAGACATCTGTATTTATCCTCGAGAGGCTTCAGAACCTTTAGGAAAACTTCACATTCTTGAATTCTTATCGTGCGTTCTTGATTCAGCTTGAAATTCCTTCCACACGTTCGAATACGTGCATGAGCTCTCAGTGTCAGATGTGCCTTAATGTCTTGTGATTCCCCGATCGAGGGGCGAGATGTAATCTCTGTTAGTTTATAGTGGGCCAGTCTGGAGGACTTGAGGCCGGATCTTTGCCAATGTCTTGAGCACTGAGGTGTTGATTGTATGAGTAAGTGCTTCAAACTTATATGTTTTTTATTGTCCCTATTTGTGGAAATGACAGCTGTGTAGTTATGTGATGAGTGTATTAGTAATCCGAGATGTATCTATGTGACTTGGAAGTGACGGGGAAGGTCGGTGGATGATAGATGAACTATTAAGGCATGATTTCCATTATGATTGGATGTGTAGCCCCGAGTTATAGGCGCGTGAAGAATCTTTTCATGTCTCTTAGTTGGGAGTGAAGTAAATTTCATGTTGCGGTATGAGATCAAACTCAGGAACACTGAGTAACTGTGTAATGTGTATGACGGTGGAAGGTATACAAAAATGTTATATTGAGGCGAAACAGGTGGGTTATCTCTTGCGGAGTGTTCTAAAGTGATGTGATCCTTATGTGTATATTAGGAGATCTGATTTACAAGTGAAGAAAATGTGTTGAAATCTATATTGGATCGCCTAGAGAGTGGGCTTAACTGTTGTGTGAGTGAATGCGAGATTTGCAGAAGAGTTAAAAGTTCTAGATGATTTAAGTCTCCACAAGCTTATGAAGGATGGAGTTTATCTCACTATGGTATTAAGGAAACAATGGATTATATGAGTTATGAGTTATTGCATGTTTTGATTTATAGCTTTGAGCCAAGTGAGGGAGTCTGCTGTGAGCAGTTGATTGCACGGTTAGATGCTATATTGGTTCCAGTTTGAGGCGTGAGAGTGAATTAGCTATGGCTCGAGAAAAGGAAAATATTGGCAAAGGTTATATATGCCTCATAAGATATGAGAATCACGTAATGTATAGAGTTATTGTTGGCGAAGAATGCTCAGTGCGTAGAACAGGAAGTTGCTTGGCTGTATTGGGATGATTGAGCGCTAAATGTGGGTTATATATCCAAGTGGCTAAAATGGGATCAGATATGGTAATTCATATGTTTTATGGACTTAGAGACTGGAAGTTCTCATATGCAGGTTGGCTGGTGGTAGGGAGATAGACAATAATTAATGTGTGCTATGATTTAGTCATTGTGGACCTTCGAAGGATTATTTACTTGTTATGTATAACGGGAGTTGATGGGTGGTCCATTGGTGGACCTATGCGGATATGTTTCCGACATCGAGAGGGTTTTATTGACTTCGAATTGTATTATTGAGGGATAGATTGATTCGATTGTTAGTGAGCTTATTAGCGATCTGGGGAAATCTATGAGTTGCTTCTGTGCTGCGAGGCGTTATGATTTGTTGGTTATGGGCACATATTGGGAATTCATAGAGGAAGTCGAGCGGTAAAAGAAATTGATTGTTGCTCGGTGAATGGAGTGTCGGTTATGACCTATACGGTTGCATGGTATATGCTATTAGTCTCATAGTGGGTATGATGATGTGCTTTGGTTCCAAACGTCAAATGATATGTGGTTGTCGATTTTGAGCATAGAGACTTGAGGTGGGTCATGTGTAGCAGTATTTTGATAGGATCGCACATTGTAGCAAGGCTACATGGAGATATTACCTTTCGGGGTTTATTCATGTTTTCTATTCTATGATGTGAGACAGGTTCTCTGCCTTGTGTTGCGATGGTACTAATGAGTTTGACGTACAACTCTTTAGTTTGGGGTCATTTCATGATTTGAGTATATTGATCACTGCCAACTCAACACTACACGAATGCAGGGAAAGCGGGTCGCTACAGATTTTACCCGAATAGTGGTTTGGGATCGAATTTCCACAAGGAGCTTGTAATGGAGTTGTATTGTCTGTTTAGCCTAGACTTGCATTTGTACTTCTAATTGCATTGCTAACATTTTTGGGTTTTCTTTGTATTAACAACTACTATTATGAACTAAAGATTAAGACTAAATATGCTAAGGAAATATTGCTTGGGATGATCTAAAGATTAATACTAAATTATGCTAAGGAAATATTACTTGGTTGTAACTAATAGGGACAAAGGCACTAAGGTCATGGCATCATCTAGGTGGTTAACTAACGGGTAGAAACTACTAAGAATAGATTTACATATTCGGGATTTATGCTATTACCATTGCACAATTGTATCCACTCTCACACCTCTCAGTAGAGAGAGTGATTTTGCCCATTTGACTCTCTCGAGACCAATTGGGTAGGCCAATTAAACCAGGCAACTAGGGTTCAAGTAGGGTGATTACTCTCTCGAGATTTAACCCATTAATTGGGACTACCATTTCTCATGGGTCTATCCCAATTCCTCGTTGGGTCAATTTTGGGGTGATAGACTCTCTTTCTCAAGAAGAGTCAAAACCCACGAAGCTAGAATCAATGTTTGAAACCACCAATCCTTAATTAAAAAGCATAAAATTAACCCAAATAACAAATACCAAATATCAATCTATCATTAGAAAGCAACACCTATCAATTACCCACACTAGGGTTGAGCCACAACCCTAGCTATTTAGCTAGGCGTAATTGAAGAATAAACAAAAGAAGAAATAGACATATTAATTAATTACTAAGATTAAACTACAAGAATCTATGGAGAAATTAATGCTAAAATGCCAAAATAATCTTAATTTTTTGTCCTCACGAGCGAAGCTCTATTAAGTAGAAAAACGCCTTCTTAAAATGGTAAATGTTCTATTTATAGTGGGTTGGAAAAACTTGACAAAATTGCCCCTATGGGGTCAGTACGGGCCGCACAATTATGAGCGTAGCCGCACTGGCTCTTTGGCTTCAATTTCTATCTTCTCTGAAGTCGCTGGCACGAACTGCGTAAAGGTGTGGCACGGCTACGTGAAGGTCTAGCACAGACCGTGTAACAGTGACCGCGGCCGCGTGGCTTGCCTTTTCTCAAATCTCCATCATCTCTGAACCTTGTGACGCTGACCGCATGCCATAATATTTTGAGACTATTTTGTTGCGAATTATACTCAAAGCATAGGCAAGTAAGGGCATAAAACACGTTAAAATCCTACTTATAACCTCCCCCAAACTTAAATCTTTGGTTTTCCTCAAGTAAACAAAATAAGGCCCACTCCTTAAAGAAAACATCCAAATAATTCCAGTTATCTTAAAGTAACCTCAACAAGTATCAATTGGGACTAACAATACGAATGCATCATTAACACATTTAGACTTTGAAAACTTGTGGATCAAGTGTGACACAAGAGTATCAAGAGTTGACACATTTCATTAAGGAACTTCTCTCAATAACTTAGGTCATTGTGGAACCCAAACTCACATATCCTCAACTCTCCCTAAGCAAATCTCACCTTTTAGATTATTGACACAAAAACCGAGGTTGATGGACTTTCACTCATCTCTCTCAAGAAGAAAGTCACAAGTCCGGCTCTAAGTACCATATGCTTGCCCCTTATGTAAGTATCCACTAATGTAGGTTCCCTTCAACTCAAGATCATATAGGTCTTTTGTGGAGTCATTGTGAAGGTTGTTGGGTAAGGGTAAGATATGTTTTTGTTCAAGTGAGTACAATCTTCCCTTAAGAACTTCTATTGATTCATTTTGGCACGCTTTCTTGACTTATTTGAGATTTTCACTTCTTTTCAAGGGGTTAGAGAGACACATTGTCGCCTTTCTTATGCAATTCAAACATTTCTCCTTTTTTCTACTTTTTCCACACCTTTGTTTCACTATTGTTTTCCTTGAATCCCCTTTTTGCTCTTATTCATATTGGCCTTTCTTTTTATCTTGTTCTTTTTTTTATTGCCTTCCTTTTCTTTCGCTTTTGTATATTGTACCACATTGTTTTCTTTGTTGTCTCTCCCCCTCCCCTCCAAACTTAGACATTTGCCATCACTCAAGGTAAGGTTTTTTGGGCCCCAAGAGAGGGTATCATTAAGAACGGGTATAGGCTTGTAGCTTTGGTTCTTGAAAGAAAAAGGCTCAAGGCTCAAGAGGGTTAACTGGGGATTATTTTATTAGTAGGCTATGGAATTGTTCAACTTAGCATTTGGATCAAGGAGAGCCTATAATCACTTCTCAAGTCAGATTTCACCTAGTATTTTGCCTCAACAAACATTCAGGTCAAGTTCTAGAGCATTGGCTCGAGACTTGGAATCACAATTCGAATTCTCACCACACACACTCAAGGATTGCTAAAGACATCAAGTTGAGGGCCCACAACGACCTTAGTTACGATTTAAGCGCACAATGGTGACGACTTTCACCATCCTAAACAAAACACTATGTCTTTGATCATGGGATCAAAGGCTAATGTGTTAGGCCCAAGTGAAGCTTTGCCTAAGGTACCCTTAACTACGACATATCAAAATCAAAATAAAAACATAAAAAAGACTCAAACCCTTAAGACGGTTGTCACGCCATCTATCATTAGGAAGAGCTACCCGCTTCGCACAACACTCCACCCTTGGAAATTGTTAGAATATACGCTTAACGCTAGAGGGGGGGTGAATAGCGTTATAATAAAAAACAGCGTAATCTTGCGGAATTTAAAAATTGCAGGAATGAAATAAGTGCGATAAGTAAATAATAAGGAACGAACGCACGATGTTATCCTGGTTCACCACAACCCGTGGCTAGTCCAGTCCCCGAGAGACTCTCTCGAGATTTCCACTAACTTCGTTAAGCTTACGGGTGCTTAACAAACTGTTACAAACTGAGAACTTGAGTCACACAAGCCTCAACAACCTTTGCTCGAAGATACCACACTTCAAGACTTCAACCAAAGGAATCACAACGTTCCTTCTTACAATACAAGGGATTAACACTTCCCTTCAAGTGTATAAAAACACTTTGCACTGAAAAGAAGACTCTCCTCAAGAGTAGATATGAGTAAAATAAATACTCTCAAGAACGCAACAACTTTCGTCAAGAATTTGGCTCTCAAAAACTTATGTAATGAATAGAAAATGATGAATAAGAGAGTATGCAAGCTTTAGCAATAATATGATCAGTTGTTATACTTAAAAGACTGATTATAAGATGTATTTATAGGGTTGAAAACTTGCACAACCGTTGCCTAATTGCCAATTAAGAATTGCTGATTTTGTGCTAAAACGATCGATTGTCTAAGTTGCATAATCGATTGTTTTCCAATCATCCAAAAATCATTCCCAGATTTTACGCATAATAATCGATTATCTAAATCGTATAATCGATTATCTGGCAACGTTAAAAAAATCTTTTTCAGATTTTACTTAAAACAATCGATTATCAAAATCATATAATCGATTACTTGGCAACGTTCAAAATATCATATTCAGATTTTACTTAGGATAATCGATTATCAGAATCATACAATCGATTACCAGACAGAGTTTGAAAATATTTTGGCAACGGTCATTTACATAATGGATTATGCTATATGTATAATCGATTATATTACAGTCTTGAAAAATCGAATAGACACTGCCTCAACACAATCGATTGTCATAAGGTGCACAATCGATTATTTTGTAGCTTTGAAAAATCTGATGGACACTGCCTCAACACAATCGATTATCATAAGGTACACAATCGATTGTCTTGCAGCTTTGAAAAATCTGATGGACACTGCCTCAACACAATCGATTATCATAAGGTACACAACCGATTGTCTTGCAGCTTTGAAAAATCTGATGGATACTGCCTCAACACAATCGATTATCATAAGGTACACAATCGATTGTCTTGCAGCTGCCTTAACATAATCGATTATCATAAGTACATAATTCATTATCTTTGTCCAGATTTTAGAGGCATGTTTAAAAATCATTTTGGTTAAAATAAATATGTATGATTTAAAATCATTTTGCTTTAAATTAAATATGCATGATTTGATAAAAATGATTTTACGAGAGAAGCCAAGTCTTGAGTCAATTGTCGGATCAAGATCACAATTAAAGAACGACTCATGTATACCTTTATTTCTTTGCTTAATCTTGATCTTTGTTTGTCTTGTGCTTGATTCTCGTTATGTATCAATTGCGCACTTGTGCTTGGACCTCGTCATATGTCGATTGCGCATCGTCATTTATCAAAACCTACAAATATGAACACACGTTTAGTTTAGTGCCTTGTGAGAACGTGTTTCAACAATTTCCCCCTTTTTGATAATGGCAAACCTTAATCGGGATATGCATATTAGATAATTCATAATGACGATCCAAGACAAGTAAATAGATATGCAATTAATTCCCCCTCAACATATGAATTCCCCCTCAATTTATGCCAATAAATATTAAGTGCATAGCCCTTATTCTTCCCCCTTTTGACATTAGCAAAAACGAATAAGCAAATAACTTGTTTATTGATTAACTAGAATTGCAATTTCATAAAAGGGATAATAACACAAATAATGTCAACATAATCGATTAGTGATACTTGATAATCGATTATGTATTAAAGAGACTTTTTGAAGCTTACATTGATTGTGAAGTGAGGAAGATGATCCTATTTATAGAGTGGAAAATAAGAGAGCATTTACTGGGAAAAGCTGCAATTTTTCAAAGAGTCAGAAACGAAAAAAATTTGCACTGACCGTTACACAATCGATTATGGAATCGAAATAATCGATTATTATGGAGTTTTTGGCTTGTACTCGGAAATGACAAAAAAATCGATTGCAGGAGCCAAACGGTAACAAAGATTTGAATTTACTGACAGAGGATAATCGATTGTTGAATTATGGTAATCGATTATTCTGACACAGTGTGCATAGTGATTTTCTGACTTGGGAAATAATCGATTATAACTTTGAGATAATCGATTATATTAGGAAGGGCAGTAATGAATAGCCGAGACGGTAATCGGTTATACAGTTAAAAAAATCGATTATTGTCACAATTAACATCAACAACCTGCAAAGCAAAAATGGTTAAACAATATGTTGTTTTTCCGGCATAATAAACGTAAAAACATAAATAATCGATTAGTGATACTTGCTAATCGATTTTCCGGCACAGTAAGCATGATAATCGATTGTTGACTAAAAAATCGATTATTCTACACCATTGCCTTATAATTCTCCCTGCCTTTGGGGCGATACCTGCAAAAGAGAATTAGACGTCTCCGACGCTCAAGTTAGTAATTGTGGAAAAAGGTGCAATACATGACTTAGATCAATTTTGAGTCAAGCATTCCGAGTTCACTACGAATTCGGAAAAGGACTCTTTCTCTAATGGCCTTGTGAGGATGTCGGCCAATTGAGAACGTGATCTCTTAAGAAGTGTGTCCGAAGGTGTTCTTAAGAGTGTTTCGAGTACTTACCTGTTGTTCAATGTCGCCAATTACCTGTTCGAGAGGATGGCCTTTAATTGGCCTCCACGCGTCAGGCAGTTTCATTTCTTTTTCCAGTTGTGGCGCTTCCTCCGATAATTGTTCCAAGATTTGATCTTGAATTTCCTTAGGAGTTTCCTCTTGTACTTTGTCTTGAGGACTTATTGAGTTTAAAATACCTGCAAGATCAAAACCAGAATCCTTTCTCTCCAAGCGAGCATTATTTTCGGAAAACACAATATGAGGGGATTCGTCCACAGTTTCGGTTCTATTATTGAATACTCTATATGCTTTGCTACGTGAAGAGTAACCAATAAAAATTCCTTCGTCGGATTTTGCATCAAATTTTCCCAAATTGTCTTTTCCATTGTTATGAATAAAACATTTACAACCGAATACTCTAAGATGGGAGATATTTGGTTTCCTTCCCTTGTAGAGTTCATAGGGAGTTTTCATGAGTATTGGCCTTATGACTACTCTGTTTAAAACGTAGCGTGCGGTACTCACGGCATCCGCCCAAAAATGTTTGGGAATCTTAGCCTCATCGAGCATGGTTCTAGCCATCTCTTCGAGACACCTATTTTTCCTTTCCACCACTCCATTTTGTTGTGGTGTACGTGGAGCAGAGAAGGTGTGCTCGATACCGAGTTCGTCACAAAAGTCCGCGAAGAGATTGTGATCGAACTCTCCCCCATGATCACTTCTTATTGAAGTGACGGTTGAGTCCTTTTCATTTTGAACACGTTTAAGAAAGCATTTAAAATTATGAAAAGCCTCACTTTTGTGAGCAAGAAATAGTGTCCATGTAAATCTAGAATAATCATCAACAATAACAAAAGCATAACGATTTCTACCAAGACTTTCAATGCGAGATGGTCCAAAGAGATCCATGTGAAGAAGTTGCAAAGGTCTAGTAGTTGAAACAATATTTTTCGATTTAAAAGATGCTTTTGTTTGCTTCCCTTTTTGACAAGAATCACAGATAGAGTCTTTTTCAAATTTCAAATTTGGAAGACCAATAACTAAATTTTGTGAAACTAATTTGTTTAAAAGATGCATGTTGATGTGAGCTACTCTACGATTCCATAACCACATATCATCTTCTTTGCTCATAAGACAATTCACATATTCAGATGAAGAATTTTCGAGATCAACCATATAGATGTTATCCATTCTAAAACCACGAAGAATAATTTTAAAATCGCTACGGCGAAAAACTAAGCATTCATCCGAATTAAATAAAACAAGATTTCCCTTGTCACATAATTAACTTATGCTCAAGAGATTATGTTTTAGACCTTTAACTAGCAAAATATGCTTAATGGAAGAAGGTTCATCCTTACCGACCGATCCAATGCCAATAATTTTTTCCTTGTTGTTATCTCCAAAGATAACGCTTCCTCCTTCCTTGTGTTCTAGTTGAAGGAACTTGGATTTGTCTCCGATCATGTGTTTGGAGCATCCACTATCAAGGTACCAAAGTACACTTGATCCCTTCAAACATACCTACAAGACAAATTAAAGAGTCTTTGGTACCCAAGCTGTTTTGGGTCCTTGAGAGTTAGTTGTAACATGCTGTTGTGCTTGACATGCAGTTAAGTGTCTATGTCTAGTGAAACAAGCAGGAGCAATATGTCCAATTCGATTGCAATAATGACAAATGACATTAGGATTATGCATTCGTCTAGGTTGATAGTAGTTGGACGGACGAAATTTGTTTACTCTATTTTCGACAATATGACTATTGCGCATTTCATGAAAATCATTTCTCCTACTATTTGTTCTAGGATATGCAGCATTTCTAGAATAGTTATTTCTAGGTTGAAGGCCATTTCTAGGTGTCCTAAAATGTTCAAAGTTTTTTCTAGTGTTTGGTCTAGCATGCATGTTGATTCTAGGATTGTTATCTCTAGGATGAACAATTATTTCATTTATCCTAGGTTGAGCCTTAGGTGGTTGGGGTTTGGCTTCAACTTTTTCTTTAGGCTCGTTTTTAAAACCTATCCCATGTTTGGTCGATTTCAAATTAACAAGAACTTCATTCAAATTTTTATGAGAAGAATTAACTTATCTAGGGTGCCCTTCAGTCTTTCTACCTCAATTTTTAGATGCATGCAAGAAATACAATTTTACTAGAGCTCTCGGGTTTGTCGGCGCTTCTCTTGCCGAAAAATTTGTTTTCTTCTTTCAACTTCTCATTTTCCAAAATCAATTTTTCCAAATCTTTTTCTTTCAAAGAGAGTTGTTTTTCAAAATATTTTTCTTTTAAAGAAGCATTTTCCTTTATGCTTTTAACAGTTTTGGAAGCTTTAATAAATTCACCATACAACTCATCAAAAGCATTTTGCATTTCCTCAAGAGAAAAGAAATTTTTGGAAGAAATTTGACATACCTCTTCTTGGTTGTCTTCTTGTGCCATAAGACAAAGATTTGCGGCTTCGTCTTCTTCTTCCTCACTCGACTCGTCTCCGGAGTCGCCTCCCCAAGATATGTATGCTCGTTGTTTCTTGAAGGGTTTCTTCTCCTTTTTGATATTTGGGCAATTTGATTTAATGTGCCCGGTTTCTCCGCACTCATAGCACTTTATTTGATCTCCTTGCTTTTTGCCTTTTCGTTCATACTCTTTTCGCATGAACTTTTGAAATCTCTTGATAACGAGTCCGAACTCGTTGTCTCCGTCCTCATCATTTTGAGGTTGACTTGTGCTTGCCTTGAGGGCGATTCTTTGTTTCCTTTGATCATTAACAAGAGGGTTAAGTATAGTAGATTCATAAGTTTTATGATTACCTCTTAATCCGTCGATGGTGACATTTGAAATGCCAATAGACTCTTGAATCGCGTCGGCCTTGGAGCGCCATTCCGGAGTGAGACTTCGGAGAATTTTTTGGACAAGTTCCTTATCCGTGAAGGTCTTCTTAAGAGCATGTAAGTCATTAACGAATTTTGAAAATCGTTCGAACATGTCATCTACCCTTTCGCCTTCCTTCATGTGAAACAGTTCATATGCATGGGTTAGAAAATCAACTTTAGCCTCTCTTACCTGGTCCGTACCTTCGTACGTGATTTCCAGCTTATCCCACATTTGCTTCGCTGTTGTGCAACATGATATTTTTCTGTAATCATCAGCGTTTATAGCACAATACAATAAGTTGATGGCTTTAGCGTTGTTCTGCACTTTTCGGATATCATCAGCATCGTATTCATCTTTGGATTTTGGAACCCATTCATTTTCAACCTTTTTGGTTGGAATTTGTTCTCCCTTCATTATAACCTTCCACAGATGAAAATTATTCGATTGAATGAATATTCTCATCCTCTCCTTCCAGTACGTATAGTTTGTGCCATCGAATAGTGGTGGTCGGGAGGAGCATTGTCCTTCACCTATTCCTGCAAAAGAATCACGAGTAGAAGCCATGGATTGTTTCTCTCAAACGGTTAAGTTTTTCAGAGAGTTAGGCTCTGATACCAATTGTTAGAATATACGCTTAACGCTAGAGGGGGGGTGAATAGCGTTATAATAAAAAACAGCATAAACTTGCGGAATTTAAAAATTGCAGGAATGAAATAAGTGCGATAAGTAAATAATAAGGAACGAACGCACCGATGCTATCCTGGTTCACCACAACCCGTGGCTAGTCCAGTCCCGAGAGACTCTCTCGAGATTTCCACTAACTTCGTTAAGCTTACGGGTGCTTAACAAACCCTTACAAACTGAGAACTTGAGTCACACAAGCCTCAACAACCTTTGCTCGAAGATACCACACTTCAAGACTTCAACCAAAGGAATCACAACGTTCCTTCTTACAATACAAGGGATTAACACTTCCCTTCAAGTGTATAAAAACACTTTGCACTGAAAAGAAGACTCTCCTCAAGAGTAGATATGAGTAAAATAAATACGCTCAAGAACGCAACAACTTTCGTCAAGAATTTGGCTCTCAAAAACTTATGTAATGAATAGAAAATGATGAATAAGAGAGTATGCAAGCTTTAGCAATAATATGATCAGTTTTTATACTTAAAAGACTGATTTTAAGATGTATTTATAGTGTTGAAAACATGCACAACCGTTGCCTAATTGCCAATTAAGAATTGCTGATTTTGTGCTAAAACAATCGATTGTCTAAGTTGCATAATCGATTGTTTTCCAATCATCCAAAAATCATTCCCAGATTTTACGCATAATAATCGATTATCTAAATCGTATAATCGATTATCTGGCAACGTTAAAAAAATCTTTTTCATATTTTACTTAAAACAATCGATTATCAAAATCATATAATCGATTACTTGGCAACGTTCAAAATATCATATTCAGATTTTACTTAGGATAATCGATTATCAGAATCATACAATCGATTACCAGACAGAGTTTGAAAATATTTTGGCAACGGTCATTTACATAATGGATTATGCTATATGTATAATCGATTATATTACAGTCTTGAAAAATCGAATGGACACTGCCTCAACACAATCGATTGTCATAAGGTGCACAATCGATTATTTTGTAGCTTTGAAAAATCTGATGGACACTGCCTCAACACAATCGATTATCATAAGGTACACAATCGATTGTCTTGCAGCTTTGAAAAATCTGATGGACACTGCCTCAACACAATCGATTATCATAAGGTACACAATCGATTGCAGCTTTGAAAAATCTGATGGACACTGCCTCAACACAATCAATTATCATAAGGTACACAATCGATTGTCTTGCAGCTGCCTTAACATAATCGATTATCATAAGTACATAATAGATTATCTTTGTCCAGATTTTAGAGGCATGTTTAAAAATCATTTTGGTTAAAATAAATATGCATGATTTAAAATCATTTTGCTTTAAATTAAATATGCATGATTTGATAAAAATGATTTTTACGAGAGAAGCCAAGTCTTTAGTCAATTGTCGGATCAAGATCACAATTAAAGAACGACTCATGTATAACTTTATTTCTTTGCTTAATCTTGATCTTTGTTTGTCTTGTGCTTGATTCTCGTTATGTATCAATTGCGCGCTTGTGCTTGGACCTCGTCATATGTCAATTGCGCATTGTTTGTCATTTATCAAAACCTACAAATATGAACACACGTTTAGTTTAGTGCCTTGTGAGAACGTGTTTCAATAGAAATAACCGTGGCATTAAGAAAACCAAGGGCTTATTGAAAATGCCAAAACAAAGCAAAAGGCTACAAGCCTATCTATAAAGTTAAAAACAAATTTTTTTTGCAAAGAATAGGAAAACCAAGTGAATATGTATAATGGGGGAATAGAATATACAATGGGGGATTAATATATATACATAAAGTAACTTTTTATGTAGACCAAGATAAAAAGTTCGAGAAAAGTAGATAAATGTAAAGTTATGTACACACCAACTAGAAAATCAAACTAAAAACATA
This sequence comes from Nicotiana benthamiana, assembly GCA_034376525.1. Lineage (NCBI taxonomy): Eukaryota > Viridiplantae > Streptophyta > Magnoliopsida > Solanales > Solanaceae > Nicotiana > Nicotiana benthamiana. The sequence continues at coordinate 145,585,337 of CM067327.1, read as the reverse complement.
AAAGGAGTATCTAATATATACAATAATCCAAATAGATAACAGTATGGCGCACCCCATCAAATAAGAGCTGGCATTGTCCCCAATGCCAACTACCAAAATAAGCACAAAGTATTAAAATAGAGGATATAAAGGGCTCCCTAGGCCTTGTTCGTATGCATGGGATCCTAAGTGGTCCCCTGATCCTCTGCATGGGCGGGAATCCCAGACTGGTCCCCGACCTACTTCTGCTCTGCTGCTGGAATAGGGTCCTGCTGCTGGACCGACTGAATATCAGGTGCATCACTGGAGGGAGTCTCCTGAATCTCAGCAAGCTGAAGCACTGATGCTGCTGCTGGAGGGGCTGACTCCCCAAATAAAAGTCTAAAGGTAGCTGATCTGCCAATAGCTTGTTCACGTCTGTTCGAAGCACCTTCACTGACTCCTTGGATGCCCTCGACTTTCTCATCATTTTTGTGCTTCGGGGAAAGCTCCTTCAGAGCTATGCCATGTGCATCTACTGCGTTAGTCAAGGCACCTTGAGTCTCTAAAATATTCTCTTGGTTTGACAGGAACTTCTTCAACACTTCCATAACTGACTAAGGCATCTAGACAGTGGCTGGTGCATAATGGGCCTCAACTGAAGTGGCCAATGTAGACAAATTGGATGTAGCAGCTGACATCTAGTTTTTTAAACTAGCCAAAGTCTTTGCTAAGTGGTAGGCTGTCAAAGGGTTGGTCCGGGAAGATGGGAATGTTGGGCGAGCTGAAGAACTAGGACCTGCAGAGGAGGAGGGAACATCATCCGGGACAGAGACAATGGAATGAAGGGGAGCTTAGTAGAAGGCTCGATAGTGGACTCTACCGCAACTGGCTCCTCAGACTGGCCAGTCGGGGCAGAGGTGGATGGCTTGTGCTTTTTGTCCTTTAGGTTATCCGGCCCCTGAATGCTGAACCATGAGAACGGGGACACTAGGCGTACTGTCACATCATAGGACTTTTTCTTCACCTTCAAGTGCCTGAAATACATAGTGAGAGTGTTGGGGTATGGGTAGTTCCAAGTGCTATCGACCCCCATTGAAGTGATCGCCCTGTACATTTCCTTTCCCACATTGATAGGGAAGCCATCCATGATGGATGCAATCAGTACAGCCCGGGGGAGTGGGATTGTCTGGTCATGGGAAGTGGGGTCAAGCCTGTTGTATACGAAAGTGAGCCACCCTCTAGCCTCGAAATTCAAGGTATTCCTCAAAATCTTTACCCCCGCCTGTATCCAATCCGGAACAACACCCGGATGAGCCAAATATTTAGCCAACCATGGCCGAACCTCGTCCTTTATCTCCAACTTATTATTGTATTGGGTCTCATCTTCGTCGTCGAAACCCAAATATTCATTGAATTCCTTCCCTTAATACACCACATTTTTGTCAAGCACTTTGGTCACACTGGAGTCCTTTTTGATGCAGGCTACGTTGCAATAGAACTCCTTGACCATGTGCTAGTTTGCATCAATCAGATCATCTCTAAAATGCACCTAACCGACTCTGATCTGAAATTTCTCATGCACATTGGGGAGTATGGGCAATAAGTCTCGGGTGATTATGCTTCTCTCCGGAATCAGTTTTCGTTTTGGCCACATCTCTCTGAATTTGTGGAAGGCCACTTGATTTAAAAAATTGTCCTCCCACACTTCTATTTTTCTTGTTCTTTCTAGACAACCAACCTTGGGCACCCCACTACCTGGGACCTCATCATCACTGTTGTCACCACCTGCTGCACTCTCCCCGGATACTAAAGCTATGGGGGAGGTGGAGTATTCACCGCTACCCGCTGCTAAGCCATCAAACGACTCAGACTGCACAACTAGTGGAGTTTGGGCTGAAGGTAGGGCCGGGACTGAGGGGGCTTGCCCCGAGTTAGTTGAGATATCCTAAGAGGATAGGTACTCATTCCCCGACTTCTTGTCATCACTCACTACTTGCTTTCTTGTTTTAAGTTTTGGTCGGGGAGTGAGTTTTGTTTTTTCCTTTTTCTCCCCGGGAAGAGTCCCCTCGACGAGGTTGTTTGGCACAACATCCTCTTTGTTTTGCCATATTCTGCAAGCAAACACGTCTAACTTTGTTAGTTGAAGCATAAACAGTGTATCAAGTGTTGAAAAAAAGTGCAGAATAACAACATGAACAATTGCAGAACACATCACAAAACAAGCAACCGCAGACCGTACATTCTGGGCCGCGGCCGCGTGGGAGGCACCTAGGGCCGCGTGATCACAACCTCGGCCGCACTGACTACCAACAAAAACTTACCTTCTCTGAATCTCACCAACACGGGCCGCGTAAAAAAGGGGGCGTGGCTGCGTTGTGCCAGTGCGGACTACAAAATAAGGATGCGGCCGCACTGGAGACTTCTTAACTTTCAGGACCAAGGCCACCGCGTGCCGCGTGAACAAAGGGTGCAGCCATGCAGACCGCATAAACATGAACGTGGGCCGCGCTGGGTCAAGAGTTAGGAACAAACTAGTGTTTTACACATTTGCGCATTTTCTTCAAGTTTTACATCCTAATTTGTCCCTACTCGATTACCCACTATAAAAATCATGCCTAGTATCTAATAGCAATAAATAAACTAATCTAAACATTAAATATAAGCAAAAACGGAAAAACATAGAAGCTACACTACTGGGAAAGAATAAAAATTGAAACTAACAACTAATTAACGATCATTGTGAGAATTGTTACCAGAAATATGGAGAATCTACTCTTGATGCAAGCACACAATTACGGTCTCAGAGGTGAATAGTAAAATTTTTAGGGCTCTAGTATTCGATTTGGCGAAAAGTTTAAATAGAGGCCCTAAGTCCTTATTTATTGAAACTTGTGGGACCCTGTACTTACCCTCCAGCGCGGACGCGTAGAACTGACCACGGACCGCGCTGGGTCTTACCCTGTGCCTTTGCAGAAAGAAGCCCCTGGGGGGCTCATAAAAAAAGAGCTGTAGCTGCGTGAGACCACCGCGGACTACTCAATCATGACCGCGACCGTGTGGTAAGCTTCAGAGACCAATCACTTTCAGCTTATGCCGGTACGGACCGCACAAATCTTACCGTGGCCGCACTGACAATTTTCAGAGATTGCACATTTTTAAACTTTGTTTGGTGATGCTTCAACAAAAGTCCTGCAACATCTCAAAAATAATTAGCTCAAAAGTCCTAATCTACAAAGAAAATCAAAGAGAAAGAAAAATACATGGGTGTCCTCCCAAGAAGCTCCTGATTTAACGTGTCGACACGATGCATGTTACCATCATATCACTTTAAATGAATGAGCGTCACCACATGGCTCTCATCAAACTTTCCCAAATAATGGTTAACACGATTCCCATTGAACCAAAGAATTTCACCATTCTTGTTCTTGAGATCAAGAGCACCAAAAGAAGTCACACATACAACTTCGAATGGCCCACTCCACTTTGACTTGAGCTTTCGCGGGAATTACCTCAACCGATGGTTGAAAAGAAGAACCATATCACCAACCTTGAATTCCTTCCCCCGAGCATATTTGTCGTGAAGATACTTCATCTTGTCCTTATACAAGGACGATCTGGAGTACACATGAAATCTAAACTCATCAAGCTCATGAAGTTGCTCAACAAGGAGATTTGTTGTGACATCCCATTCCAAGTTCAACTTCCTCAAGGCCCACATAGTTTTGTTCTCCAATTCCACTGGTACGTGATATGCTTTACCAAATACCAACCTTTACGGAGACATACCAATTGGGGTCTTGTACGCGGTCTGGTAGGCCCATAGAGCATCATCTAACTTTTTGGACCAATCGATCCGATTTGCATTGACTGTTTTGGATAAGATACTCTTTATTTCTCGGTTAGAGACTTCCACTTGGACAATGGCTTGAGGATGATAGGAGGTATTTACTTTGTGATTTACTCCATACTTGGAAAGCAATGAGTCAAAAGCCTTTTTGCAAAAGTGGGACCCCCATCACTAATGATAGTACGAGAAACGCCAAACCTTGTGAAGATACACTTTTTCAAGAATGCCACAACACGTCGGGCTTCATTGTTGGTTAAATCCACGGCTTCAACCCACTTTGATACACAATCCACCGCCACGAGGATGTAAGTTTTCCCACAAGAGCTCATGAAAGGACCCATGAAATCAATACCCCAAACATAAAATATTCCACCCCAAGAATCGTATTAAGGGGCATCTCATCCCTTTTTGAGATTCCACCGACTCTTTGGCATGCATCACATCTCTTTACTAAATCACTAGCATCTTTAAACAATGTCGATAGAAACAGCAACTCAAGACCTTTGAAGCCGTCCTCACCCCTCCACGATGGCCACCATAGGGAGAGGAGTGACAAGCCCCCAAAATGCTCAATTGTTGACCTTTTGGGAAAATCTTCTAATCACACCATCCGTGAAAATTATAAATAAGTACGGGTCATCCCAATAAAAATCCAAACTATCCCACTTGAGTTTCTTCCTTTGGTTGGAAGAGAGCTCACATGGGACAATTCCGGTCACAATGAAGTTGGCAATGTCCGCGAATCATGGCATGTCACCCATTGACACGGAAAGAAGTTGCTCGTCGGGGAATGTGTCATTTATTTCAAGGTTGTCGCATGGTCTCCCTTCTTCCTCCAACCGAGACAAATGATTCGCAACTTGATTCTCACTTCCCTTCTGGTCCACTATTTCTAAGTCAAATTCTTGGAGAAGGAATACCCATCTCATCAATCTCGCCTTGGAATCCTTTTTAGTCATCAAATACCTCAAGGCGGCATGGTCCATGTTCACAATCACCTTGGCTCGCATAAGATATGGCCTAAAGTTTTCCCTGGAAAATACAATAGCCAACAATTCCTTGTCCACCACCATTCAATCTCTTTGAGCTTCATTCAACATCTTGCTTGCATAGTACACGGGATGAAACATTTTGCTAAGTCGTTGACCGAACACTGCCCCCACCACAACGTCACTTGCATCGCACATTAGTTCAAAGGGCAAACTCCAATTGGGCGCGGTGATGATAGGAGTTATGGTCAACTTGTGCTTCAAGAGTTCAAAGGCCTCCATGCATTTTTCGTCAAAAACAAACCTGGCATCTTTCTCTAGAAACTTGGAAAGTGGATTCACATCCTTTGAGAAATCTTGAATGAATTGCCGGTAGAACCAGGCATGCCCAAGAAAACTCCCTAACCCTTTTACAGAAGTAGGGGGAGAAAGCATCGAGATCACCTCAATTTTTGCCTTGTCTACCTCAATCCCATTCTTAGAAATCTTGTGACCCATTACTATACCTTTCTTCACCAAAAAGTGGCATTTTTCCCAATTGCGAACAACATTAGTTTCTTCACATAGGGTCAAGACTCTATCCAAGTTTTTCAAGAATTCTTCAAATGAGTCACCAACCACACTAATGTCTTCCATAAAGACCTCCAATAAATCTTCCACCATGTCGGTGAAAATGGCCATCATGCAACATTGAAAGGTCGCCGGAGCATTGCATAACCCAAATAGCATCCGAGAAAAGGCAAATGTACCATTTGGGCATGTGAAAGTGGTCTTATCTTGGTCCTCCGGGGCAATTAGGATTTGATTATAGCCCGAATACCCATCCAAAAATCAATAGAAAGCTCATCCCGCATGGCGGTCATGCATTTGGTCCAGGAACGACAGTGGGAAATGATCCTTCCGAGTTACCTTGTTGAGCTTCCAGTGGTCCATAAAAACTCTCCACCCGGTAATGGTCCGAGTAGGAATAAGCTCATTGTTGGAATTTGTTACCACCGTCACTCCTCCTTTCTTTGGCACACATTGGACTGGAGAGGTCCATGAGCTATCGAAGATTGGATAAACCACAACTGTGTCAAGCCATTTTATAATCTCGTTCTTTACCACTTCTTGTGTTGCTTCATTTAATCTTCTTTGATGCTCAAGTGAAGGCCTTTCATCCTTCTCCAAGATGATTTTATGCATGCAAAATGCTGGGCTTATTCCCCGAATATCGGCAAATGTCCACCCAATCGTCTTTTTGCACTTTTGAAGAACCGCCAAAATGGTGTCAACCTGCATATTTGTTAAGCAAGACGAAAGAATAATAGGTAAAGTGGAAATTGAACCCAAGAATTCATACCTGAGGTGTGGAGGAAGGGACTTCAACTCCAACATCGGTGGCTCCTCAATCGATGGCTTTGTTGGTGGAGTTTTGCAGTTTTCAAGATCCAAAGATAACTTTCTAGGCTCATATAAATATGACCCCATGCATGAAATGCATTCACACACTCCACTCTACGGGCATCTCATTGACATCCATGTTAATAAGCACAAATTCTTCATGAACTTTGCGTACCAAGGCACGTTGATAATTAGACTCTTCATCATCTCAATGAATTTCTTGAATTGGTTGTCACCCTTTTTTCTTGGCCAACCGTTGAGGATAGCACGGAGGAGGCCTAGGCAAGGGTGCCTTGGCTTTGGGCACCACCAGCTCAGGAATATCAATCACGTGCTCCCTATACGGGTTCATGACCTCTCGTGTCTCCTCCTCAACCTCATTAATATCAATCCGCACATCATTGTTCATATTGGATTCCACTACATCCTCAACCACCACATGCATCATCATCTTGAAACTCATCCTCATCAACCATAACTTGATTTACTCTTGAGACATGCATATCACCGCCTCTTCCACTTCGCGTTGTCACTGCCATCATATGATATTTGTGCCCAGCCTTAGGGTTTACTACCGTATCACTTGGTAGAGAACCCTTCGGGCGAGTATTTAATGATTGAGAATTTGTTCTAGTTGCACCTCCAAATTCCGAATAGAGGTATTGTGGGAAGCCAATTGCGCATCTGAGTCTTGGTTCTTCTTCATCATTTGTTTGAACATCATTTCTATTCTCGCCATATCATTACCCGACGAACTAGACCCTTGAGGTTGCAAACAGGGTGGCTTGTTCGGCTTTTGGTACACGGGGGGCCTTTCCGCTATTATTCAACCCTCCTTGATTGTTGTTATTGCTCCAATTATTGTTGTTCCTTCCATTTGCCTTGATTGTTACCTTGATTACCCCAATTGTTGATTTGATTGTTGTTGTTCTAATTGCCACTACTTTGTTTTTGATTGTTACTATTCCAATTTCAGCCGCCTTGTTGGTTAGCCCAATTGTTGCTTTTATTGTTGTTGTTCCAGTTGCCACCACCTTGTTGTTGGTTGTTACTATTCCAATTTCTGCTACCTTGTTGATTTCCCCAATTTCCTTGTGGACTCCATTGTTGATTTCCTCTATTTTCTTAGTAGTTATTGACATATTGACATTATTCGCTTTGATCATCATAACACTCATTAAAATAACCACCACCGTCATTGTTGTTGTCAAATTGTTCATAATTACCTTGAGGTTGTTGTTGCCCTCTTTGCCTCCTTTGCAACATAGAAAAACCTTCCATTGCATTGACTTGGCGTGAGTTTTGGACTTGTTGCAATTGCGCCTTTTCCAATTCATTCATACTTGTTGTAAGCTCGGCAATAGCTTGGCCATGATCATGCAATTACTTGTGCAAATGTATGACATTAGGGTCATCTTGAGGAACGTTTGCTTGGCTTTGCCATGCCGAAGAAGTATCGGCCATTTCATCTAAAACATCACAAGCTTCATTGTAGGGAAGTTTCATAAAATTTCCTCTGGCTAATTGGTTCGTAATACATTGGTTGGTTGTGTTGATGCCCCTATAGAACGTTTGTTGAATCATCGCCTCAGTCATGTCACTATTAGTGAATTCCTTCACCATTGTTCTATATCTCTCCCAGATTTCATGCAAAGGTTCCGTTGGCTCTTGCTTGAAGGCTAAAATTTCATCCCGAAGTGCTGCCATTGACTTGGTGAGAAAACCTTGCCAATGAATTTTCCGCTAACTCATCCCAAGTCGTGATGGAATGATTGGGAAGCCTTTCTAGCCAATCCAATGCTTTACCCCGAAGAGAGAATGGGAAAAGCCTCAATCTCAAAGCATCCCCGGATACGTTTGTTTGCTCGCTACCCCAAACATGTATCAATGAACCCCTTAAAGTGCTTGTATGCATTTTGATCAGAGGCACCCATAAAATACCCTCTGTGCTCGAGCAAGGTCAACATGACATTTGTGATTTGAAAGTTCCCCGCCCGAATTCGGGGAGGAACGATGAAACTCGCATATCCTTGATTCGGGAGTACTCTTGGACCCACTCTTTTCGGTGGCGAAGGAGGGTCTGGAATATTATCATTTAAATTTGCATTTGCATTGGAATTTATACCTCTACGTGGAGCTTGAGGTATATGTTCATCTTGATCAATATCTTCAACCTCCTCCCCACTATGGCATTGCCAAGAGGGTCATTTGCATTGAGAGCCATTTGTACCTGATTGATAGACACAAACAAAGTTAATAAAAAGAAGTAAAGAGAAGCAGAACACAAAACTAGCTACTCAGATAGTCAATATCGTAAACTCCCCGACAACAGCGCCAAAAAGTGATCGCCTCCAATCAAAGCTACAAGAATGTAGGGAGAGCGGGTCGCTATAGCTTTTACCCGAATAGTGGTTCGAGATTGAATTTCTCCAGGGAGCTTGGAATGGAGTTGTATTGTCTATTTAGCCTAGACTTGCGTTTGTACTTCTAATTGCACCCCTACCATTTTTGGGTTTTCTTTGTATTAACAACTACTATTATGAACTAAAGACTAAGACTAAATTATGCTAAGAAAATATTCTTGGTTATAACTAATCGAGAGAAAGGCACTAGGATCATGGAATCACCTAAGCGGTTAACTAAAGGGTAGAAACTACTAAGAATAGATTGACATATTTGGGATTTATGCTATAACCGTTGCACACAATTGTACCCACTCTCACACCTCTCGGTAGAGAGAGTAATTTTACCCAATTGACTCTCTCGAGACCACTTGGGTAGGCCAATTAGACCAGGAAACTAGGGTTCAATTAGGGTGATTATTCTCTCGAGATTTAACCCATTAATTGGGACTACCATTTCTCGTGGGTCCATCCTGGGGTCATAGACTCTCTTTCTCAAGAAGAGTCAAAACCCACTAACCTAGAATAATTGTTTGCAACCACCAATCCTTAGTTAAAGCATAAAGTTAACCCAAATAACAAATACCCAATATCAATCTATCATTAGAAAGCAACACCCATCAATTACCTACACTAGGGTTGAGCCACAACCCTAGCGAATGGGTTTAGCTAGACATTATTGACGAATAAACAGAAGAAATAGACATAATACTTAATTACTAAGATTATACTACAAGAATCTATAGACAAATCAATGCTAAAATGACAAAATAGGCCAAAACTTTTGTCCTCACGAGCTGTTCTGTTCAGTGTAAAAAGACTCCTTCTTAAAATGGTAAAATGTTCTATTTATAGTGGGCTGGAAAAATTGGGCAAAATTCCCGTGCGAGGTCAGTGCGGGCCGCACAATTACAACCCCAGCCGCACTTGCTCTTTCGCTTCAATTTCTATCTTCTCTGAAGTGGCTGGCGCGAACCACGTAAAGGTGTGGCACGGCCGCGTGAAGATTTTGCGTGGACCGCGTAACAGTGACCACGCCCGCGTGGATTGCCTTTTCTCAAATCTCCATCTTCTCTGAACCTTGTGACACAGGCCCCATGCCATAATAGCACGGCCGTGTGAGCTGAATGTGGGCCGCACATTTCAAATCGCGGCCGCATTGTGCAAGACCTGACTATACTCTTCTCTGAAACTCCTAGTGCGTCCGCATGCACAATTGTGCGGTCCGCACTAGGCTCCTCTTTCCACCACTTCACTTGGCCTTTGATACTTGAGCAGATTTCACTCTGTTTTGAGTTGATCTTTGACATTTCGTCACTTTGTCGCTCAATCCTGCAATCAAGCACGACTTGTAAGCATTTTGGGACTATTTTATAGCGAATTACACTCAAAGCATAGGCAAGTAGGGGCATAAACCACGTTAAAGTCCTACTTATCATATATTCAGACCATTTCTTATTGGTGCGCGAATTATAAAGTTTGTGGTTTAGGCCTACATTGATGTGTCACATCACCAGAGTGGTGTGTTGGATTCGAGGTGATCGTTAGGGTCATTAATGAGTACGATCGGATTTGATGTCAGCTTGTTGGTAGGATAATGTCGAGGTTTGGTTCGAAAATTTGCTGTGGTATTAGCCAAAAAGGGAAGTGACTTTAGGAATGGTTGGCCGAGATACGGGTACGGTTTATTGCATGTTTCATTTATTATTAGCGATACATCGAAGTGTTGGAATAAAACCTAAGTTGATACGAGGTTTTCTACCAGCATTTGGTGTTGTGTGCAGCTGCTGTGAATAGAAGTTATCATTAGAGTTTTGGTGTTATGTGATATATCATATAATTTCACCTGAGATTGAAGGTATGGGTTATTATAGCTGGTTCAGGCTTATTTGGAATAGAGATGTGAGGTTCTGATCTTGTGTATGGTTTCAAAAGCGAAAATGCAGTTCCATGGGTTATGGGCTAGATGGGACTGTGTAATTTCAGTTAAAAGGTGTTGTCGGAACTATATAAGATAGGGTGACATGGGATCACCCCCGGGTATATGCATAGTAAAGTTATTCAGCTATTGGCTGGCTTCTAGAACAACACTGGGTATGTTCGAGGACGAGCGTTTGTTTAAGTTGGGGGGATGTGATGACCCGACCCGTCGTCTCATGGGTTACCGCTCTATTTCCCCAATTTTTTTTGTGTTTTATGCTTCATTATCAGTGTCTTGTGTGATCGAGTTGGCTTGGATTGATTTTTAGAAGGAAATGAGACACTTAGTCTCTTTAAGGAAGGCTTAGTTTGGAAAAGTCAACCGGGTGTTGCCTTATGTGATAGAGGGCCCAGATATGAATTTTGATTATTCAGTTAGCTTTGGGGGATGAATTATGACTTAGGACTATGATCGGAAGTGATTTTGGAGATCTGGTGTAGAATTAGGCTTGAATTGGCAAAGTTAGTATTCCGGTTGGTAGGTGAGATTTTGATCCGAGGGTCAGAATTGAATTTCGAGAGTTGCTTTAGCTTAGTTAGGTGATTTGGGATGTGCATGCGAAATTTCAGGTCATTCCGAAGTGTTTTGGTTGGGTTTTTGATCTAATGTGTGTTTCGAAAGTTTTAGAAGTACTAAGGCTTGAATACGATGTAATTTGATGGTTTTTGTGTTGTTTGTGGTGTTTTGATGATTGTAGCAAGTTTGAATGATGTTTTAGGATGGTTTGGAACTTTTGGTTGAGGTTCCGGGGGCCTCGGATGAGTTTCGAATGGCTAAACGGGATGTTTCAGACTTGGAGATGCCGCAGATGTTAGGCCTCACAAATGCGAGAAAAGGGTTCGCATTTGCGAAAAAGCTAGTTTGATCACATTTGCGACCTTGGCAGGTACGCAATTGCGAGCTAGATGTCGTATTTGCAACCTTGACAGGAGAGGCTCACGTTCACAATTCCGAAGGTTTTGTCGCATTTGCGGAACAGGTGTCGCCAATGCCACATCTGAGGGTTGTGTCCAGTTATAAAAAATTTCAAACTTAGACCATTTCCCTCACTTCACACTTGGCTTTGTGCGATGTTTAAGAGATTTTGGACGGAGATTGAAGAGGATTTCTACTGGGATTGATTGATGGTAAGTTCTATGAACTAAAAACATGATTTAATTGGAGAATCAACCTAGAAATTCATGAAAACTTAGCAAAATGGGGAAGAACTAGGGATTGAAAGTTGATATTTCAAATTGGGTTTTCAAGGAGCATTTGAGCTCGGATTTGAGAGTTCTTGATACATATAAACTCGTGGCGAGATAAGAAATCCGTTGGTGTAAAATTTTCTGGAATTCGAGAAGTGGGTCCGGGCTCAGGTTTAGCTAATTCGAGATTGTTGCTATTTTTCGATTGCTTTTGATTATGTATTGTTCGATTGGCATATTGTGATGTATTCGTTGTAGTTTTGATCAGATTCGACGAGTGAGGAGGTCGTCTTGAAAGGCAAAGGCATAGCGAGCTAGGATTTTGGCCGGCTTGAGGTGAGTATTAGATGTAAATGTTGTCCTGAGGCTTGAAACCCCAGAATTGCACATAGTAGTGCTATATTGAGGTGACTTGCACACCGGGTAGCGAGCATGGGGTAGAGAAATGTTGGGGATTGTGACTTGGTCCATCCCGGTAGATGAATATACTGCATATTTAACTAAAATTTAATTATTATTATTATTGGGCTTCACGCCAATTGATTGAATCCTTCAGGGATTGCTATTACTGGTTTCTTACCATTTTTACGTATTATTAAACTCAGTCTTGGCATTTAATACTATTTTTCAAACTCAACCATCTTTTCTTAAACTTGAAAATTAAATAATATTTCTAATGAAGTTTGGGCTGAATATTTACATATTATTATGCCCGAGGGGCTTATGTGATTATGGATTGAGCATGGGATGGGGCTGCGCGCCGCAACAATATTATATTGATATTGATATGAGGCCGAGGGCCTAGTTGATGCTACGAGATGGCTTATATTGCGGTTGGGCCATAAGGAGACCCTCCCGGAGTTTGCACACCACTAGTGAACACCGTCAACGATAAATAAAGGGAGCGGGCTGCACGCCGCAGCGGGTACTAGAGAGTACCGGACTATGTGTTGCATTTCTTATTGCATGTCATTTACTTACTTATATGTTTTAGAGTTTCCATAATTGTTCTTATTGGGTTATTGATTCAATGCTATCTGGTTTATGTTGCTGTATTTATAAGATTACTTTGTGCTTATTTAGGATTTTTTATTCTCAGCCTTTATTTATGTTTATTACTCGCTTGTCGGAGTACTCACATTACTCCCTGCGCCTTGCGTGCAGATCCAAGTTACTTTGAGGCTGAGTGAGAATTTCTCTACCGAGCAGCTTATTCGGGAGCATCAAGGTAGCTGCATGACGTCCGTAGTCCTGATCTTCCTTCTACCTTATTTGCTTTATTTCTGCATTTCTTTGATATGTAGTAGATTGATACTCAAGTATTAGAGGCTCAGACTTGTGACACCGCGATTAGGGCTGTGTTGGGTTGTACTTTTGCTAATTTATATTATTAAGTCATATTGTAGTTGTTTATTCATGTTTAAATTATTTTTGGAAAGACGAGATGGGGTAAGTTGGCTGGCCTCATCTTTACGAGAGGCACCATCACGACCAGTGCGGGGTTTGGGTCATGACACTCCATTGCACAAGGAATTTATTCAATCATATCTTATTTGGAGCATGACAACTAACTCCATTACACAAGGGTAGTGACGATAAAATGGATAAAAGCAAATAGTTATCCATCAATTTATCCACTAAAAATGAATTGGGTAATAAACTTTTTTAAAATGGGTTATATATGAATGAGAACTATATTATCCATTTTGAAAATAGATAACCAACAGATAACTAAATGAGTTTAATTTTTACATTCGTAAAATCTCATATTGGGCTTGTGAAGTTTGGAAGACTATTAATTCTCCCAAAATTTATCAATTCAATGAGCTATGGATAATATAAATATTCATATTGTCCGCCAGATAGCCCATTTTTAAGCCGTACATAATATGAATCGGATCAGATATTTTATTTGTAATTTATTAGAGAAAATCTCACTTTATACCCACTAATTCCAAACTATTTACCCTTTAATACCTATGCCCAAATTATTTACTACTCCTACCCATGCGGCCCAAACTATTTACCCGATTATTCATTTGGGTTTTAGGATTTTGGGAAAATCATAGAATAGCAATCTGAGTGCCACGACCCAAAATCTAGTAAGGGTCGTGATGGCACTGGACACCACTGTCAGGCAAGCCAACACCAAATCACTAGTAATTTCTCATTTTAGATAGTTCTAAAATCATTTCCTTCATACAATTAATAATAGTTAATAAACTTCACTTAATAAATAATGATACTTTTATCAATTTTAAAATACTGAATAATCTCATAGACATCTTAGAACCCTGTCACAAGTGCATGAGTTTTCTCTAGGAAATAATATAATATAACAGCCGTCCGGAGACAGAAAGTAACTATGGAAATCTGAATGAGACTCAAGCGGCTGCGGGTTGTTTTGAGAAGTGCAACTCACATAAGTCTCCGTATCAACGATGCTACTATGCCCACTAGGCCGTTAGAGATATATGTGCATGTGTAATAAAAATACACAGCAAGTGTAGCATGAATATGAATACAACGTGTACTCAGTAAGTATCCCGCATAATCTCGAAGAAGTAGAGACGAGAGATCGACTTTGATACTTAGTAGTGGTACAATAATGATACACAAATAATATAATAATCAAGGATTTTTTGTAGAACGTGATTGTAACTCAATAGAAAGAAACAAGTAAATATTTCTTTTATTCACAGGGAAATTTCCAATCGTTTTCATCATATATACGTTTATTCTCACTCCAGGAAAACAATGTCCTCATTTATGAATATCAAGGCAAGCAATACAAGCATGTGCAAATCATATCGAGGTCGTACGACTTGATCCAATAATATTTAAACTGTGCACTGGCAGAGGGTCGAATGACGCGAACCATAGAAGCGTCTATTACCTCTCTTGCGCATCATACATGCAATGCGGTCAACAATTTCCACCGTCAGGAGTCGTGATGGTGTCTACTAGTTAAATCTAGGCAAGTCAAGAATTTCGATTAATATACCCTTTTCATTTTTAATCTCTTAACAATTTAAAGTTAACAAATTATGAACAGCGGAAAATAATAATTCGGAAGAATAAAATTTAAAAATTTAGCAAATACCAATACAAATCCATAACCATAAACCACCCAGAATTGGTTTCACATGGCATAGGTAAAAGGGAACGAGGAGGCAAACCCCCCATCTTGTGCATATCTTGCTCTCTAGATAAGTAAGGTGAAAACATCGATCAGGGGGATTAGGTAGTTACAAAAGAAAAAGTCCGTCTAATTCAAGAAAAAACTTTCACATGTGCATATGAAGACTAGAACATGTTTAAGAAGCCTTAGTCAACCTTGAGACCTGCTTCCGCAAAAGCTCTTTCTGCGTGGCACTCCTTGCTCGCGGAGCGGCATACCAAAAACTACAAATAGGCTCTGAATAATAAAGTACATGTCTGTCTCTAGAATAGAAAATAATAGAAATAAACTAGATAGGAAGGGGACGCCAAGACCTGCGGACGCCTGCAAGACTACCTCGGGTCTCTGATGGAACAAAGGCAGCAACCCCTAGCTAAGATCCGTATGCTCTAGTACCGGAATCTGTACAAAAAATTGTAGAGCATAGTATCAGCACAACCGACCCCATGTGCTGGTAAGTGTCGAGCCTAACCTTGGCGATGTAGTAACGAGGCTAGAACATAACAATGAAATAAGATGAAATTAAATAGTATCTAGAAGAATAAAAACAAAAGAAGCAATTCAAAAGTAACGGGGAAGGGTAAAATGCTATGGGGGAACATCAACATAAAGAATCATCGTAATAATGAAATAAGACAATTAAGGCGTTTGAACCGATAGTGATAAGAAACCATAACAAACAGGAAATAAGTGCACAACATCACCCTTCGTGCTTTTACTCTTAATCCTCACCAATGCAATCAAATAATGAAAATGTGCACGACATCACCCTGTTTATCTCTCTTCCTCACCATATAAATATTAGAAATGTGCACGTCATCACCTTTCGTGTTTTATCTCTTTTTCCTTACAAAATGTATAGTATCAATGTTCACGCCATCACCCTCCGTGCTTTACAACTCTTTCCTCACCCAAGAAATATCAACAATATATCCCAGCAAGGGAATCAACAATGAGTATAAATACATTCCGACAAGGAAAACAAAAACACGAATTAAATACGTCCCGATGAGGGAATAAGCTATAACCAAACTTGTACCAATAATCAACTTCACTATTGAACCTCAACTAGAGCCAATGCTCAAAAATTACCAAATAACAAGAATAAAATCATAAATCTTGCACAACATGGATAATCAACAATGTAGGCATTCGTAGTACTTATTAAGAAACACAACAATCACAATTTAAGACCCACAGGCATGATTGACACTAAAGTATAGATACTCGTCACCATACCTATACGTCGTAAACAACACTAACACATAGCAAAGGAGGCACAACACCTATTCCCTCAAGCTAAGGTTAGACCAAACACTTAACTCGAACTTCCACGACCAACTGAAGCCTCAAACACCACTTTTCCTTTAGAATTTGCCTCCAATTCAATTGTATATAGTCAATATTAACTTATCAACATCAATGAATGCTAAAGAAATTCATACCCAACCTATCATTTTCCCCAAAAAGTCAAAAATTGACCCCAAGCCCACTTGGTAAAAACTCGAGGTTTGGACCAAAACTCGATCCCCCATTCACCACAAGCTCAAATATGTAATTAATTTTGAAATCCAGCCCCAAAATGAGGTCTAAATTCTAATTATTCAAAAACCCCTAACTCTACCCAAATTCCCTATTTCTACCATAAAAATCCTAATTTTTTGGATGAAGATTAATGAAATGCAAAGGGAAATTGAAACAAAAAGTTATAAAATCATATACCAATACTTTAGGGAAGAACTTTCTTCTTGAAAATTGCCTCAATGCTATCTAGTTTTGAAAATGTGAAAATATAGGCTAATTCCCAATTTTGCTACTATTTTAAGTGATGGGCGACGCTGTTCATCGCGTTCGTGAAAGCACCGTCACGTTCGCGAAGAGCTACCAGTGGTGGACTTATGCGATAGCGGGAGAAGCTTCGTATTCGCAAAGGCTTAGCCAAGCCTGGCCTTCACGTTCGCGATAGAGGGGTCGCATTCGCGTAGTTCTCCCTAGGTTCCATGACCAGCCCATCCTAAAGCTACGCGTTCGCGGTTGACCTATCGCGTCCACGTAGGGAAAACCCCCTAATGCTCCATATTTGTGACCTGGGTATCGCGTTCGCATAGGAAAAATTCCACCCCTAGCCCAATTCTCCTTCGCGATCGCGATGCGCATACTGTCTGTGCATTAGAAGCAACAAAACCTACAACTTTTCTCAGTATAAAAACATCACGTGGCCTATCTAAAACTCATGCGAGCCTTCGGGACTCCAAACCAAAGATGCAAACAACCCTAAAAACATCATACAAACTTACTCGTGCGATCAAATCACAAAATAATGCATTCAACTATAAGTTTAGCATCAAAATCAAAGAAAAATCTCCATAACTCTTAAGTCCAAATTTTCACAAACCGATGGTCCAATTTACGCCATATGAAGTCCATTACTTACAAAATTTTATACGCACAGCTTAAATACCATATAAGATCTGTACCGAGCTTCGAAACCAAAATACAAGCCCGATACAATCAAATTCGAACATCTTTAGATTTTTAAAAACTATTATAATTTTAGTTAAACAATTTTCTTCAAAAATTTATTTCTCGGGCTTGGCACCTCAGAATTCAATTCCAGATATATGCCCAAGTCCCATATAATTTTACAGATCCTTTGGGACCATCGAACCACGGATCCGGGTCCACGTCTGTTTACCCAAAATATTGACCGAAGTCAAATTAAATTCAATTTTAAAGGCATAATTAGCATTTTATCAAATTTTCATATAAAAGCATTATGGATATACGCTAGGACCGCATACGCAAATCGAGGTGAGGTAAGAGGAGGCTTTAAGGCCTCGAAACCCATAATTGACTTTTAAATCAAGTGATGACCTTTTGGGTCATCACATCCTCCACCTCTAAACGAACGTTCTTCCTCGAACGGGCATAGAAAAGAAGTACCTGAGTCGGGGAAAAGATGGGGATATCGGCTCTACGTATCGGACTCAAACTCCCAAGTAGCTACCTCGACAGGCTGACCTCTCCACTGAACACGAACAGAAGAAAACTTCTTCGATCTCTACTGATGAACCTACCGGTCTAGAATAGCTAACGACTCCTTCTCATAGGTCAAGTCCTTGTCTAACTGGATAGTGCTGAAGTCTAACACGTGGGAGAGATCGTCGTGATACTTCCAAAGTATGGACACATGAAACACTAGGTGCACAACTGATAAACTCGGCGGAAATGCAAGTCTGTAAGCCACATCTCCCACTCGATCAAGAATCTCAAAAGGACCAATGAACCTAGATCTTAGATTGCCTTTCTTCCCAATTCTCATCACGCCTTTCATGGGCGACACCCAGATCAACACTTGCTCTCCGACCATGAATGCCACATCAGAAACCTTGCGGTCGACAAAAATATTCTACCTGGACTGAGCTATACGAAGCCCATCCTGAATGATCTTTACCTTATCCAAGGCATCCTAAACTAAATCTATACCCAATAACCAAGCCTCCCCGGCTCAAACCACCCAACCGGCGAGCGACATCGCCTACAATATAATGCCTCATAGGGGCCATCTGAATGCTCGACTGCAAGCTATTGTTGTAGGAAAACTCTACTAATGGCAAGAACTGATCCTAAGAACCTCAGAAATCAATAACACATACTCGGAGGATATCCTCCAAAATCTGAATAGTACGCTCAGAATGTCTTTACGTCTAGGAATGAAATGATGTGCTCAATTCGACTCTCGTACCCAAATCACATTGTACTGCCTCAAAAAATGCGAGGTAAACTGCGTACCTCGATCAGAAATGATAGACGCGCACACCATGAAGATGAATGATCTCCTAGATATAAATCTCTACCAACTGCTCAGAAGAATAGGAAACCTCCACAGGAATGAAATGCACTAACTTGGTCAACCTATCAATAATAACCCATACTGCATCAAACTTTCTCCGAGTCATTGGAGTCCAGCAATGAAATCCATAATGATCCGCTACCACTTTCACTTAGGAATGTCAATCTTCTGAAACAAACCACCAGGTCTCTGATGCTCGTACTTTACCTACTAACAATTCAAACACCAAGCTACATAGGCAACAATGTCCTTCTTCATTATCCTCCACAAATAATGTTGCTCCAACTCCTGATACATCTTAGCGGCGCCCGAATAAATAGAATACTAGGAACTATGGGCCTCCTCTAGAATCAACTCACAAAGTCTGTGAGCACGCGATTTTTGCCTCGCTTGAAACATTCCTATAAATTCGTAGACTAGGATTTTCTTTTATTATTTACATTCTTAGGAATTAATTATCTGGTTTGTGTTTATTTGTATTTTTAGGAATTAATTATGTGATGTGTGTTTATTTGAATTTTTAGGAATTAACCATGTGATATGTATTTATTTGCATTTTTCCTTATTAATTGTGTGATTTCATTTGTTTCTTTCTTTTATTATTTGAATTTTGGCAATTTAGTGGCATTTGAATACATTTTAATTCATTAAAAAACACAAAAATGACATTTTTATATTAGGGATACCAGCTTTAACACTCTCAGGTTCAATGATTAATAGCACAGAAAAACAAATAATAACAAAATTGTTTCTTTTTGCAATTTCAAATTTTTACTTAGTTTTCTTTTAAATTAAGATTTTGTTGATTTCAGGAAATTAATTAGTTTAGTTGAAGCATTAAATCAAGTCTTTATTTTAATTTGGAATTAAATGAAAATTGAAAAAAGAATAATAAAAGGAATTTGGTAAAATAAAAAAAGAAAAGAAAAAGGGATTTGAAATATGTTCGTGTTTAAACTAACTTTGCAATTTATACCCAGCCCAAAACCATGAACCCAACCCAAAAAACCCTACTCGGTCTAACCCCAGTGACGTCAAACGATGTCATTTGGTGACGTTCAATCCTAGCCATACATGGCTTTGATCTAACGGCTCACGTGGAGCCTCACGTTTTAAAGAAAATTGTCCAAAAGTTGTGTAATAGCTTTAGAGACAAATACGTCCTCCTCGTACAGTTGCGCCGACAACCATCGAGCCACCGTAACACCACCATCCGCCGCCGATCGAAAATATCCGCCAGCGGCGGCGTAACACCAACACCTCCCAAATCTACACCCTAATGCCCCCTCGCTCTCCTCTACCCAATCCCATAGAGATCACCCCTCAAACCCCCCCTAGCTTCTCGAATCTTCAAAACTTTGGACACCGCTGTGCCGTCCACGACGGCGGCCAGTGGACAATGACCTCCAAATCAACACCAGTGGACCCACTCACCTCCTCGTCCTAACCTTGCCATTGGCTACTCTTGAATATGTCTGCAACTCATCGAATATGTGTCAGAAGAAGGTAGCTCCACCATGCATAGTGGTGGCTGCCGTCCAACGTCCCTCAAACACCACACCAACCCTCCCCTTACCAATCCCAAGCCTAAGTTCCCCAAATCCCAGTAAAACCCTTCAAATTTCAGAGCTAGGGTTCAGAGTTCCAACCTGTTTGGGAAGCTTCAAAGATTTGAACTCGATTAAAAATTGATGTTGTGTATCTATATCAGACAAAATAAACTTACAACCTCAATTGGAAATTAGTTCGAAGGCAATCAAGTCAAAGACCGGAATTAGTGAGTCACTTTCTACTTGTGTTAGTATTCAGTTTAAGTTTATTCCATGTTAATTTAAAATTTAATTGGTCTTAACAAATCCCAAACTTGTCATTTCTAGCCTGATTGCTGAATGGTTGTTAATTTCGTTTGTGAAATTGAATAACAGGTTTTGTTTAACCTCCATAGTTCCCTTGATTCTAGCAATATCATGCCTGACCTCTGAATTTGAATGTTGGTTTAAATTCGTGCAAGTAGAAAAAGGGTCTTGACTGTTCTGATTCTCATGGTTGTTCATTAGTGTTAGTAATATCCTGATTATTTTAAGTTTACAATGTTATTTAATTGCTCACATGTTTTGAAGTACCAATTACTGAGTTTTGAATAGTAATTTCCCTTTGTATTGGGTTTGGTTTCTAATTTGATTGCTGAAATTGGGTTATTTGTCTTTGAGTAGTATTATTTGGATTAGTTATAGTTGTTAGGATTAGGAAATTAGTCTTAGGAGTTAATTTTGACACCAAATAGATAACTTGAGGGCAGCACAGGATTTTTACAGTCACTTCTGATAAATTTAGGACCATTAAGGGCAATGTAGACTTTTCAGGTTGTTTTTGGTAATATTGGGAACAAACAAGGGTAATATATGTAGCATATAAAGGGTAGAACATGGTAGAAGTCGTTAGATCCTTCTAGAAGGGGTCTTTAACACAAATAAATAGTATTACTACAGTCACTTGGGAAACAAGTCAAGAAACGAGGGTTCAAATAAGTAATATCTGAAAATTGAAAGGGAGACTTTAGGTTAAAACAAAATAGGAGTGATGCCCTAGCCTTTGGTTATAAAAAGGGTTTAGAATCACACAAAAAGGGGTTGGACAATCTGGAAAAATTATCTCTATAACTCTCTCAGATTTTTGAAGCTAAAGTTCCTGAAACACCAACAATCTTAGTGTTCCATTGCCCATTTTCAGTAGCCTTTGGTCAATTCATGTTATGAGACCATTTTGAATCAATTAATATAGAAATGGTTGAGTTTGGCTTTTAGAAGTTTGGTCCTGAACTTCTTATATTCCCAGCTTGTTTGGAGTTTCATTATTTTTACTATTTTCCCGGATTTGAGAGTGGAAACTTGAAGTTACTGTGGTTCCATTTGGTTTTTGGGCATACATTTGGGCTGTGAAACTGTCGCTAATGTTGGTTTCTTTGGTAGAAATTGTTGACTTCCCTCTTTTCCTATTGCCTTTGTAATTTCCAGGTACATTACTTAAAGTTCATCCATGTACAAACCACCCTGAGATGAAATGAAGCTGATGCGTTCAACTATTTTTGCAAAATATATCATTTAATTTCTTAAATAGCTTTGATTCGTTTTAACACTCATTGTAAAAGAATATGGGACTATTTGGACTGTTAATTCCATCATATGATTACTGTTAGTGATGTAATTTCAATCAAGGTAGGGCAATTTAATAGTCAATGCATTTATAGTTTAGGTATGTTTCACTCCTTAGTGTTAGTTAAATTTGAGTTTGATAGATGATTTGTGTTAGTTAAATTTAAGTTGGATAGAAGATTTTTGTTTGCATCCATTTTATAATATAAGCTAGCAGTAATGGCTAGTTGTGCGATACTAAGCTATTTTTGCAATACTAAGCTTGCTTGGGCTGACCAGGCAATATGGCAAACCAGCTTTAACTGTTTTACGCCTATGTTCCTGACATCTTAGCTTGGGTTCACGCCAGGGCCCAAAATATAGTGATAAATACTATCCCACTTCAATTGAAGGCTTAAATGAAAGGGCTACTCTTGATCCCCAAATATTGGACTGCCAGGCTAGGCTTCGCTTGAGGCCCAGTTGTTACACGAACTTAGTCTGTTCAAATGTGGTATTGACAGTGAACCCTTGTAGTTAGCGTTTTAGAGTCACGACAAATAAACAATCCTTTAGCTATCTCTTTTAAAATACCGAGTCTAAAATACTTAGAAAATTCGGGATACACTGATTAGCAAATTTCACGGTGTTCCCGCAAAGACAACAACGCGCTAGTCGCTTTAGGACACGTCTTTAATAATTTACCTTTCCTAAACTCGGGTGAATATTTATGTGACCCAAATCCAAATCTCAACGAAGTTAGAATGCGTCAAAAACCATGGGTGCATTTATGTGACGTGGTTCGAGACATATTTAAGCAACGTTGTAATTCTCTCTAAATAACAATTATAAAAGCAGTTAAAGTAAAAATTCGCACATAGGTTCATAATTGTTTAAAATAAGATAATTTAAGCCAAATATAACAGTTGAGCGACCGTGCTAGAACCACGGAACCTGGGAATGCATAACACCTTCTTCTGGGTTAACAAAATTCCTTAGCTGGATTTATGGTTCGCGGACTGTTAAACAGAGTCATTCTTTCCTCGATTTGGGATTCTAACCGGTGACTTGGGACACCATAAATCTCCCAAGTGGCGACTCTGAAATTCTTTTAAGTAATTGAATCATGTTTCAATTGTCCTTAATTGGAAAAACTCCCTTATCTACACCCTTCGCCGAGTTGTAGTAGCCAAAAGGAGGTGTGACAGCTCTGGCGGCTCTGCTAGGGAATGAACCCAGAATCTCTGGTTCAGGGTTCAACAATTTGATCTTAGAATAATTGTTGTATTTGTCTTTACTTATTATCTGATTTTACATATTGGCTTAATGTGCAAAATGATGTTTTTACTGCTTTGATATTATCTGAACTGTACATATAACCTGCTACGAAACCCTTCTCTTCTCACCTTCGGGGATGTGCTTACTGGTTGAAACTCCCTATTTTGTTAGTTTCATACCTTGAAATAAGAAAGAGACCGGACAAGTTACTAAGACGGATGGCCTTTTGGTTCCCAGTACGTAGCCCCCTCCTGTACTCGAGTTGTCCGCTCGGGTATACAGTCTAGAACATATATCCAATTCTTAACTTAGAATAACTTGACCTCATGACGGATCCCTATTAGGAACACTTATCTGCACCATGCATTTGACTTAGAGGACTCAACACAGGGAGTGGGTCCGTCTAGGACATGTAACCCGAAATGAAAAGACCATCCTTATGCATGATTATGTGTGCATTTAACTCCTTGGGATTTGCATGTTGACCGGCTTGCGAATAAGGAAAGAAAATTGAGAAAAATAGTAGCATTACGGTTGGTTGAGATTAGTCATTTGTCTTGTAAAACCAATGCTCAAATAGCGCCGAAATGCTACTGGATTTTTGGAAGAAAAAAACAACAAAAAGGGAAAACAAAAGCAAAAAGAAAAAAAAACCAGCAAAAGAAAAGGGGGGGGGGGGGGTTTGTTTTTACAATTTTGATTTTGATAAATTGATTTGCCCGAACTACGCCAGTTTGAGTCACGTAGGCAACTCCCATCAGGTCCAACCTCACATTTGAAAAATAACCAAAACAAGAAAAAGAAATGTCCGACTTTATTCATTTTTTGAAATAATCGGGTGATGCCGTTACTGCCAGAAATAACCAAATGTTACTGAAAGGAACGATGGAAGGCTGACTTCGCACAAATGGCCACCTCTGAGTCTTATTTTGGCCGACGAACAAGCACAACCTTAAAACCTTCCTTCGGACGTGCTGCAAGGTCGTATTCGCAAAGCTGGGCCCTGATTTCAGGAAATAAATTTCATAAAAGACAAATATCGGTTTTAATATTTTGTGGAGTCAAATAGTCAAATTTTGAGATACTAATTCACCTTAATAAATGTACAGAAGGAGCACAATAACATTCATGAACAAAATTCCCTTGGAGCTGCACCTGTGGTGGAATGACCTGGGAGAAGCAGGGCAAAACAGTGTCAACACGCATTTGGGTGGACTTAATGGGCTGCTGAAATTTAACCCAAGGGGAGATATCATAAAGGCATTGATAACGTTCTGGGACTCGGCTCACAATGTCTTCCTCTTCTCGGATTTTGAACTTACACCGACATTGGAGGAAATAACTGGATATATTGGGACCCCTACAATTCCTTTGAGACACCAATACCTGATTGCACCAAGAGCCCTTGCCGTGCACAAGTTCCTGTACTCCTTAAAAATCCGTAGGAAGGTTCACAACCCAGACCTGTGAGCCGGCTTCTGTACTCCACAGTTTATATATCAGAGGTACAGGCATATAGGGGGAATCAATAACCCGGACAACTATATTTGTAGAAAAGGTAACCAACTCAAATGGGAGGAGCATCGATGTTTTGCATTCATGGTATTCCTCTTGGGTCTTTTGGTGTTTCCGCGGAAGGACGGAAGTATTGACATACAAATAGCAGGGGTCGTCAACAGTTTAATGAATCAGGCCAAGAGCACCCTCGCTCCTATGATCCTATTCGAGATCTTCCGTGCTCTCACCGCCTATAAAGCGGGAGGAGACTTCTTTGAGGGGTGTAACCTATTGTTACAAATATGGATGATTGAGCACTTATGCCATCGGCCTCGGTTCATAAATTACGGGTCACCAACAAAGAGCTGCATAAAATAATTCTACAACAAGGTTGATAGGTTTAGGTTGCCTGAGGGTGTCACAGAATGGGTGTCGCATCTCTGGGTTGTTGCTGCAAACCAGATAGAATGGACATTCGGGTGGCTCCCTGTGGATGAAATTGTGTATATGCCAGTCACTGGACCTCATTTCCTTCTAATGGGTCTCCGAAGTATCCAACCATATGCGCCATACAGAGTGTTAAGGAAGTTAGGTAGATGCCAAATGATTCCCAAGGACGAGGATATTAGCCGCCATGCAGTTGAAATCAGCCCTAATGGTCAATTCCCTGAAGTCGTCGTGCGCCAAATTTTAAGCGAATGTCAATATTTGACAGCAGGTACCCGAGTACGCGACATATCTAAAGGCGAGGTTGCACCGGGATACATTACTTGGTATAGAAAAGATACAGAGCCCGAGAGGCCAGCTAAAAGTTTGTATCTCCAAGAATTTATTGAAACATCACAAAAACAATGGGATTGGCTAGCCAAGGAAAATGGGTACATAGCCACCATAGGAAGATTAGAAAAGAGAGTCAAGGAACTTCAATTTGAAAATGGTTTGCAAGCCGCACCAGGTGAGGGAGAAAAGAAAAGGTTAACAAAAGAAATTGAGGGGCTGCGAGCCAAAATCTAGAAGACGAAAGCAGCCGCAGAAAATCCTCCTAGGAGCGGGAAGGATGAAAAACTCATAGACAATATAAGGCGAAAAGTGACCGAATATGGATTTGACTTGAACAAGACGCAAGGCGAGCTATTCAGGATTTGGAAACAATTAGCTAACAGTGAAGAGGAACGAGGCCGCATCATTGAGCAATTAAAGGAAAAGCATAACGATGAGGTGGCTAGGTTAAAATAGAGAGTCATCATGGTAGAGAACAGTGTAGCCGAGAAAGTCGGGGACCTCAAAACTGAGAGAGAACGTAGTTATACAGCGATAGCAAGGTTGGAGAGGGATTTGAGACAATTTCAGGAACTGAATCAAGTAGTCGAGCGGACATTAAAGGCGAGAGCTGAACAAATTGGGCATTTGTTGCAAGAAAAGGGTATTATTAGGGAAAGAGTATGGGCAATCTCAAACTACATCACCACAAGGTGCAGCCATTGCGAGGATATGACTAAATCCATGTTCTTTGCCACCTCCATGACTTTTGTCCGGCAAGTGATGGAAGACCTCCACCACGTCCAAGGGAGTTTAGCACGCAAGCCAGCGACAAGGCCGAATGATGCCCTGTGAGGCCCAGGAGCACTTGAAGCATTAATGTATTCATAAAGATAGCACTGTCTTTTGTCAAAATATTAGTTTAACTAGGAGTCTGTATTTTCCCTTTAGTTAGTAGTTGCTCGAGTCTATATTCGTTTTATCAAGCTTGTTAGTTCCTTGTTTAATTTGTCACCTTTTGAGTTCATGTAAATGAAGTCTGTTGTTATGAAAATGGAAACTTTCATGAATATTTTATGTTACGCTTTTACTTGCAAGAACTACGCTCGGTCTGATTCATGCGGGGACATGATACGTATGCAATCTGCATAGGATTCAACCACAACTGAGTAAGATAAAAGAGAAAGTGAATAAATATGTGAGTGGGAGAGAACAAGGCTAAAACAAAAGGAAGCTTCGCAAAGACCGACAGTTGGTTATGTGCATGCATATCCCATATGTGGACAATGTGTTAAAACCTAACCATAATGAGTTGTTGGTGTTGTATTTCCAGTTCCAAATTAGACAGGTGATTAGTACTCGTGGCATTCTGGTAACTCACTCCTACAACACACGATCGAAAACCAAACAAGTCATGGCTAATCAAGAAGCCGATGTCACCATTATTGACCCCTTGTAAGAAGGCAGAGGAATTGGACGTTAATGCTATGAAGGAGGAAATGTATAAGCTTAAGCACCAAATGGCCGAGATGTACCAGGCATGGGCAAGAGGGTAGCCGCCCCCGACCAATCCTACCAATCCATCCTTCATCCCTCCACTGGCCCAAGCACCTGACTAGTCTTCCACTAATCAACCTCCAAGTTTTCCTATATATTCATAGCATCAGGGTACTACCTCTCAACCACTAGGCCCAGTACCCAAAGTCACTCCTCACCCTCCCCCGCCAATCGCTCATATCTATGGGGAACCTCCGCCTCCTAAGCTGCATAGGTCGTCAAGTGAACCCCTGCTTCAAACTTATGACCCTCAATACTATCCACCAATACCTGCTTACAAGACCCAGGAACCTTACTCCTATGCTCCCCATCCTAAAATCCCAACGGGAGTTGAATAACTGATGAAAAATACTGAGCAGGAAGAGATGCTTAGAAAGGTCCGGAGTCTGTAACAATCCTTCAGAGACATACATGGATTAGGCGGCCAGGTGAGCGTGGCATTCAAGGATCTTTATCTATTCTCGGACGTGCAGTTTCCTCCAGGTTTCAAAATGCTTAAATTTGACATATATGATGGTCACGGCGATCCAGTCGTGCATCTGAGAGGGTTTTGCAGCAAAACAAGGGGACAAGGGGAAAAGATGAATTGCTAATGGCGTACTTTAGCCAGAGTTTAAGTGGGTCGGCACTGGAGTGGTATACTCGACAGGATCCCAATCGGTGGTATACATGGGATGACTTGGCGCAAACGTTTGCCTTCCACTTTCAATATAATCTCGAGATTGTCCCGGATCGTCTATCTCTGACAAAGCTGGAGAAGAAATACAACGAGAGTTTCAGGGAGTATGGTTTCCGGTGGAGGGAACAAGTAGCTAGAGTTGATCCTCCCACGAAGGAGAGTGAGATGGTTGACTATTTTTTACAGGCTTTGGAACCTACCTACTTTGGGCATTTGGTATCAGTAGTGGGGATTTCTTTCAATGAAGTGGTCAAGATGGGAAGTATGGTTGAGGAAGGCCTCAAATCCAATAAAATCATGAGCTACTCTACAATTAAGGCAACTACTCAAACCATCCAAGGTGGAGCTGGGGGGATCTTTCGGGAAAAAGAAGAAGGAGGAAGTAGCGACAGTGGAGTCAGGAACTTGGTTCGTGCCTCGAGCACTATCTCATCACGCCCAGCCCCGTCCTCACCACCAGACATACCCAAACACTCCATATGGCCCTCCACAACATTACTATCCGCCACAAAAACCTCGCTTCTTCGTCCATCACGCGCAAGCATATGACCAGCCTCCTGCTCACGCACAATGGCGTGCACCACCCCCTCAAAACACTTACGCAACTCCACAAAATCATTACCCACCTCCATGATCTTACCAACAACCCTCGAAGCCCACTTTCCGAGCCAATCCAGTCCTGAGAAATGAAAGGGTATAGAAAAAAAAAAGACTTTCACTCCGCTGGGAGAATCCTACACTAGCTTATTCCTCAGGCTGCGACAACTAGATATGTTGAGACAAATTGAAATGAAACTACCAAATCCCCCCCCCCCTCCCCCGAAGAATTTAAATTATTCAGTCAGCTGTGAATAGTGTTCTGGTGCACCTGGGCATGACACCGAAAAATATTGGAATTTAAAGAATGCTATCCAAGAACTTATTGACTCCTACAGGATTGAGGTGCAAACTCCGGAGGCGCCCAATATTAACCAAAACCAACTGTCGGCCCATCAAGAAACCAACATGATTTAAATTGTGGAGAGAAGGGGAGGGTCCAGAAGGCCTTCCTAAATAGTAATGATGATCGAAGCCAGTGAATGTAAGCCAACTGAGGTTGCAAGTAGTGAGAAGCTGGTAACCAGGGCAAAAGGAGGAAGTAAAACTGTCATAGTTCAGGGGAGCTCAGCATTCGCAGTTACGCCAAAGCGGGAACAGGCAAAATTAACAGTACATGGGGCAGCTAAAGAACCTATCGTGGTTGTGGAAGGTGTCTCCATCGAGCCAATTATTGTGAAACCAGTGATATAGCCACCAATCATCAACAGCAAAGTCGTTCTTTGGAGATATGAACAAGCAACAGTGATGTACAAGGGGAAAAAGTGAGAGAGGAAGTGTGTGAGGCACGGGGTTTAACTCGATCAGGAAGGTACTTTGCCCCACAAGAATTGAGGAAGGGAAGAATTGCTAAAGATAACCCAGAACCAGTGAAGAAGGCTGTGTCAGAAGAAGAGGTAGAAGAATTTTTGAAGAAAATGAAAATGCACGACTACTCCGTCATAGAACAGTTGAGGAAGACACCAGCCCAGATTTCTTTGTTGTCCTTACTAATCCATTGAGATGAGCACTGCCGGGCGTTGATGAAGATTTTGACTGAAGCTCATGTCCCAAATAAGATAACAGTGAATCATTTGGAAAGGATTGCAAACAAGGTATTCGAGGTAAACCGGGTCACTTCCTCTGACGATGAATTGCCTATGGAAGGCACCGAGCACAACCGGGATCTTTATCTGACTGTGAAATGTGAAAATGCTGTGGTCACCCGAGTTTTGGTCAACAAGGGGTCCAGTGCAAATATTTTCCCACTATCAATATTGATCAAGATGAAGGTGGAAAATGAAAGAGTCCGCAAGAACAACATCTGTGTTTCAGGCTTCGATGGCGGAGGCAAAGACACCGTAGGGGATATAGTTTTGGAAGTAACTATAGGGCCCGTTGAGTTCACTATGGAATTCTGGGTGCTAGATGTAGCCGTCTCCTATAATCTGCTGTTGGGTAGGCTCTGGATTCATGCACTCAAAGCTGTGCCATATACCCTGCATCATATGGTTAAATTCGAATGGGACATGCAAGAGATTGTGGTGCATGGTGAAGACAATCAGTGTACTTCAGGTGACACGATCGTACCTTTCATTGAATCTGAGGATAGCAAAGGGCCATGGGTCTACCAAGTGTTTGATATTGTGTCAGTTCAGAGGATCCCAGAAGGTGAAGTTTTCATAACCCCAAAGATAGCAATCGCATCCGTCATGGTGGCATCAGAAATGTTGAAAAATGGTTTCAATTCCGGCAAAGGGTTGGGGGCTTCTTTGCAAGGCATTGTGCAACCAGTGTCCCTTCCCAAAAACCTGGATACTTTTGGCCTAGGGTTCAAACCCACAGGTGCATACATAAGGCGATACAGGAAGCTAAGGCAGAAGGCGTGGGTTCTCCCAAAACCCATTCCAAGGTTGTTTAAATCATTTTCAAATCCTGTGCTAGCAATGGCGCCAGACCAAACATTGCCAACCCGCTGATCAACGTGGATGGAGATCTTGATAAGGGATTGGAAGGACTGTTCAATGAGGTGAATATGGTCGAGACAGGAAAAGGATCAAGCAGGGTGAATGTGCAGTTTGTGGGAGCATGCGCAAAAATCAATAACTGGGAAGCCACTCCTCTTCCCACTCGGAGGGAGTCGTGGTAGTCGACTTTGATTTTCCTTTCAGTCTAGTTTGGATTAGCGTCAGAGTTTTCAATTCAGTTGTTATTTCCGTCCGTTTGGATGTGTAAACTCTATTATCTTTGATTCTAATAAAATGCAATTTCCTTTCCAGTAATGCTGCTAGTTTCCATTTCTCTTTACTGTCCTTTCTTTTCTCTTCGTACAGTTATTTTCATGTGGGTTCCAGCGATCTGACATGCATAAGGACTCCTCGGCCCAGTCTTCAAAACATGTCTAATTCAGAAATAATAATTCAGGAGGTAGAACATGAAGATGAAGCATGGTATGATGAGGAAGGGGCATGGGATGAGATTAGTAAAGAGATGACCAAATTCAAAGAGAAACCCAAACCAAACCTGAATAATAAAGAGGCAGTCAATCTAGGAAGTCCGGATAATATTAGAGAAACAAAAATAAGTGTCCATATGGAGCCACAACGTAGGGAAGAAATAATTGAAGTGCTGCTTGAGTACAAAGATGTCTTCGCATGGTCCTACGATGACATGCCCGGATTGAGTACTGATTTGGTAGTCCATAAGTTACCTACTGACCCAGCTTGCTTGCCTGTTAAGCAAAAGTTGAGGAAATTCAAAATTGATGTGAGTGTGAATATTAAAGAGGAAGTGGCCAAGCAGTTTGAGGCAAAAGTCATCCACGTCACACGATACTCCACTTGGTTAGACATTGATGTGCATGTGCCGAAAAAGGACGCCAAAACCAGGGTATGTGTCAATTACTGCGACCTTAACAAAGCAAGTCCAAAAGACAACTTTCCCTTGCCAAACATACACATATTGATTGACAATTGTGCTAAGCATGAGATTGGTCATTCGTGGATTGTTATGCAGGTTATCACCAGATACATGAGGGACGTACTGTTATTGAGTCATGCCTTTTAGTTTGAAAAATGTCGGGGCCACATACATGAGGGCCATGACAACCATTTTTCATTATATGATACACAAAGAAATCGAGTTATATGTGGATGATGTGATAGTCAAGTCCAGAAAGCAATGCAAATCATGTCAAAAACCTAAGGAAATTCTTCCAGAGGCTCCTGAGATATGATCTCAAACTTAACCTAGTGAAGTGTGCATTTGGGGTCCACTGGGGAAAGTTGTTAGGGTTCATAGTCAGTCGCTGGGGCATCGAGCTAGACCCATAAAAAATCAAAGCTATACATAAGCTGCCGCCACCAAGAAGTAAAACAGAAGTTATGAGTCTACTAGGAAGATTGAATTACATCAGTAGATTCATTGCCCAGCTCACAACCATCTGCGAGCCCATCTTTAAGTTGTTAAAAAAGAATGTCGCAGTAAAATGGACGAGAGAGTGTCAGGAGACTTTTGATAAGATAAAGGAATATTTGTCAATCCACCGGTATTGGCCCCGCCGGAACCAGGAAGACCTTTGATCTTGTACTTGATAGTCTTGGATAACTCATTCGGGTTCATGCCCGGTCAGCATGATGTTACCAGGAGAAAAGAGCAGGCCATATACTACCTCAAAGAAATTTACGGTCTACGAGGTTAAGTAGCTCATCTCAAAAGGACATGCTGCGCCTTAATGTGGGTAGCCTAGAACTTAAAGCATTACTTGTCATCATATACCACTTATCTTATCTCAAGTCTAGACCCATTGAAATACATTTTCCAGAAGCCTATGCCCATAGGAAGGCTTGCGAAATGGCAGATATTGCTCACTGAGTTTGACATTATCTACGTGACTAGGACTGCCATTCAGGCACAAGCATTGGCGAATCATATAGCATAGAGTCACAGGGATGAAGAATATGAGCCCTTGAACACATATTTCCCCGACGAGGAAGTGATGCATATCAATGAAATGGAATGGGATGAGAATTCGGGATGGAAATTGTTCTTCGATGGGGCTGCCAACAAAAAAGGCGTTAGGATAGGAGCCGTGCTCATTTGTGAAGAAGGGCATCATTACCCAGTCACATCTCAACTCCGCTTCTATTGCACCAACAACATGGCATAATATGAGGCATGCATTTTGGGTTTGAGATTAGCAGCGGACATGGGTGTCCAGGAAGTCTTGGTCTTGGGAGACTCGGATCTTCTGGTAAGCCAGATTCAAGGGGAGCGGGAGATAAGAGATTTAAAACTCATACCATACCGGCAAAGCTTGCATGATCTCTGTCAACGATTCCAGTCAATATAGTTCAGGCGCATTCCCAGAATTCAAAATGAGGTAGCTGAAGCCTTGGCCACTTTGGTGTCATGTTACATCACCCCGACAAGACTTATGTTGACCCGATACTTATCCGGGTCCATGGTCAACATGCTTATTACAACATGGAGGAAGAAGAGCTTAATGGCGAGCCTTGGTTCCACGACATCGAGGAATATATCAGGAGAGGTGTGTACCCACTACAAGCCACGAGTAACCAGAAGAGAACCATTCGTCGTTTGTCCAATGGGTTTTTCTTCAGTGGAGGAATATTATACAAAATAATGCCAGATCTTGGTTTGCTAATGCGTAGATGCTAAGAAGGCGATGGCTATCATGAATGAGGTGCATGCTGAGTCTGCGGGCCACACATGAGTGGATATGTTTTGGCAAAGAAGATTCTCCGGGCAGGATATTATTGGCTTACCATGGAGTGCGATTGTATCAGCTTTGTGCGCAAATTCCACTAGTGTCAAGTACACGGAGACCTAATTCACTCTCCTCCGTCTCAATTGCATACGACGTCGGCACCATGGCCTTTCGTTGCTTGGGGCATGGATGTCATCGGGCCCATTGAGCCAGCAGCTGCAAACGGACACATATTTATCCTGGTTGCTATTGACTATTTCACCAAATGGGTTGAAGCCAAAACCTTCAAGGCAGTGACCAAGAAGGCCGTGGTTGATTTTGTGTACACAAACATTATTTGTCGGTTCGGGATCCCCAAGACGCTCATCACTGATAATGGGGCAAACCTCAATAGTCACATAATGAGGGAGGTATGTCAGCAGTTCAAGATCACACATCGAAGCTCTACCCCGTACCGCCCCAAGGTGAACGGAGCGGTTGAGGCAGCCAATAAGAACATAAAGAAGATACTTCGTAAAATGGTGGAAGGATCCAAGCAGTGGCATGAGAAGCTGCCTTTTGCGTTGTTAGGGTATCGCACCAGTGTTCGCACTTCATTAGGGCCTACTCCGTACTTGTTGGTATATGGCACAGAGGCGGTAATCCCGGATGAAATTGAAATCCTCTCTCTTCGAATCGTGGTCGGAGCAGGAATTGACGACGAAGAATGGGTCAAAGCTCATTTGGAACAATTGAGTCTGATTGATGAGAAAATATTGGCGGTGGTCTGCCACGGCCAATTGTATCAACAAAGAATTGCCAGTGCATATAATAAGAAAATACACCCCAGAAAGTTCGAAGCTGGTCAATTGGTACTAAAGCGCATCCACCCTCACCAAGCTGAGGCAAAGGGAAAGTTCGCTCCAAACTGGCAAGGGCCATTCATCGTATCAAAAGTGCTATCCAATGGGGTATTGTATCTGACAGATGTAGAAGGGAAATGTGTAGAAATGGCTATCAATTCAGATGCTGTCAAAAGATATTAAGTATGATTTTCTTTAGGTCATTGTTTATACTCGACATTTGTTTGTACTTGGCATATTTTGAAAATTGGATTGACTCATTTGGATATCTAAATACTTTACCCTTTGCTAACCCACTTGATCTTTGATTATCTTCTCTTCATATCCTTCTTTCAGAATCAGTAACAAAAGTCAGAAGCGCGAATGTGAAAAGGCGCGAGAAGGCAATACAAGGAAAGGAAAAAAATGAAAAAAAATCAAAAATCTGAAAAGAAAGGAAGAAAAATGAAAGAAAGAAAATGAAAAAAAACAAGAAAAATAAAAGGAAAGAGAGAAGCAAAAAGGAAAAGGAAAAAAACAGAAAGAAAAGAAAAGTAAACAACAGCAAAAGTAAGGAATCGGCATGAACTACGTTTGACCTCATTCCTTTTAAGGCTACGTAGGCAGCCTCACGGTTCAGTCTCATCAAAATAAAAAAGTCCCCAAGAAAGAAACTGGGGCAGAAATGGTGGTTGTTGTAAGAAATTTGATTCCGAAAGTTGTAGTTTTGAACCCATTTAAATTGTTTTGAGCCTTTGACACCCTTTCTTCCTAACCCTATCCAAAAGTCCACGTTACGGTTCTAAGAAAGACCTTCTGACCAGTCTTCAAAAGATGCCAAGTTGAGCAAGTAGAGGTGATTCATGCCAGGGGCAACACTCCGGTCCAAGCAGGAAAGATAATAAAATGAGAGAGTCTTATTGGTGAAAACCCTCACGGGCACCTTGAGGCGACTGTAAGTTGAGAGAAAGAACAAACCAAGAGAGACTTGATGGTGAAAACCCTCACGGGCACCATAACGTGAGGAGAGTTTAAAAGAAATAAAATAAGAAAGTCTTATCGGTGAAAACTTTCATAGGCACCGTGAGGCGAAGGTAAGGTAAAAGCAAAACTCATAAAGGGGCTATTGGTGGATGAACACTGCATGGCAAGCCAAGCTAGGGTTTGGTGGAAAGAATGGGTTAGAAGGGTCACAACAACAAAAGCACGACAACGAAGGGGTCGGTCATCGAAACGGATTGGGTCGACTAGGCCAAAGTGCATGTCATGATCACGAAAACCTGCGGTTACTTTTCAGATAAGTCTTCTTTACTGTATTTTCAACAGTCAACAAGTCTGGAAATCTTCACCCTAAATACCATTCGGAGTATTTGCATTTCATTTTTCTTTTCGAATCTAAAATCTTTTATTTAAGCGAACGAAAGGAATGTCAAAAACGATTACCAATTCCCAAAGGGACAAAGTCCACGACGCTCAAAGATGCAATGAAGATAACAAGCGCGGGGCAACAAAAGGAAAGATTCATAAAAACTGCAGTTGATGGAAAAGATAAGAGTCGGCAAAGTGTTGGATTACTACGTACAAAGGGCGTGCAAAGTAAAACCGCAAAGGTTTCAAGGTCCGCCAAGCATCATACACCGGCCGGTCTATCTTAGAAGGGACGCAAATTTGGCACAACACAAAGTTGGGAAAGGGGTGCAAGGTCGCAAAGTTCAACCAAGCGTAATACATCAGTCGTCAGGGAAAGACATAAAGAATTTCGGTGAAAGACCGAGAGTGCAACACAAGGTAGGTGCGAAGTGAGGACATAAAGGTTGAGAGTCAGTCAAGCATCCCAAATGGACCAGATAGTCTCAAGAAAGGGATCCTAACTCAACACTCGTCAGAGAAGGGTATAAGGCTTCTAGCAACAGAGGCAAAAGTGCAACAAAAAGGTGGAAATGGCTATGAGAGTTGACCCAGCATGATATATCAACTCATCAATCATCATGAAGGAGTATAAAATAAGTCCAGAGAAGGTCGGAGGTGCAACACGAAGTAGGGAGTGACATAAAGGCATAAAAGGCGAAGGCCAACCAAAAACCATAGACAGACTGGTTGATTTCAGGAAAGGGGGCAAGGATTTTGACAAAAGAATAGAAAGGTAACACAAAGACAAAGAACAAAGCAAAACCGCTAGGATGGGAGGTTTAACCAAAGCATGATACATCAACACATCAATCATGGGGGAGGACACAAAGGATTCTGGCCAGGGATTAGTAATGTAACACAATGATAGGCGAGCAAAATAAAGCCTAGAGATTTCGAGGGGTCAACTGAGTAGTTCGAGCAGCTTATTTTCGATATGGGCAAGGGAACACAACGGAACACGACAACAGGAGGCTGTCCTCACAAGAAAGTCGCGAGCTAACCACCAATTTTCAAACTGACAAGTTTTCTTTGATTAACACAGGGGCAGAAATTTTTGGAAGATCCTAGGAAGGTCGTTCACATGAAAAGGAAGGCACACGACATGTATGATCAAAATATCAGAACCCACCTGGAAGTGGGACTCAGTTAAAACTCAAAAGGAACATAGTCCGTCATAAACACCCTCCATAGCAAAGAGCATAGGGGGACAAACTTTAATTGGAAACCCCTAATAGAAACAACCGAGGGTTAAAAGAGGCATAGAAATTGAGATGGAATGCATTTTAAA
Organism: Nicotiana benthamiana; assembly: GCA_034376525.1. Classification (NCBI taxonomy): domain Eukaryota; kingdom Viridiplantae; phylum Streptophyta; class Magnoliopsida; order Solanales; family Solanaceae; genus Nicotiana; species Nicotiana benthamiana. Next base: position 145,548,828 of record CM067327.1, on the reverse strand, counting down.
ACTCAAACATGTGCGGGTAACATAGGCAGAAACCTCCCTAGTAAGAGCCGCAGAAACAACCAGAAAGTAGAACCAGCATTTAAGTTGGAGCCCTCAGAACCCTTCTGGAAAATGGGACTCATTTTAAGGTCATGAGTAATCATGGATAACAAATGGCATAAAAGGACTTGCATGTTGAAGTAGGATTCAGTAAGAGTCGTCAGACCCTCCTGAAAAATGGGACGTAACTTAGGACACAAACAGTCGGGTGGCACGTCCAAACCCAAATACTTCCCCAGCAAGAGTCAACAAGAGTTATAGGGACTCTCCTGAAAAATGGGACTTAGATTAGATACTTCCTCAACAAGAGTCAACAAGAGTCATCAGGACCCTCCTGAAAATGGAACTTAGATTAGATATTTCCCCAACAAGGGTCATCAAGAGTCATCAGGACCCTCCTGAAAAATGGGACTTAGATTAGATACTTCCCCATCAAGAGAATATAAGAGTTGTCATGATCCCATGGATGATGGGGCGTAGCTCTAGATACTAACCCCCAGCAGTCACATCTTGTCATCTAATTAAGAGTTGTCAAGACCCTCCTGAATAACAGGAAACAGTTGTAATCACTAGTCTCCAGCAGATTCCCCATTAGATATAACTCATAACAAGACATAGTGGAAAATAATACATTTTAAGAAACATCACGTAGTATTAAAGTTGTCATCATTTAACAATTGACAGGACCCTCCTGGATAATGAGACTTAGCTTAGGTTTAGAGATATTTGGTAAGGGAATTTGATTAACACTCACGGATCTGTCCAGCATCAAACTGGGGCAGGAAGAATTTTGTATTTTGTTTGTTTTGTTGTGATTAGGTACACAGGCAACAGTCTCAGGGAATACTTTCAAAATTCAAGTTTTAGCAATTAGGCGACCACCTGTAGAATAAGGAAATATTTTTTAAAATTTTAAATTTCAAGTTTCAGGCGCCCACCTGTAGAACAAGGGAATATTTTTCAAGATTTTAAGTTTCGAAAATCAGGCGCCCACCTATAAAAACAAGGGAATACTTTTCAAAATTCCAAGTTTTTGTAATCAGGCGTCCACCTGTAGAACAAGGGAATATTTCCCAAGATTTTAAGTTTCGAAATCAGGCACACACCTGTAAAATAAGGGAATATTTTTCAAAATTCCAAGCTTTTGTAATCAGGCGCCCATATGTAGAACAAGGGAATATTTCCAATGATTTTAAGTTTCGAAAATCAGGCGCCTACCTGTAAAACAAGGGAATATTTTTCAAAATTCCAAGTTTTTGTAATCAGGCGTCCACCTGTAAAACAAGGGAATATTTTTCAAGATTTTAAGTTTCAAAAATCAGGCGCACAGCTGTAAAACAAGGGGATATTTTTAAAAATTCCAAGTTTTTGTAATCAAGCGTCCAGCTGTAGAACAAGGGAATATTTTTCAAGATTTTAAGTTTCAAAAATCAGGCGCCCACCCGTAAAACAAGAGAATACTTTTCAAAATTCAAGTTTTGTAATCAGGCACCCACATGTAGAACAAGGGAATATTTTTCAAATTTCAGGCTTTGGCAATCAGGCACCCACCTGGAGAACAAGGGCATATTCTTTAGAATTCAAGTCTTGGCGATCAGGCGCCCACCTGTAGAACAAGGGAATATCTTTCAAATTGTAAGTAGTCAGGCGCCCACCTGTAGAACGAGGGAATGCTTTTAACGGAATACACGTCCAGCCCAACAATTCGGCATCAGACATGAAGGAAGAAAAGACAAGCAGTCAGCAAGGCCACAAGGAGTTCCTGGAAAGGAATACAAGGCAACAAAGCAACAAGGATCAAGATTGAAGACGTAGATAGGCTTTTCTTTGTAATCCGTAGCTTATAGCTTGGTCTAGTTTGCTTTTTATTCTGCATAGGGTGTAATAAGGAGGTCACCATGCAGTAACAGCAGCATCAGCAGTGTAACCACAGCTCCTGGTAGTCCCAGCTATAAAACACTCCAGAACTACACTGACTTGATTCCTCTTTAGCCGAGGATATGTAGGCAACCTTTGAAGAAGGGTTCGTTCAGACAGTTTTCAAAACACTTCTCATGGAATGCAAAACAGGAAAAATCTCTCAATTGCTCACTTATCGTTGCCCGAAAACCCTGCGTGTCTCCGAGCAAAGAGGGGCAGCTGTAAGCACGTGATTTTGCCTCGCTTGAAACATTCTTATAAATTCGTAGACTAGGATTTTCTTTTATTATTTACATTCTTAGGAATTAATTATGTGGTTTCTGTTTATTTGCGTTTTTTGGAATTAATTATGTAATTTGTGTTTATATACATTTTTAAGAATTAATCATGTGATTTGTATTTATTTGCATTTTTCCCTATTAATTGTATGATTTCATTTGCTTCTTTCTTTTACTATTTGAATTTTAGCAATTTAGTGGCATTTGAGTACATTTTAATTCATTAAAAAGCACCAAAATGGCATTTTTATATGTAGGATACCAGTTTTAACACTCTTAGGTTCAGTGATTAATAGCACGGAAAAACAAATAATAACAAAATCGTTTCTTTTTGCAATTTCAAATTTTCACTTAGTTTTCTTTTAAATTAGGATTTAGTTGATTTTAGGAAATTAATTAGTTTAGTTGAAGTATTAAATCAAGTCTTTATTCTAATTTGGTATTAAATGAAAATTGAAAAAATAATAATAAAAGAAATTTGGTAAAATAAAAAAAGAAAAGAAAAAGGAATTTGAAATATAGTTTTGTTTTAAAAGACCAATTTGGGCTAACTTTGCAATTTATACCCAGCCCAAAACCATGAACCCAACCCAATAACCCCAACCCTGTCCAACCCCAGAGACGTTAAACGACGTCGTTTCGTGACGTTCAATTCTGGCCATCCATGGCTTTGATCTAACGGCTCACATGGAGCCTCGCATTTTAAATAAAATTTCCCAAAAGCTGTGTACTAGCTTTAGAGATAAATATATCCTCCTCATACAGTTTCGCCGACAACCATCGAGCCACCGTAACACCATCATCCGCCATCCGCCGGAAATCGCTGTCGGCGGCGGTGTAACACCAACACCTCGCAAATTACACCGTAAAACCCCCTCACTCTCCTTTCCCAATCCAATAGAGATCACCCCTCGAAACCCTTCCCAGCTTCTCGAATCTTCGAAAGTTTAGACGGCGCTCCGGCATCCAAGGCGGCGGCAAGTGGCCAACGACCTCCAAATCAACACTAGTGGATCCCCTCACCCTCCTCGTCATAACCTTGCCATTGGCTAATCTCGAATATGTCTGCAACTCGTCGAATATGTTTTAGAAGAAGGCTGCTCCGCTATGCACCGTGGTGGCTGCCATCCAACGTCCCTCAAGCACCACACCCACCCTCCCCTTACCAAATCCCAAGCCTAAGTTCCCCAAATCCTAGTAAAACCCCTCAAATTTCAGAGCTAGGGTTCAGAGTTCCAACCTATTTGGGAAGCTTCAAAGATGTGAACTCAATTTCAAATTGATTTTGTATGTCTATATCGGACAAAATAAACATACAGCCTCAATTGGAAATCAAGTTCGAAGGCAATCCAGTCAAAGACAGGAGTCAGTGAGACCATTTCTCCTCTTTCATTTCTTTTTATTATTTTGTTTTTCTGCTTGTGTAAGTAATCAGTTTAAGTTTATTCCATGTTAATTTAAAATTTAATTGGTCTTAACAAATCCCAAACTTGTCATTTCTAGTCTGATTGCTGAATGGTTGTTAATTTCATTTGTGAAATTGAATGATAGGTTTTGTTTAACCTCCATAGTTCCCTTGATTCCAACAATATCATGCTTGACCTCTGAATTTAAATGTTGGTTTAAATTCGTGCAAGTAGAAAATGGTCTTGACTGTTCTGATTCTCATGGTTGTTCATTAGTTTTAGTAATCTCTTGATTATTTTACGTTTACAATATCAATTAATTGCTCAATGTTTTGAAGTATCAATTGCTGCGTTTTGAATAATAATTTCCCTTGTATTGGGTTTGGTTTCTAATTTGATTGCTGAAATTGGGTTGTTTGTCCTTGAGTAGTGTTATTTGGATTAGTTATAGCTGTTAGGATTAGGAAATTAGTCTTAGGAGTTAATTTTGGCACAAAATAGATAACTTGAGGGCACCACGGGATTTTTACAGTCACTTTTGATAAATACCATTAAGGGCAATGTGGACTTTTCAGGTTGTTTTTGGTAATATTGGGAACAAACAAGGGTAATATATGTAGCATATAAAGGGTAGAAAATGGTAGAAGCCTTTAGAACCTTCTAGAAGGGGTCTTTAATACAAATCAATAGTATTACTGCAGTAACTTGGGAAACAAGTCAAGAAATGAGGGTTCAAATAAGTAATATCTGAAAATTGAAAGGGGGTCCTTAGGTAAAAACAAAATAGGAGTGATGCACTAGCCTTTAGTTATAAAAAGGGGTTAAACTCACTCAAAAAGGGGTTGGAAAATTTGGAAAAAGTATCTCTATAACTCTCTAAGAATTTTGAAGCTAATATTCTTGAAACACCAACAATCTTACTGTTCCATTTCCCATTTTCAGTAGCCTTTTGTCAATTCATGTTTTGAGACTATTTTGAATCAATTAATATAGAAATGGTTGAGTTTGGCTTTTAGAAGTTGGGTCCTGAAGTTGTATATTCCGAGCTTGTTTGGAGTTTCATTGTTTTTACTATTTTCCTGGGTTTGAGAGTGGAAACTTGAAGTTAATGTGGTTCCATTTGGTTTTTGGGCATACATCTGGGTTGTGAAACTGTCGCTACTGCTGGTTGCTTTGGTTGAAATTGCTGACTGCCCTCTTTTCCTATTGCCTTTGTAATTTCCAGGTACATTTCTTAAAGTTCATCCATGTACAAACCACCCTGAGATGAAATGAAGCTGCTAACTATTTTTACCAAATATATCATTTAATTCTTAAATAGCTTTGATTCTTTTTAATACTCATTGTAAAAGACTATGAGACTGTTTGGAGAGTTAATTTCGTTATAAGAATACTGTTAGTGGTGTAATTTAATTCGAGGTAGGGCAATTTAATAGTAAATGCATTTATAGTTTAGGTATGGTTCATTCCTAGTGTTAGTTAAATCTAAGTTTGATAGATGATTTGTGTTAGTTAAATTTGAGTTCGATAGATGATTTTTGTTTACATCCATTTTGTGATATAAGCTGGGAGTAATGTCTATTTGTGCGATTAAGCTTGCTTGGGCTGACCAGCCAATTGGAAAACCAACTTCAACTGTTTAACGCTTATGTTCCCTGCATCTTAGCTTGGGTTCACGCTAGGGCCCAAAATATAGTGATAAATACTGTCCCACTTCAATTGAAGGATTAAATGAAAGGGTTGCTCTTGAGACCCAAGGATTGGACTGACAGGCTGGGCTTCACTTGAGGCCCAGCTGTTACATGAATTTAGTCCGTCAGATGTGGTATTGACAATGAACCCTTGTAGTTAGCTTTTTAGAGTCACGACAAATAACAAACAGTCTTTTAACTATCTCTTTTAAAATACCGAGTCTAAAATACATAGAAAATTTGGGATACACCGTTTAGCAAATTTCACGATGTTCCCGCAAAGACAACAACGCGCTAGTCGCTTTAGGACACATCTTTAATAATTTACCATTCCTTAACTCGGGTGCACATTTATGTGACCGAAATCCAAATCTCAACGAAGTTGGAATGCGTCAAAAACTACGGGTGCATTTATTTGACGTGGTTCGATACATATTTTAGCAATGTTGTAATTCTCTCTAAATAATAATAATAAAAGCGGTTAAAGTCAAAATTAGCAATTAGTTTCATAAATGTTTAAACTCAGAAAATTTAAGCCAAATATAACAGTTGAGCGACCGTGCTAGAACCACAGAACTCGGGAATGCCTAACACCTTCTCCCAGGTTAACAGAACTCCTCACTTGGATTTCTTGTTCGCGGACTGTTAAACAGAGTCATTCTTTCCTCGACTCGGGATTCTAACCTGTGACTTGGGATACCATAAATTTCCCAAGTGGCGAATCTGAAATTCTTTTAAATAATTAAATCATGTTTCGATTGTCCTTTAATTGGAAAAACTCCCTTATCTACGCCCTTCGCCGGGTTGTAGTAGCCAAAAGGATGTGTGACAGAGTCCATCCAGATTAGGCACGCAAATAAGACCATGTATCCTTATAACTCCATCATCTCCGACTATAACCTCCTTAGCCCCCTCATGTCGCACTGTCTCTCTAAGGATAAGCAAATGAGTATCATCATACTACCGATCTCGGATACACTCAAATAATGAAGAACGAGCAACTATGCAAGCTAGAACACGTCTGGGCTCAGAAACATCCAGCCTCATGAGTTGATTTGCTAAATCCTGAACACCCAAAGCAAGCGATCTCTCCTCGAGCGGAATATACGCAACACTTCCCATACTGGCTGACTTCCTACTCAATGCATCGGCCATTACATTGACTTTCCTGGATGATACAAGATGGTGATATCATAGTCTTTCAATAGCTCTGTTTACCTAGAAAATGGTAATTATAATTAGATTTGATTTTGTGGTTCTAAGAATGCGTGATCTATTTTTATGCTAGTTTTTTAGGCAATAGATGCTAAGTGAAAGACTTGGATACTAGATAAAAGCTTAAAAACAAGGTGATAACCAAACTGAATAGATGATAATCGAGGCCTCGAGCTCGCTTATACGGGGCCTTGGGTTCGAGTTCGATATCTTGTCGAGGGTAGTTGATGGGTGACTAACAGCTATGATAAGAGCAATAATGGCTCTTTATGACCATTAATAAGCAATATATAAAGAGCAATAAATAGAAAACAATGAACATAAGTGATAAATGAAGTAATAAGAGCAAAAGAATATGTTAAGTTAGAGAGCAGAGAGAATGTTTTTGTATTGAATGTTGAGTACCAGATGAAAGAAAAATGTCAAGGATCCCCTTTATATAAAAAGGTAATCCTATTATGGTACAAGTGCATTTATTACAAAGATATGATATTAATACAACTATTTAATGCCTCGGTATGGGCGCATGTCAGCCTGTCAACTCCCATCAAGTGCCTAGGGAACTGTCCACTTTCTTACTATGACTATCAATTTTCACTTTCCCGAGATCGTTGTCGACAACCCTCAGGTGTTAATCTAGACCATAATATCGAGCCTATGGAAACATGCATATGAAGCATCATGGTGACTGAAAATTGGACCCTTTGGTTTTATCGTATACAGATAGTCCTCGTGTTTCTTAGAGTGAAGCGATAGGAAATGATTTTGAACTCTTGCACTCGCCATAACGTTAACATGTCAGGGCATTAAATACCACAATGCACTGACCATGAATTGTTGTTGGTTCATCCTTTCCGCTGCTCATATGGGTTCTATAAATACCTTAATCGTTTAGTGGTATATACTTTTTCAATATCTTCAACATTTTGCAACTAAATCCACTATCTCCTTTATTCCTCTTCCTTCTGAGCTTGTTTCTTTGTTTTCTTTCTTGGCAACCTTTCCCTTTTTCTTTTTGTTGTTATGTCCAAAACTTGTAGAAGTACCTCTTAAGGAAGGTACAGCCTCCTCATCAAACTCATCGAAGGTCAAACCGGAATCGCAGAAATGTACTCCCACCAAATTTGTTATTGTACGTGATTTTTTGGTCGAGAACCTTCCTGCTACACCAGGCCAATATGATCATATTTCTCGTTATATCAACATGGTGACCGATACATAAATAGTGAAAAAAGACTACCGATAGGGGAAGGCAGCGTTAGTGGAAATTCCCAATCCTAATGAGAGTATAGTGGACCACAAGGTTGGGTTCCTCTATGTATACACATACCCATTTACATTAGGCCACGCAGATGCTTCATATACTTTCTCTTTGTTGGTAGATCCAATAATCCTAGATTTCTGCCATGAGTACTGGGTGACACTCGGTCAGATCAACCCCTCTTTATGGAGGATAGTTCATGATCCGATATTTCTCAAACAAGGTCGAGGGTGTTAACTCCTCTCCATCATCTGACCAGATTATACATCCCCTGTTTCTATCGGGGTTTAACCAAGTTTCATCCCAAATCTTCAAGGGAGTTCTTTTCGAGTGTCGACAAAGACAAGGATCGAGGGTGGTATGATGATTTATCTGAGTGAGGACCTCGAACCTTATCCCATCTAATAGAATGCCATTCCCAGAAGAGTGGAACATGAATCGTATGTGCCTCTTCCTGAAATCATATTTCATTTCCTTTATATCCTCTTAAAAATGACCTTCTTTCGATTGTGTAGCCTCCATCTGGTGCCTCAATGTGGTGCAGGATCTATCGGGATGGATCAGGCGGTTGGATTCCATTTTCTCTTTCTTCAATCGTTCTTATCATGACATGGCCAAAAAAACCTTGGCCAACCAAGAATCACGCTATGTTTTTTGCTGCTATTCCTACGAGGCTTCCTTACCGGCATCTATGGTAAGTCTGCTGCTTTTTGTTAGCATAGTCCTCAGGGATGAAGTGGTGATAAGACCGACTCCAGCCAGTGAAGACGGAAACTAAAATCCCTCCAACGGTAAGAAGGGGAAGAAGAATTCATCGATTGTGTATTCAGCTAAGATCGATATCTCGGGCTCGGATCTTGTTTCTATAGAGAGTACGCACACAAGAGAAGAGGGTAATGATATTGATGATGGCCCATTGGTACAAAGGATGAGACAGAGTGCAGATGCTTCGTAGGTGTTGGGCTGAGCGTGGTTGGTATGGGCCAACCCCGTGGTGCGGGGACTCTCAAAGAGGATGCGGAGGCAACCTTTGAGTTCCATGTCCGCCATGGTACAGCTTGTGCCGATGATTCCATTATTGACGACTTTGGAGATCTCAAAACCAAAGCTTCTCGGGGGTGAGAGGAGACCCTCAAGGAGCTTAATACCCCAGGTGGCATCCATTTGGGCCCTTCGTACTCATCGAGGGAGATCAAGGATGCTCTGGATTAGGATAGTGCTAGTACGGGGGCTTCTCACTAAGGGAGAGATGTGCTTGAAGACCTTCTTGTTGATTTTGATGATAATATTGATCCTGATGCTCATGTTTCCCTCGAGGAGGTGGAGAGTCTCATCGGCAGGTGATACTTTTGGCATATCATTTGTGCTTCTAAATCTCTGTGCTTGACCTTCTATTTTCTCTATGGTGTTGTAGTCCAAGAAGATGTACGATCATGCCTTTTTCAAGATCCAAAATAACATTTCACGCCGTGAGAAGGAGATCGAGAAAATTACCTTGGAGTTAAAAGAATCGAGGACCTCCTCTGCCCGAAATGGGGAAGAGTTGTGCAGGCTTCAATCCAATTTGGAGAGAATGCGCCAGGAAGGGTCTAGCCTTGCCGAGCAGGTAACGCGGCATACACGAACCCACCTTTTTATTCTTATAATAAGTTGATGTTTCGTTTTGCCTTTTCATATTGGGCAAAAATATACTCTCGTGGGGAGACTTCGGGATGAGGTTGCCTTTAAGAATGTGGAAATCCTCGAGCTGAGGAGGGAAAATGAGGCTGCGACCTTAGAGAGTGAGACCTTGTGGACAGAACTGGAATCGATTCAAGGCCTCTTTCGTAGTGCTCGAGATAATATTTTTGTTCTTTCGGCAGCCAAGGCTAGGGCCGAGAAAGATGCATCCTCATACAAGAAGGATGCAGCTACTGCGAATGAACAAGCCCGAAAAATATCACTGCAAGCTAGGAGGAAGCTAACTCAGGTCGTTTCAAGGGCAAGGAGGCTAGCTCTTGAGGAACAAAGTTCTAAAGGCACCGATCTCTTGGCTGAGATTGAGGAGGCCCGAGACTTGGAGGAAGAATCGGCATTCTCAGCCATTTTGGATGAAGGTTTCGGAGATGATCTGTAGGCTAGTGCCGGCGATGAGTAAACCCGTGATTTTTTCCTTCTCTCTTTTTGTGTATGAATATTTCGAGAAAGAGTCTTGTGAAGATGCCCCTGTAAATATATTTTTGGCAATGCGACAGAATTTTTCTATTTCCAATCCTTAAGTTAATTTTCGATGCTTACGTAAAGTTATCATGTTGAGTTTTGATGCAAGCTCTTCAGAGCCCATACTTGGAATAGTCGGGCCTATCGAGATCGGGCACAATCTCGAGGTTAAGTTGATTGCTTCTTAGAATCGATGCTTGTAGCAACAGAAATCCTCGAGGAATCAACGGCTCTCGAGTGTCACGTGATAGTATCATATTTGTGCCATGGTCGTGAAGCGATCGGGTTGGTCCCCATAAAGTTCCTTCCATTTTTTGAGGAATGGAATTTTGCACGTAAATGGTATACTTATGTTCTTATTATTTTTTCCCATAGTGGAGGCGAGCTCCGTGAAGATGTTTTTCTTTTTACTTCCTATAACGATCCATAGGCTGCCGAACGAGGTTCATGATCTGGCAAAACGATCTCGTAAGTTGGCAGCTTGCTCAACTTACAATAAGTGCGAATGGCGAGACCTGTCCAAGGGGAGATGGGAGACGAAACATCATGGTAGGGACGTAGTGGCTTGTTTTCTCAGACAGGTGCCCCCATTTCAATGCACCAACTCCGCCGCTGCAGTTGTTGGAGGTTTTCCAAGATGAGGTCGTGTCTCCCTAGGGAAGAGGAAAGATTGCCAACCTCAGGAAACATACATTCAAACAGTCAACCAAGACTTCATCATGGAAATAATTATTCAAAGAGGTGTAAATTTCTATTTTACATGTCAAGAAAATGAAGTTTAGCTCTTTTAGAAAGTCATTTGCCACGTCGATATGATTTAAGCACTTTAAACTATCAATAAGGTTAAAATTATTACAAGTAAAGCATGCTTTTGGGTTCTAGACGATCCTGTCATAAGCATAATCATAGCAACACACAGACTCTCTTCACCTCGTGCTTATGAAGCCCCCGCAAATAGCAGCACATATCCAATTAATTCACCTATGGGGACAATTCCCTCTTACAAGATTAGAAAGGAGACTCACCTTGCTCGAAGCCTATATTCCAATCAAGAACGCGCTCCAACCTCCCAATCAGAGTCGAACGATCCAAAAACTATTCAAATGGGGTAAGAACTAGTAAATACAAGCTCAAGAGTTCATATTCTAGTTATTAAACAAATTTCCCAACCCTAAATGCAAAGTTGTTAAAATTCATCCCCGGGCCTATGTGCCCGGATTCCATAAACTTTTTAATAAAGGTGTTACCCATAACCCAAGGATGAAGAATATATGATTTCTACTTTATTATATAGCCATTTTCATGGTGAAATATCATTTTAATTCAAAACCAAGATTTCTCATACTCTTGATTTTTACCGATTTTTACATGTTAATCTTCCCATAATCTGTGTATTTAAGTCATGTTACGTAGAAATTACTTACCTCAAAGTGCTAGGTGAAAACCCTCTTCCAAAAGCTCTAACATTTCCCAAAAGATGAAAGGAAATGAGCTAAATGGTCTAAGTCTCGAAATTAATAGATGTGCACAGGCCTCAGATGTCGTATTTGTGACACATGGTTCGCAAATGCGACAAACCCTCGCAAAAGCAAACATGGGCCTCATCTTCCAAGGTCGCAAAAATTACAAATGAGTCTCAAATGCGAACTCTGCTGAGGTCGCAAATGCGAAAAAAATATCACAAATGCGGACTCAGCCTCAGGTCATGATCCATTGCAAATGCGAACAATTTCTCACATTTGCGAGACCTGCAATTGCTGCCAAGAACACCGCAAAATCTGGAGTGTTTTCAACTCCTCCTGCACATCCAAAATTCACCCGAGTCCCCGGGGACCCCGTCCAGTCACAGAACTCACTCCCATAATGTAACACGGACCTGATTGAGGCGTCAAATCACTTCAAACAACATCAAAATCCTAAATCACACCTCAATTCAAACTTAATGAACTTTAGAACTTTAAACTTTTTCATGTGATGCTGAAACCTATCAAATCATACATCACAGACCTACTCTAACTTTCAGAATCAAAATTCGACCCCAATATCAAAAAGTCCATTCCTCGGTCAAACTTCTAAAAAACCTTCAAATGTATAACTTTAGCCAAATGACTCCAAAATGACCTGCAGACCTCCAAATCCACTTCCGATCGCACCCCAATACCATAATTACCATACGAAGCTACTCCTAGAATCGAAATCCCAAACAGACATCGATAACACTGAAATTCACTTCAATACAAACTTATGAAATTCTTCCAAGATGTTGACTTCCATAATAGGCGTCGAAACGCTCCAGGTTCATCCGAAATCGGATTCGGACATACGCCCAATACCAAAATCATTATGCAAACTTGCTAGAACCTTCAAATCTAGATTCTGATATCGTTTACTCAAAAATCTAATCTTAGCCAAATTCTTTCAACTTAAGGCTTCCGAAGTGAGAATTTTATTTCCAATTCAACTCCGAACTCCCTGGAATTCAATTTTGACCATGCGTACAAGAAATAATACTTGAAATGAAGCTGCTCATAGCCTCAAACTACTGAACAATGTATTAGAACTCAAAACATCCGGTCGGATTGTTACATTGGGTGCGCTAGAAACTAATTATTTCATCTTGGTGTTGTCCAAACCGGTTTGTTGCAAGAAATGGAGGACTAAATCGGGTTTTGTTAAGATTTCCATGAAGTTACCTTAGAAGATGTAGATGTTGCTTCTTTTTTGGAGAATATTTGAGAAGTAACCAGGTATTTTACCAAGAAATGTGTCGGGGCAGGAGCTGGGTTTGCACTTGTTGAGTAGAAATATTGAGATACAACTATTGTTTTGACTCTGAATCTGACAAACATATCGTTTAGCTATTGTTGTTAAGGATTTTACAAGAGTAAAAAAATACTTTTTCTACCATTAATAGAATAGTTTATGGGTTTAGCTATTTAGATATTTATTAGTTCGAAAGAAATGGGTCTTAAATTTTTAGCTGAAAATCTAAGAACACAACTACCCAATAGTATACTGCTATGACATACAATATGTTGTAGGAATATATAGCTATACTACAACAATATACTATTATAATTTATTTCAACGGTATGTTGTAATAATCAAAGAAGAACACAGTTACCTAACAGTATATAATATACTATACGAGTATATAGTTATACTGCAACAGTATACTATTATAGTATACAATATATTATTATAGTATACTATAATAATATGCAATATACTGTAATAGTATGTTGTAATACAACAACAACAACCCAGTGAAATCCCACTGGTGGGGTATAGGGAGGGTAATGTGTATGCAAACCTTACTCTTACCTTGAAGGAGTAGAGAGGTCGTTTTTGAAAGACCCTCGGTTCAAGAAGACAATATTAGTAATCACACAGAAATAATATGAAAGACATATATATATATATATATAAGAACAAGAGGAATAATACAAAGCAAAAGCAAATAGTATTCCTACTAAATAATTCTCCCTACTAAATTAGCCTCCCAAAGTTAAGGCATAAGGAACGACTCAACTACCTCCTAGCCTACAACCCTAATGCTCGACCTCCACATGTTCCTATCAAGTGTCATGTCCTCGAAAATCTGAAGCATCACAGTATCCTGCCTAATCACCTCCCCCCGATACTTCTTAGGCCGTCATCTACCTCTTCTCAAGCCTTCCACAACCAGTCGTTCGCACCTCCTTACCAGAGCATCTGGACTTCTCCTCTAAACGTGTCCGAACAACCTGAGCCTTACTTCTCGTACATCAATGGGAGCCACGCACACCTTCTCCTAAATTAGTATATTATAGTATAGTATACAATATACTATAATAGTATACTTACTACTCGTAAATTTACTTGCCTTTTTCCTTTTAGTTTGCTTTAAGCTTTAACATAGCGTAAGGGGTAAATTTAAAATGCCAAAAAACTAAATAAATATATTATGCTATATAATGCAATGGTATAGTAATACAATTAGATCTTTTTAGAATTTTTTTACATTTTTTTTGACAACTAATATTATTTCGATTTAATAATTTATTTAATTTTGTTTAGCTCTTTGCGTACAAATTTATACTCTGTTGGTATAGCTATATACTATACTAGTTAATATGTTAGTTAATATTTGTTTTTGTATTATCTACATTTAATTGGTACGTAATTTTATTTTCCTTTAGTTATAATATAAAAATAATAATAAAAAATAGTAAAAACGGTAAATGAAATTAGATTATGAAGAGAAAAAAATATAAAAAAGAAATTAAATAAAATTAGAAAAGGAAAAACAAAAGAAAACGAGAAAAAAGGAAAAACAAAAAGAGAAAAAAGAAAAGAAGCATAGAAAATAAAAAAATTTGGAGAATAAAGAAAAAATTCCCACAAAAATTACTATTGTAGGAAATGTAATTAGTTTATGGGGTGAAAAAATAAATGGGCAAACAAAGGTAAATTGTTTTATTTTTGTGGGTATCTGTGTCAAAACCCTAATTTATTACCCATTTTGACCCATCTCATACCTGACCGGACCCGACTGTTTGCCACCCCTACACAAAGGTATGCCACTGAAAGGCACTACCTACCAAGATTTTTTTTTTAGAAAAAACTCAAAACTCAAAGTCGAGATCTCTGATTAAGAATGGTGGATCCTAGCTACACCCACAACTTTCATGATAAAATAAATTCCTTTTAGAAATATTAAATTAGATATGGAGTAAGTTTTCCAACTCCTTTTAATTCTTCTGTAGGATGCATAGTATCCGTTAAGCTTGCCCTATACCCGTCAAAAATGGAAGAAGTATATAAATAGTTATTTTAGAGCTGCTATTTAGGAATTCAATACTTATGTTGTCTTAAAGTTATAATTTCAAGATAATTAAAGATATTTTTATCACGAAAAATTGAGCTGAAAAACCATAATTCAAGATACATTGGCTAATTTCAAATAGCAACCATTTAGCCTGACTAACTGGTTTTATTTCGGTACATTTGCTGTCACGACTCAGATTTTCCACCCTCAGGGTCGTGATAGCGCCTAATAGTGAGAGCTAGGCTAGCCAAACCTTAACCATATATCTCATTATCAAATCACTTCTTTTAACAAATAAAAAAAGCGATAACATGAAAACTACGGAATTCTAGATAATTGAGCGGAAGTCCATTCCTCGGTCAAACTTCTCAAAAACCTTCAAATGTATAACTTTAGCCAAATGACTCCAAAATGACCTGCAGACCTCCAAATCCACTTCCGATCGTGCCCCAATACCATAATTACCATACGAAGATACTCCTAGAATCGAAATCCCAAACAGACATCGATAACACTGAAATTCACTTCAATACAAACTTATGAAATTCTTCCAAGATATTGACTTCCATAATAGGCATCGAAACGCTCCCGGTTCATCCAAAATCGGATTCGGACATATGCCCAAGTCCAAAATAATCATGCAAACTTGCTAGAACCTTCAAATCTAGATTCTGATATCGTTTACTCAATAATCTAATCTTAGCCAAATTCTTTCAACTTAAGGCTTCCGAAGTGAGAATTCTCTTTCCAATTCAACCCTGAACTCCCTGGAATTCAATTCTGACCATGCGTACAAGTAATAATACCTGAAATGAAGCTGCTCATAGCCTCAAACTACTGAACAACGTATTAGAACTCAAAACAACTGGTCGGATCGTTACATTGGGTGCGCTAGAAACTAATTGTTTCATCTGGGTGTTGTCCAAACCGGTTTGTTGCAAGAAATGGAGGACCAAATCGGGATTTTTTAAGATTTCCATGAAGTTACCTTAGAAGATGTAGATGTTGGTTCTTTTTTGAGAATCTTAGAGAATTAACCAGGTATTTTACCAAGAAACGTGTCGGGGCAGGAGCTGGGTTTGCACTTGTTGAGAAGAAATATTGAGATGACTCTGAATCTGTCGAGCATATCGTTTAGCTATTGTTGTTAAGGATTTTGAAAGAGTATAAAATACTTTTTCTACCATTAACAGAATAGTTTATGGGTTTAACTATTTAGATATTTTTTAGTTCGAAAGAAATGGGTCATAATTTGCGAAATTTTCAGCTGAAAATCCAAGAACACAACTACCCAATAGTATATTGCTATGACATACAATATGTTGTAGGAATATATAGCTATACTGAAACAATATACAATTATAATTTATTTCAACGGTATAATGTAATAATCGAAGAAGAACACAGTTACCTAATAGTATACAATATATTATACGAGTATATAGTTATACTGCAACAGTATACTATTATAGTATACTATATATTATTATAGTATACTGTAATAATATGCAGGATACTGTAATAGTATGTTGTAATACAACGACAACAACAACCCTGTGAAATTGCACTAGTGGGGTATGGGGAGGGTAGTGTGTACGCAGACTTTACCCTTACCCTTACCCTGAAGGAGTAGAGATACCGTTTTTGAAAGACCCTCGGCTCAAGAAGACAATATTAGTAACCACACAGAAATAATATGAAAGACATATTACTACTAAATAATTCTCCCTACAAAATTAGCCTCCCAAAGTTAAAGCATAAGGAACGACTCAATTACCTCCTAGTCTACAACCCTAATGCTCGACCTCCACATGTTCCTATCAAGTGTCATGTCCTCAAAAATTTGAAGCATCATTGTATCCTGCCTAGTCACCTCCCCCGATACTTCTTAGGCCGTCCTCTACCACTTCTCAAGCCCTCCACAACCAGTCATTCGCACCTCTTTACCAGAGCATCTGGACTTCTCCTCTGAACGTGTCCGAACCACCTGTGCCTTACTTCCCGCACATCAATTGGAGCCACGCACACCTTCGCCTAAAATATTATATTATAGTATAGTATACAATATACTATAATAGTATAGTTACTACCGGTAAATTTACTTGCCTTTTTCCTTTTAGTTTGCTTTAAGCTTTTACCTAGCGTAAGGGGTAAATTGAAAATGCCAAAAAACTAAATAAATATATTATGCTATATAATGTAATGGTATACTCTTACAATTAGATCTTTTTAGAATATATTAAAATTTTTATTGACAACCAATATTATTTCGGTTTAATAATTGAATTAATTTTTTTTAGCTCTTTGCGTACAAATGTATACCCTGTTGGTATAACTATATACTATACTAGTATCATATATTAGTTAATATTTGTTTTTTATTAGCTATATTTAATTGGTACATAATTTGATTTTCCTTTAGTAATAATATAAAAATAATAATAAAAATAGTGAAAATGGTAAATGAAATTAGATTATGAAGAGAAAAAAAATATAAAAAAGAAAGTAAATAAAATTAGAAAAGGAAAAAAAAGAAGAAAACGAGAAAAAAGACAAAAAAGAAAAGAAGCATAGAAAATAAAAAAATTTGGAGAGTAAAGAAAAAATTCCCACAAAAATTACTATGGTAGGAAATGTAATTAGTTTATGGGGTGAAAAAATAAATGGGCAGACAGGTGTAAATAGTTTTTTTTGTGGGTATCTGTGTCAAAATCTAAATTATTACCCATTTTGACCTATCTCATACCTGACCTGACCCGACTGTTTGCCACCCCTACACAAAGGTATGCCAGTGAAAGGCATCCCTACCAAGATTTTTCTAAAAAAATTTAAATCTCAAATCCGAGATCTCTGATTAAGAATGGGTGGATCCTAGCTACCCCACAACTTTCATGATAAAATAAATTCCTTTTAGAAATATGAAATTAGATTTGGAGTAAGTTTTCCAACTCCTTTTAATTCTTCTGTAGGATGCATAGTATCCGTTAAGCTTGCCCTATACCCGTCGAAAACGGGAGAAGTATATAAATAGTTATTTTTAGAGCTGCTATTTAGGAATTCAATACTTATGTTGTCTTAAAGTTTTAATTTCAGGATAATTAAAGATATTTTTATCACGAAAAATTGAGCTGAAAAACCAAAATTCAAGATACATTGGCTAATTTCTAATAGCAACCCATTAGCCCGACTAACTGGTTTTATTTCAGGACATTTACTGTCACGACTCAGATTTTCCACCCTCGGGATCGTGATAGCACCTAATAATGAGAGCTAGGCAAGTCAAACCTTAACCATAGATCTCATTATCAAATCACTTCTTTTAACAAATAAAAAGGCGATAATATGAAAACTACGGAATTCTAGATAATTGAGAGGCAGATAACCATTAAACACTTGAAATCTACGAATATTACAATTTCTTAAGTCTCAACCACCCAAAACCTAGTGTCACCGTGTCACATACTGTCTAAGATTTACGACATACAAGATCTGAAGAAATAACAGTAAATTGTTTCTGAATAAGGAAAATAAAATAAGAAATAAAGATAGAGGGAGACGCCAGAGCTTGCAGACGCCAGCAGACCTACCTTGGATATCCGGGTGGACTGAAGGAAACCCTCCAACTAATGCTGTTGTCCGGAACATGGATCTTTGCAAAAGAGCACAGAGTGTAGTATCAGCACAACTAACCCCATGTACTGGTAAGTATCTAGCCTAAACTCAGTGAAGTTATGACGAGAGTAGGACCAGATTACAACCTAAACCTGTGAAATATATATATATATATATATATATATATATATATATATATATATATATATATATATATATATATATATATACACACACACATACATACATACATACATACATACACACGCATCGAAAAAGAAATACAGGAATTAACCAGTCAATATATGAGGGAGAGCATGTTGTGGGGGAGATAACATCTCCGAATAAAATCATTAAATAAGGAAGAAAACAACATAACTCCGACATCAATAAAGAACCAGAAATCAATAAGTACACGACATCACCCTTCGTGCTTTTACTCTCATCCTCACCAAGCAATGATATGATAAAATGTACACGGCATCACCCTTCGTTCTTTTACTCTCATCCTCACCAAATAATAATATAATAAAATTGTGCACGGCATCACCTTCATGCTATTACTCTCTTTCCTCACATGAAATCAATATAATCAAGACGGAATGTTACATCGTATGGCACAGCATCACCCTTCGTGCTATAACACTCTTTCCTCACAATAACAAACAATACACAATATCACCTTTCGTACTTTAACACTCTTTCTCATCCAAGCAACAGTCACAAACAAGGGGCAAGGGAGTAAAAAAAGAATAATAGAAATTCCGACAAAGGAACATAATTTGACAGTTAAACCCTGACAATGGAACAATACCAATAAGACTCAGCATCCCGGCAAGGGAGATAATCAACAAACCCAAAAACATCCCGGCAAGGGTACAATTTAATAACCCTTTCTCTTTCTTTCACTTTTACTTCACAACTGACTTTACCACTTGAGCCAATGCTACAAAGGGTTCAGTTATATCATATACTTTCACAATTTGTAATATACTCGAGCCAATGCTCCTTGATGTTCAAAGGTCACAATTTCTTTCACCAGCTTTCACAACATAGAAATCATCACCAAGGCATGAAAGAAACAATGAAATCATGCTATTCAGAATATAAAGACTCACAGTCATGCTAGACACCCATGTATAGATACTCATCACCATGCCTATATGTCGTACTCAACAATTATCACATAGCAAATAAGACTCAACTCCTAATCCCTCAAGCTAAGGTTAGTCCAAACATTTAGCTCAATGCCTTGAACATTAATCATGTCTCAGTAATAGCTTTGCCACTTGGTTCTACTGCCAACTCATTCGTATCTAATCACATACAACTTATTTACATCAATAAACATTAAGTGAATCAACCCCAATGCATGAAAATGAGTTTTCCAAAGTTTTACCGAAAAAGTCAAAAATTGCCCCCAGGCCCACCTGGTCAAAACCAGAGGTTTGAACCAAAGTCCAATTACCCAATCCCACATGAATTAAATTATATAATTTTTTTTGAATTCGAACCTCAAATTGAGGTCCAAATCCCCAATTTTTGAAAAAACTAGGTTCTACTCAAAACACCCAATTTTCCCCTTGAAAATCTTTGATTTGAAGTTGAAATCATGTTAAAAAGATGTTAATGATTGAAAAAAACTAGTTAAAATAACTTAAAATTAATTTGGAGAAGAAAGGTTTCTTAAAAAGTCGCCTCCTATGTTATAGGGTTTTGAGAAATGAAAAAAATAACTGAAAATCTTGTCTATTTATACCTCTGGAAGACCCCCTGTACGGACTACAATAAATGGACCGCGACCACACAGGCTTATCTGTATACCTACAGCTCAGCACCTTGTGCGGGCCATACAAAGGCGATTGTGGCCACATAGCCTCCACCACGGACCACACAAAAGCGACCGCGGCGCGCTGGTCCCTCCGCTGTTGCATGCGATTTCTCGCGGACCGCACAAGTTAGTTCAGAGGCATGCAACTTCCTAAACTTGCAACATCTGATTGCTAAGCCTAAGGCATCCTAGAACCTACCTGAAACTCACCTGAGCCCTTGAAATCCCAACCCAAATATACACACAACTTAAAAACATTATACGGACATATCTGTGTAATCAAATCACCAAAATAACATCACAAACATCGAATTAAACCTCAAGATCACTGAAATTTCTCAAAACTCATTTAAACATCAAATTTCCCAACTAAGGTCCGGATCACGTCAAACGACGTCAGCTTTGAATCAAATTTTAACAAAAATGTCTTAGAACATATATAAGACCCGTATTGTTCGCTGGAACCAAAATAAGGGGCTGATACCATCGCTTTCCAATTATATTTCATTTCCATTTTTCTTAAACATTTCAGAAAGACAATTTCCTTTAAAAATTCATTTCTCGAGCTTGGGACCTCGGAATTCGATTTCGGACATACGCCAAGTTCCATATTTTCCTACGGGCCCTTAGGGACCGTCAAATCATGGATCAGGTCTTGTTTTCCTAAAATATTAACCAAAGTCAAATTTATTCGTTTTAACATTAAAACTTAGCATTTCATATCATTTCACGTTTAAGCTTTCCGTCTACGCTCCCGGACTGCGCACGTAATTCGTGGCGGCTCTAAATGAGGTTTTCGACGCCTCAGAGCACAAAATTTATTAGAAACAGGCGATGTCCCTTTTGGGTTGTCACATTCTCTACCTTTAAAATAACCTTTCGTCCTCGAAGAGACACAAGAAGGAAGTACCTGAGTCGGGAAAAAGATGAGGATAACGGCTCTACATATCAGACTCGGACTCCCAGGTTGACGCATCAGGAGGCAGACCTCTCCACTGAACACGAACAGAAAACTCTTTGACCTCAACTGACGAACCTGCCGGTCTAAAATAGCTACTGGCTCCTCCTTGTAAGGCAAGTCCCTGTCCAATTAGACAGTGCTAAAATCTAACATGTGGGATGGATCGCCATGATATTTCCGGAGCATGGACATACGAAATACTGGATGCACAACTGATTAACTCGATAGCAATGCAAGTCTATAAGCCACCTCTCCCACTCGATCAAGAATCACAAATGGACCAATGAACCTAGGGCTAAGTTTTCCCTTCTTCCCAAATCTCATCACGCCCTTCATATGCGACACTCGGAGCAACACCTGCTCACTAACCATAAAAGCCACATCTCGAACCTTGCAGTCTACATAACTCTTTTGCCTGGGGTGAGCTATACGAAGCCTATCCTGAATAATATTGACCTTGCCATGGCCTCTTGAACTAGATCCATAGCCAACAACCGAGCCTCTCCCGGCTCAAAAGAGATCGAGACCTCCTACCATATAAAGCCTCATAAGGAGCCATCTGGATGCTTGAATGGTAGCTATTATTGTTGGAAAACTCTACCAAACGCATTAACTAATCCCACAAACCTCCAAAGTCAATAACACAAGCATGGAGCATATCCTCCAAAATCTGGATAGTCCGCTCAGATTGCCCGGCCATGTAAGGATGAAATGTTGTACCAACTCTCGCTGAACAGTTTCTCAGAAGTGCGAGGTAAACTGCGTACCTCGATCCAAAATGATAGATACGGGCACACCATGAAGGCGAACAGTCTCCGAATATAGATCTTAGTCAACCGCTCAAAAGAATAGGAGACTGTCACAGGAATGAAATGCGCTGACTTGGTCAGCCTATCAACAATGACCCAAACTGCGTCGAACTTCTTTCGAGTCTACGGAATCTCAGTAACAAAGTCCATGGTGATCCGCTCCCACTTCAACTAGGGAAGCTCAATCCTCTGAAACAATCTACCAGGCCTCTGATGCTCATACTTAACATGTTGACAATTCAAACACCGAGCCACACATGCCCCAATATCTTTCTTCATTCTAGGCTACTAATAATGCTATCACAAATCTTGATATATCTTCGCGGCTCCCGGATGAATAGAATACTGGGAACTATTGGCCTCTTCTAAAATCAACTCTCGAAGCCCATCCACATTGGGCACACAAACTCAACCCTGCAGTCTCAAAACTCTATCAGCATCTAAGGTAACTTGTTTTGCACATCTACGCTTCACAGTATCTCTAAGGACACACAAATGAGGATCATCAAACTACTAATCACGGATACGCTCCAATAATGAAGAACGAGCGACCGTGCAAGCTAGCACTCGACTAGGCTCAGAAATATCCAACCTCACAAATTGATTGGCCAAAGCCTGAAAATCCAAAGCAAGCAGCCTCTCACTGACCGGAATGTAAGCAAGGCTGCCCATACTGGCTGAATTCTTACTCAAGGCAGCGACCACCACATTGGTATGATATAAAATGGTGATATCATAATCCTTCAACAACTCCAACAAACTCCTCTACCTCAAATTCAACTCTTTTTGCTTGAACAAGTACTGAAGACTCTTGTGGCTAGTGAACACCTCATATGACACGCCATAAAGATAGTGCCTCTAAATCTTCAACGCGTGGACAATGGCTGCCAACTCTAGGTCATGAACTGGATAGTTCTTCTCATGAATCTTCAGCTACCGTGAAGCATAGGCAAGGACCTTGCCATCCTGCATCAACACTGCGCCAAGCCTAGTACGGTAAGCATCACAATAAACTGTATGAGGTCCTGAACCTGTAAGCAAAACCAACACCGGTGCCGTAGTCAGCACTGTCTTGAGCCTTTGGAAGCACGCCTCACACTCGTCCGTCCATCTGACTTGGGCACCCTTCTGGGTCAATCTGGTCTTTGGGGCTGCGATGGATGAGAACCCCTCCACAAACCGATGACAGTAACCTGCCAATCCCAACAAACTCCTAATCTCTATAACTGATGCTAGTCTAGGCCAGTTCTTGACTGCCTCAATCTTCTTCGGATCAACCTGAATATCCTCTGCTGATATGACATGACCAAGAATGTAACTGAATTCAACCGGAACTCACACTTTGAAAATTTAGCATATAGTTGACTATCCCTCAAAGTATGAAGAACCACCCTAAGATGTTGCTCGTGCTCCTCCCGACTGCGGGAATTTATTAAAATATCATCAATATAGACTATCAGGAACGAATCCAAATAAGGCCTGAACACTCGGTTTATCAGATCCGTAAAAGCTACTGGGGCATTTGTCAACCCGAATGACATAACCAAGAACTCATAATGCCTAGTCGAGTGTGGAATGTTGTCTTAGGGATATAGGATGCCCTAATCCTCAACTGATGATAGCCATATCTCAAGTCAATCTTTGAAAATACCTTGGCACCCTGAAGCTGATCGAACAAATTGTTAATCCTCAGCAGCGAATACTTATTCTTGATTGTTACCTTGTTTAATTGCATATAATCAATACACATTCTCATCGAACCATACTTTTTCTTAACAAACAACACTGACACCCCAAGGCGATACATTGGGTCTAATGAAACCCTTCTCAAGCAAGTCCTGCAACTGTTCCTTTAACCCTTTCAACTCAAGCGGGGCCATACGATATGGCAGGATAGAAATGGTTTGGGTGCCCGGAGCCACATCAATGCAAAATTAAATATCCCAGTTGGGCGGCTTACCCGGCAGGTCTGAAGGAAAAATATCAGGAAACTCACGAACAATAGGAACTGGCTCAATAGAAGGGACCACAGTGCTAGAATCACAAACATATGCCAAATAGGTCAAACACCCCTTCTTGGCCATATGCCGAGCCTTCACATAAGAGATAACTCTACGGGTCAAATGACCAAGAGTCCCTCTCCACTCTAAACGAGGCATACCCGATAAATCTAAGGTCATAGTCTTGGCATGATAGTCCAAGATAACATGGTAAGGTGATAACCAGTCCATCCCCAATATGATATCGAAGTCAACCATGTCAAAAAGCAACAAATCTACATGAGTCCCAAGACCCCCAATTGCCACAATACAAGAATGATGGACTCGATCGACCATAATAGAATCACCCACCATGGTAGACACATAACAGGAACACCCAATGCATCACTAGGCAAGACCAAGTACGGGGCAAAATAAGATGACACATACGAATACGTAGACCCCAGATCAAACAACACCAAAGCACCACTATCACAAACCGGAATCAAACCTGTAATAACTGTATCTGAAGCCTCTACCTCGGGCCTAGTCGGAAGAGCATAACATCGGGGCTGGGCCCCTCCATTCTGATCTACTTCTCTAGGACAGCCTGCAGCTGGTTGGCCTCCACCTCTAGCGGTCTGAGCTCCACCTCTAGGACATTTACCTCCACCTTTAGCACCTCTACTCCCACCTCTAGCTAGCTAGGCGGGCTGTCGAACATCTGGTGCATGTAACATAGCATGAGAACCCTGGTGGTGTGAGCTACTCGGTGCTCGAGGGTAAAATCAAGCAATGTGACCCGTATTGCCACAAGTGTAATAAGCCCTTGGCTGCTGAGACTGCTGGCCCTGTTGACCTGGATGACCGCCTCGAAAACTCTAAAGCGGCGGTGCACTAATAGGAGCTGGTGGTGCACTATAGGTCTACTGATCAGAATATTGCCCGCAAGAACCACGACCACCTAAATCATCGTGATAAACCTAGAGTACGGATTGGTAAGGCCTAGGAGGATGACCCCTGTTATACGAATCTCCGCCTCCAGGTAAGACACCACTAAATCTATCTGAATGACGAGGTCTTTTGTCTTCCATATGAACACCCCCTATGATAATACCATCTTAACCCTATGGGCCACATTGGCTGCCTCCTGGAATGATATCTCGCTCCCAGCCTCTCTGGCCATCTGAATACGAATCGGCTGGATGAGTCCATCAATAAACCGTCTCACTCTCTCCCTCTCAGTAGAAAGTATAATAAGAGCATGGCGAGCTAAGCCAATGAACCCGGTCTCATACTGGATGACTGTCATGGAACCATGCTGGAGGTGCTCAAACTACCTTCGATATGCTTCTCTCTGAGTAACAGGGAGAAACTCCTCCATAAATAACACTGTAAACTGCTCCCATATCAAGGCTAGGGATCATGCTGGTCTAGCTAAGTAATAATCCCTCCAAAGAGTCTTGGCATATCTAGACAAGTAAAATGTAGCAAAATCAACCCTATTGGTCTCAACAATAAACATGTTCCGACGAACCTGTGTCAACTATCAAGATAATCCTAGGGATCCTTAGTAGATGCACCGCTAAAAGTAGAAGAGAAAAGCTTGGTGAACCTGTCCAGCCTCCATAAAGCATCAACAGACATAGCCGTCCCATCACCGGTCTGATCTACCACACCCAGTTGTACTATCCCAACTGGCTAAACGGCTGGAGTCTTAATTCAGGGAGCTACCTGCTCCTAAGTGCGAGTAGCAGGAGTTTGAGCCCCTCTCCCAGCCTGGGAAGTGGCTGGTGCTACAAAAAGCAAACCTTCTCGGGTGACACTCTCCATGAGGTCCACCAATCGGACCAGAGTATCCTGAAGAACTAGGGTAGCAATAAACCCTTTTGGGACCTGAGCTGGGCCCATCGTACTTGTTGGGGCCGGAACCTCCTTCTCAAAATCAACCTGAGGCTCCGCTACTGGTGCTGCTACTCGGGGCTAAGCTCTGCCCCTACCTCTATCTCTAGCACAGCTTCGGCCTCGCCCTCTGCCCCTAGTAGGTGCTGCTGCTGGGGGCTCGGGCTGCTGAGCGGTAGATAAGGAAGCACGTGTTCTCGCCATCTGTAAAAGAATAGAGTAGAAATTCAATTAGTATTGAGGAACCAAACCGCACGACAAGAAAAAGAAAATGTGAAGTTTTCCTCACTCTGTAGTCTCTAGGGGATAAATACAGATGTCTTTGTACTGATCCCTCAGACTCTACTAAGCATGTATGTGAACTGTGAGACCCATGTAACCTAGAGCTCTGATACCAACTTGTCACGACTCAGATTTCCCACCCTCGGGGTCGTGATGGTGCCTACTAGTGAGAGCTAGACAAGCCAAACCTTAACCACATATCTTATTATCAAATCACTTCTTTTAACAAATAAAAAGGCGATAATATGAAAACTATGAAATTCTAGATAATTGAGCAGAAGATAACCATTAAATTCCTGAAATCTACGAATATTACAATTTCTTAAGTCTCAACCACCCAAAACCTGGTGTCACAGTGTCGCACACTGTCTAAGATTTACTACATACAAGGTCTGAAGAAATAAGGAAAATGAAACAGAAAATAGAAATAGCGGGAGACGCCAGGGCCTGCGGATGCTAGCAAGTCTACCTTGGATCTCCGGGTGGATTGAAGGAAGCCCTCCAACTAATGATGCTGTCCGAAACCTAGATCTGTGCAAAAGAGCACAAAATGTACTATCAACACAACCAACCCCATGTGCTGGTACGTGTCTAGGCTAACCTCGGCACAGTAGTGATGAGACTAGGACCAGATTACTAACTAAACATGTGCAGTTCAAAAATATAATATATATATATATATATATATATAGCAGAAAAGAAATACAGGAATTAACTAGTCAATATTGAGGGGGAGCTTGCTCTGACGGAGATAACAACTCCGAATAAAATCATCAAATAAGGAAGAAAACAACATAACTCATATATCAATAAAGAATCAGAAATCAATAAGTGCACGGCATCACCCTTCGTGCTTTTCCTCTCATCCTCACCAAGCAATGATATGATAAAATGTACATGGCATCACCCTTCATGCTTTTACTCTTATCCTTACCAAGCAATGATATAATAAAATTATGCACGGCATCACCCTTCGTGCTTTTACTCTCTTTCCTCACATGTAATAAATAGAATCGACACGAAATGGTACATCGTGCCGCACAACATCACCCTTCGTGCTTTAACACTCTTTCCTCATAATAATAAATAATACACGGCATCACCCTTCGTGCTTTAAAACTCTTCCTCACCCAAACAACAATCACAAATAAGGGGTAAGGGAGTAAACAAATAATAATAAAAATCCCGGAAAGGAAACACAATTTAATAGTTAAACCCCGGCAAGGGAACAATTCCAATAAAACTCAGCATTCCGACAAGAGAGATAATCAACAAATCTACAAACATCCCGGTAAGGGAACAATTTAATAACTCTTTCTCTTTCTTTCACTTTTACTTCACAACTCACTTTACCAGTTGATCCAATGCTCCAAAGGGTTCAGTCATCTCATATACTTTCACAATTTGTAATATACTCGAGCCAATGCTCCTCGATGTTCACAGATCACAATTTCTTTCACCGGATTTTCGCAACATATAGAAATTATCACCAAGGCATGAAATAAAAAATTAAATCATGATATTCACAATATAAAGACTCATGGTCATGTTGGATACCAAAGGATAGATACTCGTTACCATGGCTATACATCGTACTCAAAAATTATCATATAGCAAATAGGACTCAACTCCTAATCTCTCAAGCTAAGGTTAGACCAAACACTTACCTCAATGCTGTGAACACTACTCACATCTCAATTATAGCTTTGCCCCTTGGTTCCACCGCCAATTCGTTCGTATCTAATCACAAATCACTTATTTACATCAATAAACGCTAAGTGATCAACCCCAATGCATGAAAATGAGTTTTTCAAAGTTGTATACAAAAATACAAAAATCGCCCCTAGCCCACGTGGTCAAAACCCAATGTTCGAACCAAAGCGCGATTACCATTCCCCCATGAATTTAAATATATAGTTTTTTTTAACTCAGACCTCAAATTGAGTTCCAAATCCTCAATTTTTGAAAAACCTAGGTTCTACTCAAAACACCAAATTTTCCCCATGAAAATCTTTGATTTGAAGTTTAAATCATGTTAGAAGGTGTTAATGATGGAAGAAAACTAGCTAAAAATGACTTACAATTAATTTGGAGAAGAAAGGTTTCTTGAAAAATCGTTTCTTATGTTTTATGGTTTTGAAAAATGAAAAAAAATAACTGAATATCCTCGCTATTTATACCTCTGGCAGACTCCCTGTGCATACCGCACTAAATGGACCATGACCGCATAGGGGCACACACTTACCTAAGACCTGCAGTTCAGCACCATGTGCGAACCGCACAAAGGCGACCGCGGCGCACTGGCCCTTCTGCGGTCGCACGCGATTTCTCGCGGACCGCACAAGTAGGTTCAGAGGCCTGCAACTTCCTGAACCTGCAACATCTGATTTCTATGCCTAAGGCATCCCGGAACCTACCCAAAACTCACCCGAGCCCTCGAAACTCCGACCCAAATATACACAATACTTCAAAAATATTCTACAAACATATTCGTGTAATCAAATCACCAAAATAACATCATGAATATCGAATTAAACGTCAAGATCACTGAAATTTCTCAAAAGTCCTTTAAACATCAAATTTTCTAATTAAGGTCCGGATCACATCAAACGACGTCCACTTTGAACCAAATTTTTACAAAAATGTCTTAGAACATATGTAAGACCTGTATTGGGCATTTGAACCGAAATACGGGCCCGATACCATTTCTTTCCAATCAGATTTTATTTCCAATTTTCTTAAACATTTTAGAAAATAAATTCCTTTAAAAATTTATTTTTCGGGTTTGGGACCTCAGAACTTGATTTTGGGCATACACCCAAGTCCCATATTTCCTACGGACCCTCGGGGACCGTCAAATCACAAGTTCGGACCTGTTTGTCCAAAATATTAACCAAAGTCAAATTTATTCATTTGAACATCAAAACTTAGTATTTTTCACAGAATTTCACATTTAAGCTTTTCTGCTACGCACCCGGACTGCGCATGCATATCAAGGTAGCTCTAAATGAGGTTTTCGAGGCCTTGAAAGCACAAAATTGATTAGAGACAAGTGATGGCCCTTTGGATCATCACATTTGCATCTATACCCGCTTTTTGGGTCACGTTTAAACTTGTACCCACTTTGCAAAAATAATTGCAAGCGTACCCGATTTTTCGTGTAACTTCAGCATACGGGCTTGAAGTAGCAAAGGCAATCATGTAAATTTCAGCATTCTAATAGACGAGCCTGAAGTGTGCTGAAGTTTTTGTTTGTAAGCTGAAGATGCTGAAGTTATTTAGTTCAATTGTAAAAGTTTCAACACTAAATAAGCTTTTAGTTCTAGATTCATTAGTTTTTTCATTATGCTTTTTCAAAAATTTCAGCAAAAGATGTTGAAGTTATTTAGTTCATTTGTAAAAGCTCCAGTACTAAATAAGCTGAAATTTTTTTATCCTGGATTTATTAGTTTTGTCATTAAGATTTTCAAAAACTTCAGCATAAGATGTTGAAATTTTCTAGTTCATATGTAAAAACTTCAGCACTAAATAAGCTGAAGTTTTTTGGTCATGGATTCATTAGTTTTGTCATAAAGTTTTTTCAAAAATTTCAGCAGAAGATGTTGAAGTTATTTAGTTTATTTGTAAAAACTTCAGCACTAAATAAGCTGAAATTTTTTTATCCTGGATTCATTAGTTTTGTCATACAATTTTTCAAAAACTTCAGTAGAAGATGCTGAAGTTATTTAGTTCATTTGTAAAAAAATTAGCACTATATAAGCTGAAGCTTTTAAAAAAGCTTTCTAACATACTAGATAAATAATCACCTTATTCTTTCATAGTGTATTACTATTATAAATAAACATATTGCCAACAATATCTAAATCATCAATTTGGAAAATAATAAACGCGAAAAGAACATAATTATCATGAAAAGAATCATTAAGTGTGACCTTAAACTTTCCGTACGTGGAAATATTCACAAATTATTGTCTACTAACTTACGTAATTATTTATAATTTATTATTAAATAATTTAATAAACATATTTATGGCAATCATCCCATGAACTAAAGTTTCATAGCAGCACCAACAGCAGTAGAAGAAGAAGAAGAAGAAGAAGAAGAAGAAGAAGAAGAAGAAGAAGAAAATGACTGAGGAGAGGGAGGAGGAGAAAGTAGGTTGAAGTTGTTTAAAAAGTGGGTACAAGTTCAAACTTTTTTAAAAAGTGGGTATAAGTTAAATGGGGTCGACCAAATAGGACGCCCATGCAATTTTTACATTCATCATTTTGGGAAACTCTCATTAGGCTGAAATGATTGTCAATTTGTAATGGAAAATTTTCGCATATATACCATATATGAAACTATATTACCAAATATGTTCATAGTTTGTATATCGCCCTTCATGCTAATAGTATTTCTACAAAATATAGACCATGCATTAAATAAGGAATCATTGTTGTTGTATGCTTCCTTATATAGGCGCTAAAATTGGGGGATTAAATATTCTTCGAGATCTTCCTAACGCAAATTATGCACATTAATCTTCTTCGTCTGTTTCGTTTCAAATTTAGCGTCTACTACATCAAATGCAATTATTCTTATACAATTCAAAAACGAATTGATTATTATTCTACAATTCACATATAAAAAATTGACTAAATCTTCTACAGTTCTTCTGCATCAAACGCAATATGTCCAAATTTCAGTAATACAAAGCAAAGAAAAAGTGAGCAGCAATTCATCCATTGATATCCATTAAAAAGCTTGAAAGCTTTGAATTCAAATTTGGGTTTTCAAAAATCATTATTTGTTTGGATTGGGTGTTGTTGAAAATAATTGGGAATATGATTAGGAGTTTATATCTCAATTTTGATGGGTTTTGTTGAAGATTAGACTTGGTTTTGACTGAATTTCAAATCGAAACTCGAAGAAGAAGAAGAAGAAGAAGAAGAAGAAGAAGAAGAAGAAGAAGAAGAAGAAGAAGAAGAAGAAGAAGAAGTATATTGCAGAAATTGTAGAAAAATTGTAGATTGTTGTTTATTTATTTTTCTTTTATTCATTTACTTATTGTATGAAAGTTGAACAACATTGTATAAAAATTATATTTAAGTGGATGATTTAGTACTATTTTTGGACAAAAATATGTACCAAAAATGTGAAACATACATTTCAGGGGAAGCATGTTGAGTCCAAATATGTACTCAGTTTGTAGATATTTTGTAGATAAATTGTAGATTATTTGAATTCTTATTGTAGACGCTTTATTTTCTGTTTTCACAATAAAAAAATGACCAAAACTTCTACAAATCTTTTGAAAAAAATGCAGTTATATCAAAAATCTCGATTATGCTATAATTAAATGGGAATTGAGATATTAAATTTAATATACCCAGTTTGTAGATATTTTCTAAATTATTTGCAGATTATTTGTATTCTGATTGTAGATGCTTTATTTTTTATTTTCACGAATCAAAAACGATTAAAACTTCTAAAAATCTTCTGAAAAAAACGTAATCATGTTGAAAATCCCAATTATGCTACAATTGAATGGGAATTGAGATATTAAAATTTAATGTATCCAGTTTGTAGATATTTTGTAGATAATTTATAGAAACATTGAAAGTCTGTATTTTCATATTAATTTTTTAAATTATATGTAGTTTTGTTGTAGATTAAATGTAGAAAATAAGCCATTGTGAGTCTTATTTGACTCATTCCTGACATTCAATATATTCTAGAAATTCACGCCTCTTTAAATACAATACAATCATACTTTCTTGAATATAAAGGTATAACAATATATATAATTTAAAACACATCTTCTCCTCTGCACAAGTTAGCTCCAAAATAGACGAAGTGGAATAACAAGCTCTCATCAAAGCTTTTAACACAAAAATACAAAGCTCAAAAATAAATAAACAATAGTCTATAATTTGTCTACAAGTTTTCTACAATTTTTGCAATATAATGTATGTAATGTTGTCTTCTTCTTCTTCGAATTTTAATCTGAAATTCAGCCAAAAATAAGTCTAATCTTCACTAAAACCTCTCAAAATTGAAATATATATTCCAAATCATATTTTCAGTTATTTACAACAACACCCAATTCAAATAAAATATAGTTTTTGAAAACCCAAATTTGAATTCAAAGCTTCAAAACTTTTTAATGGCTGTCAATTGTGGAATTGCTGCTCTCCTTTCCTTTCCTCTTATATTACTGAAGGAACCCGAAATCATAACCATAAAAAGTTATTGTTATATATAAAACTTTGAAGATTTAACTTCAATTTTGACTGGTTGTAGAAGAAAAAACCTTGATTTTGGACGTTAATGATAGATAGTTATAATTGTTTTTCTGGATGTAGCAGCGGTTTTCAATTATTTTTCTGATTTTTCTGATTTCTGGGTATGTGGTGATACGTAGGTGAGGATGTGAGGTTGGGAGGGAGAAACGTGGGGGGATAGGGATTTGGAGGAATATATGGTACTATAAATTTAGAAGTGATATAAGGTACAATTAATGTACAATTAAAACATCTTATAGTATAGAACTGATAATTAGGTATACTAAATATAATTATATTAAACTTTAAATTTTGAAGATAATATCATTTTTTATATGGCATAAGAATGTAAAAATTCTATTTGTAATTCAAACGTGGGCCTATGAGTGGGCCGATTGCTTTCCAAGTGTTTTCAAACTGCACAATAAATCTTGAATCATATTATCGAAAACTTATGGTGAAAATGAATATTGCTCTAGTATTCGAAATATTGTTTTGTCGTAGTATTCGAAATTAATATTTCAAAAATAATGTAGTTTTCCAGTAACTTATGTGAAAAAAATGTTATATCACGAAGTATATATAAATTTTTATCTATCCGCAGGTCTGCATAAATTAATTATGTTCAGTTGCTATATGTTGATTCATACTAGCTGACAACTCAAATTATCTAAAATTTGTATACATTGATTAGTCAAATCAGTAAATTTCTAATTGGCTATAAACTAAAAAGACACTTATTGAATCTTTTTCTCTTTAGATTCTAATACATCGGCGAGGTCAGCAATTTCTTTAAAAATATTAAAATTTAATATATATTTATGATAAGTAATATTTGGTCTAAATACGTAATAAAATATCTGATGAACGGTGTTCAACTGACTATTCTTTGTTAAAGTGAGTCAATATTTTAGCTATTCTCTCATATGATTTCTCATCCTTTAAAACATATCAAAATATCAATGACTAGATAGTCGAGTAGGTTTGCACACAGGCAGTAGTGGAGCCAGTTATTTAACCAAGAAATTTTAAAAAATAAAATAAAAATATATGAATTCAACATCTTATATATAAAAATAATTTATTTTTTAATCATATATATATATATATATATATATATAACGCAATTTCCTGGCAAAGGGAGTTCAGATGAACCCCTAGCTCCGGACATAGGAAGTTTAGTATCAAGTCAAACGAGATATGTTTATTGGATTTTTTTTTCTCCATAAAAGTTTCAGGAAATTAATGTCACAAATTATTTCAAGATGACATTTTAGCTGTAGCATTCAACGGTGTGAAAATTACACATTTCGCATCATTACTGTATAGAAGTATTTCTCACTTCTCTCATATTGATGAACCTATTACTGCAAAGACTATGACTTCAGACATAGAGACAATGATTGTAGAATCTAATAATAAATCATGGTCATATATTATAAAAATTTATGGTAAATTGATTTTCTTCTGTTTAACATTAACATTCTAAAAATGCTTATATGTATATAAGGATGTGGCTCACTGATCAATGCAAGGAGTTAGAAAACTTTGAGGTCTTAGGTTGGAATTTTAATAAAGACACTATTTTATCTGTCCAAACTTTAGTGGACTCGATGCATGTGTTGGTGGGATGTTGCAGCCTAGCATGCTATATGTTGCTCGGACTCTACAAAAATATCGTCGGGTGCGTGTCGGATCCTCCAAAACTAGTGTATTTTTAAAGGATCCGACACATGTACGTGTAATAACATTTTGGAGAATCTGTACAATATAACTAGCAAGTATGTATATAGTTAGTCAAGATGTATGCAAGCTAACTCTATTACTACAATTACAAAAAAAATATTTATACATTCTTATACCTGCGTGGATAAACCCTATGCCAGAGTATATAATTTTGGTCATTAATCTTCCAACTTGGCATCTTCATCAGGAATTATGTTCCGTTACTTAAACGACACTAATGAATCTTGTTTAATCATAGTTTGTCATAATTTAATTAAAGCAACTAAAATTGGTGTCAATTGATTTATTTGGCAATCAATGGCTGGTAGGTCATGTATGGATAACATTTGTAACACCAATCAAAGAAGATACAGTTGGTCAAAGCAGAGACCCTCAACCGACAATTGGAATGAACATGATTATTATTTTTAATCAATATATTAGCTTAATAATTCTAACTCGTGCGGCTGAAAATGTAATAGTGAAGTTTCAGCATTTCACCATAGATATTTTTATTGTTCGAATTTAAAACGTATAGTTAGGAGGGAAAAAACCTTTATCATTCCGCCACCCCCTATATATATATATATATATATGATTATTAAATATATGTTACCAGCAATTGGAATTAAGCACTTTTTCTTGGAAAATTAGTGTTTGATATTTTAATTCATAACATATGAAGAACAACATTGACACTTGTTTTTACCTTTTCTTTTTCTTTTTGGTGGAATGAAAATTTTTATTCATTTTTAAACAAAAACAACAAAGGTAATAGAATAAACAACGAAACAGTGAGAGAGCTGCCTCTAACTTCTATCTATATATAGTTATGTACATATATATATCCTATCCCCTATATGTCTATCTATATATATCTTCTATCCATCTTTTATTCTTTTCTTTTTTTCGCTTGTTGAGTATTTCCACCCTTCGAACTTTATATTCTTCTTTGATTTGCTGACATACCTTTTCTCACTTGTGTTAATTGATGGAACACTAGTGAGACGAGCACATTACTCTTTACTAGTATTAATTACTCTAAAACAATCTTATCAATATTTCAAAATGTCATGATCCCAAATTTAGACCCGATTGTGATGGCGTCTTTCATGAAGACAAAGCCAACCTACATATTTCTAATCCAGTTTTAAGCAATTTAAACAATAAGCGTTTAGTCTTAAACATGATATAAATCCAAAAACAAGCAGTAGCAACACAAAACAATTTGCGGAATACAACCCAACACGGCCTGATACTGGGGTGTCACTAGTCATGAGCATCTAATAATCCAGATTAAGACAAGAAAGTCTACAGAGTTCAATACAAATATAAAACAAAGAAAAATAAGATAAGGCAAGAAGCTTTAGGCTGCGAACACCGGCAACTACCTAGAGAATCCTCGGATCCGTCTGAGCTGGATTGATCAACACTCGGTAGCAAGACTAGATGAGCATGAATCTGCACACGGGGTGCAGGGAGTAAAGTGAGTACTCCAACTAAGTGAGTAATAATTATAAATAAAGACTGAAAGCAAGAAATCACGTAAGGCACATTACAGGCTACAGTGAAGCAGTAAAGATATGTAAAAATCATTTCAGTTCAACTTAAACTTTAATAAAGGCCTTTTTCAACAATAAAGCAAGTAGATGACATGCAATTAAGAAAGATAAACACATAAAGATTCGCCCATCGGGCACAGTATCAAAAAACTGCCCCTCGGGCAATATCTTAGAACAAACTTGCTCCTCGGACTATATCTTATATCACAATGGGTACCCGCGCTCACTAGGGGTGTGCAGACTCCTGGAGGGGTCCCTTACGGCTCAAGCGCAATATCAAGCCATCTCGTGGCTCATCACTAGTCTCTCGGCCTTATATTAATAAGCCACCTCGTGGTGTATATATCTCAAGCCCTAGGCCTCATAATCATAGTCAGTGTTTCCTCACAACATAGGCCCTCGGTCTTACTCAACTAAAATCCTTACAAGTCACTCGGACAATAGTAAAACATGATTCTCAACCCAGAATATCATTTAAAAGATCATTTAAGTGTTAAAACAAGGTAAACATATTTATGAAACAAAAAAGTTAAAAAATATTTTTTTCCTATCCCTCATATTTTTTGTGTTGCTGCAATGTTAAATCCTACAATGAAATTGGGAGGTCCTCAGTTTTGGTATTCAAATATTTATAAGGCTTTAGATCTTTCAAACGAGGAAGTTGCTACACTTGCAGATGCAAAAGCATCAATTAAAACTAATGCTAAAACAGTTTGTAATGCTTATCAACTTGCCTTAGAGCATGTTAGGCCAAATATCCAACCCTTACTTCGTCTAGGTCACAATCGTCTAAAAGAGCTGCGGGCGTAACAGCTCTTAAATCTTGGACGGAGTTCTGGGATTCTCAAGGTGATAATTATGATGAAACTTCACATCTAAATGAGCTTGAAGTTTATTTGTCTCAGGGACTTGAAAAGGAGAATCCAGACGGCTCTTTTGATCTTTTGGAATGGTGAAAGTCAAGGGAAAAATATTTTCCGGTTCTTGCAAGGATGGCTTGGGATATTTTATCAATTCAAGCTTCAACTGTTGCATCGGAGAGAGCTTTTAGTCAAGTAAGACTGCAAATAGGTGATCATAGAGCTTCGATGAGGGATAGCTTGGAAAAATTGGTACATTTTAGAGATTGGATCCGCGCGGAAAGAAGAACTTTGGAATTGCAGAATCACAACCGGCGATAGATGAAGCTTATGAAGAAATGATAGCGAAACTTGCTGAGGATTCGGCTTCACCCGGAAGTGGTGATGAACAAGCTTCTTTTCCACCACCACCAACACAACATCTTCCCAACCTTGACGAATTTATGAGATTTGTTAGAGATACAATGCAGATTATGATGTAACATGTACTTTGGCACATCTTCTTTTAGTTTTTTTTCTTCTTTTAATGGTGGTAATATTACTTTGTTGTGCTCATTCCATTGGGGGAAGGAAGACTAAGAAAGATATTTCATTTTGGGTAATAAAAATTATAAGACATAACCTTGAATATCCTTTTTCTCAATATTTCTTTGTCTTTACTTCGAATTATTTATAAGCTACAATATATATATATATATATATATATATATATAGCATACAATATATACTACAAGAAAATATATACGAGAATATATATACATAACATACAACCTAAACTACAAGAAAATATATAAGTAATAACATATATACATAAGATATAATATATATATATATATATATATATATATATATATATATATATATATATATATATATATACTACAAGAAAATATATAAGAAAATATATATACATAACATACAATACACTACAAGAAAATATATAAGGGAATATATATATATACATAACATACAATATATACTAATTACTACAATACAATATACAATGAAATATATATTATATACACTATACTAATTGTTGAAACGCGTTCTCAAGGCACTATACTAAACGTGTGTTCATATTTGTAGGTTTTGATGAATGACAAACTATGCGCAATTGACATATGACAAGGTCCAAGCACAAGCGCGAAATTGATACATAACGAGATTCAAGCACAAGACCAAGAAATAAAGTTATACATGAGTCGTTCTTTAAATTGTGATCTTGATCCGATAACTTGACTCAAGACTTGACTTCTCTCGTAAAAACATTTTTATCAAATCATGCATATTTCATTTAAAGCAAAATGATTTCAAATCATGCATATTTATGTTAGCCAAAATGATTTTTAAACATGCCTATAAAATCTGGACTAAGATAATCGATTATGTACTTATGATAATCGATTATGTTAAGTCAGCTGCATGACAATCGATTGTGAACTTATGACAATCGATTGTGTTAAGGCAGTGTCCATCAGAGTTTTTCAAAGCTACAAAATAATCGATTGTGAACTTATGACAATCGATTGTATTAAGGCACAGTCCATCAGAGTTTTTCAAAGCTACAAAATAATCGATTGTGAACTTATGACAATCGATTGTGTTGAGGCAGTGTCTATTAGATTCTTCAAAGACTGATAAATAATCGATTGTTCTCATAGCATTGTGTAACTGACCGTTGCCAAAATATTTTCAAACACCGTCAGGTAATCGATTATAGATTTCTAATAATCGATTGTTTTAAGTAAAATCTGAAAAAGATTTTTTGAACGTTGCCAAGTAATCGATTGTATAATTCTGGCAATCGATTGTTTTATGTAAAATCTGGAAATGATTTTTTGAACGTTGCCAGTAATCGATTATATGTCTTAAATAATCGATTGTTATGCGTAAAATCTGGGAATGATTTTTGGAATGATTGGCAAACAATCGATTGTATCATTTTGACAATCGATTGTCATAGAGTAAAATCAGCAATTCTTAATTGGCAATTAGGCAACGGTAATGCATGGTTTTGACACTATAAATACATCTTCAAATCAGTCTTACAAACACAACAACTGACAATATTATTGCTAAAGCTTGCATACTCTCTTATTCATCATTTTCTATTCATTACATAAGTTTTTGAGAGCCAAATTGTTGACGAAAGTTGTTGCGTTCTTGAGCGTATTTATTTTACTCATATCTACTCTTAAGGAGAGTCTTGTTTTGAGTGCAAAGTGTTTTTATACACTTGAAAGGAAGTTGTTCCCTTGTATTGTAAGAAGGAACTTGTGATTCCTTTGGTTGAAGTTTTGAAGTGTTGTATCTTCGAGCAAAGGTTGTTGAGGCTTGTGTCCTAAGTTTGTAAAGGTTTGTTGAGCACCCGTAAGCTTAACAGAGTTAGTGGAAATCTCGAGAGAGTCTCTCGGGGACAGGACTAGCCACGGGTTGTGATGAACCAGGATACATCGGTGCGTTCGTTCCTATTTATTTACTTATCGCACTTATTTAATTCCTGCAATTTTTAAATTCCGCAAGTTTACGCTATTTTTTATTATAACGCTATTCACCCCCCCTCTAGCGTTAAGTGTATTTTCTAACAATTGCTATCAGAGACCAACTCTCTGAAGACTTAACCGTTTGAGAGAAACAATCCATGGCTTCTACTCGTGACTCTTTTGCAGGAATAGGTGAAGGACAATGCTCCACCCGACCACCACTATTCGACGGTACAAACTATACATACTGGAAGGAGAGGATGAGAATATTTATTCAATCGAATAATTTTCATCTGTGGAAGGTTATAATGAAGGGAGAACAAATTCCAACCAAAAATGTTGAAAACGAATGGGTTCCAAAATCCGAAGAGGAATACGATGCGGATGATATCCGAAAAGTGCAAAACAACGCTAAAGCAATTAACTTATTATATTGTGCTATAAATGCTGATGATTACAGGAAAATATCATGTTGCACAAGGGCGAAGCAAATGTGGGACAAGCTGGAAATCACGTACGAAGGTACGGACCAGGTAAGAGAGGCTAAGGTTGATTTTCTTAACCCATGCATATGAAATGTTTCACATGAAGGAACGCGAGAAGGTCGATGAGATGTTCGAACGATTTTCAAAAATCGTAAATGACTTACATGCTCTTAAGAAGACCTTCACGGTATAAGGAACTTGTCCAAAAGATTCTCCGAAGTCTCACTCCGGAATGGCGCTCCAAGGCCGACGCGATTCAAGAGTCTATTGGCACTTCAAATGTCACCATCGACGGATTAAGAGGTAACCTTAAGACTTATGAATCTACTATACTTAACCCTCTTGTTAATGATCAAAGGAACAAAGAATCGCCCTCAAGGCAAGCACAAGCCAACCTCAAAATGATGAGGACGGAGACAACGAGTTCGGACTCGTTATCAAGAGATTTCAAAAGTTCATGCGAAAAGAGTATGAACGAAAAGGCAAAAAGCAAGGAGATCAAATAAAGTGCTATGAGTGCGGAGAAACCGGGCACATTAAATCAAATTGCCCAAATATCAAAAAGGAGAAGAAACCCTTCAAGAAACAACGAGCATACATATCTTGGGGAGGCGACTCCGGAGACGAGTCGAGTGAGGAAGAAGAAGACGAAGCCGCAAATCTTTGTCTTATGGCACAAGAAGACAACCAAGAAGAGGTATGTCAAATTTCTTCCAAAAATTTCTTTTCTCTTGAGGAAATGCAAAATGCTTTTGATGAGTTGTATGGTGAATTTATTAAAGCTTCCAAAACTGTTAAAAGCATAAAGGAAAATGCTTCTTTAAAAGAAAAATATTTTGAAAAACAACTCTCTTTGAAAGAAAAAGATTTGGAAAAACTGATTTTAGAAAATGAGAAGTTGAAAGAAGAAAACAAATTTTTCGGCAAGAGAAGCGCCAACAAACCCGAGAGCTCTAGTAAAAGTTGTACTTCTTGCATGCATCTCAAAAATGAGGTAGAAAGACTTAAGGGCACCCTAGATAAGTTTAATTCTTCTCATAAAAATTTGAATGAAGTCCTTGTTAATTTGAAGTCGACCAAGCATGGCATAGGTTTTAAAAATGAGCCTAAAGAAAAGGTTGAAGCCAACCCCCAACAACCTAAGGCTCAACCTAGGATTAATAAAACAAACGCTCATCCTAGACATAACAAACCTAGAAATGGCTTTCAACAATCGCAACCTAGAAATAATCATTCTAGAGATAACGCATATTCTAGGCCAAACACTAGAAGGAACTTTGAACCTTTTAGAACACCTAGAAATGGCTTTCGACCTAGAAATAACTATTCTAGAAATGCTGCATATCCTAGAACAAATAGTAGGAGAAATGATTTTCATGAATTGCGCAATAGTCATATTGTCAAGAATAGAGTAAATGATTTTCGTCCGTCCAATTACTATCAACCTAGACGAATGCATAATCCTAATGTTGTGTGTCATTATTGCAATCGAATTGGACATATTGCTCCTGCTTGTTTCACTAGACATAGACACTTAAATGTATGTCAAGCACAACAGCATGTTACACCTAACTCTCAAGGACCCAAAACAGTTTGGGTACCAAAGACTCATTAATTTGTCTTGTAGGTATGTTTGAAGGGATCAAGTGTACTTTGGTACCTTCATAGTGGATGCTCCAAACACATGACGGGAGACGAATCCAAGTTCCTTCAACTAGAACATATGGAAGGAGGAAGCGTTATTTTTTGTGATAACAACAAAGGAAAAATTATCGGCATTGGATCGGTCGGTAAGGATGAACATTCTTCCATTAAGCATATTTTGTTAGTTAAAGGTATAAAACATAATCTCTTGAGCATAAGTCAATTATGTGACAAGGGAAATCTTGTTTTATTTGATTCGGATGAATGCTTAGTTTTTCGCCGTAGCAATTTTAAAATTATCCTTCGTGGTTTTAGAATGGATAACATCTATATGGTTGATCTCGCAAATTCTTCATCTGAATATGTGAATTGTCTTATGAGCAAAGAGGATGATACATGGTTATGGCATCGTAGAGTAGCTCACATCAACATGCATTTCTTAAACAAATTGGTTTCACAAAATTTAGTTATTGGTCTTCCAAATTTGAAATTTGAAAAAGAATCTATTTGTGATTCTTGTCAAAAAGGGAATCAAACAAAAGCATCTTTTAAATCGAAAAATATTGTTTCAACTACTAGACCTTTGCAACTACTTCACTTGGACTTTTTTGGACCATCTCGCATTGAAAGTCTTGGTAGAAATCGTTATGCTTTTGTTATTGTTGATGATTATTCTAGATTCACTTGGACTCTATTTCTTGCTCATAAAAGTGAAGCTTTTCTTAATTTTAAATATTTTCTTAAACGTGTTCAAAACGAAAAGGACACAACCGTCACTTCAATAAGAAGTGATCATGGGGGAGAGTTTGATCACAATCTCTTTGCGGACTTTTGTGACGAACTCGGTATCGAGCACACCTTCTCTGCTCCACGTACACCACAACAAAATGGGGTTGTGGAAAGGAAAAATAGGTGTCTCGAAGAGATGGCTAGAACCATGCTCGATGAGGCTAAGATTCCCAAACATTTTTGGGCGGATGCCGTGAGTACCGCATGCTACGTTCTAAATAGAGTAGTCATAAGGCCAATACTCATGAAAACCCCCTATGAACTCTATAAGGGAAGGAAACCAAATATCTCCCATTTTAGAGTATTCGGTTGCAAATGCTTTATTCATAACAATGGAAAAGATCAATTGGGAAAATTTGATGCCAAATCCGATGAAGGAATTTTTATTGGTTATTCTTCACGTAGCAAAGCATATAGAGTATTCAATAATAGAACCGGAACTGTGGAGGAATCCCCTCATATTGTATTTTCCGAAAATAATGCTCGCTTGGCGAGAAAGGATTCTGGTTTTGATCTTGCAGGTATTTTAAACTCACTAAGTCCTCAAGACAAAGTACAAGAGGAAACTCCGAAGGAAACTCAAGATAAAATCTTGGATCAATTATCGGAGGAAGCGCCACAATTGAAAAAAGAAACGAAACTACCTAACGCATGGAGGACAATCAAAGACCATCCTCTCGAACAAGTAATTGGCGACATTGAACAACAGGAATTTTCTGA
This sequence comes from Nicotiana benthamiana, assembly GCA_034376525.1. Taxonomy (NCBI): domain Eukaryota; kingdom Viridiplantae; phylum Streptophyta; class Magnoliopsida; order Solanales; family Solanaceae; genus Nicotiana; species Nicotiana benthamiana. The sequence continues at coordinate 145,506,098 of CM067327.1, read as the reverse complement.
TTTGATGACAAGCGAATTTGAGATGTCTATGATGGGTGAGCTAACATTCTTTTTGGGGCTGCAAGTAAAGCAAATGAAAGAAGGAACTTTCATTTGTCAAGCTAAATATTGCAAAGAATTGCTGAAACGATTTGAAATGACCAATGCAAAAGCAATAGCCACTCCCATGAGCACATCCGATCATCTAGACAAAGATGAGAAACGTAAGGAAGTCGACACCAAAAAGTATCGAGGTATGATTGGATCTCTCCTTTATCTTGCTGCTAGTAGACCGGACATCATGTTTAGCGTGTGTTTATGCGCTCGTTATCAATCATGTCCGAAGGAGTCTCACCTTACTGCGGTGAAACGGATATTGAAGTATCTTGTTGGTACTGAAAATGTGGGTCTATGGTACCCCAAAGGTTCTTCATGCCAACTTGTTGGCTATTCCGATTCCGATTTTGCTGGACGCAAATTGGACCGCAAGAGCACTAGTGGCACTTGCCATTTGCTCGGTAGCTCTCTCGTTTCTTGTTTTAGCAAGAAACAAGTAAGTGTTGCGTTGTCCACAACCGAGGCTGAATACGTAGCCGCGGGGAGTTGTTGCGCTCAAATCCTTTGGATGAAATAACAACTCTTGGACTATGGCCTAAGTCTTGATCATATCCCTCTTAGATGTGATAATACTATTGCCATATGCTTGACGAAGAACCCCGTTCTTCATTCAAGAACAAAACACATTGAAATTAGGCATCATTTTATAAGAGATCACGTTCTCAAAGGGGATGTCGAAATTGAATTTGTTGAAACCAAAGATCAATTGGCCGACATCTTTACAAAACCCTTAGAGAAAGAGTCCTTCTTCCTAATTCGTAGTGAACTCGGGATTCTTGACTCCACGTTGATCTAAGTCATGCATTGCATTTTCCCTTTCACATGATTTCTAACTTGAGCGTTGGAGACGTCTAACGAATTTTTGCACGTATCGCCCTAAAGGCAGGGGGAATTTTAAAGATTGATGCAGAATAATCGATTTCTCCTAAGGATAATCGATTTCTCTTTAGTATATAATCGATTATCTAGCATCAATAATCGATTATGTTGATATCATTTGCTTTATTATGTCTTTTACTTTTTCCATTTTTTGCTAATGTCAAAAGGGGGAAGAATAAGGGGCTATGCACTTAATATTTATTGGCATAAATTGAGGGGAAATTCAGATGTTGAGGGGGAACCAATTGCATATCTATATACTTGTTGCATATCTATAATTGTCTTGGATCGTCATTATGAATTATCTAATATGCATATCCCGCTTAAGGTTTGCCATTATCAAAAAGGGGGAAATTGTTGAAACACGTTCTCAAGGCACTATACTAAACGTGTGTTCATATTTATAGGTTTTGATGAATGACAAACTATGCGCAATTGACATATGACGAGGTCCAAGCACAAGCGCGAAATTGATACATAACGAGATTCAAGCACAAGACCAAGAAATAAAGTTATACATGAGTCGTTCTTTAAATTGTGATCTTGATCCGATAACTTGACTCAAGACTTGGCTTCTCTCATAAAAACATTTTTATCAAATCATGCATATTTCATTTAAAGCAAAATGATTTTAAATCATGCATATTTATGTTAGCCAAAATGATTTTAACATGCCTCTAAAATCTGGACTAAGATAATCGATTATGTACTTATGATAATCGATTATGTTAAGTCAGTTGCATGACAATCGATTGTGAACTTATGACAATCGATTGTGTTAAGGCAGTGTCCATCAGAGTTTTTCAAAGCTACAAAATAATCGATTGTGAACTTATGACAATCGATTGTATTAAGGCACTGCCCATCAGAGTTTTTCAAAGCTACAAAATAATCGATTGTAAACTTATGACAATCGATTGTGTTGAGGCAGTGTCTATTAGATTCTTCAAAGACTGATAAATAATCGATTGTTCTCATAGCGTAATCGATTGTGTAACTGACCGTTGCCAAAATATTTTCAAACACCGTCAGGTAATCGATTATAGATTTCTAATAATCGATTGTTTTAAGTAAAATCTGAAAAAGATTTTTTGAACGTTGCCAAGTAATCGATTGTATAATTCTGGCAATCGATTGTTTTATGTAAAATCTGGAAATGATTTTTTGAACGTTGCCAGTAATCGATTATATGTCTTAAATAATCGATTGTTATGCGTAAAATCTGGGAATGATTTTTGGAATGATTGGCAAACAATCGATTGTATCATTTTGACAATCGATTGTCATAGAGTAAAATCAGCAATTCTTAATTGGCAATTAGGCAACGGTAATGCATGGTTTTGACACTATAAATACATCTTCAAATCAGTCTTACAAACACAACAACTGACAATATTATTGCTAAAGCTTGCATACTCTCTTATTCATCATTTTCTATTCATTACATAAGTTTTTGAGAGCCAAATTGTTGACGAAAGTTGTTGCGTTCTTGAGCGTATTTATTTTACTCATATCTACTCTTAAGGAGAGTGTTGTTTTGAGTGCAAAGTGTTTTTATACACTTGAAAGGAAAGTTGTTCCCTTGTATTGCAGGAAGGAACTTGTGATTCCTTTGGTTGAAGTCTTGAAGTGTTGTATCTTCGAGCAAAGGTTGTTGAGGCTTGTGTCCTCAGTTTGTAAAGGTTTGTTGAGCACCCGTAAGCTTAACAGAGTTAGTGGAAATCTCGAGAGAGTCCTCGGGGACTGGACTAGCCACGGGTTGTGATGAACCAGGATACATCGGTGCGTTCGTTCCTATTTATTTACTTATCGCACTTATTTAATTCCTGCAATTTTTACATTCCGCAAGTTTACGCTATTTTTTATTATAACGCTATTCACCCCTTCTCTAGCGTTAAGTGTATTTTCTAACACTAATAACTAGTATACTATATAAATATATTCTATACTAGTATATTATATACTATACTAATAACTACTATACAAGAGATTGCCTTAAACAAAAAAAATTACAAAAAAAGCCCACAAGGCCTGGCCCGCTTAGCCCAGGGCCACATGGGCTTAGGCACGTCACGGGCTGGTCTCACTCATTGAGCCCACGAAGCCCGGGACCGCGAAGCCTGGGTCGCGAAGCCCGTTTAGGCCCGGGCCCGGGACAAAATACAACACTAACATTGCAACAAGATTACTGCCAAAAGAGTGAGTTATACTTGGGACACATCGAAGAAAATGTCTCTGAAAAAACTGTCAATATAAATGCACACAAAGGTACTACGTTGAATTTTCTATATAACATTAATGTTTTTTGGTTGGGATGAAGAAGGCTTTCTTTCTCACTGCCCAAACACTATCCACCATTTGCAAACCGTTTGAGCCGGTTACTCTTTTGATTATCCTCTTTGGAACCTGAAAGTGTTATTAAAAATTTGAAAAAAAAATGAGATGAAAAATTAAAAAAAAAAAGAAAATAAAAATACAAAAAGTAAAAAAGGAAGAAAAGACAAAGAAAATGAAATGAAAAAAATTATTAAAAAAAAAAGAAAAGGAAAAGGAAAGAGAAAACAAAACAAAACAAAGAAAAAAGAAAACCAAAAAATAAAAGTTCCCTGAACTATGTTTGACTTGATTTCAAAAGGATACGTAGGCAACCTCTCTGGGGTTCAGTCACACTAAAACAAAAATTCAAATTCTCCTAAAATTGAAACTGGGGTAGATTGTTATAATGGTCTAGCGATGGCGCCCGAAAGATTCCAAAGTTGTAATTCAATCCAAATTGGGAGGATAAAGTTATTTGGATCTGATACAACAAAATGAGAGAAAATGATAGTCTTATTGGTGAAAACCTACACGGGCACCGTGAGGCGACAACAAGGAGAGAAATTAAAATAAGAGATTCTTGTTATTGAAAACTCGCAAAGAGCACTATAAGGCGATGGTGAGAAGAGAAATGAGAGAGGCCAGCTAGTGAAAACCTACAAAGGGCCCCACTGATCGAAAAGAAGATCCTCACAGCCATCGGCATCGACAAGTCCTGACAAGGTTTCTCGAATTTTGATGTAGAAGTTGTGATGAATTTCTGAGATTCGGACAGTTTAAACAGATCAGGAATCCAGTCAAAAAGTTATGCCATGCTCATTAAAGTCCGTATGTACTCCAGATAAGTCCTTATTTCCTCTCTCCAAAAGGGATACCTCTCGTTTAAATTCATTGTCTTGTCCATTATGTGTTTTCTTTGAATCCATTTTCGTCTAACTCTATTCCGAAACTGAGACAAAGAAGGGATGGCAAGATTGATACAGAGATTTCGTTTGACACGAGCTAATGTGCAAAAAGCACCCAGCTTCAACAGGTGCATCAAGTCGACCGCAACTAGCCATGGCGGCCGATGCTTCGAAATCAAAACTCTTGAAAGGAGAAAATCAAATTGAAGCGCCTATAAAGGTAATTGAAGTTGAAAAGGTTGAGTCCCAGGTGGCTAATCGCCTCGGTAAAAAGTTGAAGAAGCCAAGGTACCCCAAATATTCTGAAATTGAAGTTGGAAGAAAAAAGCTAGAAGAGAAAGGCCTACAAAGGCAAAATAAAGTTCACTACCCAAAAATGGCCAATTTCCGACCGAAAGAAGTAGTCAGAAATTTCCGAAGGAATCAGTCAAAAAATATATAAAAATTTATTTTTAAATTTTTACTAATAGTTACGACTAATATTTCATTTATATCCGTCGTAAATTTTGGCGGAAAATTCCGCGCCACTGTTGGCGACCAATTCAGTCGGAAATAATTTTTTTTTTTTAAATAGCAACCGATTCGATCGGAAATTTTTAGTAAAGTGAGGTTGACTGCTTTGACCAAATTAACGACCGAATGAGTCAAAATATTTTTTAAAACCCTACCAGCACATTTCTTTCTTTTCCTTTCCCTCTTTTCTTCCTTCTCTCTTTTCTTTCTCACTCAAACTTCCCCCACCCAAACCCACCCTTGCCACCAACCAGAGGTGCCGCTGAAGCTCCGTCGAGACTCCGTCTCCACTGCCACCACCCGCTGAAGCTCCGTTAGAGAATAAGAGGGGTTAGATGTACTATTTTTCCCGTCTTCATTACAGGTTTATATATTTTGGATTTTTATTATTTTACACCATCTTTCTTTATGTTTGTGCTGAGCGTATGTGTGTGTTATATGATCGGTGTTGTTTTCATTAACGACAGGGATGCTGGAATAATTATAATAGTTTTGACCCCTACACTCTTTTTTGGCCAGTGATCTCATTATTAATTTGGCAATCTGTCTGATGCACTATATGATCTTTGTTCTTATAGTTTTCCTACATTGTTATACTTTTCTGCCTAGTTCTTACTTTGCGAGGGTGTAAGTAACAGGATTTTGTTGGCTCTTAGTTTAGGCAAGAGTTGTGCAACAAGTTACTTGTCACACCTTCATATATATGTTCTGTGATTTATATGTCTGGAGATATTAAGGAGTAACAATTGCAGATACGTAGCGATGAACAACAATGGTATAACGTTTTCGTGCCTGCAAATTCAACAAATAATGCAGCTTGTTCTCCTTGGACTTACCAGAATGTGCTTGGTATCAGTTTGTCACATATGTATAACATTGATGATTTAGCAGAAGAACTTGTTCGAGGAGTGTAGGGGTGTAGGGGTCAAAACTATCTTTCTTTATGTTGTGCTGAGCATTGTTTCCACTATTTTTATTATTTGGATTTTCATTATTTAACCCAGTTTATTCCACTTTTTAGTACTAAAAATTCTACTTTAAGATGCAATGTCAATTGGGACAATTTAGCTGTGTTGTTGAATCAAAAAGGTGTTTTCAGACAGGAATGCTTAGGATAGAGAGTTAGGTTAATTGTTATCAAATTAGAAGTACTAAATAAACTTGAACTCTTAATTTATTTTAGTTTGTGTATGGTGTAAAAACCCTTGTTGGGATATTATCTCATTCGATCCAACGAGAGCTTATGCTCAAGGGTATGGCCTAATAGTCAATGAAGTGAGTGAAAACCATAGAGAACAAGGTTCAAATTTCAATAGAACAAAACTCGCTAGGTGATTTTTTATAAGATTTGGTGAGTAAAATTACCAGTATCTCTATTAGTGGGAGGTGGGAGATACTCGGTAGAATAGTTATAAATGTGTGCTAGCTAGTTCGAACATTACTATTATCCCAAAAAAAAAAAGAGCTTACGTGATACTTAGTTGGGTCATGGGTGAAGATAAGAGGGGTTAGATATATTATTTTTCTATTGTTTTGGAGGTGTTATCAGACTTGATTTATAGTTTGTGAGTCAAGCTATTGTCATTGATGATAATGACTCTAATGCGCTTCTGTTACATTTCGTCTTTACATTGGTGTTAAAAGTAATCTTGTTAAAACTCTTTAGACAGAAAGCTAATTGTCTTTTGGATCGTTCAGTTTTCAAGATTCTATCTAATCCTTTTATCCTCCTCAATACCAAATAAAAACACTTCCACTTGTTAGTTATGCCTATTTCTTTTGTTTGAGAAATCATTAAGTAATTTAGATTATATGAACGTTCAAGAAGTTATTCAAATTTAATTAGTATAATTAAAGACTTATATTATTTAGAATAGGGATTAATGTGAGATTTCGAGTGTTAAAAAATATTAATTTAAAGAATAAAATATATTAACTAAAGTGCTTTGACATAATGATATGTATATTTATAAAAGGAACCTTTAAAAGAGTATAACTTTGTAACCTGTTTAAATAAATCAAATTATTTTAAATATTTCATTTATAGATTTCTATTTGTGTAGATGGAATTTCTCTATCGTAGATGGATATATAACAGGAATCATCCTTATCGTGGGGGGGTTGAGGTATGAATTTATTGAAGGGATTGTTGAATTTATTGCTAAGGCTCAAATACTTAATGATTTTCTTATTGGAGGAAGGATTAGGTGTCCTTGTGTGAAATGTAAATGTGTTAAGTTATTGACATCAAATGAAGTTAAAGTCCGTCTCTACAAGAAAGGGTTTGTAGAAAATTATTATATATGGACTGCTCACGGGGTGAATCATGTTAGTCTAGATAATGCTAACTTTCATAATTCTTTTGGTGGTGAGGGTAGCCCCATTTCAGAGCATAATGTTGAAAATTCTGATATAATGAAATGATGAGGGATGTTTTTGGGACGTTTCCTAGGGTTCAATCCGAACCAAATGATGAGGCGAAGCGTTTCTATGAATAGTTACTAGAAGCTAGTCGTCCATTGTATGGAGGTTCGGTGCATTCCAAGTTGTCTGTTGCAGTTAGATTGCTAAGTATTAACTCGGATAGTTCTATTTCCCAAGGGGGCATGGATTCTATTATTGGGCTTATGAATGAATTTAATCCGAGTAACATTGGCTTACCAAAAGATTTTTACACTGCTAAAAATTAGTTTCTAGGTTGTGTCTTTCATCAAAGAGAATTGATTGTCGTGAGAAATGCTGCATGTTACTCTATAAGGATGATGCATCTCTACAGAACTGTAAATTTTATAATCAGTCTCGTTTTAAGGAAGTCACAAATGCCAATACAAAAAAGAAAGTTCCAGTTAAAGCGATGCATTACTTACCTCTTATACCTAGGTTAAAAAGGTTGTATGCATCAATAAGCTCTACTCCTCATATAAGATGGCACTACGTACATAGAAGGTCACCTGGTATACTCTGCCATCCGTCAGATGAGAAGCATGAAAGTATTTTGATAGGGTGTTCCCCGAGTTTGCTATATCGGTATGTCCTTATAATTATATTTTGATGGAAAAGCGTGAAAGCATTTAGATTTATTTACAAGTAGGCTATATCGATATATCCTTATAATTATATGTGTTAATTACGTGATTGTTAGGTTGTTTATTTATTTCTTTAGTCGTTTAATTATTTATATTTACTACACTTATTGTATTTTTCGTTTTGTATTTTATTATGATTATATTTTAGATGTGGCATCTAAGGGGAAGGAAAAAATGAAATATAAGAAGAAAAAATAATCTGTTTCCAACTTCCTCAACAATGCCAACTATGAGTCATCCTCTTCCTCATCCTCCTCAGTCGACTTCATTGTCACCTACCTTGTTTACTATTCCCCTCCATCTAATAATTGAGTTCAGTATTATTCTATGCCTGTTAAATACAGTCAAAGTAACACCGTTTTTAACTTTGTACATATACCTTCTATACCATTATCTTTACCGGGCTTTCATGGTAGTCAACTTGGTGGCCCACCAGCTGTTGCACCCTCGGTCTTTTATGGTATTCAACATACTAACTCACCAGCTGCTGCACCCGCGGGCTTTCATGGTAGTCAGCATACTAGCTCACCAGCTGCTACAACCCCGAGCTTTCATGGTAGTCAGCTTACTTGCTCAGCAGCTGTTGCACCCCCCCCCCCTCGAGCTTTCATGGTAGTGTGCATGATGGTGCATCTTTTGTTGCTCCATCATCTTCCAGTCCATCATCATCATCCATTTCCAGCATATCTAGGTTGGATATTAAAAGTTCTCGCCCAGCCACATCTAGTGCTGCTTCTGCACCATTTCGTAGACGCATGCAGAATCTTGGATGGGATGTACAATTTGATAGTTATAATTAAGTGATAATCGTCCCCCACAAGGACGAGTAAGAAGGTTCTTATATAAATTTTTATGTTTTGAATGTACATTTAGATATGTTAACATTAAGGAGTATTTATTTACAACTAAAAGGTGTTTATTAATTATATATATGCTAACTTTAATGTAGGTGTTTGTCATCCTTTCAATCTACACATTTGGTTACAGATTCTATGAAGCCATTTTATCATGAGTCATGGACTTCTTGAAGAAAGATACCGTGCAACATTAGAGAGCAAATATAAAATCAATTTACGGTAAAAGTTAATTATATTTATTAATAATCATCGTCTTCATCTAATATTACTTTTTTATATTGCAGACAAGGTGTACATGACATCCTCAACATCAAAATGCAATAAATAGTATTTTTGAGAAGAAAGTTGTTATAAGGATTAAAGATACTATGTGTGTTGCTCGAAATTACGGTAAAAAATCGAAATGGTTAAGAGTAGATGTTTGGGATAAACTTCTTGAGAACTGGAATACCCTAGAATGGAAGGCAAAGAGTGAACAAGCAAAGGCAAACCGTGCCTCTAAAAAAGGTGGCTCGTTGCACACAGGAGGTTCGATTATTTTTGAGGCCCATAAACTAAGAATGATAATTATTTATAAAAAAAATTCTTAGTTTTACATATAGAATGTTATGTGTGTAAAGTCTAACTCATACTTTTTCTTATGAAGAAAAAGGAAAGAGGGCGAAATGTGAGTTAGCTGAGGTCTTCGAGGAGTTGCATAAGAAAAGAAAAAAGGATGGTACAAGATAACAATAAGTGGAGACGCGTGCATCAGAAACATATGTAAAATTTTAACTTCATAATTTATGATTTATTATTATTAGTTTTTTTTTACATAATAGTTATATTTTTCATTCGAGGAAGAATATCATAAAATGTTGGAATAATGGCAACAAACTCAGCCTCCTTCAACTCAACCAACACTTGATGATATGGCTTCATTGTGACAGAGGCACCAGGTGGAGCAAACAAAGGCAGAGTCTACATACTATGAGTACATCGACCTACAGGTCATCCAAAGCCACTCTTAGCCAATTCCTCTCCTCAAAATTAAGAACAAAATGGAAGATATGAGAAGCGAAATTCATGGATTGAGGCAACAATTGGACTCCAATATGGAACAGTTATGAAGATGCAGAAATTCTTGCGTAAACATGGGTATGATTTATCCGATGATGAGGATGAACAAATTGAATCTGACATGTCGTAGTTTAATTGTAATGTTTTGGTTGATTGGTAAACTTTATTGTAAGAAACAACTTTATGTATTTGCTTTAAACTTGAATATGGGCTGATATTTGGATGTTTTTATGCCCAAAAGTGTTAGGCTTAAATTTTGGTATTGTTAGTTTAAGTTGTGTTAATGGTTGGCATTGTTGGTTTAGAATTTTTTAATGTATTGTTAATTTAGATAGTGTTAATATATTGTTGGTTCGTATTATTATATTAATGTATCGTTGGTTTAGATTGTTGGTTGGTATGTTTTTGTTTGTGATAATTTGATAGGTGGTGTAGCTCGTAATTGGGCAGAATTCTGCCTAGTTTTATACGAAATTTTGACTAAAACTGTTGGAAAGCTCCCTAAAGTTAACAATAAATTGTCAAATTTTTGATTGATTCGGCCGGAATTTTTTTAAAGAAAATTAATATTCAGAAATTTTTGACGGATTCCGTGGGAAATTAATAAAATTTTAATTTTAATTATTAATTTTTGACAGATTCAGTCGAAAATTGCAACAAAAAAATATTAATATTCAACAGTTTTCGTCGGAAAATAAATAAAAATTAATTTTAATTATTAATTTTCCTTGTATTATTACGACTGATTCAGTCGATAAATTCTGACCGCTTTAGTCAGAAAGGGGAATTTTTTGGTCATCTAACCTTTTCGAAATTTGCGACTACTTTAGTCGAAAATTACCGATGGATTCAGTCGGAATTCCGACCAAATTCTGTCGGAAAGTGTCAGAAATACGTGATTTCCGACCGAATTCCGACCGTTTTGGCCTTCGAAAATCTGCCATTTTCTAGTAATGGTTGGAAGAGGTTATGTCCCATGCGACTAGCCGTTGCAGCAAAGTTTGCAGAGCCAAAAGTTCCCCAATGTTCCGAAGAAAAGAAAAAAAAATGAAAAAAAAGAATAAAAAAAAGAAAAAGAAAAAAGCAAAAAGAAAAGGAAGTCAGAAAGGAAAGGCTTACGAAGGCAAAATAAAGTCGAAAAGGTTGAGTTCCACCAACCAACCATCATGGCAAGATCTGGAAAAAACCAGAGGTTCTCAGGGCCTGAAATGAAATTGGTCCCCAGGAAACAAGCGGTTGCAATTGAGATCTTCATCAAAGAAGCTGGGCCGAGATCAAGTGATCAAAAACAATCAAGGCCACAAAACCAACCACCATTTCAAACTAACATATGTTCTTTGTTTGACAATTTGAAACAGGTGCAATCCAAAGCAACCGTGCAAGAAGTAAGTGCAACCAGAAAAAGAAAAAGAAATGGGCAAGTGCTAGAAACAGCTTTGCATCCACAATTCATAAAAAGGGAAGTCCCCTCCAAGTTCTCTCCCCCATTTACTCATTCCACGAAATAAAAAGAAAAAGAAAACAAAATGAAAAAAAAAAGATTAAGAAAAAGGTAGCTTAGGACCCCAATCTCTATTTTTATGCTTTTCCAACCTAGGACTCCAATCCCTAATTGAGATTTTTTTAGACATAGGGCATCCATTCCTTAGTCGTCTTTTGCCAACATAGGGCCTCCAATCCTTGAGTTGAGATTTTTAGTAGGGCCTACATTCCCTAGTCGTCTTTTTTGCCAACATTAGGCCTCCTATCCCTGAGTTGAGATTTTTTAGACATAGAGCCTCCATTCCCTAGTTGCCTTTTTTTGCGAACATTAGGGATCCAATCCCTGAGTTGAGATTTTTAGACATAGGGTCTCCATTCCCTAGTCGTTTTTTTTTTGCCAACATTAAGACTCCAATCCATGAGTTGAGATTTAGACATAGGTCCTCCATTCCCTAGTTGCCTTTTTGCCAACATTAGGGCTCCAATCCCCGAGTTGAGATTTTTAGACATATGGCCTCCATTCTCTAGACGCTCTTTTTGCCAACATTAGGGCTCCAATCCCTGAGTTGAGATTTTTAGACAAAGGGCCTCCATTTCGTAGTCGCATTTAGGGCTCCAATTCCTGAGTTGAGATTTTTAGACATAGGGCCTCCATTCCATAGTCTCCTTTTTGCCAACATTAGGGCTCCAATCCCTGAGTTGAGATTTTTAGACATAGGGCCTCCAATCCCTAGTTGCCTTTTTGTCAACATTAGGGATCAAATCCCTGAGTTGAAATTTCCCAAACCCAAAGCAAATTACCCCTTTACCCATCCAAACCCGACCAAACCAACCCGAACCCGTCTGTTACCCGGTTCAAATCTCACTCAGCAACCAAACGACCCCGATTCTTTGAGCCCCAATCCCAGCCCTTTGATTTATTTCAATCGGACGACTCAGAACTGGGACCGTTTCTAATATATATATATATATATATATATACAAAATTTTCCTACCCCCTCCCCCAACTCATCTCTCACTTCATCTCCTCCACCATTAGATATAGCCATCAACCCTAGTGCCTCCCTAGCTTCCTCCGGTGGCGGCACCACCCTCAAACCGGCCAAAATTAACATCACAAACTCCCCATTACCTCCTCTTCCCTAATATCTACTCCATTTCCTTCGAATCACCCTAGATTCCGTCGAATCTTGATTTGAAGAGCTGAACCCTAAAACCCCAACAAAAAAAATCAAATCGCCAAGTTTATTGAAGATTTAAGTTTGAAATCGACTTTATTCGTGTGTTTTCATTTGAGAACACATGATTAAGGTCTATTTTTGAAGATTAATTCAAGACAATTTGTTCGCCTGGATTTGATAGGTATTTTCAGTATTTCCTCTTTTTCATTTATCCATATCTTCTTCAATTTTCTTCTGTTTTCTCAAAATTATCTCTGCATGTGTTTCTTTTAATTTAGGTTGTATGTTAACTATTATCTTCATTAGTTTTATTTTGATTCGTTAGTTTAGTTTCGTTTGATTTTTCCTTTAGTTTTGGGCCATTAAGAGCCTTTGGTTCAGGGAGTCTAATAGACTCTTATTGCCCTTTATTTTTTGCCTTCTCGAATCTTCTGTTGAGGTTTTGAATTAGACTTGGGCCCAAAGAAAAGGGATAATCCAGGTCTTGTTAGACTCATGCCAGTATTGAACTATTTGGTCAGTTTGACCCATGACCCTTTTGGCTTCAGGGTAAAAACAGGGTTCCTAGGGGTTAATTTAAGAATTTAGGTTAGGGAATATCTTTATAACTGATTTAGGAAGCTGCTAGGAAGGTGCCTTTAGGACTAAACAGATTTTAAACTAAAGGTACTTGAGCAAAAATAAAAATTTAATAAGGTTTAAAGTGCAAAAATAAATTCACTCTTGCTGCCTTTAAAGCTTGTCTATAAAGGCACTCTTTCTTCATTCACAAGTTAGATGGGAGAGACTAAAAATTCTGAAAAAGTTGCAAACGACTGAGTTTTAGAACTTTGAAAGAATATTAAAAATCCCCTACACTTCTTTGATCAAAATTGATCTAATTATGTCTTAGAACCTCTTAGCTAATAAGATTTTAGAGACTATATAATTGGTTGTTCACCTCGGCTTTTTCCTGATTGGAAGAAGTAGATTTCCATTTGGCGTTACTGGTCTTTCAAAGCTGATTTTGTTTGCTACTGCTATTAGCTGACTCCAGGCACAATTTTGATTTGTTTTTTTTTGTTGTATCCAGGTAATTTTCCAAACCGTGGACAACAATTTGAGTATGAGCATGTATTTTAAGTTGAAAACTTGTTAAATATAAGCTGTATTTGAATTTAGTTCTTCTGTTTCTTTTACTTCTTCAACATTCCGTAATAAATCTCGAACTATACATGTTATTTAAGCTTCCCCTTCTGTTATTCATATGTTATGAAAATAAATCTATGTTGTTAAGTATTTATTAGGATTGTTGGTTTTAAATGGGTGGTGTGTTATATTCTGGATTCTTTTGCTTTGAGTAATGTACGAATTCAATTGAGGGATGTTTTAATGGAGCTGCAGTTCTGTTCATATGTGTGGATAGTAGGGAATAAGTGTAGTAGAAATCTCAGAAGAGTTAAGCACGTTTCATATATGCTTTAGCCTGTTAAAATCAGTGTTGTTGAGAAACTTGTTTGAATCTGTTTAAGTTGATGTTCCTAAGGTCCGAAACTAGAAATTTTCATGTTGGAGTTTATCTAGTGTTGTATTTGCTATTTGGAAAACTATTTAGTACTCTACTTTGTAGAATCGTTAATAATTTTAAAGTCATTAATCAGTTTACAATCATTTGGATAAGAAAATAGTTTAGGTGAGGACCTTAAGGGTCAAGCTATGTATAGAATTACTATGGGTGTGACTGTAAGCATGTTTAAGCCAAGTTTGATATTTTGATAATCCCTAAGGTCTTTATTTGCTGCTGTATGTATGAAAAATGGGTTTAATTGGGGTTTGAAGCTCATACAAATGTCCATTAAGTTAGTTTGAACTTATTTAAATCTCATGGCATGTATAGTTATGTATTGTTGACAGTTAGATGGGTTCAATATTAATACACTTTTAATTTTTTGATATTGTACGCATGCCTCCCTATTTCGTCCTTGGTTCTCAAAAGATGTAGGCCATTTTTAGGCAGGGGAACGTGAGGCCACCTGAAACGGAACTGCATGGCCTTATCATGTTTAGGCCTGCTTTTTAATTTCCCCACCTAAATGTTGTTGATGGCCCAAGCCATTTTCTTTCAAATAATCGGCCATGTCTCTTCAAGGGAATTTTCTTTTAATTAATTTGAACGTTAGTATTAAAAGTAGAGTTCAAATTCCATTAGGGTTTAATTAATTAGATTTCAATAAATAGATTTGGGGTGTACCATATTAAGTAAGATATAGTTTATGGCCCTCAAAGTTTAGTTTGAGAATTTTTCCTTTAAAATTGGAATCGAGGTGTGCCGTACCAAATAAAAATACCAAAATGTATGGCCTTTGCTTAATTAATATTTAAATCCTTAGGAATCGAAGCGTGCTATTTCGTCGAATTTTCCATGACCCTTACAAATTTGAAAGTGCATAGTTGCTTTAGGTGCGCTATTTAAAAAATTACTTTCCTAAACTCAGGTATGCATTTCATGTGACCCAAAACCAAATCTCAATAATGTTAAGTAAAATATAACGTGGACCGCGGGTGCGTTTCATGTGGCATGGTTCAAAGACTTATTTTAGATAACGTTGAATCTTCCTAAAATTAATTAAAAACGGTTATTAATTTAAAATTATACCATATGCTAAAACATGTATTAAAATCAGTTAATAGGCCAATTATGATAGTTTAAGTGACCGTGCTAGAACCGCGGAATTCGTGGGTGCCTAACACCTTTCCTCGGGTTAACAGAATTTCTTATTCAAAATTTCTAATTCGCACTCTTCAAAAAGAAAGTCGAATTTTCCTCGATTTGGAATTTTAAAATAAAACGATGACTTGGGACATCCGAAAATAAACTATTCTAAGTGGCGACTCTGAACAAAAATGAATAAATAATCTCATTACGAATAATGTCATTTAAATTGAAAAAACTCTTATTATACTTCCTTCGGAGCACTTATACATTTTTCCAATAAAAAATCTACGTTCAAATGATAATAAAAGATTAATCTTACATTTCACTTAGATTTTTAAAGTTAATTTTAAAGTTTTAATATTAAAAAGATAATTAAATTACTTTTTCTGATATCAAATTTATTTTTAACAGATAAAAGATTGACCAACATGTCTTATTAGTTTTCTAGTTGAAACGTATAAAATTCAACTTTCGCTGTATGATTGACACCCAAAATTTCAACCATTTTTTCAATGTTTTGTATTTTACATTAGTATAAGTCAATTTGCTAAAAGGCTTTAATATATTGCCTATGAAAATAAGAAACGTGGAAAACTTTCAAACAGAAGAAGACAAACAAGAAATACCAAACCAAACTGCAGGCGCGTGACAGCATGGTACAGTGGGTCCCATAAATGAGATCAGCTACTTCCTAGTGCTGGCGCGTGTACAAATCTTCCTCACAAATTTCTGTATGAAAAGACAACATTTGTCCTACTATTTCACCCGCAACTCCGTAGCCTCTTAATATACTCTCTTCATAATTCCTAATTTTTTATTAATTAAAAGAATTTCACTATCTATCAACTGTTGATTTTTCAAACTAATTAATTGGTTTGTCTTCCTTGTTTTCAACGAAAAACTCTGAGAATACTGAGATTGAGAAAGAAAAAAAAAATAGAGAGAGAGATTTTGTAGAAGCAGAGAATAATTAAGAAGTGTTAAGTATGTGGAATTGATTTAGATTTTAATATTTAATGATAATGGATATGAGGAAAAATCAAAACGGTGGAAACAGTAGTTATGATTATTCATTCAAGATTTTGCTAGTTGGAGATTCTGGAGTTGGAAAAAGCAGTCTTCTTCTCAGCTTTATTTCTCAGCATCCTCCTCAGGATCTTTCTCCTACTATTGGTATATAAATTAAACACCCTTTTTATAGTTCTAATCCATTTTGGTTGAGTTTAATTTTGTGTCACTAGTTGTTCCTGTTCATGGGTTTTGTTTGTTTTTGTTTGTTATTTTACTGAACTAGCTTAGTTCTATAGGTTTCAGATTCTGAGTCTGAAGAATTGGAAAATTTTGATCTTTGTTATATATATGTCATACTTTTGCTTTGTATTTTTTATGTGGTTGTTTGGTTGAGGTTGAAGGAGAGCCTTGGAGCAACAATAAGATTGTCTCTATGTATGTGACATGTTCAGGTCTGAGGCGTAGAATCAGCACTTAACCCTCGCAATTGGATAGGCTTAGTGTAGGCTGCCTACATCATACTTCCGGAGGTACCGCCCTTCCTCAGTTCCCCATGAATGCGGGTTTTTGTTTGTTTGGTTGATTCTGCTTATTTCCATTATGGCTTTCTTCAGGTTACCTGGAAACTGACCTATATTATGTTCTATGGTCTCAAATATTAGTTGTTTTGACAGATTTGGATTTGTTTTTAAAGATTTGACCTTTTAGAAACTAAGGAGTATTTATAGGAGTACCTTATTTTTTTCCAAATACACCCTTACTACTTCCATTAGTAGCGTGTTAATTAATTGAAACATTTGAGAACTATTAAATATCTTAATTAAGGGGTGTACAAAAACCTTAAAAGACAGGTAATATGAACTAGAGCTAGTAGTCAATTAGCCCTGGCATATCTCTGGAAGTTGATGTGATTGCTTTTTTATGGGAAAGGAAATGTGTATCTATTGCACTTTGATACTTATCATTTCTTTACCTTTTCATACATTTCTATACTATTTTATTTGCTTCTTTCCTCGTGCCGAGGGATTATTAGAAACAACCTCTCTATATTCACGGTAGGGTAAGGTCTATGTATTTACTGTCCTCTCCAGATCCCACTTGTGGGGTTATACTGGATTTGTTATTGTTGTATACTAGGATTACGACGACTGATGCATAGACAAGTAAGACTAGCTTTTCTCATTGGCCTGACTGTAAGAAGGTAGTCGAAGAAGCTTATAAAACGGAAATAATTCAATTTGTGGGAGGTGGAGCTTAAATTTACTACGAATGGTACTGTTTACAGAGAGTATCAATTGCTTCAATTTAATGGAAGGTTTTCTCCCTGGAGTTTAATGATAAGGGATGAACTTACTTTAGGTTTTGACTCCACGAGACAAGACAGATGGTGATTGTTACGGATTGTAACTTCCTGGTATCAAATTAGAATTTGCTCTGCATCTGTAAGCTGAGACGTGATAAAATTTCATCCATATGACACTTGCCAACTTGAAACTCGTTATGTAGTCATTAAACTTGTAATCTGCTTCCAACTTAACGTTGTCGTCATTAAGTTTCACCATGTCGAGCCCCATAAGCATAATCCTATATGTTATCACAAGGACAAAATCTTATAACCATCGTCTTTTTGGTCATTGAAAGCTGAATGTCTGAGGAGATTGAAATGGGAGTATTTATCACCATGTTTTTGTTTCCTGTGAAGCAGTAGCTCTCAAAACTCTACAACCACCCTTACCTTGTTCCGTTATACTTCGCAACTTTGGGATAGGGACTAATAATCACTTGTAATTCCCTGTATGCTGTTTGCTTGACCTAATGTGCTAGTAGTTCACGCATTAAAATATCTAAAAAATATTGTGCAATAGAAATAATAAATTTTCATATGCAAATTGCAGTGGCTGTCCCATTCTTCGTGTGAGGATGCCAATCATTGTCATGATTTAGGTGGCACATATTTTGCCCTTTGCACGCCCTTGTTTTTAAGAAGTTAAAACTTCTTCTCTCCTAAACATAGTTCAAATATGTTAGCATTTTCTACTTTTTCTCTGAATCAGAGAAGTCTACACAATAGTTTTCAGTTACCATTGGTAGAATTCTTCTTCAACTAAATCACCTAGTGGTTTTTTTTCTGGCTGAAAAAGATAGATATTGCAGCAATAGACATGCTCCTTAGTTGTCGTAGAAGTTAATTGCAATATTCTTTTCTTTTACTCGGTTCATTACAGAAGTTGAAACATGAATAGGTGAACAAACACATCAAGTTTTCCCTAATTGAGAGGGCCAAATGCGTTTCGTTTACTATTTTGATTAACAAAAGAAATGGAGAAAGCAGATCTCGTCTCTCACATTTTATTTTGAAATGTTAAGGCGTGGACTTCAAAATCAGGATGCTAACAGTTGGTGGCAAGAGGTTGAAATTAACAATTTGGGATACAGGTAATAAAACATAATTTTGAGGTTACGCTATTATTTTTGGGAAACCATACCAGCTCGTGGAAAAGAAAATCAGTTAAATAAAAGCAGTAGAGAGAGGTGTTAGAACTCTTCCTGTTTTACAATTTCAAAGTAAGGCTGGGTTTCTGAGTATAAGTTATCTCCCTGCAGCTGGACAAGAGAGGTTTGGGGCGTTGACTAGCTCGTATTATAAAGGGGCTCACGGAATTATACTAGGTAAGCCATCAGAGGAAGTGTAGTATTATCAGAGCTTCCTGTTAAGTCGTTTCTTTCATTGACCATATGTGATTACCTTCCTAAAGTTGATCAGGTACTTTTCAATTCTTATTTTCCCCGTGTGTGAGGAAAGCAACTGCAAGGGAGATTTCAAATCCTTTTGGACATTAATAAATGTGTCAGAATATGTGAGGGTGGGTGGTGGGTGGGGAGTATTTGCATAATTTGTAATCGTTAGATGTGTTGTTACAGGGGTGAACTGCTAAACATTGTTCCTTGTACTTAATTCTTTTTCGCCGAGGTGCTAGTTGCTTGCTATTATGATTGACCGATATTGATCTTTTTTCTCATCTCAGTGTACGATGTAACAAGGCGAGAGACCTTTACGAACTTATCAGAAACCTGGGCGAAGGATATTAAGTTTTACTCCACGAATCCTGAGTGTATCAAGATGCTAGTCGGGAACAAAGTCGATAGGGTAACTGTGGCTTATCCTTTTGTATCATCGTGAAGTCAAATGTTAGCTAATCCATTCATTTTGTTTGCATTTACCTAGGATGAGGAGCAAGATGTGAAAGTTATTGGTTCATAATTTGAATTTAACAAAATTCTTATTTTTGACTTGCAATGAGCTATTAAAAGAGTGATATCCGGCATATCTGTAATATTCATCAGGAAAGGTTTGATGATCATTCTTAAGTAACTGTCTGTGAACCTAATCTAGAAATGCATGTTGCAACTCACCTCTTCACTAAAATAAATTGGTCAAACCTTTTGAAGTTGAAGTATTTCACACTTCGCCTTTGACGTCCAAAAATATTGCTAAAGCCATTTATGGTCGTTTAATATTTTTCTTCTTCGGTCATGCTCAAGTAGTCTCATCTTTAGGATATATGCACACAAAAAAGGGTCAAATTCACTTGCGATGAATTTTCTCATGTTACTAACGTATACTATTTCCAGGATAGTGAAAGGGCTGTAACTAGAGAAGAAGGCCTGGCATTTGCAAAGGAGCACAATTGTTTATTTCTTGAATGTAGTGCTAGGACAAGAGAAAATGTGCAGCTGTGTTTTAAAGATCTCACAAAAAAGGTACTCCTCTTAGGCTCGTTTTTCTAGTTTTTTCTCCTCCACTATTGTTTAAGATATAGCCGATCAGATTTTCTTGTGGCTGATGTATTGATGTTTGGTTTTCCAAATAAACGAACACAGGTCAACGTAAACAAAAAGGGGATAGCAAACATGTGTAACGTCTTATTAGAAAACCATATCCCTTGCGGATTATTTTTCCCCCATTCGCGGGATAACCTTTTAGCCTACTGGATTCCCTACTATAATTTGGAGCTATATTCTCCTTTTTTTATTTTGCAACAAATTCAGTTTATAAATATAATCTCCAAATATTGTATATAAGTGGAAAACCAAATGATCCTGTGTTGGATGGGAGAAAAGAGTGATGCTCAATGCCTACTGATTATTTGTTGGACAAATTTGCTGAAATTAACCGGGGCATCATATACGTTGATTGCTCTAGTGGTAGGCATCCTCCGCTTTTAATAAAGAGGTTGTGAGTTCGAGTTACCCCAAGAGCAAGGAGGGGAGTTTTTGGAGGGAAGGATGCTCGGAAACAGCCTCTCTACCCCCGGATGTGAGTTTTTGTAGGGGTAAGGTCTGCGTACACGCTACCCTTCCCAGACCCACTAGTGGAATTATACTAGGTTATTGTTGTTGTAGTCCCATTCAAGTTTGATTTCGACTATCTTGAGCTATAACTATGCCTTGTTTTTGGAAATTAAACTAATATGTTTTCTGGAAAAGAAAAAGAAACCAAGGTATGTTTTCAGACAGTTGTTCTCTAAAAACATCTTACCTGAAAGTTTAAAATACAAGATGCTTTACTTTAGTAGAAACGTTGTGCTGGGCTTTTCATTAGTCTGGGGATTTTGCAAAAATATTTAATTGTTCTTAAATGGAAATTGATTCCCTGATAAGAATTTGAAAGCTAAAGTGGCTCAGCGCGTTGAAAATACTGGAGGGTGTAATATGTCACTTTTAAAGGTTTATGGGTCACTAGTAGTGTATAGTTGAGAGCTTCTTGAGTGCTTGATTGAGCAGCTAGCGGAGACGTACTTTGAAGTATGGGTAGTGGCTCGTAGTTGGGATTTATGTTGCTCGAATCTAGAGGCGGATTCAAAATTTAAACTCTCAAGTTTTAAGGTTTTAGAATTGACCCATTATATTTTTTATGTTATGGGTTCATAACTACTATTTTTATAATTTTAATGATTTTTTGTACATATATTTTAATGCACATAGAAAGTTAGCACACTACATGCGCCGCTGCTCGGATCCTCCAAAGTCCTGCAGCATTTGTGTGCATATTTGGAGGACCCAACATGGATGGAGCTGCATTTTTTGAAGTATCCGAGCAACATAGGCTATGATCCGTTAGTTCCAAGCTCGTGCTTGACCCATTGAGGAGGACATCTTCTTTGGCATCTCTTTTCTGTGATCGTCCATGATGCGACTCCTCATCTATTTCGTCGTCATAGAGATGGTCCCTTGATCCCTTGATGATCTCAATCACCCTGAAACACAATATCTCAGCTCTGCAGTTTATCATTCAGAAAACATTCTTTGTAATTGTTCATATGATTGAATCTGTACACTTTTGCTTAGCGTTTGCTAACTGCTCAATTTCACTTGCAGATACTGGAGGTGCCAAGTCTACAGGAGAAAGGCTCAACAGTAGTGAAGAACCAAATTTTGAAACAGAAAGAAGCGCACAAGTCTCGACATAGCGAAAAATGTTGCTCCTAGTTGAGATATATGCTTGCTGTATTCAAAAACGGGGCGATGCTAGTATATGAGGATTTGCAGTCGAATGACAATTAGTTCATCGTACAGTCGGGGGAAGGTGTTCTTCGTTTTCTTGATGGCCATAGCTAGATTATATTCGTGTATCTAGTTGTAAAGGTTTTTTTTTCTTTTTTTTTCATTTGTTAATCTTTAAAAGAGTGGTTGCATAATAGCGTCTCGCAGGGAGATGTAATCTATGTTGCGCAGACTTTTCAAAATACTATCGTACTTGTATCGGATCCTCCAAAAATGTATTACTTTTGAAGAATCTGACACACACACAACATTTTTATAGAGTCCGATCAACATAGGAGGTAACAAAGTGTTATACCCAAGACATTTTTGGCTTATAGTAAGTGGTCAAGGATAAAAAAAAATGTAAAAGATCAGTGTCCAATCTCTTTAAAGATTGGTAGTTTTAGTTTATGTCTCGTGGAGAGACGATTAAGCTAAGTTTTGTACCAAAACAAATTTTGGGCTTTATACAAAGTTGTACAAGCTGAAAAAATTAAGTATATTCTTTGAGTGAATTCTTGTTTGTTTGGTATAAAATCCTAGAAATGATATCGGACAACCACTCTAAAGGGCTACTATTAGTAATTAGTCAGTGCAGCCATTCTAAAGGGATTATTTAGAAATTGGTTGGTGCGTCTTGAATTTTAATGTTTTAGTTTTGACAAAAATGTCGAGAGTTGATATGAAGTAAGATTTTAGTTTAAAATTGTAGAATTATTACTGGCTAATTGTTAGCATATTTGGTTCCACGTTCATGTATTTTGTGTTTATATTATAGTTGGGTTTAATTATCTGCATTTGGCTGATTCTTTATTCCGTATAATAGGAACAAGGCTGGATCATGTATATATGTAATAAAAGATTCCAGAGATCCTTTGGCAGTTTTCGAAGTAATAATTGTACGGGGTATTTTGTTTGGTCGTTCTCATTTAACTTATATTTATTTTGTAAATTTTTTTTACTTGTACCCACTTTTTAAATAACTTCAACCTCCTTTCTCTTTCTCCTTCGTTTTCGTTTTCATTTTTTTCTTCTTCTTCTTCTTCTTCTTCTTCTTCTTTTTTTTTTGCTTGCTGTTGGTATTGTTATGAAACTTTAGTTCACGAGATGATTGCCATAAATATGTATATTAGATTATATAAAAATAAATTATAAATAATTATGTAAGTTAGTAGACAATAATTTATGAATATTTTCACCTACGTAAGTTAGTAGACAATGATAATTCTGTTCATTTTACGTTTATTCTTTTCAAAATTTATGATTTAGATACTATTGGCAATCTGATTATTTATCTAGTATGTTAGAAAGTTTTTTAAAAAACTTTAGCTTATATAGTGCTGAAATTTTTATAAATGAACTAAATAACTTCAGCTCTAGAGTTGAAGTTCCACAGTTACATTACAAAATAAGAAATTCAGCTCTAGAGCTGAAGTTCGTCAGTTACAAAAACAAAAATTTAAGCTCTAGAGTGAAGTTCGCTAGTTACAAAAACAAAAAATTCGCTAGTTACAAAAACAAAAACTTCAGCAATTAGCAAATAGAGAATAAAACTTTAGCTACTATGTTTAAGTTCAGCAACTACAAACAAAAATTTCAGCACACTTGATTCAGCACAATTGCTACTTCGGGCATGTCTACTAGAATGCTGAAGTTTTGCGTGATTGCATTTGCTACTTCTGCCCCGTATGCTGAAATTATGCGAAAAAGCGAGTACACTTGTAATTTTTTCTATAAAGCGGGTACGAATTAAACGTGACACAAAAGACGGGTATAAATACAAATATTCCGTTTTCTGAGTATATGAAACTTTGAAAAATGTCTCCGTCGAGAGAGTTGAGAATCTAGTTAATGACTATATTATTACACTGTTTGCATTGATCGAAGAGTGGTGAATCAACATCGGGACGAGTATAATTGCTATTGATAAGCCCTATTCTCTTCTTTACAAAAAGTGTAATTATAACTTCCCTTCTCCAAGCACCAAAACAACCACCATTGAATTGCTTAGTAACTAATATAATGTCATGATCAAAAATTACGTGACCGGCACCCTGCACAATATCCGACCCGAGCGAACCAAATCATACGATGCATTGAAATCATATGCATGATAATTTCAATTTAATTGAGGAAGCTCCTTTAAAATTATATACATTTTCAAGTTAAATGATAACAAAAAAATTATGATACCTTTCATGATAATAACAATGAGACTAAGTAAAATAAGTATATTTTCATGTATGTCGTATACAACCCCGTTACTATAACCTTTCACAATTATCTATGAAGCATGTATACCAAAGAATAGAATTAAACACTTGGGTTAATACCTGACTAGCATAAATTAAGAAACAACATAATAGCTACCACGAAATAAGAGTTGTGCCGTACCATATACCTCAGGAAGAGAGTTATCCTAGCCTTGACCGCATGCCACATATCATACTTCATCTTGAAACATGTAAAGTGAGCAAGACCTTAAAGGAGGCCCCCTAAGAGATGTACACCACGATGGTACTTCATGAGTATCATAGACTGTCTCTAACTTAAGTTCTTGGGACAAACTTTATAAAAAATAATGCACCAATATTTGATATAAAACGATAATTTTTTTTATCAATTCGTGATCTTTATCATTGTAAATAGAAGATAAGTAAAATATAAACACAATATATAGTTTTAAAGAATTTATATCAACTCAAAACTTTGGTTAAAATTATATAAAATCATTCCATTTTTTCAAATCATGAAATTACTTTCGACACCTTGGATCTAAACATAAGAAAGTCATCTTTGCCTTTAATTTGGAGTATTATACCATACAAAAAGGTTAATTAGGTTGTGTACCTAGTAAAAAATATCATATACACTACTTACTCAGGTCGTCTCATTATATTTCAGTACGAATCGACTCAATCATGCTAATAATAGCACAAAATAGCCTCTCGAGAGAGCACTCTGCCGTAGTCTATACCATTAAGTGGGCATCTATGCCTACACCGATACGTATATTTCATGACGACGAACACAATATATCCGAAGTCAGTTTCGGTGAACAAAAGTAACTACCAAAATTTTGATACTTCAAAAATATATTTATAGCATAGTAGCTTCAAATGATCTATTATTATCGTAGCATTTATAGAAAATCTAAATCATTTGAATAAAAATTGAATAAACAACCTTTTACATGCTAAAGCCTTTAGCAATTTAACATCAATCTTTAAAAGATATCACAAGTGCTATTTTGCTCATCAATTTTCAAAAGAAATACTTTCCATGAAAACTTATCTTTAGCACTCAAATATGTATACTCTTGTCAATACATAAGTTTTGACAAAAACTTATAGCTTTTACCCTGAGTGTCATTTTGCCAACAAGATTAAATATAAAATTTTATAAAACAACATGATATTATATATGCAATATAATATTTTAGTACATGGAGACATCTGTACTTATTTGTCCCCACAAGCACGAAAGCACATTTGTAAATAATTTAAGTATTAACTCGAAATATGCTTTTGGAGAAAGTCCCTCAAGAAGAGTAAGTTTTAATCAACTTGACTCGCTTTCACTTTTGTTAAAATGCTCAAACATCATCAACAAGCCGATATCTACAATTAGAT
Source organism: Nicotiana benthamiana (assembly GCA_034376525.1). Taxonomy (NCBI): domain Eukaryota; kingdom Viridiplantae; phylum Streptophyta; class Magnoliopsida; order Solanales; family Solanaceae; genus Nicotiana; species Nicotiana benthamiana. The sequence continues at coordinate 145,480,842 of CM067327.1, read as the reverse complement.
ATCCTAATTACATCAAAATATGAGTTAAAATATTGATCAATATCCATATATGGCTGATAAGTTGGCTACAATCCTCCAACAACTCAAATCGCCGAGTAGATTCACATGCTAGACCATTCAACTTCATTCTTATATTCTATACCCATTCAAAGTCATTAATGGTACTATATCATTGTCCAATGCCGCCAAGTTACTATTCATCGTCTTCCAAAATTAACACTTGCAAAGTATAAAATTCTGGTGATTACTTAGTTGATCGCTTCCAACTTTTGCTAATAATTAGTTCCATACGTTCATTATATTCATCAGTTTCATCGCCAAGATTACTATTCATCCTCTTTCTTATTTTTTCAAAAATACTATTCATGCCATGAACTAGAGTTTTTATAGTCCAATCTTTTAACCATTAAATCTTGTAACAAATGCTTCTAATACTTCTAACTGCTCTAAACGAGTTTGAACAATTGGAATAACTCTAGTAGGTCAATCTTGAAAATTCACAACTTTGGTGATTTTAGTGTTCTTGAGGATTTGATGGTGCAATCTGGTATTTGGAAGCAAGAATGATGTTAGAATTCTGTGTATATTGAGTAAGAATCAACTCAAAATATCATTAACAATGTGCCTTAGTTGATTGGACTTGATTTGAGCTTAAAATTACCTCTTAACCTCAGAACCCTCACCTCCAATACTCAAAATATTCTCTTCCCCCAATTTTGTATTTATAGGCCCAGATTTCTGGGTTTCGGATATAGCCTCGGATGCTTCGCATCCCCAATTCACTACTCTTTGAAGCCTGGATGCGAAGGACGTTAGGGCAATACTTCACTGCCAGCATTTGATAGCTTGATCATAACTTCGGGTAGGAATATCCAAATGAAAAACGGCGTAAAGCATTAGAAATTAGACTCAAAGTTTTTTTTATTTGATAGGTTTTTTACCACTATATATATATATATATATATATATATATATATATATATATATATATATATATATATGTACTCGTCATAAGTTAGGTCTTTTTCGTACTCATTTGGAATTTTAGTCGATCGTATAATTTTCATCTTTACTTAGATTTAGGGCTCTCCTTAGACCTCACATCACTTACAATATACCTCGTACATTTATTATCATATATAATTAATATTTATCATATTAGTAGCCCTCTTATGCACATAAAACAATGTAATTAGCACACATCAACTTTATTAATAGTGTTTAAGTACTTCAAAAATTTTCAGGGTGCTACACATAATGTCAGGATTATCAGAAGGATTCAAATAAAAAGGGCGAGAAGGAGGAAAAACCAGTTCATCATCAAAATGAAGACGCATTATTAGGATTCAGAGACAGAGTTTGGTCAATTTGTTCACCACAATCGTTTTGATCACCCATTACGAATACGTAGTAGAGAAATTACCAGCTTGGAATCAAACTACCCATAGAGAAAGAAAAATCCATCCATAATTAACCATGAAACACCTTCGTTGAGCTACACAGTACCCAAAATATTATTTATTGAACCGGAGATCACAACAATATATATTCGATCAATTTTTCAATTAGAACTGGGGAAATTTTTTTAAAAAAAGGTAGATAACAAAAATTATGGTAAATCACTGATGAAATTAGGGTAAATTGATCTCGAAACAGAGGAAATAAGAAGAAATCACCATGAAAATCAACCACATGAGGAGAGGCTACGTGATTCCCATGGTTCTGATACCATATTAGGATCCAACAATTCGAAGCTAACAACGAGATCAAGAGAGAAAGATAATCGTCGCACAAAAGAAGAGAGAGAATGCGGTTTGGTAAAATGGTCTATTAACACCTTATTCATTTTAAATAAATGCCATTTAAAAAAATTAAATTCTATAGATATTTTTTAAGGTTTATAGCAAAATATTTAATTTTGGTTACCTCCTAACCCTAAGCCACTAAATACGCTATTTAATTACATTATTTTCTTTCTCTCTCTACTTTGATACATCCCATTATCTTCTCTTGTTCCCTGTAAACACGATACTCAATCTTAAAATTTCTTTCACCTACACTATTTTCTTTTCATTCCAATCAATTCTTGCACCGAATTGAATATGTTGGGTAGCAACGGCCTTCGGGCTTCCTGATCGAGTCTTCCCCAAGCAAAAATTCATTCGCAATCCAATCAAAACTCAATTATGAGTCTTTAGCGTCGTTAAACAATGAGTCAATTCTGCAAATTCTGAATTCAATTGCAACTATTGGGTGCTTCGAGGTAGTTAACCATGGAATTTCAGGGGAACTCATCAAATTAGTGTTGCATGTTGGTGACGGAGTCTTTGGGATTTCATCGGAGGGAATTCAATCTAACCACCATCATCGCTTGAAAATCTTTCTTAGAAGGTAACATTCCTGTCTCTTAATGATAACCGGTCAATACTAAGGGAGCTTTCACTTGTTTGGCTATGATACATCCGTTGCTCCCTTGTATAATTCAAGCAATGTTGGGTAGCAGGTGTCACACCTCTTTTTTCCCACCCAACCCTGTTACGAGGTTGAGTTAGAAGAGTTTTTCCAATTAAAATGACGTTTTGAAAATGGATTATTTATTATTTAGAGTCGCCACTTGAAATTGAGTTTTGGTGTTCCAAGTCACCTTTTATTTCAATCCCTTTTCAAAAGGAAGGGTTGACTCTTAATTTATGGTTTACAAAAACAGAAGACTGAGTAAGGAATTCTGTTGACTGGGGGAAAGGTGTAAGGCACCCCTCGAGTCCCGTGGTTCTAGCACGGTTGCTTCTATTGATTAATGTAAGGCTTAAATCAATGTTTTAGCTATTCTTGTATTTTTATTAATTATGGCTTATTTATTACCGCTTCACTTAATTTATTATATTTTTTATTAATTATTTTGACCAAGATGCGATACGCACATAAGGTACTTCCTTAAAATTAAGTATTAAACCAATGTACGGAATGCACACATGGTTATAACATAATTATTTCAAATTGAAAAGATATCAAGATGCGGAATGCGCACATGATCTCTTTTTATTTAACCATATTAATCCAAGGTTCGGGTATGAACACATGGGCTAATATTGAGAGCACGTTTATAATTTTTCTAGTGTATTCATAATTTATTTCTTTCCTAAGTTTGAGAATTATTTTGGGACCATGATTTATGGATATTAAAACCAGCGAAGAAGTATATGATTTTAGTTGCAAGAATTATTAACAACTTACTTTGAATTGTTCACAACTTAACAAGTTCTTACTATTCCATCTTGGACATTAATTAAACTAATTATAGATAAAAACATAAAGGTTCAAAAATAAGAAATATCTAATAGACAAATACGTACATAATAATTAATTAAAAATGTAACCAAAAATATATTTGTATTAAAACGATAAATATTAAAATAGATCTTCATAAATTAACACAATCTTTCCGTTTATACCGAACCAAATATGGTATGCCTAATTCAACTTAAGCAACCAAACCACTGTTCTAGCGTTGAAAATTCATGAAAAAGAACTTTAAAACTCATATCCCTATAAAGTATGCAATCCAAACTACTATAATTGAGTAAAGTATTAAATCAAAATATATTCTCTTTTTAATTAAACCTCAAAACAGTTTAATCTTTTCCTTTTTAATAATCAAATTATGACCATATTCAACTAATTAAACTCACGACCAAAAGTAATAAAAAACAACAAATAAACCACTAATACAAAGTAAAAACTGTTGACGGCAAATATATTTATAGACTTAACAAATGATCTAACACCCAAAAAATTAATTTAGGATAATTAACCAAAATTATTTTTCCTTTAAGCTTATATACACCAAAAATAGAATAAAATAATAATAATATAATAATAAACAAGGCATCATACTACCTGATAATGGTATAACAGAACTCACAAAATCTCAATGTATCACATAGATGACAAAGGAAGTTAAAAAAAATAATTTAATGAGAACACTTATATACTTGAAGAATAAAATACAGAAAATATAAAAGATATGCAAAAAACTTTTAGAAGCTTTCCAATGTCCAAAAATAAATTTTCAGCAACTAGAATAAATGAGCCACAATTGTAACCAGATCTTGAAATTGAACTAAACTCTCCTTTTTCCAAATAAAATTCTTCCTCCTTTTCAAAATCTCCTAAAGCTAATGTTTCTCCGCATATAATATTTTTCCCTTTTGTTAGATTGCTCTAATATTTTTTCAGCCCCTTCGTTCCTTTCCTTTTTTCTTTGTACGTTCTTTTTCTCTTTTTCCTTCCTTCTTTCTGTTTTTCAACGTTTTTTTGTTTTGTTCTTTTTTTTGCCTTCCTTTCTTTTTCTTTCTCTCAACATTTTTTCCTTTCTTTCTTTGTTTTCTTTTGTTCGTTGCTTTCTTTTTCCTTCTTCCTCTCTTTTGTATTTCAACGTTTTTCTTTCTTCTCTTTTTATATATTTTATTGCCCTTTTATAAAAGGAATGTGAGTGGTATGTAAAAGAGTTAAAGTTAGAGTTGAAGTGAAAGAGAAAGGTTGAGAAGATCATGGTAAGTGGTTAGAATAATTTTTGTTTGAATCTTTTAAGAATTATCCATTTTATTATATTATTACTTATTATTATTATTATTATTATTATTATTTGCTTTGCCTAAGAAAATATACGTAAGAAAATTAGACATACATAAGAAAATTAATATTATTAGTTAAATATTATATACATAAGAAAATAAAATATTTACATTGTCGTTTAAATTATACTAAGAAAAATGCTATAGCTTATATTTAAAATTCTAATTAGATTTCATTTTTAAATTTTCTTTTTATTTAAAATTAGGAGTAAAACTTATACTCTAAGATATATATATATATATATATATATATTAAATAAAACTTACTAAGAGTATGATAAAAGTTTTAAAATATTAAGATTAGACGTAAAAGAAATATTTATACTAAACTAGTATAGAATTCTGGTGTGGTAAAAATTAAGTGTTCACAGCAGGTAATAAAAAAGATGTTGTGTGTTGTACTTCCAAATCTCAAAGGTGTCACGTGTTGTACCTTCAAACGTCGCTACAGCGGATTCGCCGGGAGTTAGGGTTTGTTCTTGAACAAAGACGACGGAGTTTGGGGCTGAGCAAATTGATTTTCTGTTAATATATTTCAATGTATTTTCATGTATTTCATTGTATTCATTGTCTTTTTTTAACTGTTGTTTAATGTATCTTGTTGTATTTCATATATTTCATTGTATTCACTGTCTTTTTTTATTGTATTTCAATATATCATGTCGTATTCTATGTATTTTATTATATACACTGTCTCGCCATATTCCATGAATGTATTGATATGTTTTTTTAATTAATATAATTTATGTATTCAGATGTATTATATAATTTCTCTGAAGATTGCTATATTTTTGGGGTATTTTTCGGTTGAGAATCTTTTTTATAACTGAAAATATAATTTTTGTGTGTTATAATTGAGTTTGTTGAGTTATATTAGGAGTCTATTATGTAAATTGATTCACTTTCCGTTATAATTTCACGTCGTGAATACAGTCGAATACAACAATATGTCCAGCTATAAGCCAATGTTTCACTCCATGTATACAGTCGAATACACTCGAATATAACAACTGACTAGCTGGACTTCCCAGATTCATTCCTGTTTTTGCTATTGTATTCATGAATACAATAACTTAAATACATCAAATACATCTTATAACCACATAAAAGATATTTATAATTTTTAATATGGTAGATAATATCTATAGATAACTAATTACTACTAGAAGATATTGCTTTATGAAAATTTCTTACATATATACATGATCCGATCTTGTTCCTGTTATAAAGAATATAGAATCAGCCCAATAAGCCCAATAGTAATAATTAAGTCCAATTACAAAATAGGCCCAAAATACAAAATACAAAATACATGAAAGTGAAGCCCAAAAATACTAATTCTAGTATCTAAATAACATCCCAGAAATGACTATATCTGCACATGCCCCTTATATGATCTGGCAAGTTGATGAATATAAAGCTAATAGAACTTGAAGTGAGACTGTTCGTTAGAATTACCATGATATAGGCAGTAAAATGACAACAAATTATTAAGTCATAAATCATTAAGCTTATATTTTTCGTAGCGCTACGTAACAGAATTAAGTTATTCAATACCCATTTAACTGAACAGATGGACCAAAACGCCGTGGAAGATTAATAATTCTGTTATTTTTCTATTACGAAATGTATATTGTGAAGTTTTTGAATAATATCTAAAACTACTTCAGTTTGCACTGCGCAGAGTTTCCTTTCAGTTTAAAGCTTCTCCTGACTTAACTTATTTGAACAGACAAATTTGCAGTCAAAACATAAACATTTTCTTTTGGAACTTTTATATAGCTATAAGAGCTACAAGTGATGTTGTAGTCCTTCGACCTGCTCTACCTATTGCAGCTTAATACTAGTAACTCATTTCAGAAATTTCATTTATTGCAGGACTTCATATTAAACCAAACAATTTAGTCTCAACAGTTAAAAATTAAGTTGAAAATACATATAATATCTATGGTGAAGTCATAAATGTGAGTATACAAGATATATGTTTTGTATTTGTTAGTTTGGTATAAACACTTGAATGCAGATAAGCTTTTATCCTACTTCATTTTGAGTGTTTATTCTTAAAATTGGATAACAATTAAATTTGTAAGTGATTTTAGGGATATACGGATTTACTTGACACAAAGCGATTAATTAAGTTGCAATTGAACTAAATAATAATAAAGTAAATTTAAACCACACGAGTTGAACATTTACAGTCTTGGAAGGTCAGTCACAATCAAACCGGATGCACTTCGATCGGTATCAAGATACAGAAGAATAAGAGCTTATAGAGAGAAATAATAATGTATTGCTTTTGAATGTGTGTTACAATAACCTTTATGAATTACCAGACCCCATTTGTATAGTAGAGATTCCTACTTTAGGTACAATTCTATAAAAGGTAAAAAATCTCTTGATTTGCTGATTGTCAGATTCTTATTGTTACGTGCCGATATTCCCGTCGTAATATCCGACCGATCACGGATATTTCGGTCTTCTGTTGGCTATTTGAACAATTTTTCTTCGAGCTCATTCGAGGCTATGATCGATTTCGGGATCAAGGCCTCGATATTCTCAAAGGCAGGCGTTCTTCCCTGGGTTCTAGCCCGCTGGACCTTGATGTCGATCTTCAGTCCTTTATTGCCATGTTTCGAGCCTGGCCTACCATGTCATAGGCGAGATCAATTTTGATCGTTTACAAATAGTCCTTTCATTTTTTGGAGAGTATATGATGAGAAACGACATGAGCTTTTGATTCTTACTTATACCCTGTGACAGAAACGACAAAACAAACAAAACGTCTCGTCACTCAAGTCGTAGTGGCATTAAATGCGTGTCAGTCGACGGTCGGCTATTCCTGGATGTGAACTGTTGCTGAAATATTATAAATACCTCTTCCTTTGTTCATTTTAACTTTGCATCCAAACCTTCTACTCTTGTATCATTGAAATTTCAATACTTTATAGCAATTATACTCTGGTTTATTTGAGATCCTCTGCAAGAACTTTTGTACATCTCTATCTCAAGCCAACAAGTGCACTCCTTCAATGTCACGACCCCAAACCCGGACTCGGTCGTGATGGCGTCTCTCGTGAAGACAATGTCAACCAACTATTCCTAATTCGAAGTTAAACAGTTAATCAACAAGAAAACGGTCTAAAACATGATTTGATAATACTAAGTGACTGATAATATCATAACAATGCAGAAGTACAATCTAAACACATCCCTAACCAGGGTGTCACTAGTCACGAGCATCTAACAACACTAAATACTCAAATATAACTATAGACATAAGGAAAAGAGGTAGGGAGGAGCTCCGGGCTGCAAACGCTAACATCTACCTAAAGTCTCCTCGGATCCGCCTAAAGCTGGAATGATCAGCACTCGGGAGCAGGACCAGCGACGCCTGAATCTACACACTGGGTCCAGGGAGTAAAGTGAGTACTCCGACTCAGTTAGTAATAAATGTAAATAACGACTGAAAGCATGAAAACACGTAAGGCACAAAGCATTCTATAATGAAGTGGTAAAACCATTTGAAAACAGTAAACTAGTTAATAGATAAGTATAGTCCTTTTTCAACAAATAAGCATATAATGAGAGACATTTAAGGAAAAGAAAACACGTAAAGGTTCGCCCCTGGGCGCTGTATCAAGAAAATCGTGCCTCAGAAAATATCCTAGAATAATACCAGCACCTTGGCCTCAATCTCACATCTCAACGGGTACTCGCGCTCACTAGGGATGTGAAGACTCCTAGAGGGGCCCCTTACGGCTCAAGCGCAATATCAAGCCATCTCGTAGCATCATCACTAGGCTCTGGACCTTATATTAATTAAGCCACCTTGTGGTATACATATCTCAGGCCCTCGGCCTTAAATCAATATCAGTGCTTCCTCACAATATAGGCCATTGGCCTTACTCAGTCCAGAATCCTCACAAGCCACTTTGATGTAATGACCAGACTGGTCGTTTAGAGCTTTTGCACTTCGCTCGCCAGTTATCAAGCATGACTTGCCTCGTGTGATGTATTATGACTGTAAACCGTTGGTTTTGGTTTTCAGGGTAATCGAAATGAATTTGAAAGAACCGTTCTCAATTTGAAGCTTGAAATTTGAAAGGTTTGACCAAGATTTGACTTTTTAGTATATAATCTCGAGTTGTAATTTTTTATGATTTGCTTAGCTCCGTTGAGTGCTTTGGGACTTAGGAGCATGATTAGAATTCATTATAGAAGTTCGTGGAAGGTTTAGGCTTGAATTGGCGAAATTGAGATTTTGGCATTTTTCGGTTGATAGGTGAGATTTTGATATAGGGGTCGGAATGGAATTCTGGAAGTTGCAGTAGCTCTATTGTGTCATTTGTGACGTATGTGCAAAATTTTAGGTTATTCGTATGTGGTTTGGTTGGATTTTTTAATCAAAAACATAATTTGGAAGAATTTGGAATTCTTATGCTTGAATCCGATGCAAATTAGATGTTTTCATGTTGTTTTGAGTGTTTTGAAGGTTGGAAAAAGTTTTGACGATGTTATGGGATAGGTTGACATGTTTTGTTGAGGTCCCGAGGGCCTTAGGTGAGTTTCGGGTGGTCAATCAATTGAAGTTGGAAAAATGCAGAAAATTGCAGGTTTTGGCTTCAGTTCTTTTACATGTCTTTCCTCTTCCTGATCACGTGAAGAGGCTCGCGATTGCATAGCGTTATTTCAGGGGGGCATCCAGGTTGCTTTCGGGTTCGCGGAGTTTGGACTACGATCGCGTAAGTTTATGTTTCTGTGTATCGCTGTCGCATCACCTCATTCGCGATCGCATAGTTGTAAGGCTTTGTGCATTGCATTCGCGTGAGGATCTACGCGATTGCGTAGAGTGAATTATGTATGTACTTTGTGATGGCGATGGGTTTTCCACGATCATGATTAAGTAAAAATGTGAGCTGGCATAATGTTTTAAAAACTCATTTCCGCGAGTTTGAGGCTAAGAACCTCCATTGTTGAGCAATTTTTGAGCTTGGGAGAGCTAGTTAAAGAGGGAATTCAAGAAGATTTCTTGGAGGTAAGATGTTTGAACTCAATACTCGATTATTATGTGAATTTCACCTAGAAAATAATGAAAAATAAGCTTAAAATTTAAGAACTAGGGCTTGAGAAATTGGATTTTTGATTTGGGATTTGAGGGACCATTGGGGGTCGGATTTGAGAAACTTAGGTATGTATGAACTTGTCGGGAGACAAAAAATCTATTGATGTAAAAATTTCTGAGTTTTGAGATGTGATTCCGGGGCTCAGGTTTTGGTAATTTTGGGATTTGTGTCATTTATTGATTGTTTTCGCTTGGGCTTTTCTCCCTTAACATTTTTGAGGCCCTCGTTCTGATTTTGGATAGATTCGATGCGCATGAAGGATGATTCGAGAGGAAAAGACATCTCGAGCTAAATATTTAACCGATTCGAGGTGAGTAATGATTGTAAATAAAGCTTTGAGGGTTTGAAACCCTGGATTGTACATCGTAATGCTATATTGAGGTGAGGCACACACTTGATGACGAGCGTGGGGGCATGTACTATTGGGGATTGTGACTTGGTCAATGCCGATTGATGATTTTACTATGTATTTAACTGAAACGTATTTGTTATCACCATGATTTGGGCTGGTTGTCATACTTGGGCTTGTGCCAACTACTTGAACCCTTCGTGGATTTTTATTACTATTTCCTTACTATTTTGACTTATTAATTGAACTCAGTCATGTTATTTTCCATTATTTTACTACTCAACCATTTTTACTAAATTTTGAGACTTAAATGATATTTTAAATGATGTTTTGGGCTGAGAAATACTGTTTTACTAATGCGCAAGGGGCTCGTGAGTATTTTTTACGGAGTAAAGCTGAGGGCCTAGTTGTGAGGAAACATTGATACTGATTTGAGGTCGAGGACCTGAGATATGTATGCCACGAAATGGCTTTTTGATATTTTTTATGAGGTTGAGGGCCTAAGATATATACGCCATGAGGTAGCTTCACTGATATAAGGTTGATGGCCTAGATTTGATTCCACAAGGTGACTTGATATTGTGTTTGGGCTGTAAGAGGCCCCTCCCGGAGTTTGTACACCCCCAGTGAGCGCGGGTACCCATTGTGATGTGAGATATAGCCTGAAGGGCAGATATTGTACTATGTGATAGCCCGAGGGGATGGTATTGTTCTATGTGATTGCCCAAGGGGTTGGTATTGTTCAATGTGATTGCCTGAGGGGCTGGTACCGTTCTATGTGATTGCCCGAAGGGCTGGTATTATTCTGAGATATTACCCGAGTGGCGGAGTTGTTGGCATTGTGCCCGAGGGCCAAACCTTTATGTGTTTATCTTTCATATTTACCTCTTATTTTACTTGTTGAACTATGGTATTTGTGCCCAAGGCGCGGGTTTTCTGTGCTTATCTGTACTAACTGCTTTGCATTCATTTGCATAACTGTTGAAAAGTCATTTCCAAAAGAAGTATGAACTGAGGTAAGATGTTTTTAAGATATTCCATAGCTTCATTGCTTTCTTAAATGGTTTTATACTGCTTTTAAATAGCATGTTGATATGGTTTACGTGATTTCTTACTGCTCAGTTGTTATTTACTTTATCTCTCACTAAGTCGGAGTACTCACTTTACTCCATGCATCCTGTATGCAGATTCAGGTACCCGGTAGCGGGTATTGGTTGATTAGAGGCAGAGTCATCGGAGTTTAGCAAGGTAGCTGCCAGCATTCGCAGCACTGATTTTTTCCCTCTTTATTCCATATATCCGTACTCAGTATATTTCGAATTTTTTAGTTGTAGTTAGACCCTAGTAGACGCTCGTGACTTGTGACGACACCCGGATGTCGGGCTGTACTTATTTCTGCAGTGTTCATATAAACTCATGTTATGCAATATATGATAAATTGAAAAGACATTTAATTGACTCATTTAAATTATTAAAATTGAATTGGGAATTGTGTCGGCTAGCCTTGTCTTCACGAGAGGCACCATCACGATCAGGTCCGGTTCGGGGTTGTGACAAGTTGGTATCAGAGTCTAGGTTACATAAGTCTTATGAGTCATAAGCGAGTTTAGTGGAGTCTCGTGGATCGGTACGGAGACGTCTGTATTTATCATCGAAAGGATGCAGACCCTTTAGGTGTGTTCTTTGATTCAGCTTGAAATATAACTTTTGGAATTCCTTCCACCCTTTCGTATGCGGGCATGAGCGCTCAGTACCATATGTGCCTTGATGGCTTATGATTCCCTGGTCGAGGGGGAGAGATGTGATCTTTGTGAGCTGATGTTGGGCCAGTCTAGGGGACTTGAGGCCGGATCTTTGCCCATAGCTTTAGCATCAAGGTGCTGATTATGTGAGCAAGTGTTTTTGAACTTATGCATCTCCTATTAGTGGAAGTGACGGCTGGATAACTATGCGATGAGTATGTTGGTACTGCGAGATGTATCCATATGATTTTGAAGTGATGAGAAGGGTCTATTGGAGGCTAGAAGAACTATTAGGTGCTTGAATTCCATCTTGATTCGAGGTATAGCTCCGAGTTATGGGCGTATGGAGAATCTTTTCATATTTCCCAGTTGTGATAGAGTAAATTGCATACTGCGATATGAGTTCAGACTCAGGAAGACTAAGTGACTGCATAATATTTATGACGGTGGAAGGTATACAGAAATGTTAGTTGGAGGCAAAGCAGGTGGGTTATCTCCTACGGAGTGTTCTAAGGTTGTGTGATCCTTATGTTGTCTATTAAAAGATCTCATTTACAAGTGAAGAATATGTGTTGAAATCTAAATTGGGTCACTTGGAGAGAGGGTCTTACTGTTGTGAGAGTGAATGAGAGATTTGCAGAAGAGTTAAATTCTAGATGATCTATGTTTTCACAAGCTTCTAAAGGATTTGAGTTTAATCTCACATGGTATTATGGCATCAACAGAGTATAAGAGATGAGTTATTGGTTGTATCTTGATCTATAGCTTCAAGACAAGTGGGCGATTCTGCTATTAGTTAGGCCATTACACATTTAGGTGCTATGTTGGTTCCAGTTTTAGGCGTGTTGGTGAGTTAGTTATGGCTTACGGAGATTGAGGTCGAGGATGGCTCGAGTGAAGGAAAATTTTGACAAAGGTTATATTATGCTTCGTAGGTGTGAGAGAATCACGGGATGTCTTAAGTTATTGTTGGTAAAGAATGCTTGGTGCACGGAGTACGAAGTTGTTTGGTTGTATTAGGATGAGGTTACATTCTGCGGTGTTGGGAGTGACAATGAGGCACGTGTGGTTCTATTCGTTTGGTCAGGCTAATTGCAGTTTGAATAAGAATGAATGACTCTCAAGAATGGTTCTAATGTCTTCAAGATTCTACATGGAATAATTGGGTATTATAAAGTTGTATATGTGGTTAGAAACTGAGTTTTCATCGGAAGATGTCAAGATGGTGTTTTCTATGTTAATTATGGGATTCTATGTATTCGTATCAGGAAGGTAAATGTAACAAATTTAGATTCGCAGGAAATCTCTTTAGCGTAAAGCATTTTTTAGCATAGTGCTTGTGGGAATATCTAAGAAAGCATTCAGCGACTTATGAGCCTTAGATGGTGTGGCTTTATGCTTGGGTTCCGTGTGGTAAGTCTGGGTTGAGGACTTGTGATGATATAGCAAGAAGGAATACCAAGTTGAAGGTAAAGTAGAAGGAAACTCGGATAGATGGGGTAGCTTGGTAGTGGGTCAGATCAGTATGGTAAGGATATGATTAGCTCTTTGGATGCTTACAGGGTAATGAGTCTCTGTAGGTGTTTCGCAGAAATTCTTTTGGGTTTTAGTGACATGCGTAGCTCGGTTGAGTTAGAAGGATTCAATCCTGATGAGTTAGTGTTGTGCAAATGGAATTCGGGGAGTTCTAGATAGTTTCCACCACAGTTAGAGAGGTATATTTTCCTATCGGCGGGAGGAGCATGGGATGTATAGTGGTTCTCTTCTAGATGTGATCTATGGAAGTTCTTGGCCACTGGAGTACATAGTTGCTTGTGGTATGGAAAGAATATGAAGTTCTCATGGTTATCCTAGGATGGTAGGGTATATGCGGTATGTTATAAAGGATTGAGATTCGCATATGTAAGGTTACGATTCAGTTCTGAATAGAAAGTCAAAAAATTCTTAGGCAACACGAGCAGTTTTAGGTGATTAGAGAAATGAGCTTCAGATGATTAGGGGGAATGATCTTCAGATGATTAAGGAAATGGTATTGCTAATCAGTGTGATTTGACGAGGATATATGTTTCAGAAAAAGGCAATAAGATTAAGTTGATGCTACTTTGGTAGTACTACGGTGCTTTCTTGTTAGATCGATTGCTGATATTCGAGTTTGCTTGATGGCACAAGGAATTTTAGAATATCTTTCGTGGAATGATTGGGTATTCGAGGTGTGGCATGCATTCGGGTGGCGAAATTGGGATCAGTTATGGTGATTTATGTGGTATGGAGTTGGAGACTGGGAGTTCTCATGTTTAGGATATATTGTGGTTATAGGTCGCGTGTATCGGCACAGTCTAGTGACTATCGAGGTTCGAAGACCTGAGCGGATCTTTTGTACTTGGTATGTTGGATTTGGAAGTGATATTAGGTTCAGACTGGTTGTCTCTGTGTTGTGTCATTCTGGACTATTGCGTCAAAACGGCGCTGTTGGCCATGGCGAGAATGCAATGGATTGAGTGGCGAGGTGCGACAGATTATGTTCTTGGTAGAGTAGTTTCACATTTCAAAGACCCATCGGAGGGCTGGGAAGGTTGTTTGCCTTGTTTGGGCTCTCGTGGTGGATGTCTGTGTAGAGGCTCCTCATATTGATTCAGTTCCAGTAGTGAGGAACTTTTCCGAAGTGTTTCTTGTAGCGGGGCATGTCACCGGACGAGGTTCTTGATTTCGAGATTGATTTGATCTGGGCACCGTATCATATGGCACCGACAGAGTTAAAGGAGTTGAAGGAGCAGCTTCAGGATTTTCTTGATAAGGAGTTCGTTGGCAGGCCAATGTGGATGCGTATTCTGATTTGCGTCGGCTTGGTTGGCTCTGGATTGTATTGCTGAGGGATGTGTTGATTCGATTGTTATTGAGCTTATTAGTAATCTGGGGAGGTATATTAGTTACCTTTCTATGTTGCGAGGTGTAATGATTTGTTGGTTATAGGCGCATATGGTGCGGTTCAATTGGGGTCTCATACTAATAGTTGAGCAGGAAGAGTAATTGGGTGTTTCTTGGTGAATGACGTATCAGTTATGTCCTTTCGGGTTTGTATGGAATATTTTATTTGCTTCACCGTGGATGTGACAATTTTCTTTGGTTCCAGACATCAAATTGTGCGTGGTTGTCGATTTCGAGCATAGTCACTTGAAGCGTTTCACGTGGAGCAGTATCTGGATAGGATCGCGCATTGCAGCGAAGTTATGTGGAGATATGACCTTGCGAGTTAGATTTGTGTGTTCTATTTCTATGATGTAAGATAGATTCTCAGCCTTGTGTTGTGGTGGTACTGGTGAGCTCGAGGTACAGCTCTTTCATTTGAGTCATTTTCATAAATGTTGCTCATTGGTGCGTGTATTTTGCAAGTTGTGGCTTAGGCCTCTATTGGTGTGTCATGTCCTCGGAGTAGTGTGTTGGATTAGAGGAGATCATTGGGATCATTAATGAATACGAACATATTCGATTTCAGTATGTTGGAAGGATAATATCGAGCTTTGGCTCAGAAATTTGTTGTGGTATTCGCCGAAGGAGAAATGGCTTCATGAATGGTTGATCTGGGAAATGGTTATGGCTTACCATTTGTTTTAGTTATCATTGGCAGTATATGAAAGTTTTAGGATGAGACTTTAGTTGATAAAAGGTTTTCTATTGATATTTGGTTGTTGTGTGCATCTGCTGTTATTAGAAATTATCGCTACAAGTTTTTGAGTTGGCTGGTATATCATATAATTGCCTTCGAGGTTGAAAGTATGTGCTATTCCATCTGGTTTGGACTTATTCAATGTATAGATATGAGATTATGATCTTGTGGATGATTTCGGAAGTGGAAATATGGTTCTAAGATTTATCGGCTAGGTTGGATTGTGAAAATTCAGTTGCATTGTGTTATCGAACCTATAGGAAATAGGGTGACGTGGGATCACCCCCGGGTATATGCATCGTAACGTTATTCAGTGATTGGTTGGCTTTTGGAACAACTCCGGGCACATTCGGGGATGAACGTATGTTTAAGTGGGGGAGGATGTAATGACCCAACCGGTTGTTTAGAGCTTTTGCACTTTGCTCGCCAGTTCTCAGGAATGACTTGCCCCGTCTGATGTATTATGACTCATGTAAATCGTTAGTTTTGGTTTTCAGGGTAATCAGAATTTAGAAGAACAGTTCCCAATTTGAAGGTTGAAATTTGAAAGGTTTGACCAAGATTTGACTTGTTAGTATATGATCTCATATTGTAATAATTTATGATTTGGTTAGCTTCATTGAGTGCTTTGGGAATTAGGAGCGTGATCGGAATGCATTTTGGGAGTTCGTGGAAGGTTTAGGCTTGAATCGGCAAAATTGAGATTCTGGTGTTTTCCGATTATTGGCGAGATTTTAATATAAGGGTCGGAATGAATTTCGAAAGTTGCAGTAGCTCTGTTGTGTCATTTGTGACATGTGTGCAAAATTTTAGGTTATTCAGATGTGGTTTGGTTGGGTATTTTTATCAAAAACGTAATTTGGAAGAATTTAGAATTCTTAGGCTTGAATCCAATGTAAAATTGATGTTTTGATATTGTTTTTTCAGTGTTTCGAAGGTTGGAACAAGTTTGAACGATGTTATGGGATAGTTTGGCATGTTTGGTTGAGGTCCCAAGTGCCTCAGGTGAGTTTCGGGTGGTCAATCGGATCATTTGAAGTTGGAAAAATGCAGAAAATTGCAGGTTTTGGCTTCAGTTCTATTGCAGGTCTTTCCTCTTCGCGATCGCCTGAGGAGGCTCGCGATCACGCAGCGTTATTTCAGGGGTGGCACCTACGTTGCTCTTTGCGTTCGCAAAGTTAGGGCTGCGATCACGTTAGTTTATGTTTCTGTGAATCGCGGTCGCGTGGTCTCATTCGCGGTCGCATAGTTGTAAGGCTTTGGGACTTCGCGATCGCGATAGGTTTTCCACGATCGCGATTAAGTAAAAATGAGAGCGGGGAAAAATGTTTTAAAAACTCATTTCAGCGAGTTTGAGGCTAAGAGCCTCCATTGTTGAGCGATATTGGAGCTTGGGAGAGCTAATTTGAAGAGGAATTCAAAAGATTTCTTGGAGGTAAGATTTTTGAGAATACTCGATTATTATGTGAATTCCACCAAGAAAATCATGAAAACTAAGCTTAAAATTTAAGAACTAGAGCTTGAGAAATTGAATTTTTGACTTGGGATTTGAAGGACCATTTGGGGTCGTATTTAAGAAGTTTTGGTATGTATGAACTTGTGGGGAGACGAGGAATCTATCGATGTTCAAATTTTTGAGTTTCAAGAAGCGGGCATGGGGCTTATGTTTTGGTAATTTCGGGATTTGTGCCCTTTATTAATTGATTTCGCTTGGGCTTTCTTCCCTTAGCATATTTTGATGCCCTCGTTCTGATTTTGGATAGATTCGACACACGTGAAGGCCGATTAGAGGGGCAGTGGCATCACGAGTTGGAGATTTAGCCGGTTTGAGGTGAGTAATAATTGTAAATGATGCTCTGAGGGTTCGAAACCCCGAATTGCACATCGTAGTGCTATATTGAGGTGAGGCACACACTTGATGACGAGCATGGGATCGTGTACTATTGGGGATTGTGACTTGGTCTGTCTCGATTAATGATTTTACTATGTATTTGACTGAATTTATTTGTTATCACAATGATTTGGGCTGGTTGCCATATTTGGGCTTCGTGCCAACTATTTGAACCCTTCGTGGATTTTTATTACTATTGCCTCACTGTTTTGACTTATTAATTGAATTCAGTCATGTTATTTTCACTGTTTTACTACTCAACCATTTTTTCTCAGTTTTGAGACTTAAATGAAATTTTAAATGATTTTTTGGACTGAGAAATATTGTTTTACTAATGCGCGAGGGGCTTGTGAGTATTTTTGACTAAGTAAGTCTGAGGGCCTAGTTCTAAGAAAACACTGATACTGATTTGAGGTTGTGGGCCTTAGATATGTACGCCACGAAGTGGCTTGTTGATATTATTTATGAGGCCGAGGTCCTGAGATATAAACTCCACGAGGTGGCTTGACTGATATGAGGCCGAGGACCTAGATTTGATGCCATTAGGTGGCTTGATACTGCGCTTGGGTCGTAAGGGGCCCATCCCGAAGTCTGTACACCCCTACTGAGAAAGGGTACCCATTGTAATGTGAGATATAGTCCAAGGGGCTGATATTGTACTATGTGATAGCCCTAGGGGCTAGCATTATTCTATGTGATTGCCCGAGGGGCTAGTACCTTTCTATGTGATTGTCTGAGGCATTGGTATTGTTTTGAGATATTGCCTGAGGGGCGGAGTTGTTGGCATTGTGCCCGAGGGGCGGACCTTTATGTTTTTATCTTTCATATTTACTTGTCATTTTACATGTTAAACTATGGTATTTGTGCCCGAGTGGCGGGTTTTCTGTGCTTATCTGCACTAACTGCTTTGCATTCATTTGCATAACTGTATAAAATCATTTTGAAAAGAATTTTGAACTGACCTAAGATGTTTTTAAGAGATTTCACATCTTCATTGCTTTCTTAAATGGTTTTATACTGCTTCTATACAGCATGTTGATATGCTTTATGTAATATCTTACTGCTCAATTATTATTTAGCATTATTACCCAGTGAGTTAGAGTACTCACTTTACTCTCTGCACCCTGTGTGCAGATTCAGGTATTTCTTAATCCGGTAGCGGGTATTGGTTGATTAGAGGCAGAGTGATCGGAGTTTAGCAAGGTAGCTGCCAGTGTTCGCAGCACTGCTTTTCTCCCTCTTTATTTCATATATTTGTACTTAGTACATTTCAGACTTTTTAGTTGTAGGTAGACCCTAGTAGACGCTCGTGACTTGTGACACCCCGATGCCGGGCTGTATTTATTTCTGCAGTATTTATTTAAACTCATGTTATGCAATATCTTATTAATTGAAAAGACATTTAATTGACTCATTTAAATTATTGAATTGAATTGAAAATTATGTCGGCTGGCCCTGCCTTCATGAGAGGCGCCATCACGACCGGATCCGGTTTGGGGTCGTGACAAGGCAATACTAAAACAGTGTATCTCAGCCCAAACATTATATAAGTATTAAAACAGAGTAAACATGGCTGAGTATGAAAACCGTGGAAAATAACATGACAGAGTTCAAGTATAAGGTCTAAATAGTGAGGAAATAGCAATAAAAATCTCCGAAGGGTTCAAATAGTTGGCACAAAGTCCAAATATGGCATTCAGCCCAAATAATGATTATAGCAAATAGTTTTAGTCAGATACACGGTAAAATCATCATTCGAGATGGACTAAGTCACAATCCCCAATAGTGCACGACCCCACGTTCTCCATCAAACGTGTACCTCACCTCAATATAGCACTACAATGTGCAATCTGGGGTTTCAAACCCTCTGAACATCATTTAAAATCGTTACTCACCTCGAACCGGTCAAGTCTCTAGCTCGTGATGCCTTTTCCCCTCGAATCGACCTCCACACTCGTCGAATCTATCCAAAATTAGAATGAGGACGTCAAAATATGCTAAGGGAACAAAGACCAAGCGAAAATAATCAATAATTGACACAAATCCCAAAATTGCCAAAACCCGGGCCCACATCTTGGAATTCAATAATTTTTTTGCACCAATAGATTCCTTATCTTAACACGAGTTCATACATATCAAAAGTTCAGAAATCCGACCTCCAATGTTCCATCAAATCCTCAATCTAAAGTTTAAATTTTCAAGCCCTAATTCTTCACCTTTTGGCTTAATTTCTATGAATTTCTAGGTGGAATTCACATAATAATTGAGTTTTTAGTCCAAGAATCTTACCTCAAAGTGATCTCCCCTTGAATCCCTCTTCAATCTCCTTCGCAAAACGCCAAAAATGACCAACAATGGAAGAAATAAACCATATATTCGCGGAGAAAACAATCCTTAAAACATTCTGTCCAAGCATAATTTCCTTCTTCACGAATGCGGTCAATGCCTCGTACTTGCAAAGCACAAATATGCCTTTGACCAAAATCCTCTTACGCGAACGCGACACGACCCACGCAAACGAGATGCATTACCCAGACGAACCTTCACGAATGCGATCCTTCTAACGCGAACACGATGGGTTAATTTCCACTGATGCTCGACCTCTCAATTCCTTCTATGTGAACGTGACTCCATGCGTGTGAATGCGATGTACAATCTCGAAGCCCTTCACACACGCATAACCTGCCTTGCAAACGCGAAGGCTAAATTTCAACCTCCCTCAGCTGACTCTTCGCGAATACGAGGTTCCTCTCGCGAACGCGAAGAGTAAACACCTGCAACTATTGATCCTACAATTTCTACATCTTTCTTAACTTCACAATGAACCGATTGACCACCCGAAACTTACCCGATGCCCTTGGGACCTCAATCAAATGCATTAACATATCCTAAAACCTTATTTAAACTTGTTCCAATCATCAAAACATCTCAAACAACATCAATTCACCCAAAACACATTGGATTCAAGCCTAAGTTTCTAAAATCTTTCAAATTCCGCTTTTGATCAAAAACTCAACCAAACTACGTCTGAATGACCTAAAATTTTGCACACAAATCCTAAATGACACAATGGAACTACTGCAACTCTCGGTAATTCCATTCCGATCCCTATATCAAAATCTCACCTATCCACCGAAAATCGCCAAAATATCAACTTTGCTAATTCAAGCCTAAATCTCTTCCGAACCTCCAAAACCCATTCCAATCATGCTCCTAAGCCCCAAATCACCTCCTGAAGCTAATTGATCCATAAGAACTCATATCCGAGCCCTCTAACACATAAGTAAACATCTGGTTGACTTTTCTAATTTAAGCTTCCTCGAAAGAGACTAAGTGTCTCAAACTTCACCAAAATCATTTAGGATTCGATCCGACCAACCCGATACCATAGAACACGGATAAACAAAGCATAAAGAAGCAAAAATAGGGGAAACGAGGCGGTAACTCATGAGATGACTAGCTGGATCGTCACAACCTCTTTAACTTAGACAAACGTTCGTCCTCGAACGAGTCAAAAAACATACCTCAAGCCTCAAACAAGTGAGGATATCTGCTCTGCATCTCCCGATTAGTCTCCTACGTATCCTTCTCCACGGGTCGACATCTTCACTGCACTTTCACTGAATCTATATCATTTCCTCAACTTCCAAACCTGACGACCCAACAGAGCTATCGGCTCCACATCATAGGTCAAATTATCATCCAACTGAACCGTGCTGAAATCCAAAACATGAGATGGATTCCAAATATACATATGGAGCATAGAGACATGAAATACCGGATGCATACTCGACAAGATGGGTGGCAAAGCAAGCTTATAAGCCACCTCCCCAATCCTCTGAAGTACCTCAAAAATTCCAATGAACCGCGGACTCAAATTCCCTTTCTTCCTAAATCTCATAACACCCTTCATGGGTGAAACATTCAACATTACCTTCTCACCAACCATGTACAACATATCTTGCACCTTCCTGTCAGCATAACTCTTTCGCCTCGACTACGCTGTACAGAGCCTCTCCTGAATCACCTTCACCTTCTCCTATGCATCCTGTACCAAATCTGTCCCCAATAGCCTAGCCTCATCGGGCTCGGAACAACCAACTGGAGATCTACACATCCTCCCATACAAAGCTCATATGGAGCCATTTGAATACTCGACTAGTAGCTATTGGTACAAGTAAACTCTGCAAGCGCTAGGAACTAATCCCATGACCTTCTGAAATCAATGACACAAGCATGAAGCAAATCCTCCAATATCTGAATAGTACGCTCTGACTGCCCCTTCATTTGAGGATTGTGCTCAACTCTACCTGAATACCCAACTCTCACTGCACAGACCTCAAAAATTGCAAGGTAAATTGAGTGCCCCTATCTGAAATGATGGAGATGGGGACACCATGCAAACGAATAATCCCTCGAATATAGATCTCTGGTAACCGCTCTGAAGAATAGGTAGTACACATAGGAATGAATTGCACGGACTTGATCAGGCGATCCACAATGATCCAAATAGCATCGAGCTTCCTCAAAGTCCGTGGAAGTCCTGCAACAAAGCCCATAGTGATCCTCTCCCACTTCCACTCTAGAATATCCATCCGTTGGAGCAAGCCACCTGGTCTCTGATGCTCATATTTCACTTGCTAAAAATTGAGACACCGAGCTAAAAATCCCACAATGTCTTTCTTCATTCTCCTCCGCCAATAGTGTTGCCTCAAATTCTGATAAATCTTCGTGACACCTAGATGAATGAAATACCGCAAGCTATAGGTCTCCTCCAGAATCAACTCCCGAAGCCCATCCACATTGGGCACACACATCCGATCATGCATTCTCAACACCTCATCACCACAGATAGTCATATCTCTGGCATCATCATACTGAACTCTATCCCTAAGGACAAGAAAATGTGAATTATCATACTAGCGCTCTCTGATACGATCACTTAAGGAAGACCGAGAAATCACACAAGCAAATACCCGACAAGGCTCCGAAATATCCAACCTCACGAACCAATTGGCCAAAGCCTAAACATCAACTGCAAGATGTCTCTCCTGAAATATATGCCAAACCCCCCATACTTACTGCCTTTCGGCTCAAAGCATTGGCCACCATATTGACCTTCCCAGGATGGTATAATATAGTGATATCATAATCCTTAAGAAACTCCAACCATCTCGGCTGCATCATATTAAGATCCTTTTGCTTGAACAAATACTGAAGACTGCGATAATCAGTAAACACCTCACAAGATATGCCATACAAGTAATGCCTCCAAATCTTCAACGCGCGAACTATGGCAGCCAACTCCAAGTGATGAATGTGGTAGTTCTTCTCATGGGGCTTCAACTGAAGAGAAGCATAAGCAATAACTCTACCCTCTTACGTCAACACACAACCAATCTCTACTCTCGAAACATCACAATACACGATATATGAACCTGAAGCTGATGGCAAAACCAACACTGGAGTTGTGGTCAGGGCTGTCTTGAGCTTCTAAAAGCTCTCCTCACACTTGTCCGACCATACAAATGAAGCCCCCTTATGGATCAACTTGGTAAAGGGTGATGCCATAGATGAGAATCCCTAAACAAATCGCCGATAATAGCCTGCCAAACTAAGAAATCTGGGAATCTCTATAGTTGAGGACAGTCTGGGCCAACTCTGAATCGCCTCTATCTTCGTTGGATCAACCTGAATACTCTCACTTGACACCATGTGTCCCAAGAATGCCACTAAACCGAGCCAAAACTCGCACTTGGAGAACATTGCACAAAGCTTCTCCTCCCTTAATATCTGCAGCACAACCCTCAAATGCTCTGCGTGCTCCTCCTGACTACGCGAATATACCAAAATGTCATCAATGAAAACAATGACAAACGAGTCAATATAAGACCGGAACACGTTGTTCATCAAATGAATAAATGCTACTGGGGCATTGGTCAGCCCAAAGACATAACTAGGAACTCATAACGACTATATCTGGTCCTGAAGACCGTCTTAAAAAAATCTGAATCCATGATCTTCAACTGGTGATAACCTTAACGAAGATTAATCTTAGAGAAAAATCTCGCTCCCTGAAGCTGGTCGAATAAATCATCAATGTGAGGCAAAGGATACTTGTTCTTAATTTTTACCTTGTTCAATTGCCTATAATCAATGCACATTCTCATGGTTCCATCCTTCTTCTTCACAAACAAAATCGGCATACCCCAAGGCAACACACTAGGCCGGATGAACCCCTTAATAAGGAGTTCCTGAAGCTGCTTTTTTAATTCCTTCAACTCTATTGGTGCCATACGATATAGAGGAATAGAAATGGACCGAGTTCCTGACACTAGATCAATACCAAAATCAATATCCCTGTCCGGTGGCATGCTGGCAGGTCTGCAGAAAATACATCAGGAAAATTCCTCACAACGGGAACTGAATCAATACTAGGAGTCTCAGCTCCAACATCCCTCACAAAGGCTAGATACGAAAGACAACCCTTCCCAACTATGCGTTGGGCCTTCAAGAAAGAGATCACTCTATTAGCAATTTAATCAGTCACACCTCGTCGCTCGATCCGTGGCACACTCGGTATAGCTAATGTGACTATCTTAGCATGACAGTCCAGAATAGCGTGACACGAAGATAAATAATTCATTCCCAAAATGACATCAAAATCCACCATACTCAACAATAAAAGTCTACTCGAGTCTCCTTACCCCCAATAGCCACACATACGACCGATACACACGGTCTCCAACAACAATATCACCCATCGGGCGTTGATACATGAACAAGTAAAGCAAGACACTCACAGGGCGTATCCAAATAACGAGCAAAATATGATGACACATAAGAAAAGGTGGATCCGGGATCAAATAGTATACAGGCATCTCTGTGGCAGACTAAAATAATACCTGTAATAATAGCATTTGAAGCAATCGCATCGGGTCTACCTGGAAGAGCATAGAAATGGCCCTGACTGCCCCCGATCGACCTCCCCCTCTAGGTTGACCCCAAGTTGACTGACCTCTACCCCTAGCTGGTTGGGCGGGCGGTGGTGAAGCAACTAGCGCTGAGCCAATGACTGACCCCTATGCTGGGATGAACTAGAAAAACGATGAGGACATTGCTTCCACATGTGACCCATCTTTCCACATTTTTACAAATCCCAAGTCCTGGATAAGGGGACTAAAGGGAACCCGTCGCAGTGGAGTGAGTAGCAGACGCACTCGGCATAGAAGAGATCTAAACTGATGGACCACGCGATGAACTCTCAGCTGGAAGGGCACTAAGTGATCGTTTCACAGATGCTCTTCTCCAAGCGCTCGTGGAGCAAGCTATCGAAGGTTTGTTAGGAGGTCCGTTCTCATAGTAAGGTTACTTTTCTGATCTGGTCGTGTCAGGCCTCTTCTTTTACAATCAACTTCTTGTTCCCTTTACTTTCTTTCTCAGGTTTGCCTAAGGATGTCAAGCTAGGCCTTCCGTTGGTGACGAGGTCTTTCGTTGAGTCTCCTGCTCTGGGTCAGGTCGAAGAGAATAAGAGGAGTCCTCCGAGCTCCCCAAGATTGGAGAAAAAGAAACCGATGAGGAGGTTGTTCTTCAAGTCAAAGGAAACCTCCAGCTCCCGAGTAGTTGACTCAAACTTACTCTATTGGCTCAGGAAAAGTCGAAAAAGGATGACATTCTAGTGGCTCGAGAGCCTTTTGCCTTAAGGAATGGGTGCCAGCCAAGGAGGAAATAACAGAGGCCAATCCCTCATAATATAAGAGGCCGATGCAATAGAGGGGGTCGAGAACCCTCAAGATGCCAGTTCTGTCCCACTCGATGTTATACATAACGGGGTCAAACGATGAAGGAGCAGTTGAATGAGGCGGTTCATGGAGTGGACGATCCTCTCTAAAGCTTTTTTGATGCCGTGAAATCCACTGCAATGGAGAATGTCACCGGATTGGGTGACTTTGAAGTACCAAGGAAAAGTCTGCCCTCGGAGACAGGGGTGTCTAGTTCGAGCCCTACATAGGCCAACCAATTCCCAACCCCCAGTGGCGATCCAAGTCAAAAGTGGTTGATCATTATCTCCGTTATAGAGGACGCTCGGGTTTTTTATGCACCCGTAGGGGTAGCTATTTTACCTCTAGTTCCTGGTGACTGAAGAAGACCAGGCAAAGATGAACGAAGTGGATTCCCCATACCTGTTCAACAAAGCACTACAGGCACTGAATCGAGTAAGGCGTTACCAAACCTTTAAATTTTCTCGCTCTTGTTACTTAGTGATTTTAATATTTCTCCTCATATTTGCAAGCCTTTGTACTTCACCATGAGACCATCCTCCGTTATCGAGAAGAGATGAGCCTCTTTGAGGCCGAAGTCAAAGAGCTTACTGAGAAGAGAGACATGTACAAACTTCTCAGTGAGTAACACGGAAAAGACGCTGAAAGCCTTCAAGTCAAATTAGATACAGCTTAGAAAGAACACGTCGATATGGTGTAACATGTAATTTTTTTGAAGTTAGTGATGACGAGCTAGACACGGTGACTAATAAACAAAACCCGCAGGTCAAACAGAAGATTGATCGGATCAACCAGCTTCGGACAGATATGACGTGATAAAGGTCAAGGTCGAAGAATAGAAAAGCGTAATGAACCGCTTAGCCTCAGAAAAGGAAACTACCTAGGCATAATTGGCCTCGACAGAGACCCAACTTCAAATAATGAGAGAGAAAGCTAAGGCAAAATCTCATAAAGTCGAGGAGCTGCAATCTCTATTGAGCTCGGTTACTACCGATCGGGGAGCCCTCACAAAAAAGCTTAAAGAGGCCAACTTGGCAGCTGAAATAACCAAGGTCGGCACCGGAGAGATGGTGGCCCAGTACAGAGCCGATGTCGAGGCAGTATAGGATCTCTTTAAAGATATTGTTGATTTTGAGAAGCTGAAGTCCCAAAAGTGAGGCCTCGAGGAGGTTCATGCTCGGGGTTCAAATTTGTGGTCCAAGATTGATACTGCTAAGAGGATCGAGGCCGAGGCCAAGAAGTTGGCTTACCCTGAGGATGAAGAAGAAGAAGAAGATCTCAAGGGTTCTGGCGGATCCGAGGGTGGAGACCATGATGAAGCAATTTTTGGTGAAGACCAGGCTGTTAAAGTGCCTTGTACATTTTTCTATGTTTTTTGGTATTTTTGTACTCGTGTACTCTTGTACCTTTGGTCAAGGCCATGTGGCTTTTGTAAAGACTTATGTATATATAATACAGGGCTTCTTTTTCCTTTCGACAATCCCTGATTTTTGTTTTCCTTTGCTTTATTATTTATATTTGCAAAGATCGAAATGCCTTAGCATGAAATAGTTAGGTCATGTTTGGAGGTTCGAACAGGACTTCCTTCAACATTATTTTTTTTAAGGTTCGGGCACTGCCTAATAAGTCTTGTGCCCCAAGGCTCTGAAAGCCCGGGACATCCTAGTTTGACTTTGGATGGCAGTCCCTGGGTGGGAGTGACCGCTTGAAATCGGATTAAGGCGACCCTTGGGCTCGATAACTTTAGGGGATCACATGTTGGAAATTCCTTGAGAAAAAAGAATTTTTTTAAGGGACAAGATATTCATCCACAAAGTAGAGACTTATTTTTATTCTTATGCGTAATAGTTACACATGTGTACAAGCTTTGTGCCAGGGTTGGATCAGTCTATGCGGGCACGGTTCATATGACCATTTGGCCCTTACAGTAAATCCTATCGATCGAGTTGAGACCATTCAATCACAAAGTTTCTTTCCTTGCTAAAGTCATTAGCCGAGGATGATGCCCCTCAGTGTTTTTAGTCGATCGTAGAGAGTCCTCAAATACTGCTATCGTGATCTTCGATATTAGTTAGTAACTGACCTTCAATTCCAAGTTAGCACGATTTACTGTTGCCTTATTAAAAACCTTGCTAGGAAACCCATTTGGGACAAAACCGTTTCAAGGGAAAAAAAAGTGCAACGCGTGCTTTCAGGCCGAAAAGTTATGTCATTCTTTAAAGGTCTCCTCAAGTGTTAGTTCAAAATGCAAATAAGTAAAAGAAATGAATGGGGTCGTACCTTAGAAGTAATATCGCTTTAAGTGAATTATGTTCCAATTGTTCGGTAGTTGCTTACCGTTCATTCTTCCGAGTTTGTACGATCCCTTACCGGTGATTTCAATAATTTGATAAGGACCTTCCCAATTTGGTCTCAACCTTCCTTCTTTCGGGTTTCGGGTACTTAGTGTGACCTTTCTTAACACCAAGTCCCTGACATTTAAATGTCGAAGGTTGGCTCTTTGATTTTAATATATTTCTATTCGTTGCTTTTGGGTGACCAATCGGATAAGTGCACTTCATGCCTTCCATCTAATTACTTTAGGCTTGTATTTATGGCCTCATTGTTCGATTTCTTGGTTGCATATCAGAACAACAGACTTGGTTCTCCGACTTCAACCGGTATTAAAGCTTCAGCGCCATAAACCAGCGAGAGTGAGGTGGCCCAGATCGGCTTCAAGGTCGTACGGTATGCCCATAGGACTTCGAGCAGGATTTTCTTCCATTTTCCTTCAGCATCGGTTAACCTCTTTTTGAGGTTTTGTAGTATGGTTTTGTTGGTCGTTATGCTTGTCCTTCCTACTAGGGTGGTAGGGCGTTGATAGGATCCTTTTGATCTTATGGTCTTCGAGAAACTTGATTACTTTGCTGCTGATGAGTTGCTTCCTATTGTCCCACATGATCTCAGCTAGCATTCCGAACCGACATATGTTGTGGTCCCAAATTAAATCAATGAATTCTTTTTCTCTGACCTACTCATATGCCTAGGCTTCCGCCCACTTAGAAAATAGTCTCACCGGGTTCCTATGGAAGGGGGCCACTATGTTCATTCCCCACTTTATGAATGGTCGCGACGACAAAATCAAATGCAATATCTCTCCAGCTTGATGAATTTTGACATTAATCACATTTTCGTACGAACTCTTTTGTGTCATTCTCCATATCGATCCAATAATAGTTGGATGTGATTACTTTCGAACCAATAATTCGGCACTTAGATGATTTTTGCAGGTACCTTAGTGGAGTTCCCTTAGAACATACTCGGTATCTCCTGGCCCTAGATATATCACGAGCGGGCCGAATGTTTTACTTAACAGGGTTCCATCTTCGGACAGCTAAACTGTGCTGCCTTCGTATGTAGGGCCCTCGATTCTTTTGGATCCTGCAGCAATTTTTCGATTTTCATATTTTCTATATATTTGCTTATATGGTCCCAAATCAGGCTCGTCAAATTTATCTTGAAGTGGTCTTCTTCCACAATCGATCTCATAAGTTGTACGACCACCCCCGAGTTAAAATTATCGTTCTCGACCGTCAACCCTAGGCTAGCAAGGGCATCAGCCTCACTACTCTGATCTCGAGGTACGTGTTGGAGAGTCCACTCCTTGAATCTATATAATGCTACATGTAACTTATCCAGACACCTTTGCATTTATTCCTCTGTAACCTCGAATGTCCCATTAACTTTGGTTCACCACGAGGAGGGAGTCGCACTTAGCTTCGATTACCACTGCCCAAAGTTTTTGGCTAGTTCCAAACCTGCAATCATAGCCTTATATTCAGCCTCGTTATTAGTCAGTTTTACAATGCTAATAGATTGTCTAACTACATTGCCCATTTGTGGCTTCAACATGATTCCAAGTCCAGACCCTTTTGCATTTGAGGCACCATCCGTAAAGCGGGTCCAAATCCCCAAAGAGGTCCTTGAGTTTAACTATAATTCTCTTTTGGCCTCAAATATTAGGGCCGGCGTAAAGCCAATCACAAAGTATGCCAAAATTTGAGATTTAATGGTGATCCGAGGCCAATATTCAATATCGTGCCCACTGATTTCCATGACCCGTTTGACCATCCGTCTCGAGAGCTCTTGCCTATGCATAACATTCCTCAATGGTAATTAAGTAACAACGCATATGAGGTGACAATGGAATTATGGTTTCAGCATCCTAGAGGCACTTAGCAAAGTGAGCACCAACTCTTTTAGGTGAGGGTACCTAGTTTTGGCCTTGCCAAGTGTCACACTAATATAAAGTATTGGGAATTGCATATCTTTCTCTTTCTCGAACCAGAACCACTTACCGCTATCTTTGATACTGCCAACTAGAGGTAATTTGTTGCATATCTTTCTCTTTCTCGAACAAGAACACCACTTACCGCTATCTCTGATACTGCCAACTACATGTATAGTTGTTGGTCTGCCTTTGGCATGTGCAGTAGTGGTGGGCTGGATAGATACCACTTGAGTTCTTCCAAGACCATGTTGGCACTGCGAGGTCCATGATAAGTTATTCTTCTTCTTCAATAGTGAGAAAGATCGATGACTCTTGTCAGAGGACCTCTATATGAATCGCCCAGGGTGTCTATGTGTTCGGTTAATCTTTGCACGATCTTTATGTTGTCCATAGTCGTGATATTTCCAATAGCTATGGTTTTGACGAGGTTGATCTCGATTCCCCGGTTGGACACCATGAATCCAAGGAATTTACCTGATCTAACTCCAAATTCACATTTCTTCGGCTTCAGCTTCAAATTGTATTTTTTCAATATTCTGAAGATTTCCTACAAATATTTCAAATGGTCCCCTGCTCACTGCAGGGACTTAACCAACATATCGTCAATGTAAAACTTTATTTATTTTCTTATTTGTTCCTCGAACATCCGGTTTACTAGGCGTTGGTAAGTGGCACCAACATTTTTTAATCCGAGTGGCATCACATTATAGTAGTATCTATCGTATTTGGCGATGAAGGAGGTTTTTTCCTGATAGTCCGGGTTCATCCGTATTTGGTTGTATCGAGAGTAGGCACCGAGAAAACTGAGGATCTTGTGGTCGACCGTGGCATCGATCATGCGATCGATGTTGGAAATAGGGAAGTAGTCTTTGGGACATGCCTTATTCAAATCCTTATTGTCTACACACATCCTTAATTTATTTCCCTTTTTAGGGACTACCACTACGTTTGCTAATCAATCCAAGTATTTAACCTTCCGAATGGACCCTATTTTAAGGCGTTTAGATACCTCATCCTTGATGAAAGAATGTTTGACCTTAGACTGTGGTCTTCTCTTCTGCTTGACCTGGTGAAACTTCATGTCCAGACTTAGATTGTAAGTTGTTATTTCTGGCGGGATCCCTGTCCTATCAAGGTGGGACCAAGTAAAATAATCTTCGTTAGTTATAAGAAATTGAATGAGTTTTTTTTCTTGAGCTCGTAGGCTTAACTTCATGCCCTGGCATGCCTTTCGATTAGGGGAGTGTTCACTTAGTACAACTTGCTCCAGTCCCTCGACCATTGATTTGGTAGCTCTGGAGTCATTAGGGGCTGTGAAGTATTTGGTAACTCCATAGTTTCTCCCCCGTCTACCCGTCATTCCTACGTTCATGTCGAGGCTGGTATCGGTGATTTATATTTGACCCCGTCTTTGATCATCCGATTCAGGTCCCCTGATGTTGAAAGTGTAGATGTCAGGATCACCTCATCGATCGCGAACATCCCCTTGGCACTCGGTTATTCCCTATAAACTGATTTGAGGTGCAGTGTCGAGGGTACTGCTCTTATGTTGTGAATCCATGGCCTCCCGAACAAAGCGTTGTATCTCATATCCGCTTTGAGTACATAAAACTTGGCTTCCTACACGGTTCTGATGATGTTCATTAGTAATGTTATCTCCCCTTTAGTGGTCTCGCATGTTATGTTGAACCCGTTCAGGACTCGAACGTAGGTACGATCTGGTCTTCTAGGCCGAGTTGTTCCACGGCCCTTGATCTAAAGATGTTGGCTGAGCTACCTAGATCAGTTAACACAAGCTTAATTTGAGATTCATTAACGAGTACCTATATTACCAGTGCGCCATTGTGGGGCTGCACAATACCCTCAACGTCTTCATCGTTGAAAGACAAGGTTCCTCCCGGTACGTAATCCCGAGTCCGTTCTTCCCTTGTGATGGATACTTTGGTGCACTTCAGCATTAGCCACTAGGGAATATTAACCCCATCGATGATCATGTTAATGATGTGTTGAGGTTCATCCTGCTCGGTCTGCTTATTAGAATCATTATTCCTGAAGTGGTTCTTGGCTCGATCACTCAGGAACTCTTGGAGATGCCCGTTGTTAAACAGTCGGGTCATGTCTTCCCTTAATTTTCGACAGTCCTCCGTCCTGTGGCCATGAGTACCATGATATTAGCACATTAAGTTGGGATCTCTTAGGGATGGATCGAATTATAAACTTTGGTATTTTTTATGCGCCCGATGATAGATACAATAGTGATAACATCGACGTTGAAGTTGTACTCTGATAATCTCAGTGCTTCTTTAGGCCCAACAGGCCTGTCGAAGCTATTTTTGCTCATGAGTCCCTGGATGCTCTGACCTCAATCACTTCTCCTTTCATTTCTTCTAGAGTTTCGCCTAGACCCTCAGCTTCTTCATCCTCTACTAATACCGAGCCCTATTTTATCCCAATTCATGATTGATGTCTCTCTTGACTTTGTTGATAGTTCTGACGGGATACACAAATCCTGAAGGGGTCCTAAACTAATCATCTCCGACCCTAATTTTTGATTGATACCGGTTATAGACACCGGCCCATGAGACAACCGAATATTACACCTCTTTTTTCTACCACTAAAAGCGGAATAGGAAGTTTTTCCAATTAAAGTGACAATAATCGAAACATGATTATTTATTTAAAGTTCAAAGTTGTCACTTGGGATGATTTATGATGTCCCAAGTCACCGGTTTGAATCCTGAATCGAGAAAGTTTGACTTTGTTTTTAGTACACGAACTACAAAAATCCAAATAAGAAATTGTGTTAACTCGGATGAAGGTGTTAGACATTCTCGAATTTTGTGTTTTCAGCACGAACGGTCAACTATTATTCTTAGCCTATTTATTTGATTTTTTAAAATATTTTTGAAACCTATATACGTTTTATCCCTTTTAACCCTCTTTTAATAATTCATGATTGTTATACAACTAATTATTTGATTACACGTTGCAAATCATGTCACAGGAATCGTAGCTACAATCTACAACATGTTTATTTTATTAACAAGATTAAATTGTGGCCGAATCACATAAACGTACCCCCGGATTTTAATTTATGTGTCATAACTACGTCACGGGAGCTGTACCCGTAGCTATGACAATTTATTTAATCGCGCTAAAGCAAACTAGGAATGTTCAAAGTATTTTCTACACTAAATTGTAAATTAACATAAGGGTCATAGATTAAGTGATTCAATTATATTAATGGCACACTTCAATTTCTTTCAAAGGAATGCATTCAACTAAGTGAACTACGAATATTCATATTTAACATTAATTTGAAATTAGATATCACAACTACACCACGGAAATCGTACCCGTAGTTGTGATAATTTTGTTA
Source organism: Nicotiana benthamiana (assembly GCA_034376525.1). NCBI lineage: Eukaryota > Viridiplantae > Streptophyta > Magnoliopsida > Solanales > Solanaceae > Nicotiana > Nicotiana benthamiana. The sequence goes on along the minus strand of CM067327.1, from coordinate 145,448,009 downwards.
CATGCCTAAAACAAGCTACAATGTTTGAATTTTATTTCCTAAAAGTTACTTTGAGATAATTGAGGTTATTGATTATGAATTGTGAAAGAATTGAGAAAAATACTGTACAATATACTTACACGATAAGTCAGCAAATACTAAGCAAAAGAAAAAGCATCTGAACAAGAGTGAAGTTGCACTACTCTTGTTGAAATGTAAGAAACAAAGAAAAGAACAAGAAAGAGATAAATTAAGCATTGGAAGAAAAACATAATGATGGCCAGAGGAAGAACAACTTAAAACGGGCAAAGTAAAAACGAAAATCAGCACCTAATAACTAATACATAAAGGAAAATCGAAGAAAATCTATCCTTTTCTTAGTGAAGTTTAATGAGGCATTGGCTAATGATCCCACCTAGCATAACAGTGAAACTAGACGAAGCAATATGAGCAGAATACTACTTCATTTCATGGAGTGTCAAACAGTGAAACGTAGATTCATCAAAGTGCTATAGCAGCCACAAGCCCAACCAAGTTCAGGATCCATCCGAACCCTCGCAGAAATCAACAGAAGAAAACGAGGAAAAAACCAACAGCCAAAATAGGATAACCAACTAAGAAGAAATCAATAAACCCAACGGAACATATTAATTCAACCCATAACGCATCAGATTAAGTGAAGGGAGAAGAGATGAACCTGTTAATTCAAAATTCTTTCACTAATAACAGAAGATTACAATGTCTTGCCCCAAAATTCCAACTGAAAACAGCAACAATATTGAACAGAAATCGCAAACCAAAATCAAATCGCGAAAACTCGGACAGAACTCAAAAACGGCACAGGAATTCTGAACCCAAACACAAACCCCAACTTAAACTTCAATCAAACTCCATTCTTAAGGACCAGAAATTTTAAAAAAAAGTGCTGGAATTTTTGGTGATTTTCTGATTTATTTTTGAAATGAAACAAAACTCGAAAAAAAAAAAACAAACTCAAACCATTTTTGTATTTTTTGTTTTCTGAAATGCAAACCAAAATCAAAAATCTGAAGAAAACTCAAAGAACCCTAGAGTTTTTACCTCTTTTGATTTTCCGAGAATCTCTCAAAAAATCCCCATATTCCCTTACTCCGAAAATCCTTTTATATCCATACCTTTAGATTCTTTTTCTCTCTTCAAAAAAATCAGATAAGGTCCCTTTGAAAACGACCACATGATGAATGTGAAGCTCGGATTGAATGAAATTGATCCAACGCCTCTCACCCATCCAATGCTCGTCCTCCAGAACCTTCCAATCACGTGGTATAGCTTGAAAACGGGCGAGTGAGGGATGGAATCTTCTTGAAAAGTTTTGACTTCCTAGTCTCGACCTTAATAACTCCGACGTGTGCTATTACGGAAGTAATCTGCAAGCATAGCAAGAGAGTCAATAGAATTAGGAGGCAACTTGTGATATCATATCATAGCTCCCTTTCATAGGCTCTCCTCGAATTTTTCAACAAGACAGACTCAATTTCATTATCCTCCAAGTCATTCCCTTTGATGTCACACGTGTAGGAGGTTACATGCTCATTTGGGTCGGTTGTTCCGGGTACTCAGGAATCTCGGGCATGCGGAACTTCTTAGGGATCTACTTTGGAGCTGCGCTAGGAGGAAAAGGATTCACATGATGAATGTGAAGCTCGGATTGAATGAAATTGATCCAACGCCTCTCACCCATCCAATGCTCGTCCTCCAGAACCTTCCAATCACGTGGTATAGCTTGAAAACGGGCGAGTGAGGGATGGAATCTTCTTGAAAAGTTTTGACTTCCTAGTCTCGACCTTAATAACTCCGACGTGTGCTATTACGGAAGGAATCTGCAAGCATAGCAAGAGAGTCAATAGAATTAGGAGGCAACTTGTGATATCATATCATAGCTCCCTTTCATAGGCTCTCCTCGAATTTTTCAACAAGACAGACTCAATTTCATTATCCTCCAAGTCATTCCCTTTGAGGTCACACGTGTAGGAGGTTACATGCTCATTTGGGTCGGTTGTTCCGGGTACTCAGGAATCTCGGGCATGCGGAACTTCTTAGGGATCTACTTTGGAGCTGCGCTAGGAGGAAAAGGATTTTGCACGAACTTCTTGGAATCCATAAATTTTAATATTGACGGTGCTCCTAGGATTTGGTCAACCCTGGAATTGTAGGTTTTCACCTTTTTGTCATTTGCTTCGATTTTCTTCTCCCCTGATTCTACCTGTTTTGTCAGTTCCTCAAGCATTTTTATGATGTCGGATTTAGTCGTCGATTCATTTTCATTTGACCTCTTTGCAACCAGTTCATCCATGTGTGTGGCTTCCCGGGACGCATCGAGTTCAATTCTGCTTGGCGCACGGCTTTGGTTCTATAACTGCGCTACGCTATTGCCGCCTGTTGAGCCTGCAATATTTCGAAGATTACCCGTAAGTTGATCCAGTTTCCACATATTTTTTATATTTTGGGCTGTCGATCGGGCTCCATCACGGATGCTATTCTCGAGGTCAGGAGGCTGATTTGTATTGATGGCCACATGCGAGTTAGCGTCAATTTAGTCCGCGACCGGAATTCCGATGGGATCAGCGGGCAGTACCTCGTCACTGGACATTATGTTGATAGTTTCACCGTGATGACCGAACTCATTGTCAACATGTAAGGGTACTGATCGAGAGTTTGACATTTTGAGCTTTAACTTAAAATTAGAGACACTTTAAAGAGTAAGTGTAAGTAGCGTGTGTTATGAAAAATTGCATCAAATAACTACTATTATCCTTATCCCCCACGGTGGACACCAAACTATTTAACCTCAAAATCAGATAATAACTGAATTTGTAAGTAGTTTTAAGGATATGCGGATTAACTTGAGACAAAGTGATAATTGCAGTTGCAGTTGAAATAAACAATAATAAAGTAAATTCAAACCACACGAATTGAACATTTACAATATTGGAAGGTTAGTTACACTCAAACTAGATGCACTTTGATCGATATCAAGATACAAAAGAATAAGAGCTTAAAGAAAAAAATAATGTATTGCTTTTGAATGCGTGTTACAATATCCTTTATGAATTACCATACCCCCTTTATATAGCAGAAGAGCCCTGCTTTAGGTATAATTCTATAAAAGGTAAAAAATCTCTTGATTATTGATTGCCAGTTCCTTATTAATAGTGTCGAGATTTTCGCCGTAATATCCGACCGACCACGAATATTTCGGTCTTCGATTGGCTATGCTAACAATGTTTTTTTGAGCTCATTCGAGGCTAAGATCGATTCCTGAATCATAGCCTCAATATTCTCGAAGGCAGGCAACCGAGTTCTAGCCCAGTGGAACTTAATGTCGATCTTTAGTCCTTTATTGCCATGTTTCAAGCTTGACCTACCATGTTGTCGTCGAGCTCGATTTTGATCATATACATTGAGTTTTAATAAACCCCTCTGTGTACGTACACTAAAAGTTTAAAGTTAAGATGCACACCATGTGAGCTTATCCTTCAACTTCATTATACAATAAAAAAATTTAAAAACAAAAATGATACTATCAATATATTTTAACTTGTTATAATAGAATATATATTTTTTTCAAAATTACATCTTATTTGTTATTGATAATTTATAGTAAGTGTGAAGCTATATGTAGTTATCTATTAAGTAATTAATTTATTGGTGTAAAACTTTTGCCCTGTTATTATAAAAGTTAAACGCATAATAAAACGCAAGTATATAATACAGTACATTTCAATGTTGTTAGTTTTTTTTTCTTTCTATTTTTCTCTATTAAAGAATACTGCAATAATGTCCCGAAGGGACGGCCCAGTTAGGTTTGGATGGCGTTGTTCACACGGGCAATGCAAGTTCGAACCACCTCAATGCCTTATGGGTTTGAATCTATCGCACGAGACTTGTCTAGTACTATGACACCGTAAGGATTCTAAAAAAAGTTACTACGATAAATTTGACGAGTTTTATCGCGCTCAGCTAAGAAACGATGTTACAATGAGCAATCTTGGATGGGAAAATGACATATTTTGCAAGTCTAGTAATTTTGTCTTCTTTTTAAAAGATAATTGTTCTCTTTTCATAAGCATCGTTATGGTCATCTTAAGGAAATATAATATTCGCAAAAGTTAATATCCTATCGATAACAAATAAGTAGCTTATATAAGGGTCTGCAGGTTCCAGCAAATATATAGTTGTGTACTGCTTATTAGTATCAAAGAAAAACAATGTTCTGAAAGAGAAAGCTATGAAGAATTTTTCATCTTTTTTGCCTCTTTTCTTTGAGTTTTTTTCTTCTTTAACTCCTCCTTTTCACAGGATACAACGTTTCTAAACCTATATATTAAAAGCCCTTTGTATCTCTAGCTTCATTAATCATCATAATTATAGTAAGATTAATAAGCTATTAAGAGAATCTATTCAATGAGGGGATCAACAATATGGCTAGTTCTCTCTGTGGTTCTTTGCTCTTTTCTTTCCATGCAAGCCATTATTGGAGAAGAAATCTTTCTTGAGTGGCATGTTGCCGAAGACAATAACATCAAACCAGTCTCTGTCTATCAACCTGTATGATTTCAAAACTCTTCATTTTTTTTTCTTCTTTATAGCTTGAGTGGTTTTTTGTGGGGAGTCTTTGAGCAACAATAAAGTTGTCTCAATGGAATTACGCTCTCGGCGCACGTTAAGCTCTCATCCGGTGCACAATAGCAGGATCGCCATTGTCGCCGGAACATGGCTCGTCGCCGGCGTAATGCGCTACCCACTAATGCGCAAATAGTTACTCCTGATCATGGCAGTACAAAGGATCTTGAACCATTAACATTTGGCAATTTTCTGCCCCAGAAGTTCCAATCATGGGAGAAGTTGCATGCAGAGGGAGATAACCGTGAATTGCCATCGCTGATGACTGATGCACCTTCCAACACCGCTGTTAGAAGATTACAGTTCACTGATGCTATTGGATCGGAGAAATCCTTTCCGACTGCAGCGGATGTGGTGCAAGGAAACCGTAATTCTCATATGGGCAAGCAACTATCATTCGTTCCCCCCACTGATCGAGATGGCAAAAAGGTTGTTAAGATCAGTGAGGACGATTTGAAATCTCAATTGCATTACTGGCAAAATGCTTTGATTGGATACATAATTGGCGATAATCCGAGTGAGAAAACTATGGACAATTTCGTCATACATGTGTAGAATTTTGTGGCTAAACCTCAGGTACTGATTCATGCTGAAGGATACTGTATTTTTCGATTCAATAGTATCGAGGATAGGGATCTAGTCATGCAATCAGGGCCCTATTCCTATAGGAATAAACCAATGGTTTTGAAACCCTAGGAAGTTGATTTCTCTTTTCAGAGTGATATTCTCAGCACTGTACCTGTATGGATTCGTTTCCCTGGACTTCCAGTGGGCTACTGGTCTACTGAGGTATTGAGCAAAATGGCCAGTGCAATTGGCAAGCCATTATACACTGACAAATTTACTGCGCATTATGAAAAAAATTTCGTTTGCCAGAGTCCTAGTAGAGGTCGATGCTGCTCATTCACTTCCTGACCAATTAGAGATTGATACTCCTTATGGCCCTAAGATCCAGACAATTGAGTATGATTGGAAACCTAGTTTCTGTAATCATTGCCTGAAATTTGGGCATGACTCTTGGATTGCTGGTACTATGCTGATAACAATGCAGAGAAGGAAATGGACGATCAGGATAAACCAAGGAAACAGAAAGGGAAATTGAAGCAGCAGGGGAAAAACACTAAAAAAGAATGGCTTGTTAAGCAGCCTGTAGCTAATGCAGAAGTACAGGTAAGCCATGAGAATGCAGTCATTTCAGAAGTGTCGGAGATGCAGGAAGTGCAGGACCCTAACAAGGTGAATGAGAACCTTTTAGCTAGTGCTCAGCAGTTTGCGCAAACTGGTCCTGAGATTCAAGTGATACCTGAAATTGCAGTCATTGCAGTCAATGCAACCAATGGTAACAGTGAAGAAATGGTTGATAATTGCATTAAAGGGAAGGCTACTATGGTTGTGGCTGGTAACAGGGTTCAGCAGATTGATCCGGGGCCCTCACACAGATCAACCCCTAATTTCCTATGATTATTATCACATGGAACATTAGGGGGCTTAACCAAGCCCATAAACAGAAGGAGTTGAAGAACTTCCTAAATGTTAATAAGGTAGATATTATGGGCGTTTTAGAAACTAGAGTCAAGGAGCATAAATCTAAGAAGATACTTTGATAAGGTTGCTAAGGATTGGAAGGTTCAATGCAACTACTCAAAGGCTGCTAATGGTAGAATATGGTTGCTTTGGAAATCACACATCCAAATCCAAATATCCTCTGTTACTGATCAGCTCATTCACTGCTTGTTAAAAAATACAAGAAGCCAGGCCAGAATTCATCTGAGTGTTATATATGCCCATAATACTACAATTTTCAGGAACCAACTGTGGAATGATCTTAGGTCAATCTATATTCCCAGTCAAGATGCTTGGCTGATCAGTGTTGATTTCAACTGTGTCTTATGTTGTGATGACAGAATTGGTTCTCCAGTTACTGATGCTGAAGTCAAAGATTTCAAGGATACTATTTCTGATCTGCAACTCACTGCCCTCAGAACTAAAGGGTGGCACTTCACTTGGACCAATAAGCAAGATACCTCCACTAGAGTTTATAGTAAAATTGATTGGGCTCTGGGCAATTTTCAGTGGCTACAACAGTATGGGCATCTGGAAGCTGATTTCATGAACCCTGCAGTCTCTGATAATTCCACTATCCTTATTGAATTTGGAGATAAAAAACCTGTGCATCCTAAACCTTTCAGACTATACCTTGCTGTTATGGAACAACCTCAGTTTCATAGCATTCTACAACAGGTTTGGAGACAGGATTGTGAAGGAACACCTATGCAGCAGATATAGCAAAAATTGAAGGCCATGAAACAGAATTTAAAGGAGATAAATGTCCATATGGCCTCTTACAAGCTGAAAATTATTCAGGCAAGGGAAAAGTTGGGCATCATTCAAGATCAACTGCAAAACAATCCATTAACACAGTCACTAATTACTGAGGAAAAAGCAGCAATTGAAGAAATTGAGAAGTGGAGTTGTGTGGAGGAAAAAATTATGAGGCAGAAGTCCAAAGCCTGCTGGATTGAGTGTGGGGATGCCAACACAAAGTATTTCCATGCTCAATGGAAGATCAGAACAGGACAGAACAACATCACATCCATTACTAACACAGGTTTGAAACTAACTGATCTTTTTATCTGAGGAATAGGAATTCATAAGGGTATTCCAATCATTGATGGGGGGTGTGTGCTATTGAACTCCTTTGTGCCAATTCTGCAATTATGAAATAGGGACAGTGTTTAAATCTAACTCAGCAAAGAATGCTCATAAGAGACATTACTCTGGAAGAGATCACTGAAGCTGTTAAAGAAATGCCTAAAGATAAAGCACCAGGAGTAGATGGCTTTCCAATGGAATTCTGTACTAAGAACTGGGAGATGGTAAAGGGTGACATCCTAGCTGCTACCAAGGATTCTTTTCTACATGCAAATTGCCTCATATGATCAACACCACTGCCATAGCACTTGTTCCTAAAGTCAAAGCACATGCTACTGTTAAAGACTATAGACCTATTGCTTGCTGCACTACTGTCTACAAAATCATCTCTAAAGTTATTACCAGAAGGATGAAGACTGTCATTGGGGAATTAGTTGGTCCTACTCAATCTGCTTTTATTGAAGGAAGAAGTATTGTTGATAATATCTTGTTAAGCTATGAAATCATTAAGGGTTACTCAAGAAAAGGTGTCTCTCCCAGATGTGTACTCAAGGTGGATTTGAGGAAGGCATATGACACCTTGGAATGGAACTTTCTGAAGCAGATTCTTATTGATTTGGGCTTCCCAACAACGTTTATTCAATGGATCATGGCCTGTGTCACCTCTGTCTCCTATTCCTTAGTAATGAATGGAGGCTTAACTAAGCCATTCACTGCTAAGAGAGGTATTAGACAGGGTGAACCTATGTCACCTTACCTGTTTGTATTGGCAATGGAATACCTTAACAGAATACTATAGCAACTGCACAAGGATGGGAACTTCAACTTCCATCCCAAATGCAGAAAGCTTAGTGTTTCTCATGTTTATTTTGCTGATGATCTCCTTATGTTCTGTCAAGCTGATATTATATCTATCCAGATCTTGCATAAAGCTTTCCTTCAGTTTTCGGAAGCATCTGGTCTTCAGGCAAATATCAGCAAGAGTGCAGTCTATCTGGCTGGTGTGCAGCAAAGTTTTAGAGAAGAAATAATTGAAGCATTGGGATTCACTGAAGGTTAACTTCCATTCAGATACTTGGGGATTCCACTTGATTCTAAGAAGCTGGCTATCCATCATTATATGCCCCTAATTGAAAAGATCACAGATAAAGTTACTTGTTGGTCAGCTAAGTTTCTATCATATGCAGGTAGAAGCCAACTGATTAAAGATGTGGTGTTTGGCATTCAGACTTATTGGGCACAAGTATTCATTATACCCAAGACAGTACTGAAAGCTATTGAAGCAATATGTAGAACTTTCCTTTGGACTGGCACAGCAAATCTATCCAAAAGGGCACTGGTGGCTTGGGACAAAGTGTGCAGACCACTATCAGCTGGAGGTCTTAATATCCTAAATTTGACTGTGTGGAACAAAGCAGCTATAACTAAGTTGCTATGGGATTTGTCTAGGAAGAAAGGCTGCCTATGGGTTAGATGGGTACATTCCTATTACATCAAGCAGGGTAACATTGCCACAATTAACATTCCAAAATCAGCCTCTTGGGTAGTCAGAAAGATACTGGAAAGCAGGAATATGATACTGGAGAGCCATAAGCTTCAGGGTGATCTAATTGGTAGACTGCAGAGTATATGTAGGCTGGACAAATTTCACATTCAGAAACTATATCTCATTATGCTCCCCAGTTTCAATAAGGTTGAATGGAAGAACTTGATGCTGATCACTAATGTCCTACCTCGGCATAAGTTCACTGCTTGGTTAGCTGCTTAACATAGGCTTCCTACAGTTGATAGACTGCAGAACATGGGCATACAAGTTCCAGCAACTTGTGTGTTTTGCAAACAAAATGTTGAAGACTTCAATCACCTATTCTTTGAGTGTCCTATCACTAACAGATTGTGGTCCAGAATATGCTCTTGGCTGAGGCATTCCAGAACAGTTAGCTGCTGGGAAACAGAAATTCATTGGATGCAGCAAAGCAAAAAGCAGACTGTGGAAAAATGCTATTACAGCTGCTGCATTTGTCACTACAGTTGGCCTCATTTGGAGAGAAAGGAATCACATTCGATTTGAAGGGGCTGCTTTTGTGGAGGAATTGATATGTAGAGAGGTTGCCTTACTTATACACCTTCGAGGCAGGAATTGCAAAAATTGGCAGGCTGGTCTGAAATAGCTTAATTGCTTTCCTTAGCTATAGAAATTAGATACTTACTGTTATGATGCTTGTGTATAGATAGCTAAGATAGTATAGAGAATACTTGTAAAAGTGTAGTAGCCAGTCCAAACTACTACTATAGAGCTCTATGATGTACATATTCTTTTGGATCAATGAAACTAACAGTTATACCAAAATAAAAAAAAAGTTATCTCAATGTGACCTATATATAAGTCATATGTTCGAGCCATAGAATCAAACACTGATGCTTCTAGCATCAGTATAGGCAGCCTACATCACACCCCTACTTCGGATGTAACCCTTCCTCAATTCCTACATAAACGTGAGATGTTTCATGCACCGGGTTGCCAACTTGGGCAGTTTTCTATGTTAGTGAACAAAAGACGGATTTAGGGCATGTTCTGTCGATATATATACTAAGTCCACATTTATTATGAACTAACCGAATATTAAATTTGAGCTGAGGATCTATCAAAAATGATATTTCTATCTCACACGATGTATATTAGGGATAAAGTTTGTGCACACTCCACTTTTCCCGACTCACTCGTGAGATCACACTCAGACATATTGTTATTGTTGTTGACCAACTGTTGGATTCGCCTATGAAGTGAGTAGTATTCATGGTTTTATTTTTAATCCTGATTTTGTACATTTTCAGGTGATTACTATCAATGGTAAGTTTCCTGGGCCTCCTCTCAATGCTTCCACCAATGATAATATTCATGTCAATGTGTTCAACCATATGGATCAATATCCTGTTCTCATTACTTGGTAAATTTTCTTCTTTAATTTACTACCACTATGTATTCAATTCATATTCTGTTTACGTTATTGCTAATTAATTAAATAGACACATCTTACTCTCCACATTTACTGTTTCATCACCATGGAGGAGTCGGTTATAATTGTTTTGATAATTTAGTTGGATTTGACACTTCATCTTACTTTTCCTATTAAATCTAATTGGTATTAATGGGGTACACAGGATTCAATTACTTGACTTCAGCTCTTTTTGGATTAGGCTTAGTGATTCATTAATTAAAACGATTTATAAGCTTTAAACTTTATATATTATCCTTAATGACATGTGCTTATAGTAAGATAAATATGTGTACTGTTTAAGACCACATGTTATTTTTTTTTGGTAATTAAAGGTTATATTAATCACCAAAGAGATTTCAGTGCAAAACCATAGTGCAGCCACAACACAGCTGACTATCATATCTAGACTGTCTATGAACTATCGCTATACCTATCCCTCTATTTTATAGAAGATATTGCTGAAGCTGTAGCCTAATTTTGGGGGTTCCTCTAATATTACAAGTATATGTAATGGTCCTAATTAGCTTATCACTGCTACAGAAGACATTCTCAAAGATCCTCGCATTTCTCTCCAACCACAGGGCATAGAACAATTCTGCTACCACCATTTTGAATATGTGAGCCCGACTCGATTTACCTTTGGCTTTACCAACAATCCATTGAACAAATTGTTCCCAATTCAGCAGCCTGGGGTGAAACTCCCTAATCCAAGATAGTGTCGTGTCCCTTAGCTGAGTAGCAAAGGAACAGCTATGGAAGAGGTGATCTCTGGTCTCCGGAACTTGCTGGCACAGAACACAGATACTATCCACATTCATACCCCAATATAGCAGCCTATCCTTAGTTGGTAATCTATCTTGAAGTACCAGCCACAAATTGAAAACAGCCTTAGGCCTAGCATTTCTTTCTTTCATTTTAAAACTTTTTGTATCTGGCCAAACATTGTCGTACAATATATGAATTATCGACCCTTTTTTCCTTCAAGGAATTTACAAATGTATAGACTGCATCAAAAGTAGTACTTAGTAGAGAAGGACTTGACAAATTTAAGAGGAAAAAAAAAGATCAATACATAGTGGCATAGTGCTTCTTCAGAATAAGAACTGAAGAGGATATTCATTACTACTAGATTTGGCTCTGTCATTTTAAAATGGATTGGTTTAAACGTATTCTTGTATTAACGTACAATACAAGAAAAAAATACACCAATTATCTTTAGGGAAATTTTAACACAATAACAACATAATATAATCAATTAAAGCATGTTATTTTTTATTGTAATAATTTACTAGTAGAGCATAGGTCTTAGACTTGTAGAGAATTCTATTATTATTGTTATTATCATATATTCAACTTCTTTTTTAGCTTCAGTTATATTTTTATTTTAGTATGACAGTGATATAAGTTGAGCTTAAATTAAAAAATGATGATTCACATAACTTATTTGCGATTGACGTTTAGTTATTATTGTAAAAGTTAATCTCAAAAAGATAGGAGAAATGATATTGTAAGCCGCTCTCAAAGTTATAACCAAAAAATACAAAATAAAAATTTTATGTAGTTTTACGACTACAGAAAGTAAATAATTTTTGTTATTGGCTAAAAGTGATCTTTATAACAACAACAACCCAGTATAACTCCACTTAGTGGGGTCTGAGGAGGGTAGTATGTACGCAGACCTTACCCCTACCCTTGGATAGAGAGACTGTTTCCAAATAGACGCTCGGCATCCTTCCCTCCAAGAATTTCTCACCTTGCTTTTGGGGAGACTGAAACACACAACCTCTCGATTGAAAGTGGGGATTGCTTACCATCAGAGCAACTTGCATACAGAAAGTAAATAATTCCTGTTACTGGTTAAAAGTGACAAAGGCAAGATTTGATTTTTGAAAATTAACTATGAGAATATTGGGCCGATAGGAATGGAATCCAACAGAGGCACAACTCGTGGCAAGACGGAGTTTCGGGTACTAACTGTGCGATCCAACCCGGTACCAATTGGACCTATGAGTTTCAGCTGAAAGACCAAATTGGAAGCTTCTTTTATTTCCCAAGCCTATATTTCGAAAACGCTGGTGGAGGATTCGGCCCAATTCAAGCAAACAATCGGGTCGTGGTCCAACCCTCATTTGCTGAGCCCGATGGTGATTTCAATCTTCTCATTGGTGATTGGTATGAAGATAGCTTTGAGGTAAATAATTTTCCTTAATTTCGTTTTCTCTTCGATAATAAAAATTGTATCCTCTAGTTCAGTTTATGTAATTCTATTTTTATTAGTCTATTAAGAAAAGAATAGTTATTTTTAAAATTTAAAATAATTTTAATTTAAAGTTATTATTTTAGTCTTAATGACATATTTTTACGCGCACAAAATATTATGACACGTCTAATATCAAAATCTAAAAAATCTCATTTCTTTCTGGAGGGAATAGTATTTAGCAATAATAATAAGAATATAATCAATAATAATGGGAAAAAGCCTTGAAACAACTATTGATTTGCAAGAGTCTCATTCTAGGAAAAAACTCGTTATGTATGTAAGGTTCTGTGCACAAATAGCCATCCATACAACTGATATTTAGGAATTAGTCAATGTTTATTTTATCCTGAAAATTTTAACTAAAGATCTTAATTTCAGAACAACTCAGAATATTTATATCCTGGAAAATTAAACTAAAAACTGAAATTCACGAGACATTAGCTAACTCCTAAATAGCAGCCTATTAAAGTGGTTACCTGGTATCATTTCTAAATAAAACCTTATGTAGATCAAAAGTCAATATCATTTGTCCTGAAATATAATTTACTTGAAAATTCATGTGTATGTTTTTTTACGTAAATGAAAGTTAAAAAAAAATTTAATTAAATTTTTTTTGGACTTGTGAAAAAATGAATAGGTTGTTGGATAAGTTGGCATATGAGGGCTATAACAGAACTCCAAACATAATGCTTATGAATGGGAAAGGGTCATACTTGGACCCAAAAGCAAAATCCAATGAATCCTTCACACTACAACGAGGTAATAAGCCCAATCTTTCTTCTCGTACTTCAAATAGGTATCTTTACAAAAATAGCCAGATAAATTTATTGTTTAATTTTTTTAGTCGGTATATATAATTGTACTGATATATTGTCAAAATATTTTATGATTTCCAGGTAAAACATACAGATTGAGGATTTCAAATGTGGGAAGTGAATGGAGTTTTAATTTTAGGATCCAAGACCATAGCATGCTATTAGTCGAGACCGAAGGATCGTATACCAATCAAATTACGTTGGATTCGCTCGATGTCCACGTGGGCCAATCCTACTCTGTTCTCGTCACAGCTGATCAAGATAGTGCTGATTATTACATAGTTGCTACTGCAAAATGGCAAACTCAACTCAGCTTAAAACTCTAGAGGTTGTTGGTGTGTTGCATTATGAGAAGGGATTTTTACATATATATTTCATATAGCAAACCTTATAACCATTCATGTTTAAGGTTAGTATTTATTACATTTAAGTATATCACCTTTCAATTTATGTACCAAAATTTATCTTTAAGATATAAGGATCAATTATTAATTAGAGGCTTGATTTGTGTAACAAAATCTTTTCATATTTTTTTTACACGTTTTTCTCTTTCTTCCAACCAAAACCGTTGCATTTCTCCCCTTTTTTAATTACACCCCCCCCCCCCCCCACCCACGTTTATTTACCAAGACAGTATTCTCTGATATCTCTGGTTTAATTTCATCCTCCATTGTCATCCTCCATTGTCGAAGGTTGCCATTGTTTCAGGTCGAGAGTTTCATCCGCCATATTTTTCAGTCCTACGGTTGCATCAAAGTCCCAAACCCTCCACAAAACAATTTTCTCTCTCTCTCAGTGCTTCAATTTCATCCGCCATTTCCGAACCCTCTTCAAAGTTTTCTCAAGAAAACACATATTCAGTCACTGTGTTGTAGTTTTCTCAATTTCATCTTCCACATTTCTCCCCTTTTTTTTCTCCTCAATGTGTTGTAGTTTAATATTTTTTGCCAAAAAATAAAATGCAAGTGTTTATTTGGTGTTTAAGTGTTTTTTGTCTAAATGTACTGTATTATTGCATACTAGGGTTGTTTATACAAATTGTAGTTAATTGTAGTTTTTTGGAATTAATTTGTAGTTAATTGGCAAAATGTACTGTTGAATCAAATTTGTAGTTAATTGTAGTGTTTGTAGTTTAATGTAGTTTAATGTACTTTTTATTTGAAACTGTGACTGTTGACTCAAATTTGTAGTTAATTATAGTTTTTGTAGTTTAATGTACTTTTTATTTGGAACTGTGATAAAAATACAGTGTATAAAAGTAGTTACATTGTACATGCTCAATAATTCTCTAGTTACAGTATAGTTGCTTGTAGTTATAATGTAGCATATGTTGTCTGTCACAATGTAGTTGATATGTGGTCTGCAATTTTATAGTGTTGTTTGGAACTGTAATTAGAAGACATGATATATAGTAGTTACAGTCTAGTTGATTTGTAATTTGTAAAGTAATTTTTACAAATCAGCTACAAACAAACTGCATATAAACGTTAACTACATTTACCCACATTTGACTACATTTTAAAAACACACTGGAAACACTGCATATAAACTTTAACTACATTTACCCACATTTGACTACATTTTAAAAACACACTGGAAATACTGCATATAAAACGTTAGCTACATTTACCCACATTTGACTACATTTTAAAAACACACTGAAAATACTGCATATAAACGTTAACTACATTTACCCACATTTGACTACATTTTAAAAACACACTGGAAACACTGCAACAACTACTGTTTTTTTTTTGTTTTTTTTCCTGCACCAAACAAGAATATATCCGATGTGCAACGGAGGACAATTATCTGCAACGGAGGACAATTATCATTCACAATGTATTTTGTTTCTACAATTTTATCCGATGTATCGATCGATAATTGTTCTGCAATTGTAGACTGGAGAATTTCGTAGCTTGCATTATCATCAACCAAAATGGAATCAACTTCAAAATCTCGGAATCTGTCATAGTTATCCCAATAACCATTACATTTCAACATTATCGGAATTTTTGACATTGTAGAAGAATGAGTGATTTCCGAAACTGAAATCTGGAAGAACTACAATTTTATTGACTATCACGCTGTAAATTCTGAATTTCAGTATTTGATGTAGAAAAATGAAAGATTTTTGAAACAGAAATCTGGAAGAACTATAAAATGGAAGAAGAATGAATGATATTCGAAGCTGAAATCTGGAGAGATTCACGCTGGCTAATATTTTTTACCGTTTTTGATTGATGCTTTAATTGTGACATAATCAAATATTAATTGAGAGCCTTAAAATGTGGCGCAATTTTAGGCTATAAAATCAGCCATATCCATTTTTGATTGATGCTTTAATTGGGACAGAATCAAATATTAATTGGGAGCCTTAAAATGTGGCGCAATTTTAGGCTATAAAATCAGCCATATCCGTTTTTGATTGATGCTTTAATTGGGACAGAATCAAATATTAATTGGGAGCCTTAAAATGTGACGCAATTTTAGGCTGTAAAATCAGCCACATATGGTTTGGTACATATTTGGTAACGAAAACATGGAATATGCGGGTAATAACCAAATAAGGCACAATAATGATAATAAGGTTTGCTATATGGGATGTATATGTAAAAAT
The DNA here is from genome assembly GCA_034376525.1 of Nicotiana benthamiana. Classification (NCBI taxonomy): domain Eukaryota; kingdom Viridiplantae; phylum Streptophyta; class Magnoliopsida; order Solanales; family Solanaceae; genus Nicotiana; species Nicotiana benthamiana. The sequence goes on along the minus strand of CM067327.1, from coordinate 145,432,022 downwards.
CCCTTATGAAAACTCTACCAAACCTGCTGTTGGGCCTCTTCCAAATGGGCCTGATCCATTTGATGTGAATTTCTCTATCAGTCAAGCTAGATCCATCAGGTAGGCCCATCTAAAAACATCCATTTGTTCATGATATAACTTATTTGGCTAGGCTTCTTTTTAGCCAAAATATTTTTTGATCAAACGTGCCTTTTTTCAAAGTTAAGGTGTTTGACCAAGCTTTTAAAAGGAAAAATATGCTTTTGAGTAGAAGCAGAAGTAATATTTGAGAAGCAGAAATAAGTAGCTTCTCACCAAAAATATTTTTTCCAAATGCACTTAGAGAAAAATACACTTAGAAATCCTTTATAATTCTAACACTTCATAAAATATTGGTCAAAATGCTAATAGCTACTCAAAAGTACTTTCAAATCAATCAGCCAAACACAATATGCTTTTCAGCAAAAGTATTTTTTTTTTGAAAAATACTTTTGAGATAAGCACTTTTCAAAATAAATTAATTTTAAGCTTGGCCAAACAAGCTGGATTAAAAATCTTTACACAAATTGCCGATGGTATACATATATAATTATATTAATATTATACATAAATTTTATATATATATATATATATATATATATATATATATATATATATATATATATATATATATATATATATATATATATATATTATAGAACTGTTGATTATTTTGCCCATGGAAAAAAGGATTTCAATGCTGATTTATGGCCGGCCAAACGAATGAGACTTGTTCACCGACGGAAAGAGAGAGTGCTAACCCGAAGCACCGTCCCCCTACTCCATATGTCCCTTAGTCATCTCTGCCTCGCTGCGGGTCAGCACCTCCGAAAGAAACGGAGGACTTCATTCAGTGACCCCGCGACCAATTCACCACTTCTCACTTACTTACTACTTACTCAAACAATACCGGCTTGAACAAGGAAAGCGGTGCTCTCGCTCGCCGCTACTAACGGGGTCTCGGTTGATTTCCCTTCCTTTAGCTACTTAGATGTTTCAGTTCGCTTTCTTCAGGAAATATGAATACTTTATGGTAGGGACAAGAAATTTTTTGGCGTTGAATCGGGTCAGGAAGAACAAGTTGTTCCAGCTCCGGGGAAAAGATTCATCTTCCAATTTTCCCTTCCTTCCAATATTTTTTATTTTAGCTTCCCTCATTCCTTTTATTGAGCATAGCCCATGGATTCAGCAGCAGTTCGAAAGGTTGCCCTATTCGGGAATCTCCGGATCTATGCTTATTTTCAACTCCCCGAAGCATTTCGTCGATACGCTGATAGCTTGTAGTGAACAGCCCCATTATGAAACCAACCGAAAGCAGCCTTTGGTACTTAAGTAGTTAAGGTTTGGAACCCTTGCAACTATGATAGAAAGCCGTTTGCTTGTTGCCAAACCCTTCGCCTTTCTTTTGAATCAAAGTAGGTCGCGACTGTTGTATTTTAGTCGGTCGGGTGAAGCGGTAGCTTCGTGCTCCGCTTCTCTCGCGCTTGCTTGCGTGAATATTTCGCCAACTCAGGTGTTTTATTTATATACGATATTATCGTGCCACCTCACAGGTGTAAGCGCTATAGTTAGTTTAAGCCGCTTGAATGATTGGTTATTTAGGTTAATTCTACTTAATTATTTCCGCAGGTGGAATTTGACAACAGGTGCAGCAACGCCTAATCCACAAGGGTCATTTAATGTATCAAATGTGACACTATCACAAACTTTTGTTCTCCAAAATTCAGTGAACAAAAGGAATGATACGATAAATTATGCCATTAATAATGTCTCTTATGCTACACCACAAACGCCATTAAAATTGGCAGATTATTACCTTAACGGCGGAGCCGGAGTTTACGAGCTCCATAAGTTTCCGGCGAACAGCAGCCTACCGGAGACTATTCATGGTACATTTGTGGTCTCCGCCGAACACAAAGGGTGGCTGGAAATTGTCTTTAAAAATGAGTTAAAAGTCATGGACTCTTGGCACTTGGATGGATTAGGCTTCTTTGTTGTTGGGTAAGCATATAAAAATGGTCCATTTTTTATTTTTCTTGTGGTCATTGAACTTTTTTTTAATCCACTTTTGCCTTTCTAGGACCTTATAAACGCGATATACTTCGTACACCAAACTGCATTTTTTTCTCTTTTTTGGATTTCGATTAATCCAAACTCGTGCTAGAAAATACACTTTGGAAAATATAACAATTCTTATCAAATATTATTATATTTTAGAGCTCGAACCCGAAATTAGAATACTTATCATCCCAAGCCAAGCTTTGGTGGTGAACTTTTTTTCTATAGCAATAAATTTATAAATACATTTTTGTCATACTAAAATAATTGACCTCATTTTAATAGCAAGGTCACAATTATCTTTTGCCATATTAAAGTGACTTAACTTCATCCGCTGTAACAATAAGCCACCATAGGTTGCCATTATAATAGATAAAATTTGGTGAACTATAATGGGTAAAGTATTACTACTTTAATGAAAAATAATAGTTTGTTACTTTATTGTTATTGTGGATACAATATAGTATATTAATGTTATAGTTGCTAACATTTTGTTACTTTATTGTTATTGTGGATACAATGTAGTAAATTAATGTGAAGTTGCTACATTTTGTTACTTTAATATAACAAAAAAAATATTCTCTAATTTTATTATTATAATCAGAGGCGGAGCCAGGGTTTCAAGCTTATGGATTCGGGATTCTAATCGTGTTAAGTTATTGGATTGTAAATTAAAAATTTATACATATTCAATAAGTTTTTTAAGATAAATACATGGTTTGAACGAAAGCTACTGGATTCGGCCGAACCCGCTGGCGGCACCTAGCTCTGCCCTTGATTATAATAAGTAAAATTCAATAATCATACATCAAAATAATCCTAAAACATATGTGTAGAGGAGGATCCCGGATTTAAAATATATATGTTCCTGTCATATTCTCAAATTAATATACAATAATACTTGAGTTCACAGTTAGATATTAATAAATATTTAATAGATTTTTAATAGATATAGGGTATATGCAAAAACTATTGGGTTCCCTGAAACCCAGTAGCTACACTCTAGATTCGCAAGTACATATGTGAAATAAGAATTATCCCATGATTTTTGAAATTAAATATATATTTTGTTATTATTTTGACATCTCGCTGTCTTTTTTACTCTTGGGATTTCAGATACGGTTTTGGAAATTAGACTCCAAAATCACGTTGTACGTATAATTTTTATGATTCTGTTGTTCGTTCTACTGTTCAGGTAATTATCATTATTATTTTTACTTTTCTTTATAACTAAACCAATCAAATTCCTAGCAATTTAGCTATGCTAAAATATCATAAAATTAATGAACATTTTTCATATATAGGTGTATCCAAAAGGATGGGCAGCAGTATGTGTGTATTTAGACAATCCAGGGATGTGGAATTTAAGGTCACAAAATTTGAAACATTGGTACTTAGGACAAGAGCTTTATATCAGAGTTTATGACTCTGATCCTAATCCTGCAAAAGAACATCTTCCCCCTAATATTGGGTTTATCCATTATAATACATAGAATGCTCAGCCATGGAGATATGATTATCCACTGATATATGAGTTATAAGTCAGACAAGCAAGGTTTGCTCAGTTAGTAAAAGTATCCTTACCCACAACTGTTAAATCCTGGGTTCGAGTCAGCTTTGAAGGGAAATGTGAAAACACTATAAAGAAAAATGTGGAAACGCTATAAAATCTCCTGATTTAAGAGAGGTTTTTAAAAAAAAAAAAAATCAAGTAAAGCGTTATTCTAAATTGCACATTTGCACTTTGCCTTTACAAGGCACAACAAGATCAGAGCTTAATTATCATTTTATCTTGAATATCATTTATTTTTCCTGACAAAATAAATGAATTTTTACACAATCAATATAATTTAATATTGTCGCTACTATTTAACCTATATTTATTTTTAAAATTTTTTAATTTATACTCACCTTTTAAATAACTTCAGCTCTCTTTCTTCTCGTGCTTCCCCTCCTTTCTTTTCTTCTTCTTCATTAGATCATGCGTTTTCTATACCTTTTCCGACAAGTTCTCAATAGCATCTGATTCTTTTTCAATTCACCTCACCATTTATTAACATTTAACTTTAAATTCACTTGCAGAAAAATACTAATATTTAAAGTAGAAAATAATTCCAGTAAGCAGCGGTCACCCTTTCAAGAAACAGAAGTAAAATTCTTTTTTTTTGTTCCAATCTTAAGTATTGATCTTTCTTTCAAATAAATAGAGTTAATCAACCTAAGCAAGCTTATTATGACTTATAATTTATAAACAGAATTTGTCCAAGGTTACTTCAACTGATGCAATGACTTATTCTTTCATATAAGTCATTTACAAAACAAAAACTTCAGCTTTAGAGCTGTAGTTCGCCAGGTACAAAATAAAAAACTTCAGTTCCGAAACTGAAGTTCGCCAGTTACAAAATAAAACTTCAGCTCTGGAGCTGAAGTTCGCTAGTTGCAAAACAAAAATTTCAGTTCTGAAGCTGAAGTTCGCTAGTTACAAAACAAAAACTTCAGTTTTAGAGCTGAAGTTCTCCAGTTACAAAATAAAACTTCAGCTCTAGAGCCGAAGTTTGCCAGTTACAAAATAAAAACTTTGGCTCTAGAGCTGAACTTTGTCTATTAGAAATGCTGAAGTTTTGCGTGATTGCATTTTCTACTTCAGCCCCGTATGCTGAAATTATGTGAAAAAACAAGTATGCTTGCAATTTTTTTACAAAACAAACACAAATTAAACGTGACATAAACAACGAGTATAGATGCAAACGCATCCCTATTTTCTAGCTAACGAAAAAGAGAAATAGACACTTTTAGATATCTAATTTGCTTAGTGGTAATAATTTTATAGTTTGGTCATTAGTTTACTTGTTATTAATTGATTCATATACTTATTTTGCTTTTAGTCCCTACAAGTGGCCATAAGATTAGTTGTCATAAGATTATTTTGCTTTTATTTTGCTCATCTTTTTTATTAAGAAGTTATTTTGAAACCGATTTGTCTATACGCTTTAAGCGTATCAAAGACTTTGTCCTTCTGGGACTTAATATGAGCATTTGCAGTGAGAAAATAGTTACTTTCTTTGGGTCAGCAAATGTGTATAGTATGCTTTGCAATATGTTGCAATTGAATTATCCTTTTATGAACTTCAGGTTCATATTATGATATTCGAGGATCTATATATACAAATGATAATTCATCCCATGTGACTTTTTCTCAAGTGTTTATCATGTCTCCCCCTCATGTTAGAAAAGCTAACTTGTTTCCTCAACTTTGAGAGTACATCTTTGTGCATTATGGTGTTAATGAAAATATACACCGCACATCAATAATAATAAGATGAAATTATTTGGTTTCTGACCCTGAACCACTTGTGAGGGGAGAATATAATATACTCTCGTATACAACGTATATCAAGCTGATATATATAACTTTGTTCTCATAAGAAACAGTTTAGCTATTAAGTGGAGGCACTCAATAATTATCTTGCTAAACCAACTATGATATAAACCAACTTATCAAGATGAACTATCTTGAATAGAAAATTTAGAAATTATGCTCGAAGTTATATTACTGAGCAATTTTACCTCGCAAGCACCGGCCAGACTGCGGGTTAATAACAATCGCACATGTAACCATATCATAGATGCATCATATGTGGTATACATGGCAGGTGAATGGGCCCATATTCACCTTTGATATTTCCAGAATTTATGGGATTCAACCCGAACTCTTTAGTTGGTCAATTAATTAATGAGAACAAGTAATACAAGAGAATTCGTAAAGAACTTTCTAGTTCTTTAATATTTACCCATGTGAACTCTCTATTACTGTACATCATACTTAAAATGATATGGCTAACCCGAATGCCAACTGAATAAATTATCAATATTGATAAACTTCAAATTTACACCATGACATGTGCAATTATCAATAAACTTCAAGTTTATTATGATATGGATTTTTATATAAATAAACGTCCACTTTATTGTGGTGTTCTTGTGTAGTACAAACTGGAGAATAAAGCGGGTAGTCTTTCACATACAGATTATCCCGCTACAAGTTGTAGTAATAGAAGATATCAAATCTTTCCTTTATTTATAGTCTCAATATAATCAATCGCTTTCGCATATACTTTGGAAACTGAATAAGTTTCTTTGAGACTTACTACAACACAATACCTTATTGGTAATCAATTGTGTTTCTCCAACATAGTAATAATTGGCTTTTCTAGAGCTCTCAATTAATTTTGTACTACCACAAATTCATCAACATCCATGTGGTGAATATCTCTTTTAAAGATAAAGTTATACCATTATGGTCATGTCAAAATTATATGCAAGATATGTTTCTTGCATTATTATTGTTCTTTGATAATCATATTGACAAATTATTTTGGCGTACAGTAGGTACGTGACCAATGACTATTCATGCCATAACAATGACATTATTTTATATATCATCTCAAACCTCCTTCTAGGGGTGAGTGTGGTATATTCAATACCAATTTCATGTTATTATTCTTCCAATAATGAATATGTATTCGTGAATCAGATGTTGTCACATTCACTGCGGGGATATGTGATTTTGTTATCCTTTTCAAATCTGTAAATGCGTCTGGCATTCGATTTGTATTCTTTGCAAATAGATAATACTTTGCACCTCTTTTTCACAAATAGAGGTATGTGGATCAAGATGAGATAATGATGCATTTTTCCACAAAATTTCCCGTTTGGTTTCACCAACTTCTCCCCCTAATTTTGGGAAAAGTGTCTCATCGAATTGACAGTCTGCAAATCGTGCAGTGAACAAATCCCCTGTCAATGTTTCGAGGTAGCGAATAATGGAGGGCGATTCAAACTCAACATATATTCCTAACCTTCTTTTAGACCCATTTTGGTGCAATATGGCGGTGCACAGGCACATATACTGCACATCCAAAAATTCTTAAGTGGGATATATTAGG